>CM065590.1:39454338-40054338 GCA_033119425.1 Bufotes viridis
GGCATCTTTGAATACCAGACCAAACGCAGGATTATCATCTCCTGACTGGTGTGCCATCTCTCACCAGAGAGGCCACCTCCTGTTATTCCCTTTGCAATGACCACTACAATTTTTCTGGAGTAGTCTAGCAGTGCTCGCACACTTTGACTAATTGTCCCCTGAAGAATCGACAGTGACAGAAACGTCGGGATGCTTCTCAAAATTCCAGCACAGCAATTAATAATTTTAGAATTAAGAACCAGGGAAAGGACCGGTCTAGGGACAGGCATCCGGACGGGGTCACCCCTCTTGGGGCTGGTGCTCTGTATAGATAGGTAGTAGTAAAATAGTCCCCCTCCCCTCATTGTTAGGGTTTACTAGAGTTCAGGACCTACTTACCTTATCACAGACCCCGCCATATTACAAGTGACCGCCACACAGATGCCGCCTGGGATTCTACAAACCGCTGATACGGAGTTCTGAATCCTGTATAGCCGACATCGACAACTATTGCAGAGACCTGTGGTCCTTCATCAATCTACCCTGGTTCCAATCCCATTTCGGGTAAGACTACTCACACCTCAGCTGAGGTGTAGCAGGAATTGTCCCCTTAACTACCTACCATAGTGAGAGTGTCCTATCCGGTACCCTTTGTCGGTTGTATTTTCCATTGTGTGAAAGAGGCCTTATTCTATCTTTTTGCTTAATAGACATACGGATGTGGAAAGCATATGGATCATCCATGTGCTATCTGCATCCGTATGTCCATTCTGCCGAGAGAAAAAATGTGTCCTATGCTTGTCCGCAAGATGCGGACTAGATAACGGATACGGTTGTGTGCATTAGGCCTTATATTGAGGAATGCATGGAAAGCATGTGTTTAGAACAACACTGCTGTTATGCTGCCCTCTATTGAGTAATTCTATTATCACAGTTTGAGGATATACGGAATGACGCAATACGTCTCTGGCTGATCAAGTCAATACTACAGAGCCGTCCCGTAGAAGTGAATGGGGACGCCATACTTGTAACTACACTGCTCACCACTGCAATTGCTGTGGCGAGCAGGTAAACAGAGCAGAGAAAGCAGCGCTCATATGAGTCCTGCCTCCGCTTTAATCGGATCGGACCCCGCTGATGTGATACTGAGGACCTATCCTGAGGATAGGCAAAAATAGTAAAAAGCGGACAACCTCTTTAAAGACATACTTGGAAAACATTACATACAGCACCATATCTGTACCTGTTACATCCAGTGATGTGTCCTGTGATGTAGATGTTCTCTTTCCTCATATTTTCCTTTCAAACCAGACCGCCATGATGATTTCCATCAGCCATGTCTTTAACAAACAGAAATCTTAGTTTCCTACTTTTCCATCATCCTGCGACCTCGAATACTGCTTCCCCCAATATTATACTGCAGAAACAGTCCCCCTGAAAATACTGGTACCACACAGATAGTGCCCCCTTCGATAATTATTGGCACACAGTGCCCTAAAAAAATAACTGCACATGGCAAATAGTGTCCAACACTAAGGCCCCTTTCACACGGGCGTGATTTCCGCGCGGGTGCAATGCGTGAGGTGAACGCATTGCACCCGCACTGAATCCGGACCCATTTATTTCTATGGGGCTGTGCACATGAGCGGTGATTTTCACGCATCACTTCTGTGTTGAGTGAAAATCGCAGCATGTTCTATATTTTGCGTTTTTCACGCAACCCAGGCCCCATAGAAGTAAATGGGGCGGCGGGAAAATCGCAAGCATCCGCAAGCAAGTGCGGATGCGGTACAATTTTCCCGCATGGTTGCTAGGAGAAAATCGGGATGGGGACCCGATCTCTATTATTTTCCCTTATAACATAGTTAAAAGGGAAAATAATAGCATTCTAAATACAGAATGCAAAGTAAAAAGGGTGATTGAGGGTTAAAAAAAAAAAAAGTAACTCACCCCCTCCAATTGAGCGCGTAGCTGCCGATCTCCTGTTCTGTCTTTAGCTGGGGGGTAAAGGACCTTCCGTGATGTCACTGGGTCACATCATTGTGATGGCAGCAAGTGATTGGACCATGTGACCCAGTGATGTCACGGAAGGTCCTTTACCCCCCAGCTGAAGACACAACAGGAGACCGGCAGCTACGTGCTTTGGGTCTGGGTACCAAACATGCCGATTTTTTTCACGTGCGTGCAAAACGCATTATAACAGTTTCCACACGCGCGGAAAAATCGTGCATTTTCCCACAACGCTCCCGCCTCTTATCCGGTGTGAAAGAGGCCTAATAGTGTAACCCTAATGTCCTACAAAAATAATTGTTCTAGCTGTGCCAGGTGCCCCCACAGTAATAGTGTTCCCTAAAGTCCCCCAATAGAAATAATTATCTGCCAGAGTGCATAGTGTTAACAGTGCCAATAATAGTAATAATGCCCCCATTGTGCTCATATTAGTAATCATGTTCCCCATATCTCCCCAGTACTAATATTTCTCCTTATAATATGTGCCAGCAGAAAAATACCCGCTAATGTGTGCCAGTACAAAAACTACCCCCTTATAATGTGCACCAAAACAAAAAATATCGCCTTATGCTGTGTGCCAGTACAAAAAGTACCCCCTTACCTCAGATCAGACCTCCAAGTCAGAAACCCCCATATCAGACTGCAGATCAGACCCCCAATAGACCTCCATGTCAGCCCCCCGCCCAATATTAGACCTCTCAGAACCCCCCCCCCCCAAATCAGACCTCAGAGCAGACGCCCATTAGACCTCTCAGATCCCCCATATCAGACTTTAAAATAAATAAACTTAACTTACCTTTTCTGCTCCGTCCCTACTCTCCAGGTCTCTCCAGGCTCTCTTGTCTTCTTGTGGCCCATCCTGCACAGTCACCTGACTGCCTGCAGCGCAGTGGCGTGCTAAAGGAGGGAAGGGGGGGGGCCTGGTCCGCCCCGGGTGCCGGCTCTCAGGGGGTGCCAGAGTCCAGAAGCAATGAGCGCTTCCATCAATACAAACGGAAGTGCTCATTGGTAGAGCGCAGGGAGCTGGGTCCTGTCACTCACTGCTCAGCTCCCCGCGCTCCTCCCCTCCTTCAGGCTGGCGGCGCACAGAATGGTGAAGTAGGAAGACTTCTTCACTTCTTCCTGCGCCACCATTCAGCCTGCAGACACAGATTGCACTGCTGGCCTGTGTGGGCGGAGCCTACAGCCCAGGAATCTGCATAAGCTCCACCCGCACTGTGCTGCAGAGCGATCTGTGTCTGCAGGGAAGAGAGGACTGTGACTTCAGGAACTGGACAGGGTGAGTAGTTACTGTGTTTTTTTTTTGTTTTGTTTTTTTTAACACAGAGGGGGCACAATGAAATGTGAATGGGGCACAATGGGCACTTCTACTCTGGACGGGCACAATGGGCACTTCTACTCTGGACGGGGCACAATGGGCACTTCTACTCTGGAGGGGGCACAATGGGCATTACTAATATGAAGGGGGCACAATAGGCATTGCTAATGTGAAGGGGCACAATGGGCATTACTAATATGAAGGGGGCACAATGGGCATTTCTACTCTGGATGGGGCACAATGGGCATTTCTGCTCTGGAAACATAGAAACATAGAATGTGTTGGCAGATAAGAACCATTTGGCCCATCTAGTCTGCCCCCTGGAGGGCACAATGGGCATTTCTACTCTGGAGGGGGCACAGTGCACAGAGGGCATTACTACTATGAAGAGGGCACATGGGGCATTATTACTGTGAAGGGGCACAATGGGCATTACTACTATTAAGGGGGCACAATAGGCATTATTACTATTAAGGGGGCATTATTACTGTGAAGGAGACACAATGGGGATTATTACTATGAAGAGGGCACAATGGGGAGTATTACTATGAAGGGGGCACAATGAGGATTATTACTGTGAAGAGGGCACAGTGAGGATTATTACTATGAAGAGGGCGCAATGGGCAATATTACTATTAAGAGGGCATAATGGGTATTATTACTATTAAGGGCATTATTACTGTGAAGGAGGCACAATGGGGATTATTACTATGAAGGGGGCATAATGGGGAGTATTACTGTGAAGGGGGCACAATGGGGATTATTACTGTGAAGGGGGCATAATGGGGATTATTACTGTGAAGGGGGCACAATGAGGATTATTACTATGAGTGGGGCACAATGAGGATTATTACAGTGAAGGGGGCACAATGGGGATTATTACTGTGAAAGGGGCACAATGGGGATTATTACTATGAAGGGGGCATAATGGGAGTATTACTGTGAAGGGGGCACAATGAGGATTATTACTATGAGGGGGCACAATAATGATTATTACTGTGAAGGGGGCACAATGGGGATTATTACTGTGAAGGGGGCACAATGGGGATTATTACTATAAAGAGGGCACAGTGAGGATTAATACTATGAAGAGGGCACAATAGGGATTATTACTATGAAGAGGGCACAATGGGGATTATTACTGTGAAGAGGGCACAGTGAGGATTATTACTATGAAGGGGGCACAGTGAGGATTAATACTATGAAGAGGGCACAATGGGAATTATTACTATGAAGGGGGCACAATAGGGATTATTACTATGAAGAGGGCACAATGGGGATTATTACTGTGAAGAGGGCATTACAACTGTGAAGGGGTACAGAGAGGACATAACTACTGTAAAGGGGGCACAATAAAGGGATAAGTACTTTAAGGTTGCACAATGTGGGCATAACTACTGTTAGGGGGCACACATCTGTACAAAACTACTGTGAGGTGGTACAACTAGACAAGCCACTGCTGCAGCGCCAGGTCATAGTGCACTCTGTAGGTCCTGACACTGTAGGCGGTCAGGACACAGCAGCGCGGGCCCCAAAAAGAGGACGCAGGGAGAGGTGAGTACAGCACTCACAGTGCTTTACTCCCCACCTCCTGCAGACTAGTGATTGCTTCCATAATGGGGTAAGCCATCATCTGATGGAAAGGATGGCATGGGCAGTGGAAAGATGAAAGCTGTCTAACTCAATCACCCATAATGGCGGCACCCACTCCATTGACACTGGCATCCATTAATGTTGCCAGCATTAAGTCAGATACGGCTACATTTGCGCCCTTTGATTTTCTCGGCCGGTTTAAAGCATTTTATTTTTGTAGGAGACCAGTATTTAATGCTCAAAGCCTTCTATTGGTCTCTTGTGGCCGAGCTGTATAGTGGGGTGGCGGTCCTTTTTTAGCGGCAGTAGAATGCAAACAGGTTTTTGAATTAAAAATGTGGAGGTGCCTGATCTTGGATGTCCACATGAAGGGACAAGAACTTCTAATTAACATCTATCTTTCAAGTCGGTAGGTGGTCTTTGGAGGGGACTTCAATACCGTCACGAGGCACCAGGATAGGGGAGGTTCAAGAGACAAGCTGACTTATGATAGTGTTGCGCTCAATAGTATACCTAGTGAGGCTTGTCTGGTGGATGTCTACATCTGGTACACTCCAGGCCATGCAGGATTCATCAATCATAGGGGTAGTTGTAGGTCTAGAATAGATAGGTTTTTTAAAGGAGGAAGCCGCCTCTTCAACTATGTGTGCTGTTGAGATGGGAAGAGGCTACTGGAAGTTCAATTCGTCTTTCTTGGAAGAAGCGGATATAAGAGAGTCCTTTGAGGATTTCTTTCAGATCCAGGTACCATTGGTGGATCTCTGCAGCAGTGAGTCCAAGTAGTGGGAGATGTTCAAGGAAAGGGTGGGGAGATTGTTCCGCCAGCTCTTAAGCCCCAGGAGCCTGAGCAGGAAAGTCGAACGCCTTGTCATGACTAGCGGAAACCGTGAGGAGATCTCCAGAGTGAAGTCTTCAGGTGTCTTTGGTTTTTGAGAGGGATTTCGGGAAATACCGCCGCCCAACCTTTAGAGAAATTGCAGGATGTCGGTGAGTAGTAAGATTGTGTCAGGACTAGAGTTGAGCGAACTTGTATTTTAAGTTCGGCGTCCAAAGTTCGGGTTGGGGTTATCGAAGAATCCTGTTATGGATTCCTCTACCACGGACCATAATGGAATTTTGAATCCATAAGGGGATTCTTCGATGATCCCGAACCTTGGACAACACGAAGGACCTGGGGTGACGTCACCGTCATGTGATCAGTGCAGGGGGCATGGCTCAGTACTGGATTGGATAAGAGGTGGTAGGCTACCACCAAGGCGATTACCCCCATCAAAATTAGGACAGCAGGCTTAAAATTGCTGCTCAGAAGGTGGACCAGTGGAAGGGTTGGTCTTTGACCTTCAGGGAAAGGGTGAACATTATCAAAACCTACCAGATGCTTTTGCTGTTATATCTGGGCAGTGTGTGCATCTTGCCAGAACCTTTCTGGACTCAGGTCTACAGTCTGTTCTTCCAGATGTTATGGGGTTAATAGATTGAATCTAGTCAAGAGGGAGGTTACTTACCGTATGAAGAGACTAGCAGGGTTGGGTATGGTCAACCCTGTGGTGTTCCTGGTGAATACCTTTATTAAGATCAACCTACCAGACCTCTGAAAAGAGAGGGCTCCTCTGTGGATGGTCTCCTGTTGGGGATGGTTTCAGCCTTTCTTCCAGGAATTATTGGCTGCCCTTTACACCATTATTGGCTGCCCTCCTCACGTGATCGCAATGCCGGCGTCTGACGTCATGCGCCGGTCAAGTGCGCGAAGAGAACAGCGTTTGAACAGGGAGGCGCGACTTACTGACCGCATCATTTATAGCGGAGACCAGACACTGCAGCGCGGCTGGTAGGTAGGCTCCTCCAACCATAGGGGACTATCTATATCTTAATAGTCTAACTTTTGGGAAGATCCCCCTTTTTACTACAGGGGCATCTTTGAATACCAGACCAAACGCAGGATTATCATCTCCTGACTGGTGTGCCATCTCTCACCAGAGAGGCCACCTCCTGTTATTCCCTTTTGCAATGACCACTACAATTTTTCTGGAGTAGTCTAGCAGTGCTCGCACACTTTGACTAATTGTCCCCTGAAGAATCGACAGTGACAGAAACGTCGGGATGCTTCTCAAAATTCCAGCACAGCAATTAATAATTTTAGAATTAAAAACCAGGGAAAGGACCGGGTCTAGGGACAGGCATCCGGACGGGGTCACCCCTCTTGGGGCTGGTGCTCTGTATAGATAGGTAGTAGTAAAATAGTCCCCCTCCCCTCATTGTTAGGGTTTACTAGGGTTCAGGACCTACTTACCTTATCACAGACCCCACCATATTACAAGTGACTGCCATACAGATGCCGCCTGGGATTCTACAAACCGCTGATACGGAGTTCTGAATCCTGTATAGCCTGACATCGACAACTATTGCAGAGACCTGTGGTCCTTCATCAATCTACCCTGGTTCCAATCCCGGTTCGGGTAAGAATGCTCACACCTCAGCTGAGGTGTAGCAGGAATTGTCCCCTTAACTACCTACCATAGTGAGAGTGTCCTATCCGGTACCCTTTGTCGGTTGTATTTTCCATTGTGTGAAAGAGGCCTTATTCTATCTTTTTGCTTAATAGACATACGGATGTGGAAAGCATATGGATCATCCATGTGCTATCTGCATCCGTATGTCCATTCTGCCGAGAGAAAAAATGTGTCCTATGCTTGTCCGCAAGATGCGGACTAGATAACGGATACGGTTGTGTGCATTAGGCCTTATATTGAGGAATGCATGGAAAGCATGTGTTTAGAACAACACTGCTGTTATGCTGCCCTCTATTGAGTAATTCTATTATCACAGTTTGAGGATATACGGAATGACGCAATACGTCTCTGGCTGATCAAGTCAATACTACAGAGCCGTCCCGTAGAAGTGAATGGGGACGCCATACTTGTAACTACACTGCTCACCACTGCAATTGCTGTGGCGAGCAGGTAAACAGAGCAGAGAAAGCAGCGCTCATATGAGTCCTGCCTCCGCTTTAATCGGATCGGACCCCGCTGATGTGATACTGAGGACCTATCCTGAGGATAGGCAAAAATAGTAAAAAGCGGACAACCTCTTTAAAGACATACTTGGAAAACATTACATACAGCACCATATCTGTACCTGTTACATCCAGTGATGTGTCCTGTGATGTAGATGTTCTCTTTCCTCATATTTTCCTTTCAAACCAGACCGCCATGATGATTTCCATCAGCCATGTCTTTAACAAACAGAAATCTTAGTTTCCTACTTTTCCATCATCCTGCGACCTCGAATACTGCTTCCCCCAATATTATACTGCAGAAACAGTCCCCCTGAAAATACTGGTACCACACAGATAGTGCCCCCTTCGATAATTATTGGCACACAGTGCCCTAAAAAAATAACTGCACTTGGCAAATAGTGTCCAACACTAAGGCCCCTTTCACACGGGCGTGATTTCCGCGCGGGTGCAATGCGTGAGGTGAACGCATTGCACCCGCACTGAATCCGGACCCATTTATTTCTATAAGGCTCTGTACATGAGCGGTGATTTTCACGCATCACTTCTGTGTTGAGTGAAAATCGCAGCATGTTCTATATTTTGCGTTTTTCACGCAACCCAGGCCCCATAGAAGTAAATGGGGCGGCGGGAAAATCGCAAGCATCCGCAAGCAAGTGCGGATGCGGTACAATTTTCCCGCATGGTTGCTAGGAGAAAATCGGGATGGGGACCCGATCTCTATTATTTTCCCTTATAACATAGTTAAAAGGGAAAATAATAGCATTCTAAATACAGAATGCAAAGTAAAAAGGGTGATTGAGGGTTAAAAAAAAAGTAACTCACCCCTCCAATTGAGCGCGTAGCTGCCGATCTCCTGTTCTGTCTTTAGCTGGGGGTAAAGGACCTTCCGTGACGTCACTGGGTCACATCATTGTGATGGCAGCAAGTGATTGGACCATGTGACCCAGTGATGTCACGGAAGGTCCTTTACCCCCAGCTGAAGACACAACAGGAGACCGGCAGCTACGTGCTTTGGGTCTGGGTACCAAACATGCCGATTTTTTTCACGTGCGTGCAAAACGCATTATAACAGTTTCCACACGCGGAAAAATCGTGCATTTTCCCACAACGCTCCCGCCTCTTATCCGGTGTGAAAGAGGCCTAATAGTGTAACCCTAATGTCCTACAAAAATAATTGTTCTAGCTGTGCCAGGTGCCCCCACAGTAATAGTGTTCCCTAAAGTCCCCCAATAGAAATAATTATCTGCCAGAGTGCATAGTGTTAACAGTGCCAATAATAGTAATAATGCCCCCATTGTGCTCATATTAGTAATCATGTTCCCCATATCTCCCCAGTACTAATATTTCTCCTTATAATATGTGCCAGCAGAAAAATACCCGCTAATGTGTGCCAGTACAAAAACTACCCCCTTATAATGTGCACCAAAACAAAAAATATCGCCTTATGCTGTGTGCCAGTACAAAAAGTACCCCTTACCTCAGATCAGACCTCCAAGTCAGAAACCCCCATATCAGACTGCAGATCAGACCCCCAATAGACCTCCATGTCAGCCCCCCCAATATTAGACCTCTCAGACCCCCCAAATCAGACCTCAGAGCAGACGCCCATTAGACCTCTCAGATCCCCCATATCAGACTTTAAAATAAATAAACTTAACTTACCTTTTCTGCTCCGTCCCTACTCTCCAGGTCTCTCCAGGCTCTCTTGTCTTCTTGTGGCCCATCCTGCACAGTCACCTGACTGCCTGCAGCGCAGTGGCGTGCTAAAGGAGGGAAGGGGGGGGGGCCTGGTCCGCCCCGGGTGCCGGCTCTCAGGGGGTGCCAGAGTCCAGAAGCAATGAGCGCTTCCATCAATACAAACGGAAGTGCTCATTGGTAGAGCGCAGGGAGCTGGGTCCTGTCACTCACTGCTCAGCTCCCCGCGCTCCTCCCCTCCTTCAGGCTGGCGGCGCACAGAATGGTGAAGTAGGAAGATTTCTTCCCGCGCCACCATTCAGCCTGCAGACACAGATTGCACTGCTGGCCTGTGTGGGCGGAGCCTACAGCCCAGGAATCTGCATAAGCTCCACCCGCACTGTGCTGCAGAGCGATCTGTGCCTGCAGGGAAGAGAGGACTGTGACTTCAGGAACTGGACAGGGTGAGTAGTTACTGTGTTTTTTTTTTGTTTTGTTTTTTTTTAACACAGAGGGGGCACAATGAAATGTGAATGGGGCACAATGGGCACTTCTACTCTGGACGGGCACAATGGGCACTTCTACTCTGGACGGGGCACAATGGGCACTTCTACTCTGGAGGGGGCACAATGGGCATTACTAATATGAAGGGGGCACAATAGGCATTGCTAATGTGAAGGGGGCACAATGGGCATTACTAATATGAAGGGGGCACAATGGGCATTTCTACTCTGGATGGGGCACAATGGGCATTTCTGCTCTGGAAACATAGAAACATAGAATGTGTTGGCAGATAAGAACCATTTGGCCCATCTAGTCTGCCCCCTGGAGGGGGCACAATGGGCATTTCTACTCTGGAGGGGGCACAGTGCACAGAGGGCATTACTACTATGAAGGGGGCACATGGGGCATTATTACTGTGAAGGGGCACAATGGGCATTACTACTATTAAGGGGGCACAATAGGCATTATTACTATTAAGGGGGCATTATTACTGTGAAGGAGACACAATGGGGATTATTACTATGAAGAGGGCACAATGGGGAGTATTACTATGAAGGGGGCACAATGAGGATTATTACTGTGAAGGGGGCACAGTGAGGATTATTACTATGAAGGGGGCGCAATGGGCAATATTACTATTAAGGGGGCATAATGGGTATTATTACTATTAAGGGGCATTATTACTGTGAAGGAGGCACAATGGGGATTATTACTATGAAGGGGGCATAATGGGGAGTATTACTGTGAAGGGGGCACAATGGGGATTATTACTGTGAAGGGGGCATAATGGGGAGTATTACTGTGAAGGGGGCACAATGGGGATTATTACTGTGAAGGGGGCATAATGGGGAGTATTACTGTGAAGGGGGCACAATAAGGATTATTACTATGAGTGGGGCACAATGAGGATTATTACAGTGAAGGGGGCACAATGGGGATTATTACTGTGAAAGGGGCACAATGGGGATTATTACTATGAAGGGGGCATAATGGGGAGTATTACTGTGAAGGGGGCACAATAAGGATTATTACTATGAGGGGGGCACAATAATGATTATTACTGTGAAGGGGGCACAATGGGGATTATTACTATGAAGGGGGCACAGTGAGGATTATTACTATGAAGGGGGCACAGTGAGGATTAATACTATGAAGGGGGCACAATGGGGATTATTACTATGAAGGGGGCACAATGGGGATTATTACTATGAAGGGGGCACAGTGAGGATTATTACTATGAAGGGGGCACAGTGAGGATTAATACTATGAAGGGGGCACAATGGGAATTATTACTATGAAGGGGGCACAATGGGGATTATTACTATGAAGGGGGCACAATGGGGATTATTACTGTGAAGGGGGGTACAAAGAGGGCATTACAACTGTGAAGGGGCACAGAGAGGACATAACTACTGTAAAGGGGGCACAATGAAGGGATAAGTACTTTAAGGGTGCACAATGTGGGCATAACTACTGTTAGGGGGCACACATCTGTAAAAAACTACTGTGAGGTGGTACAACTAGACAAGCCACTGCTGCAGCGCCAGGTCATAGTGCACTCTGTAGGTCCTGACACTGTAGGCGGTCAGGACACAGCAGCGCGGGCCCCAAAAAGAGGAAGCAGGGAGAGGTGAGTACAGCACTCACAGTGCTTTACTCCCCACCTCCTGCAGACTAGTGATTGCTTCCATAATGGGGTAAGCCATCATCTGATGGAAAGGATGGCATGGGCAGTGGAAAGATGAAAGCTGTCTAACTCAATCACCCATAATGGCGGCACCCACTCCATTAATGTTGCCAGCATTAAGTCAGATACGGCTACATTTGCGCCCTTTGATTTTCTCGGCCGGTTTAAAGCATTTTATTTTTGTAGGAGACCAGTATTTAATGCTCAAAGCCTTCTATTGGTCTCTTGTGGCCGAGCTGTATAGTGGGGTGGCGGTCCTTTTTTAGCGGCAGTAGAATGCAAACAGGTTTTTGAATTAAAAATGTGGAGGTGCCTGATCTTGGATGTCCACATGAAGGGACAAGAACTTCTAATTAACATCTATCTTTCAAGTCGGTAGGTGGTCTTTGGAGGGGACTTCAATACCGTCACGAGGCACCAGGATAGGGGAGGTTCAAGAGACAAGCTGACTTATGATAGTGTTGCGCTCAATAGTATACCTAGTGAGGCTTGTCTGGTGGATGTCTACATCTGGTACACTCCAGGCCATGCAGGATTCATCAATCATAGGGGTAGTTGTAGGTCTAGAATAGATAGGTTTTTTAAAGGAGGAAGCCGCCTCTTCAACTATGTGTGCTGTTGAGATGGGAAGAGGCTACTGGAAGTTCAATTCGTCTTTCTTGGAAGAAGCGGATATAAGAGAGTCCTTTGAGGATTTCTTTCAGATCCAGGTACCATTGGTGGATCTCTGCAGCAGTGAGTCCAAGTAGTGGGAGATGTTCAAGGAAAGGGTGGGGAGATTGTTCCGCCAGCTCTTAAGCCCCAGGAGCCTGAGCAGGAAAGTCGAACGCCTTGTCATGACTAGCGGAAACCGTGAGGAGATCTCCAGAGTGAAGTCTTCAGGTGTCTTTGGTTTTTGAGAGGGATTTCGGGAAATACCGCTCGCCCAACCTTTAGAGATATTGCAGGATGTCGGTGAGTAGTAAGATTGTGTCAGGACTAGAGTTGAGCGAACTTGTATTTTAAGTTCGGCGTCCAAAGTTCGGGTTGGGGTTATCGAAGAATCCTGTTATGGATTCCTCTACCACGGACCATAATGGAATTTTGAATCCATAAGGGGATTCTTCGATGATCCCGAACCTTGGACAACACGAAGGACCTGGGGTGACGTCACCGTCATGTGATCAGTGCAGGGGGCATGGCTCAGTACTGGATTGGATAAGAGGTGGTAGCCTACCACCAAGGCGATTACCCCCATCAAAATTAGGACAGCAGGCTTAAAATTGCTGCTCAGAAGGTGGACCAGTGGAAGGGTTGGTCTTTGACCTTCAGCGAAAGGGTGAACATTATCAAAACCTACCAGATGCTTTTGCTGTTATATCTGGGCAGTGTGTGCATCTTGCCAGAACCTTTCTGGACTCAGGTCTACAGTATGTTCTTCCAGATGTTATGGGGTTAATAGATTGAATCTAGTCAAGAGGGAGGTTACTTACCGTATGAGGAGACTAGCAGGGTTGGGTATGGTCAACCCTGTGGTGTTCCTGGTGAATACCTTTATTAAGATCAACCTACCAGACCTCCAGGAAGAGGGCTCCTCTGTGGATGGTCTCCTGTTGGGGATGGTTTCAGCCTTTCTTCCAGGAATTATTGGCTGCCCTTTACACCATTATTGGCTGCCCTCCTCACGTGATCGCGATGCTGGCGTCTGACGTCATGCGCCGGTCAAGTGCGCGAAGAGAACGGCGTTTGAACAGGGAGGCGCGACTTACTGACCGCATCATTTATAGCGGAGACCAGACACTGCAGCGCGGCTGGTAGGTAGGCTCCTCCAACCATAGGGGACTATCTATATCTTAATAGTCTAACTTTTGGGAAGATCCCCCTTTTTACTACAGGGGCATCTTTGAATACCAGACCAAACGCAGGATTATCATCTCCTGACTGGTGTGCCATCTCTCACCAGAGAGGCCACCTCCTGTTATTCCCTTTTGCAATGACCACTCCAATTTTTCTGGAGTAGTCTAGCAGTGCTCGCACACTTTGACTAATTGTCCCCTGAAGAATCGACAGTGACAGAAACGTCGGGATGCTTCTCAAAATTCCAGCACAGCAATTAATAATTTTAGAATTAAGAACCAGGGAAAGGACCGGGTCTAGGGGCAGGCATCCGGACGGGGTCGCCCCTTTCGGGGCTGGTGCTCTGTATAGATAGGTAGTAGTAAAATAGTCCCCCTCCCCTCATTGTTAGGGTTTACTAGAGTTCAGGACCTACTTACCTTATCACAGACCCCGCCATATTACAAGTGACCGCCACACAGATGCCGCCTGGGATTCTACAAACCGCTGATACGGAGTTCTGAATCCTGTATAGCCGACATCGACAACTATTGCAGAGACCTGTGGTCCTTCATCAATCTACCCTGGTTCCAATCCCATTTCGGGTAAGACTACTCACACCTCAGCTGAGGTGTAGCAGGAATTGTCCCCTTAACTACCTACCATAGTGAGAGTGTCCTATCCGGTACCCTTTGTCGGTTGTATTGTCCATTGTGTTTTGGTATATTTGTTTATGTCTCCACATCTTTTAACCATCATCATTAAAAGTTAATATTTAATTAATGCCACTCTACCCTTTGGGGTTAGCATATACATCACATCTCATGGTGAAGAGGGATCTAAATAAGATGTTGGCTTTCCTGACCCCTCTCTTGTCGTTTTGACTGAAATGATCTAGAAAGAGGAAGCCAGTCTGGTTGAGGGGTTTCTCCCAAAAAATCACCAGGTCCAGATGGCTTAACATTTGAGTTTTATGAGACCTTTAAGGACACCTCGGTTCCCCTCTTGACTGAGGTATTCAATAAGTGTCTCTCCTCAGCTCTCTACGAAAGTCAATGAGGAGGTCGGCCCTAATCATTCTGTCAAAGGATAAAGATCCATTCCTTACTGAGAATTGGCGTCCCATAACGCTCCTCAGCGTGGACAGAAAGATTCTGGCGAAGGTGCTATTTAATCGGTTGGTGATGTTTGCACCCCAGCTATTTCTGGGGATGAGCACTGCCCTATTCCAGGTCACAGTACTTTTACTGCTATGGTCAGAGTTCAGGAGGCTGTGGAGTGGGTCAGTAGAAGGGGTACATTCTGTCCTTGCATTAGGCAAAAGCGTTTGATCGTGTTGACCACAAGTACCTCTGGTCAGTCCTTCTGAGAGATTGCCTACCGTGGGGGTTTGTTGATTGATTGGCTTAAGAACAGTTTTCCGCTTGTGAACAGTTGGATTAGCCGCCCTTTTGAGGTAGGATCTGGGGTTCGCAAGGGTTGTCCTTTGAGCCCGCTATTGTACGTGTTCTAGATTGATCCCTTCCTTAGAAGGGTTGATCATGGGCTGTTGGCAGGTGTTGGGGTGGACCAGACAGCTCTGGAGGCCACTCTGAGGGTGGTGACGTATGCTGATGACATAACCATCTTTGTGTCTTTGAGAGGGGAGGCAGAGTGGGTGTCATCAGAGGTAGAATGCTACTCAGAGTAATCTAGGTCCAAGATCAACCGGGAAAAGTGTGAAAGTCTGGCTGGGAGTAGAAGATCGTGGTTTTGATCTCCCAGACACCCTTCAAGAGCCCCAGGAGTTCGTAAAAGTCCTTGGCATTGAATTTGGCCAAGGGGATTACCCCCATCAAAATTGGGACATCAGGCTTAAAATTGCTGCTCAGAACGTGGACCAGTGGAAGGGTTGGTCTTTGACCTTCAGGGAAAGGGTGAACATTATCGAAACCTACCAGATGCTTTTGCTGTTATATCTGGGCAGTGTGTGCATCTTGCCAGAACCTTTCTGGATTCAGGTCTACAGTCTGTTCTTCCAGATGTTATGGGGTTAATAGATTGAATCTAGTCAAAAGGGAGGTTACTTACCGTATGAGGAGACTAGCAGGGTTGGGTATGGTCAACCCTGTGGAGTTCCTTGTGAACACGTTTATTGAGATCAACCTACCAGACCTCCGGGAAGAGGGCTCCTCTGTGGGTGGTCTCCTGTTGGGGATGGTTTCAGCCTTTCTTCCAGGAATGGGAGACAGGGAGGTTAGCAAAGGATCTCCGCACACCACATGGGCATCTCCCGGATTATGAAGGTATTAAGCCAGTGGGATCTTAGGATGTGGGAAATCAGGACTCAGTCGAGGAAACTCCTTGACCAAAGGGTTCTGTTGACCCATTTCCAGAAACTTCTGGTCCTCAGGGACTGCCCAAGTTGAGTTGAGAGCTGGGGGTTGGGTTAAAGCTTTTGAATTCCATCTGGATCCCCTTGATGTTTTGGGACTTGACGCTGCTTCCATGGGATACTGTGTGTAAGGGACAATCTGAAGTGTAGGAGCTTTGAGGATCAGGGGTGTCCCCAGGAGAAGTGCGGTGGCGTGCTGGAGAGCATGGACCACTTCCTGCTTCATTGTCCCTTTAACCCTGGGTTCAGACCTGAGCGTTCTAAAAACGCGTGTTTTAGTCGCGCGTATTTCAGCGTGTTTTTGCAAATAGGAAACGCGCGTTCTTGTGATTGACTACTGTGGTGTCAATCACAAAATGCACGACAAACACCCCAAAAAAAGCCTCAAGTACTTGTTTATGCGTCGGGCGTTTTACAGCGAGTTCAAACGCGCTGTAAAACGCTCAAGTGAGAACCAGGGCCATAGGAAAGCATTGGTTTTCATGTGTTGAGCGTTTTACAGCGCGTTTCAATGCGCTGTAAAACGCTCAGGTGTGAACTTAGGGTAAGGCTACATTCACACGACCGTATGGGTTTTGCGGTCCGCAAATTGTGGACCCGCAAAACACAGATACCGGCCGTGTGAATGTAGCCGGCCCCATGATAGAAATGCCTATACTTGTCCGTGATCGCGGAAAAGTATAGGACATGCTCTATCTTTTTTGCAGGGCCGCGTATCGGATCTACGGATGCGAACAGCACACCGTGTGCTGTCCGCATCTTTTGCGGCCCCATTGAAATGAATGGGTCCGCACCCGTTCGGCAAAATTGCGAAACGGATGCGGAGCCATTCATACGGTCGTGTGAATGTAGCCTTACACAGTGGTTTACACCAGGGTGGGGACCTCCATCGGCTGGCCTAGGCTGATCACTCTTTCCTATGCGGAATGGGCCTATGGAGCATTCAGACACTTGAGTGGTAGGGACTGCTGCACTCTATTCCTAGTCAGCTCCGTGGTCAGGTACTACACGTGGCATGCACAATGCTTAGTTCTGACACAGCTCAAAATCCTTCCTGTGGATGAGGCGGTTAGGAACATTCTTGGAAACCTGCTGAAGGTGCGCTCTCTGGAGTATGAGAGTTTGGGGGCGGGTAGAGCCTGGGATGTTGGTGTTTTTCTTTTATTTTTGTGTGTGGGTAAGATGCAACCGGGTGATGAAAGTCAGGTTTAGTACACAGCTATTTTAGTTTCAAATTATTAAGAATTTGTAAATACTGGATATCGTTGGTGTTCTGTGGGGGAGCGAGAGTTGGGTTGGACGGGTGTTGTCTATACCGTGCTGAGGAGCATTACGTCCTGTGTATTTGGTGGGGTTTGTGCTATATTATCATTTGAGTTATTTATCTTTTTTTAAATTTGAATAAGGGTACTTTCACACTTGTGGCAGTGTGATCCGGCAAGCAGTTCCGTTGCCTGAACTGCCTGATCAGGCAAACTGTGTGCAAACGCATGTCATTTTTTCAGACTGATCAGGTCAGAAAAATGCATTGCAATACCGGATCCGTTTTTACGGTATTTATTTTTTCCACATTTCTAAAAGGTCTGCACATGCGCAGACCAGAATGCCGGATCCGTCATTGCGGTATTTTTCAATGTAAATTAATGCCAGATCCGACATTCCGGCAACTGATCAGGCATTTTGCTGCGGTATTTTCTCTGTCCGAAACACCTGACAATGACTGAACTGAAGACATCCTGAACAGATTTCTCTCCATTCAGAATGCATTAGGATAAAACTGATCAGTTATTTTCCGGTATTGAGCCCCTAGGACGAAACTCAATGCCGGAATAGAAAAACGCTAGTGTGAAAGTACCCTAAAAGGAATCAGGGTCAGTACAGGATAAGTAATGTAATGCGTGTACACAGTGACTCCACCAGCAGAATAGTGAGTGCAGCTCTGGAGTATAATACAGGTTCAGTACAGGATAGGTAATGTAATGTATGTACACAGTGACTCCACCAGCAGAATAGTGAGTGCAGCTCTGGGGTATAATACAGGATGTAACTCAGGGTCAGTACAGGATAAGTAATGTATGTACATAGTGACTCTACCAGCAGAATAGCGAGTGCAGCTCTGGAGTATAATACAGGATGTAACTCAGGATCAGTACAGGATAAGTAATGTATGTACACAGTGACTGCACCAGCAGAATAGTGAGTGCAGCTCTGGAGTGTAATACAGGATGTCACTCAGGATCAGTACATAAAGTACAAACTAATACCGTATTTAAACTGTAAAATTATGTTCAAAGATAATGGATATTAAATCTATGGCTGGAATGATGTTGCCTAGTAACTTATCTGATAATGCAAAGTTCTATGTGGATCACAGCATGACACAAGCAGTTGCGCATTGTTCACAGTGATACATAGTAACATAGTCTATAAGGCTGAAAAAACACATTTGTCCATCCAGTTCGGCCTGTTTTCAAGCAAGTTGAGCCAGAGGGGAAAAAAAAAAAACCCTGTGAGGTAGAAGCCAATTTTCCTCCCTTTAGCGGAAAAAAAAAAATCCTTCCCGACTCCAATCAGGCATCAGAATAACTCCCTGGATCAGCGACACCTCTCTAGTAGCCAGGGCCGGCGCGTCCTATACGCGGAATAGGCCGCCCGAGCGCTCTGAATTGAGCCTCTGGCGGCTGCAGCACTGCCCGGGCTGGCGCGTCCATGAGGCCGAATTACATGAAGTGCGCACACAGTGTGCACTTCCTGTCAGTCCCCTCGGGTACAGGAAACAAAAGCTCCTGTACCCGCGGATCATACAGGGCTCGGCCATGAAGAATGACGGGGGCTAGGGGGTGACGTCACAGTCATGTGATCAGTGCAGGGGTGTGGCTCAGCACGGGATCAAATCCAGTGCTGAGCCACGCCCCCTGCACTGATCACATGACAGTGCCGTCACCCCAGGTCCTTCGGCTGTGCAACAGTTCGGGTTGGTGGCAGCCGCCCCTTATGGATTCCATATGCCGCTATAGTGGAATCCATAACGGGATGCGCGACTTACCACCACCCGAACGCCGAACAACGGACTTTTTTTTAATGTTCGCTCATCTCTAATTGTGTGTCAATGCAAATCTTTGGGAATATTCACGTGACAAAGACGGTGACATGAGCGTACCGTGTGAATACTCAGCGGATGGAGCAGACCTCTGCCAGTCATCATATGCTAATGCCTGGCTTCTCGCCTGCTCCACCCAGTGGCCAGTTGTGGTTAGTGCATAACAGTAAATGATTGGGGTAATAACCTGGACTGATCTCTGCAGGCAGTAAGTGAGAACCAGCCGCTGGTTGAAGAATCAGAAATGGGTTTTATTCAGTGTAGAAATTACCGGCAGTAGTGTGGGGTACACACACCGCTTACTGTTCATGGGGCAATCCCAGTGCGGGCAGTACACGCCCAGCCCTCCAGTGGTGAAACATAATGCTCTGCAGAGGCACAGTAACCGTGCGCAAAGCACACCCAGGCAGCGGTGGTGTAACGTTCTGCAGGCAGCAGTGGCGCAATGCTCTGCAGCAGGACTGCAACTCTCCATGGACAAGGCATCGATTATTCTCAGGACGATCCCATGTAAATAACCCACACACATATGCCAGGGGTGTGATGAAATGCTCTGCAGATATACAGTACGTGTTAAAAACCAAAATATACAGGCCGCAGAGCACAGCAGACGTGACAAAAAGCTGGGATGTAATGCTCTGCGGAAACACAGTATCACTTTAAAACCTTAGCTAACTTTCCACATACAGTAACAGTAAAGATGCCCCATGTCGTGTTGAAATGCTCTGCAGATATTAGCCGCCATAGATGCAGTACAGGCATGTGACAGGATACACAGGTGCACTTTCACATATTTGCACGGGCTGAGGAGCAATGGTCTGCAGATGTACAACAGCAGCTCAGATCATGCACAGATTACAATGAAATGTGCTGCAGGCTCCAAACTCATCGCCATTTCCACCCATAGATACTGGCTGAGGTGCAATGCTCTGCAGATATTCTCTATTGACGTGCACTTCCCTCCCTTACACAACACAGTGCGATGCTCTGCAGAGAGACAGGCACATCCACACGCACCTTTACCCTGGGAACACACTTCGCGTGTTCCCAGGGCGCGCATATGACGCGCGCTTCTGCCGCGAAGTGGCTGTTTTATGGAAGCGCGAGTCATATGCGCGCTCCCATAATAGAATATGGGTTGGATCGCGCGTGCTGCCGCGCGATAGTCACGGCAGCCGACGCGATCGCGTAGGGCGTTTTACAGCGCGGTCGTCCGCGCTGTAAAACGCCGACATGTGAACCATGCACATAGGGATGCATGGCTTTTCACATGTTGAGCCCAGGGTTAGAGTGCAAGGCTCCACAGGTGTACAGTATTGGGCTTCAGTCCGCATAACGTCTCATATGCGAACACGTGTGAAGTGGGCGGAGCCCTGTCTCATCGGTACCTGGACAGGATTTGTTCTTTGACCCGGCTAGAAATAAATGAATACTTTCTGCGGTGACCTGACGACACGTTCTCTCTCAGACGCTGCAATAAATACATTCACGTTCCACTGACTGCCTAAAAATAAAGACTCATTAACATTCATTAAAAGAAGAATAGCACTGAACGGCTCCCTCGATCACGGTGCGGGGGCGCCGTTCGGTCCCTAGGAGTGCAAATGGAGGCGGAGCTTAAACGTGGACGGCCATAAACCCCCCTAGAGCACTTGTTGTTTCTAACCTGGTGTGAAACTACAACTCTCAGCGTGCTTACTGCAGGTTGTAGCTCCAGCAGGTTGAGAACCATTGCGCCCCCTGGTGGCTGAGTGGTCAATTACATTCAGTGTGTGGCGCGGGGTACATTCTCCTGCAGAGACCTTGAAAAAAAGAAAAATAGGACGTGCAAAATATACATTCAGTATAAAATGACCTTTGTCTTCGGGGCGAGGCCGTGATAGTCGCCCCATGCCCCCATCCAGGGTGTGAGTGCAATGTGGCAGTAATAATCGCCCCAGACGTCTTTGTCATAAAATTCAGCAGAATCAAAACGCCCAGTGAAATGCAGCAGTATTACAAATGACGCCCCTATAAAAAGGGGGTCCCCAGAAGCGACGTAACCTTTCTTTTTAGCTTCTGGGTGGGATAATATCGGAGTCCCTCCATCGCTGGTGTCCGCGGTCTCACCGGCTGGTCACGCCCAGCACGCGCTTCATATTCTCATAGACGACGTAGCTGATGCTGACCGCAGGGATCACTTTCATGAAGTTGGGGGCGATCCCTCGATACAGGCCGAGGACCCCTTCGCGAGCCACGATGTAACGAAACAGATCCACCATGGAGAGCTGCGGAGACCCCTGGATGGAAGCTGAAACAAAGAGACGTGGTCATGTACAATCCTCGCAGAAATATCACACCTTCAGAGCTGAACTCACAATTCTGCCGTCGCACACTCCATTTTCAGGCTTATACATTTTACCTACACTGTGACCACTATCGGGACGGCAGAGATTCATGTTGCTGTTCAATTCTCAGCCCCTCATCCTCCGAATGACATCAGATTTTTCTCTGGAAAAGCCTAGAGCTGCATCTGCAGCCATCTTGTCTGCAACCTAGCTTTCCCTAGAGCAAATACCACAGTTGAGAAGAAAGTTGATGCTCCCTGGGGTGGGTCTTATACAAAGTGCGCCTCTCTATGGCTCATAGAGGGGGTCCTGAATGAGTGACCTGATAGGACACCTGCACAGGAATATCGAACAGAAAACCCGGTGATTTTCCTTATAATGTTTTCGCTTTTCACTCTCTGCCTTTCCCGAGCCATAACTTTTTTATTTTTCAGTTCACATAGCTGTATCAGAGCTTGTTTTTTGAGGGATAAGTTGTACTTCTTAATAGCTGAATTTACTATTGCATACAATGTAGTGGGGAGCTGGAAAAAAAATCCAATTTGGATGCACTTGAAAAAAAAAAAATATATATATAAAAAATTAATTGCGTCAGTTTTATGTTATGGGTTTCATTTTTACAGCGTACCCTATGAGGTAGAACTGACCTGTGCCCTTCAGTCTCCTGGTCAGTACAATTACAGTGATACCATATTTTTATAGTTTTTCTTGGGTTGTAATACAGAAAAAAAAAAAAAAAACTTATTATTATTTTTTCTTTGCATCACCACATTCTGACCCCGATGACTTTTATAGTTATGTCTATCGAGATGTGAGAGGGCTAATTTTTTGAGGGGCAACCTGTAGTTTTTATTGATACCATTTTCTACCATGTATTAATTTGATGAAAATCAGGAGGTGAAGGGACGAAAAAAACTTCAAATTGGCCATCTTTTTCACCGTTGCGCCATTCGCGATAAATACGTTTATATTTTAATATTACAGATGTTTTGGGACACAGAGATGCAAACTATGTTAATTTTTTTATCGTTTATTTTTAATATGGGGAAAAGGGATGATTTGAATTTATTTTTTTTTTTTTATAAAAAATAAATAAAAAAATCACTTTTATTTACACTGATTTTCAGTCCAATGTGATTCTGTTCCTATTGATAGGGCCTGGTAGTAACTTCCCTGTGGCAGGCCTCAGCCTTTAGAAGGCCCAAGGCTGCTATAGCACTGAACGGCTCCCTCGATCACGGTGCGGGGGTGCCATTCGGTCCCTAGGAGTGCAGTGTTCCTGGGAAAAGGACCATTGGTGGACTGGCCATAGACCCTACAAGAAAATTTCCTGGTTGGCTGATGCCCAGAGGGGCGCCTGCCAGGTACATTATGCACCCAATCAGCGGCCGCAGGTGCCCTCCTGAGATCATACTGTGAGGTGGGAGGCAGTATTGTGTGCTGCACTGTGGTATTTGGTTCTGCTGGAGCGGTATTTTGTTCTGGTCTATGATATTGCTGGCCCCGCCTACATCTGTTGTCCCGCCTACAGTGGGGCCACCTTTAGTTTTTTTCCCAGATCCACTTTAAGCTTCCAGCCCACCCCTGAAAAGGACACCGAGGAGTTAAATATCAGTGATCGCCGTTATTGCCGATCATAGACCATACCTCCAGGTATCCGCCATGTAAAATGTGGCTGCATTTATTAAAGCCCCAATTTGCGCATGTCCGTAAGGGGTTAAACCTGGATTTTAAGACATTCTCACCTTGTGCCTGCATGCGTGTCCGAACCAAGGCTAAAGGATAGCTGGCAATCTGGCCACATGTGCTAGAAATGGTGCCACACGCCAGTAACACGAGCACGCCTGGGTCAGGGCTGGAGCCCGTCTGGTACCTCTGTAACCATGTGTTCTTCAGCGTCTGACGGGCACAACAACAGAAGGTTATACAGGCAGACACCAGGCACGGATCAATGCCCCCCGGCTCAAGCTCACCTCATACACTGCCAGGTCAATGCCGGCATATGGCACAATGCCCAGCAGGTTTGGGAGGTAGCCCTTGAAGTACGCTTTGACCCCTTCTTTGCGTAGGATTTGTCGAGCGCAGTCCGACATTCCCGAGTACTGACCGGTGCGGCGGAGAGCCAGCCTTGTCTTCAGGACCTATGGAGACAGTAAAGGATGCCGTCCCTTCAGTCTTCTCATCCAGAGGTGGTTCAGTGCTGGATTATGAGAATTTCTGGATTAGAGGAATTTCACCACTTGATATTGTATGGTCCGCTCACCTCCATGGGATAGATCACAGTCTGGGCTATGGCCCCGGCCAGGGACCCAGCGACGAATCTCTCCCTCACCCTCAAGGTCTCCTGCTGGCCCCGGATAAGCTTCTTGATCTGTGGAATAAGATCATCATATCCTCAGAGAATGTCAGGCTGAGTTCACATGTGCAGGTTTTACATAGTAGTCATTGGATCCCATTCACACTATGTAGTTACCGACCATGACGTTTTTAGGGCATCCAATAAAAGTTGAAGTTGTCCAGAATTAGAAAAACTTGGCCGCCATCTTCCAAAAACAGCGCCACCCCGGACCATGAGTTGTTATTGCAGCTAGGCTCTATTCACTTTAGGGGAGCTGAGCTGCAATACCATACTCAACCTATGACATGTGTGGCGCTGTTTTTGGAAGATGGCGGCCATGTTCTTCTAATCCTGGACTAGGCTTTCACGGATATATCAGTGATGGCTCCTTGGTGGTCTTGTGGCCCCATCAATCAGAGGAAATAAGGGGACGCGGAGCTTGCTGTCGCGCTGCAGCCCCTGACAATAACCCAAGTGAACCGGGCTGAGCTCGAGTCTTGGGTACAAAAGTAAAGTGCTCCTGAGGGACACACCCAAAAACCGGACTCCAGTCTCATGTGTAACTGTCTCAATAGTGAATGTCTGTCACAGGACAAACCTCCCTGTAAGGATCCATTCACACGTCCGTACTGTATTGCGGATCCGCAATACACCCGGCCGGCACCCCCATAGAACTCCCTATTCTTGTCCGCAATTGCTCACGTGTTCTATATTTTTCGGGAGCCGCGGACACGCACCGGAAATGCAGATAATACACCGTGTGCTGTCCGCATCTCTTCCTGCCCCATAGAGAATGAACGGGTCCAGATCTGTTCCGCAACGTTGCGGGACAGATCCGGACCCATTCTACAGACATGTGAATGGACCCCAACAGTTCCTCCCACTAGGGGGCACTAACCTGACGCGAACATGCTCGTGAGTATATATTCTGCTCACAGGGACAATGGGAACAACCGCATATCTACAAGGAGACCTACTGTCACCAGCTCATGTGTAACCATCAGACAATCCTAACAAGCAGTGTTGCAGTGTAAAGCATGGAAGGTAGCTCACCTGCTCGTATGCCATGAACTTGATAGCAGACTCCGGTGCAATCTTCAATACGTTTATGCCATTCCCCCGCCAGAGCGATCGGATCCCTCCTTCCTCGATCATCCCTATCAGACCTTTCAGCATCGAGAGGCCGTCAGATCTCGTCCCATGGACCTGGGGCGGCGGACGAGGACTCATGAGCATGGCGGAGTCAGTCAGTGATGGTGCATTTACCTTCTGTACATTACCTGCATTAGTACTTTCAGCCTGTCCAGAGGGGCCGTTCCTGTCCTG
This sequence comes from Bufotes viridis, assembly GCA_033119425.1. NCBI lineage: Eukaryota > Metazoa > Chordata > Amphibia > Anura > Bufonidae > Bufotes > Bufotes viridis. The sequence goes on from CM065590.1 coordinate 39,479,400, forward strand.
GACACGGCCCCCGCCACGCCTCCGGCTAGAAGCTGCTTCCACCATGTGCCGGATCGGATCTCCTTTTGGGAAAATTCATCTGGAACGGCGAGGGACTCCCCAATGTCAAGCATCTGGAATACAAACAGTCACACAGCTGACGATGAGAGTTATCCACTAGACCGCTGCCTCCCAAGACCATCACCCTGCTCTCCTGAAATACTCTGTGCTACTGGAGATACACTTCACACCCTCCCCTCCCCCCCCCCCGGCTGCCATACCTCACTTTGCGGCTCTGTACTCACGACTACGTTCTAAGGTGCTAAGGATTCTGCAGGATGTAGAGCAACTGATTGTCAATGGGGTGTGTCCCTATATGGTATGATACTATCCAAATCGGTGTAGATTAGGTAGGGACACGCCCTTCTGACACCAGTTTTAAATATGATGATGGGGCACTATACCATACATATGAGAGCGACCTCCACTACTTAACGTACTCACAGAGGAATGCTTCCAGTAGGTGACCACATCCTCCATATTGTGCAGGGGATTCAGCAGAAAATGATCTCTCCATTCCAGCCAGTCAATGGTTAATGTGCCATCACGATCCATGCTGTATGTAGGCCAAGAAAAATGAAGAGTATACAGGTCTGTGTAATGACAGTGAGCTCCACTAGGTGGCAGCACTACAGCAATGACTTTTATCTGAATCACACCGCGATCCCATCCATAGATCTGCGCCGCCCCCCGATCCCATCCATAGATCTGAGCCGCCCCCCGATCCCATCCATAGATCTGAGCCGCCCCCCGTTCCCATCCATAGATCTGAGCCGCCCCCGTTCCCATCCATAGATCTGAGCCGCCCCCCGATCCCATCCATAGATCTGAGCCGCCCCCCGATCCCATCCATAGATCTGAGCCGCCCCCCCGTTCCCATCCATAGATCTGAGCCGCCCCCCGTTCCCATCCATAGATCTGAGCCGCCCCCCGTTCCCATCCATAGATCAATCTGCAGCTGCCTCCGTTATATTGTGAGCAGTGAGGTCGGGCACTGATGTTAAGTGGTAAGGTATGATAATAAAGTTGGAGAACTCGCATCTCCTGAAATACTCTGCGCTGCCATGGAATCTTCCTCTTTTTGCCTACTAGCTTTCCACTCCATACCTGACATACCTACCAACGCTTCCACCCCCAACACAAGGGTCACATACTGGTCCCCCCCGCTGCCCCAAAGTATCAGTCGGGGGACGGGGGTAGCCAAATGACAATTGTGTAGACGCAGAACAGGTGGAACCTGTCGAGGGGGCGAGTCCACATAGGGGGCGGTTGTTTTAGCATAGATGGGTTATTTCCTGTGTAAATATGGCCGTCCGCTGCCCGTTCCCTCTCACCTCTGCAGGATCTTGTTGGCCTGGATCAGGTTAATGTGAACCCCAAGTCCGAGAAAACATTCCTGGATCTCCGACGCATCAATGCGACCTGGGGGGGACCGAGAGAATGAAAACATTAGCTGCCACCCAGCTTTCCCAGGAACAGATAATGCAATGGCTGACGTGGAGATGAACGTTCCTGAATTAGGGTGTGTGACCTGGGGTGTAGAAGGTTGGTGCTGCCGTTATAAGGGCGTCACCGGGAACGCCCAGTTTATGCAATGTGAACAGTGCCAGCTCAGTGCCATTTGTACATGGACAGGAGGACAGTGACTGGCAGCGTGGCACACGGCATCACCAATGACCGGCGGCTCATCAGCAGATCTCGCCGTTCATTGGCAGGCAATGTCAATTATAACCAATTACAAGTGGAGACTGTGCCTGCGCTGCCAGCTACACTGCCCTGGTGCCATAGGCAGAGGCTGGCACTGGTCCTAGCTCCAGCGTCTCATGACCTTGGAAAAAAGGAATTCATAACCGTGACTTCCAGATGTCTCGGATTAAATTGTGACGCAGAGCTCCTGTAATGACACGGGACGTCTGCGCCAGACACAGGGGGTAACCGCCATACAGGCCTCTCCTGGCGTCAACCAATCACAGCGCAGCTTTCATGACTTAAAACTGCTGAGGGAAAACTAAAGTCTCGCTGTGATTGGTCACTGCCGGCAACAGAGACAGGTTTATCTGTAAGATAGTTTTGAGGAATCTGTCACCATTTTAAAGATCCCTGCTTGCTGTCTATGAATGACAACACTACTGTTTACACCCAGAGACTGTAATTCTCACACAGCTGAGGGTTCGCGGCTATTTTACACATTTCAGACAATCCTCAGCCCGATTCAAGTTGTCACCATGACAGCTCCAAGACTCACACAGCCCAATGGAGAGGTCCGGTTTCCCCATCTTTGCAGGCCACATGTCAGCTAAGGTCATCCCTGCGTCTGAGATTTGTAATTATTATGGGGGAGATTTATTAAGACTGGTGTGAAGGGAAAATGTCTGGGTTGACCATAGCAACCAATCAGATTCCACCTTTCATTTTCCAAAGGAGCTCTGAAAAATGAAAGGTGGAATCTGATTGGTTGCTACAGGCAACTAGGCCAGTTGGCAATATGGATCTCATAAACAGAGATGAGCAAATGTCATATTTTGAAATTCGTTTGCGCTCGTTTGTTGGTAAAAGCAGAACTGCGTTATGGATTCCGTTACCACGGACTATAACGCAATTCCACAACAGAATTGTAGAGGCATTCCATTATTAATTCTGTCATAATAAAAGTCTTTGGGCTGCATAATGGATCCGTGCCGAGGCCTCTCCTGCATAATGGAAACTGACAGATCCGTTATGCAGCCCATAGACTACTATTATGACGGAATGAATAACGGAATGCCTTTAGAGTCATGGAATTGCGTTATCGTCCGTGGTAACGGAATCCATAACGCAATCCTGCTTTTTCCACCAAACGAAGCGTGAACGGATTTCATAACATGAAATTCGCTCATCCCTACTCAAAGTACCAGGCCCGAAGCCTGAGGCTACACTACTGAGACTGGGATTTATGTCAAATGCTGTGTTGTCATGGAGAGCTTTATGAAATCCACAAAACAGCAACCAATCACAGCTCAGCTTTCATTTTTCAAGAGTGGAAAGTAAAGTGTAAGCCCCTCTGTGATTGGTTGCTATGGGGAGCAAAGGCAACTCCATACAGCACCATCTGAATCAATGTCATCATACATAGCTGTCACTATTCAGGCCAGCGAGGGGATGGACATTGATGTAGAGGATGATGATTTTTATCTACCCAACGTCTCCATGACAACCGTAACAAAAATCATAGCAGGACATGTTGTCATCTAAATCTGTCAGTAGTGCAGCCTCAGGCTTTGGGCCAGTGACTTCATGAGAACATATCTCAGGATAGAAGATAGATATTAAAAGGCGGTTTTCCCATTTGTAGCACACACGGCAGGGGCTTTTATCTTCTGGTAGACGACTGGTTGTACAACCGGACACTAACGTGTAAGGGGACAACTACTTTTTCACAATTAATGCAGAATAACTTTTAACGCCAGTTGTCTGATCACCGAGGTTCCCTCCGTCTAATATTACATGAGAGGGGGTGAATACTTTTTCAACTGGCTGTATCAGTTACGACCCACGTCATCTGCAGTAATGCCGGAGGTGGGGCGTCACCCGTGGGCTTGCCTATCACTGACTGTGTGCGTGCCCCCGTCTATAATTACGGATGTGTTATATATACACCATCGTTGTTGCGGTCCAGGCTGTTGAACATGATGAGCAGTCTCTTCTCTCTTTCCGCCAGGTATCTGGTGAACTCATCAAAATCCAGCTGCCCGTCCTGATCAGTGTCCCCGGCGCGTAGGATCTCCTGCAGGCCAGGAAGACAGGACAGCTTACTAACCATTCTCCCTCCATTTATATTCGTGTATGCACGTATCCATGTTACAGGGCTCTATGGATCAGTTTTATTTTTCTTCATTCGTCCCTCAATTATTCCCACAATCCCATGCAGGCTTGTACATAACTACAGCAGGACCCCTCGCCCTGTATATTACACGTATGTAGCACTTGCGCTGTGTCCACTATGACCTCGGTGCACATCACACAGGAGTATGACCTGCTGCCTCTGCTCCTGAATTACTGGGTATACGGTGTATATGATCAGCCACTATACACTGTATATAGGAGGCCCGGGGCGCTATACACGGTATATGAGGAGGAGTGGGGCGCTATACACGGTATATAGGCGGACTGGGGCGCAATACACGGTATATGAGGAGGACTGGGGCGCAATACACGGTATATGAGGAGGACTGGGGCGCTATACACGGTATATGAGGAGGAGTGGGGCGCTATACACGGTATATGAGGAGGAGTGGGGCGCTATACACGGTATATAGGAGGACTGGGGCGCTATAAACGGTATATAGGAGGAAGGACTGGGACGCTATACAAGGTATATAGGAGGACTGGGGCGCAATACACGGTATATGAGGAGGACTGGGACGCAATACACGGTATATGAGGAGGACTGGGGCGCTACACACGGTATATAGGAGGACTGGGGCGCTACACACGGTATATAGGAGGACTGGGGCGCTATACACGGTATATGAGGAGGACTGGGGCGCTATACACGGTATATAGGAGGACTGGGGCGCTATACACGGTATATGAGGAGGACTGGGGCGCTATACACGGTATATAGGAGGACTGGGGGCGCTATACACGGTATATGAGGAGGACTGGGGCGCAATACACGGTATATAGGAGGAAGGACTGGGGCGCAATACACGGTATATGAGGAGGACTGGGGCGCAATACACGGTATATGAGGAGGACTGGGGCGCAATACACGGTATATGAGGAGGACTGGGGCGCAATACACGGTATATGAGGAGGACTGGGACGCTAAACATGGTATATATAGGAGGACTGGGGCGCTATACACGGTATATAGGAGGACTGGGACGCTATGCACGGTATATAGGAGCAAGGACTGGGACGCTATGCACGGTATATAGGAGGACTATACATTGTTGTCACTGAACATACTATACAGGGGTTATCACTACATATGTAAGAACACCGTATATACAGGAGTACGGCAGCGCACACCGTATATACAGGAGTACGGCAGCGCACACCGTATATACAGGAGTACGGCAGCGCACACCGTATATACAGGAGTACGGCAGCGCACACCGTATATACAGGAGTACGGCAGCGCACACCGTATATACAGGAGTACGGCAGCGCACACCGTATATACAGGAGTACGGCAGCGCACACCGTATATACAGGAGTACGGCAGCGCACACCGTATATAATATATATATATAAAAAGGAAAAACGGACAGCACTCCAAAGTACAAACCGTGTAGAAATTTATTCACCCATGTGGTAAATACAATGCGACGTTTCGGCTCAGCTATAGAGCCTTTCTCAAGCTTGAGAAAGGCTCTATAGCTGAGCCGAACGTCGCATTGTATTACCACATGGGTGAATAAATTTCTACATGGTTTGTACTTTGGAGTGCTGTCCGTTTTTCCTTTTTATATATATGGGCTTTGAGCCAGTAGCCCTAGGACATAGCACCCGACTTTGTGATTTTCCGGTGCCGGCATTTTTCTGATATATATATGTACCGCAGAGCACAGTGCACACAGTATACAGGAGCACCGCAGAGCACAGCGCACACAGTATACAGGAGCACCGCACAGCACACACAGTATACAGGAGCACCGCACAGCACACACAGTATACAGGAGCACCGCACAGCACACACAGTATACAGGAGCACCGCACAGCACACACAGTATACAGGAGCACAGCACAGTGCACACAGTATACAGGAGCACCGCACAGCACACACAGTATACAGGAGCACCGCACAGCACACACAGTATACAGGAGCACCGCACAGCACACACAGTATACAGGAGCACCGCACAGCACACACAGTATTCAGGAGCACCGCACAGCACACACAGTATACAGGAGCACCAAACAGCGCACACAGTATACAGGAGCACGGCACAGCACAGTGCACACAGTATACAGGAGCACGGCACAGCACAGTGCACACAGTATACAGGAGCACCGCACAGCACACACAGTATACAGGAGCACCACACAGCGCACACAGTATACAGGAGCACCTCAGAGCGCACACAGTATACAGGAGCACCTCAGAGCGCACACAGTATACAGGAGCACCGCACAGCACACACAGTATACAGGAGCACCGCACAGCACACACAGTATACAGGAGCACCGCACAGCGCACACAGTATACAGGAGCACCGCACAGCACACACAGTATACAGGAGCACCGCACAGCACACACAGTATACAGGAGCACCGCACAGCACACACAGTATACAGGAGCACCGCACAGCACATACAGTAATACCGCACAGCACAGCACACACAGTATACAGGAGCACCGCACAGCACACACAGTATACAGGAGCACCGCACAGCACACACAGTATACAGGAGCACCTCAGAGCGCACACAGTATACAGGAGCACGGCACAGCACAGTGCACACAGTATACAGGAGCACGGCACAGCACAGTGCACACAGTATACAGGAGCACGGCACAGCGCACACAGTATACAGGAGCACCGCACAGCACAGTGCACACCGTACATACAGTAATACCGCAGAGCACAGTGCACACTGGCAGCGCTCACCTGCTCGGCGTTGTGGCAGCCTCTCATGCCCAGCGCCTCCAGCCCTTCCCGCAGCTCGTTGATGTCCACTCGCCCGTCCTTGTTGGCGTCCAGCTGGCTGAAGAGCGCCGCGTACCTCTGCTCCCGCTCAGGGTCCTCCATGTCGGGCTGCGGGAGCCAGTGGCCCCGGGGGGCCTGTCCAGGGCCCGGCTGCAGCACGCTTAGGTGTGGATAGTGTGTGTGCAGAGCCCTCCCGCCTGCGTTTTCTCACTGAGAGCTCCGCAACCTGCTGCTGCTGCCTGGGTGTGAGGAGGGGCACGCCCCTTATCACCCAGCCGCTGAGAGAACAGGCTTTGGCCGTGGTGAGCTCCCTTCTGAAATGATAAGTGGCTGTAATGGAGTACAACCACCATCATGCACTCCTGCCCTTCTGTATGAACCCCTCACAGCACCCCTTCAAGACCTGGTTTTCTTTTTTCCCTTGTAAGGATACATTCACACTTGGTGGGTCACTGCAGCTATTATATAGGGAGCCAGGCTCAGGTGTATAGCGGGGGTCTCATCAGGGGTCATCAATCCTCCGGTTGAGTTGGGACAAGCGTAGGACATGTTCTATATTTTTGCGGAACAGACTTACAAATGCGGATCGGATGCGGACTAAAACAGCCCGTAGTCTCTAGTCAGTAAAGGGGCGAGTGGTGCGGCCGCTGTCACACTGCCAGACAGTGCAGCTCCAGCCCGGCCTGCAAAATAGACAAATTACACAAGGGGGTGTGGTTTGAGGGCGTGGCTTAACACAAGGGCATCCAACCCCAATGCATGTCCCTCATTGCTCCTTAACCCTTTCACGTTTTTTACTCCCTGACTTCCCAGAGCCATAACTTTTTTTATTTTTCTGTTCACCAAGCCATAGGAAGCCTTGTTTTTTTTCTTTTTTTTACGGGACATTTTACTTACAACAGGAAGCTGGAGAAAAAAATAAAAAAAAGTCCAAATGGTGTGGACCTGGAAAAAAAAATGCTATTTCACAACAGGGCGTTCACCGTGCGGTACAGCTGACCTCTGCTCTTCAGTCTCCGGGGCAGTACGATTACGGTGATACCACATTTGTGTAGTTTTTCTTATACAAAAAAAAACCCTTGAAAAAAGACTAGTTTTTTTCTTTCCATGGCTGTATTCTGACCCCAATAACTTCTTTATATTTACGTCTATGGAGCTGTATGGGGGCTCGTTTTTGTGGGGCGATCTGTACTTTTCATTGATACCATTCTGGGGTGTGAATGACTCTTTGATCGCTTTTTATTTATTTTCTTGTGGGAGAAAAGACCAAAAAAACAGTGAATCGGCCATTTTGACTCCCCCCCCCCTTTCACTATTCTCCGTATAGGGATCAATATTTTTATATTTTAATAGTGCGAGTTTTTTTCTCTTGTGGCGATGCCCAGGATCTTTAATTTTTTTCTTGTCATTTTTATTTTGGGGAAGTTGAATTTTTTTTTTATAATTGTATTTTTTTTTATTAGAAAAAGAAACCGTAAGAGTACTTTCACACTAGCGGCATAGCTATCCGGCGGCAGATCCGCCATGCCGCAAATACCTGTGTGCTGCAGCTCCGTCCCCATTGACTATAATGGGGGTGGGGGCGGAGCTACGGCGCAGCACGGCAGAGATCGCCGGACTAAAAAGTCGGACCTGCAGTACTTTTAGTCCGGCGATCTCAGCCGTCACTGCCGTAGCTCCCCCGCCCCATTATAGTCCATGGGGACGGAGCGGCAGCACACGGCTACTTGCAGCATGGCGGATCCGGCAGGCTGTTGACCCGCCGGAAGTGTGAAAGTACCCTTAGGCGCTATCCCACCATTAGGCCTCATGCACACGAACCGTGTGCACCCCGTGCCCGTGTTGCGGACCGCAATGCTCGGGGCACCGGCCGTGGGGCAGCCGCAGCGGATCGTGGACCCATTCACTTGAATGGGTCCGCGATCTGCCCGTTCCGCAAAAAGATAGGACATGTTCTATCTTTTTGCGGGACGGAAGTACGGAACGGAACCCCACGGAAGCACTCCGTAGTGCTTCCGTAGTGTTCCGTTCCATCATTCCATTCCGCACTGTTCCGCATCTCCGGATTTGCGGACCCATTGAAATGAATGGGTCCGCATCCGTGATGCGGAATGGCCACGGAATGGTGCCCGTGTATTGCGGATCCGCAAATGCGGTCCGCAATACGGGCACGGGGTGCACACGTTCGTGTGCATGAGGCCTTAGAAGAGCATTCCTGAGGAGGTGGCTATATAAATCTGTGGTTAGGGTGGGTATATTCCACGTTGAATCCCATCACTATCGTAAAGAACGTGACAACAGAGAACATCAACATTTCTACCATACAGACAAATACTCATGGGGGGGGGTAGCATAGTCCTCCTGGGTACATCTCAGGGTTGTCTATTAGCCCAATAGTTGTCCCACACATCCCAAATGCCACGGAATAGATCCACTTTATCCTGGAAGACAGCGGTCGTGTACTCCAGGGTCCGGATCTCTGCCACCTTAGCACGTAGGTCGGAGACCTTTCGGAGGGTCAGATCGTATCCAGAAGCGGGCAACAAGGCAGCAGGCTGCCATCAGTATTAGTGGTAACAAGTGAGTGTTTCCTTATATATGGGGGTGTAATATTAAGTAGAAAGGCAATGGGGTCGGGAGGTAGACTGCAGCCAAAAATATCACTCTACTAGAGCGCCGACTCTGAACCAGAACGTGCATATCAAGGGGCAGTCCCAGAAAATGTGGTGCAGCGTTCCCCTAGTGTCCCGCATCTCCAACAAACCCCTGCGATTGCCGGGCTCAACCTATGGAGGAGATCGGCAGTGTGATACCAGTACATTAGGATCTTATACTGGTTCTTCGTTAGAGCACAGTCCGGACTCCGTATTCTCGGTGGCGGGTCGGCTTCCCATATACGTTGTGCAAGATAAGACCGGCACTCACTCAATGCGATATCTTTTCCTTATTGGTCACATAAAAAACTGTTGTGGCGCGTTTCGGCTCGTAAGGTGAGCCTTTCTCAAAAGAGCTGAAACGCGTCACAGCTGTTTATGTGACCAATAAAGAAAAGATATCGCATTAAGTGAGTGCCGGTCTTATCTTAGATAACTGACATTGAAGACTTCGCTGCTCTCCTCCATACAGGGCGCCACATGGCATCTGGTAGAGGTCTCCCCAAGTATTCCTCCTATCGGACCCTGTAAGAGTGTCTATGAATCCGTTCTGGAGAGGGGGCGACAGAATGGAGTAGATCTCAGATATTAACCCCTTCATATGCAGCCCTCTTCTACACAGGCGCTCTAATGCCGTCGGGAGAGAGACATTGAGCCCGGAGAAGATAGAATGGGCGAAGTGTCTGATCTGAACATAGAAGTAATTGGTCGAGGCGGGAAGGCTGTTTGGTCTGTACAGTCCCTAGTGAATGGGTCTACATTGTCTGCATAGCGAAAGACCCCACCCTGAAACCAAAGCCTAGCTGCTGAAGTGGTGAGATTCACTGGGAGTAGTGGGTGATACAGAAAAGAAGTCATGGAGGAGTGGTGGGAGACTCCTAAAGAGCCCCCAAAGACCCCATAAAAATGACTGACCCCCCCTGTATTTACAGACCCAAGAACAGCACCCTCCAGCATACACAACGCAAACCAAATACCCTGTATATAAAGACCCCAGTGTAGTCCCCCTACAACCCCAGACCAACCCTTTTTGTATACACAGACCCCAAACCAGCCCCCTCTGTATACACAGACCCCAGACCAGCCCTCTCTGTATACACAGACCCCAGACCAGCCCCCTCTGTATACACAGGCCCCAGACCAGCCCCTTCTGTATACACAGACCCCAGACCAGCCCCTTCTGTATACACAGACCCCAGACCAGCCCTCTCTGTATACACAGACACCGGACCAGCCCCTACTGTATACACAGACCCCAGACCAGCCCCCTCTGTATACACAGACCCCAGACCAACCCTTTCTGTATACACAGACCCCAGACCAGCCCCTTCTGTATACACAGACCTCAGACCAGCCCTCTGTATACACAGACCCCCACTGTATACAGACAGACCAGCCCTCTGTATACACAGACCCCGACCAGCCCCTTCTGTATACACAGACCCCAGACCAGCCCCTTCTGTATACACAGACCCCAGACCAACCCTTTCTGTATACACAGACCCCAGACCAGCCCCTTCTCTATACACAGACCCCAGACCAGCCCCCTCTGTATACACAGACCCCAGACCAGCCCCCTCTGTATACACAGACCCCAGACCAGCCCCCTCTGTGTACACAGACCCCAGACCAGCCCCTTCTGTATACACAGACCCCAGACCAGCCCCTTCTGTATACACAGACCCCAGACTCCCGAAATAAAATAGACCCCACTTGGCATCAGGCCGCTGGGTGCGGCAGTGCCCAGAAGTGGAGGGGGCTCAGGGGAGAGGTATGTGGGGCCACTGTGAGATCTTTTTATTAAGGAGTCATTTTTGTAGCGGTTTCTGCAGCGAATGACTCGTCTCAGGTCTCCTCGTGCTCTCCACTTCTGGGCTGAACGGAAATAAAAGGGGGTTGCACTGGCTCCCAATCCCAAATCTCATCTTCATCCTCGTCACCAGTGTCCAGGACTGGGGTATGTCCGGTGCTGTGTAGTGACAGCAGCTTTCCATGTAGGACGGTCGCTGCTGTCACAGAATCATCAGGGGAGGTCAGCACTGTGCTTTGTGAATGAACAGCAGGACCTGGCGGTGCTACAACTACGCAGCCCTACCGCACCACTCTGCTACACCGAGCCATCTGTCACCACAAGATTTACCCTGCACACACTTCCTAGTGAGCTCTGATTGGCTGGAGGCGTGGCTATGTAAATGTGTCATCCTGCTGTCAGTGCTGCACTGCTATATATAACCTGCCCTTATATACGGTACACCGCGTCCGTCTACTGCCCTTATATATACGGTATGCCGCGTCCGTCTACTGCCCTTATATATACGGTATGCCGCGTCCGTCTACTGCACTTCTATACGGTGCACGGCGCCCGTCACCTGCCCTTATATACGGTGCACGGAGTCCGTCACCTGCCCTTATATACGGTGCACGGCGTCCGTCACCTGCCCTTATATACGGTGCACGGCGTCCGTCACCTGCCCTTATATATACGGTACACCGCGTCCGTCACCTGCCCTTATATACGGTGTACGGCGTCCGTCACCTGCCCTTATATACGGTGTACGGCGTCCGTCACCTGCCCTTACATACGGTACACGGCGTCCGTCGCCTGCCCTCATATACGGTACACAGCGTCCGTCGCCTGCCCTTGTATACGGTGCACGGCGTCCGTCACCTGCCCTTATATACGGTGCACGGCGTCAGTCACCTGCCCTTATATACGGTACACAGCGTCCGTCGCCTGCCCTCATATACGGTACACAGCGTCCGTCGCCTGCCCTTATATACGGTGCACGCTGTCCGTCACCTGCCCTTATATACGGTGCACGGCGTCCGTCACCTGCCCTTATATACGGTGCACGGCGTCAGTCGCCTGCCCTTATATACGGTGCACGGCGTCAGTCGCCTGCCCTTATATACGGTGCACGGCGTCCGTCGCCTGCCCTTATATACGGTGCACGGCGTCAGTCTCCTGCCCTTATATATGGTGCACGGCGTCCGTCGCCTGCCCTTATATACGGTGCACGGCGTCCGTCACCTGCCCTTATATACGGTGCACGGAGTCCGTCACCTGCCCTTATATATGGTGCACGGCGTCAGTCTCCTGCCCTTATATACGGTGCACGCCGTCCGTCGCCTGCCCTTAAATACGGTGCACGGCGTCCGTCACCTGCCCTTATATACGGTGCACGGCGTCAGTCTCCTGCCCTTATATATGGTGCACGGCGTCAATCGCCTGCCCTTATATACGGTGCACGGCGTCCGTCACCTGCCCTTATATACGGTGCACGGCGTCAGTCTCCGGCCCTTATATACGGTGCACGGCGTCAGTCACCTGCCCTTATATACGGTGCACGGCGTCCGTCACCTGCCCTTTTATGCGGTGCACGGCGTCCGTCGCCTGCCCTTATATGTGGTGCACGGCGTCAGTCGCCTGCCCTTATATACGGTGCACGGCGTCCGTCACCTGCCCTTATATGTGGTGCACGGCGTCCGTCGCCTGCCCTTATATGTGGTGCACGGCGTCAGTCGCCTGCCCTTATATACGGTGCACGGCGTCCGTCACCTGCCCTTATATACAATACACGGCGTCCGTCACCTGCCCTTATATATGGTGCACCGTGTCCGTCACCTGCCCTTATATACGGTGCACGGCGTCCGTCGCCTGCCCATATATACGGTGCACGGCGTCCGTCCCCTGCCCTTATATATGGTGCACCGTGTCCGTCACCTGCCCTTATATACGGTGCACGGGGTCAGTCTTCTGCCCTTATATACGGTGCACGGCGTCCGTTCCCTGCCCTTATATATGGTGCACCGTGTCCGTCACCTGCCCTTATATACGGTGCACGGCGTCCGTCGCCTGCCCTTATATACGGTGCACGGCGTCCGTCGCCTGCCCTTATATACGGTACACGGCGTCCGTCGCCTGCCCTCATATACGGTACACGGCGTCCGTCGCCTGTCCTCATATACGGTACACGGCGTCCGTCGCCTGCCCTTATATACGGTGCACGGCGTCCGTCGCCTGCCCTTATATACGGTACACGGCGTCCGTCGCCTGCCCTCATATACGGTACACGGCGTCCGTCGCCTGCCCTTATATACGGTGCACGGCGTCCGTCACCTGCCCTTATATACGGTGCACGGCGTCCGTCGCCTGCCCTTATATACAGTGCACGGCGTCCGTCACCTGCCCTTATATACGGTGCACGGCGTCAGTCTCCTGCCCTTATATATGGTGCACGGCGTCAATCGCCTGCCCTTATATACGGTGCACGGCGTCCGTCACCTGCCCTTATATACGGTACACGGCGTCCGTCGCCTGCCCTCGTATATGGTGCACGGCGTCCGTCACCTGCCCTTGTATACGGTGCACGGCGTCAGTCGCCTGCCCTTATTTACGGTGCACGGCGTCCGTCGCCTGCCCTTATATACGGTGCACGGCGTCCGTCACTTGCCCTTATATACGGTGCACGGCGTCAGTCTCCTGCCCTTATATACGGTGCACGGCGTCCGTCGCCTGCCCTTAAATACGGTGCACGGCGTCCGTCACCTGCCCTTATATACAGTGCACGGCGTCAGTCTCCTGCCCTTATATATGGTGCAAGGCGTCAATCGCCTGCCCTTATATACGGTGCACGGCGTCCATCACCTGCCCTTATATACAGTGCACGGCATCCGTCACCCGCCCTTATATACAATACACATCCATCACCTGTCCTTATATACAGTACACATCCATCACCTGCCCTTATATACAGTACACATCCATCACCTGCCCTTATATACAGTACACATCCATCCCCTGCCCTTATATACAGTACACATCCATCCCCTTCCCTTATATACGGTACACATCCATCACCTGCCCTTATATACAGTACACATCCATCACCTGCCCTTATATACAGTACACATCCATCACCTGCCCTTATATACGGTACACATCCATCACCTGCCCTTATATACGGTACACATCCATCCCCTGCCCTTATATACGGTACACATCCATCACCTGCCCTTATATACGGTACACATCCATCCCCTGCCCTTATATACGGTACACATCCATCCCCTCCCCTTATATACAGTACACATCCATCACCTGTCCTTATATACAGTACACATCCATCCCCTGCCCTTATATACAGTACACATCCATCCCCTGTCCTTATATACAGTACACATCCATCACCTGCCCTTATATACAGTACAAATCCATCCCTCTCCTTATATACAGTACACATCCATCCCCTGCCCTTATATACAGTACACATCCATCACCTGCCCTTATATACAGTACACATCCATCACCTGCCCTTATATACAGTACACATCCATCACCTGCCCTTATATACAGTACACATCCATCACCTGCCCTTATATACAGTACACATCCATCACCTGCCCTTATATACAGTACACATCCATCACCTGCCCTTATATACAGTACACATCCATCACCTGCCCTTATATACAGTACACATCCATCCCCTGCCCTTATATACAGTACACATCCATCACCTGCCCTTATATACAGTACACATCCATCACCTGCCCTTATATACAGTACACATCCATCACCTGCCCTTATATACAGTACACATCCATCACCTGCCCTTATATACAGTACACATCCATCACCTGCCCTTATATACAGTACACATCCATCACCTGCCCTTATATACGGTACACATCCATCCCCTGCCCTTATATACAGTACACATCCATCCCCTCTCCTTATATACGGTACACATCCATCCCCTCCCCTTATATACAGTACACATCCATCACCTGCCCTTATATACAGTACACATCCATCACCTGCCCTTATATACAGTACACATCCATCACCTACCCTTATATACAGTACACATCCATCACCTACCCTTATATACAGTACACATCCATCCCCTACCCTTATATACAGTACACATCCATCACCTGCCCTTATATACAGTACACATCCATCACCTGCCCTTATATACAGTACACATCCATCACCTGCCCTTATATACAGTACACATCCATCCCGTCCTTATATACAGTACACATCCATCACCTGCCCTTATATACAGTACACATCCATCACCTGCCCTTATATACAGTACACATCCATCCCCTGCCCTTATATACAGTACACATCCATCCCCTGCCCTTATATACAGTACACATCCATCACCTGCCCTTATATACAGTACACATCCATCACCTGCCCTTATATACAGTACACATCCATCCCCTGCCCTTATATACAGTACACATCCATCACCTGCCCTTATATACAGTACACATCCATCACCTGCCCTTATATACAGTACACATCCATCACCTGCCCTTATATACAGTACACATCCATCCCGTCCTTATATACAGTACACATCCATCACCTGCCCTTATATACAGTACACATCCATCCCCTGCCCTTATATACACTACACATCCATCCCCTGCCCTTATATACAGTACACATCCATCCCCTCCCCTCCCCTTATATACAGTACACATCCATCCCCTTCCCTTATATACAGTACACATCCATCACCTGCCCTTATATACAGTACACATCCATCCCCTGCCCTTATATACAGTACACATCCATCACCTGCCCTTATATACACTACACATCCACCCCCTGCCCTTATATACAGTACACATCCATCACCTGCCCTTATATACAGTACACATCCATCACCTGCCCTTATATACAGTACACATCCATCTCCTCCCCTTATATACAGTACACATCCATCCCCTGCCCTTATATTGAGTACACATCCATAACCTGTCCTTATATACAGTACACATCCATCCCCTGCCCTTATATACAGTACACATCCATCCCCTGTCCTTATATACAGTACACATCCATCACCTGCCCTTATATACAGTACAAATCCATCCCTCTCCTTATATACAGTACACATCCATCACCTGTCCTTATATACAGTACACATCCATCCCCTGCCCTTATATACAGTACACATCCATCACCTGCCCTTATATACAGTACACATCCATCCCCTGCCCTTATATACAGTACACATCCATCACCTGCCCTTATATACAGTACACATCCATCACCTGCCCTTATATACAGTACACATCCATCACCTGCCCTTATATACAGTACACATCCATCACCTGTCCTTATATACAGCACACATCCATCACCTGCCCTTATATACAGTACACATCCATCCCCTGCCCTTATATACAGTACACAACCATCCCCTGCCCTTATATACAGTACACATCCATCACCTACCCTTATATACAGTACACATCCATCACCTGCCCTTATATACAGTACACATCCATCACCTGCCCTTATATACAGTACACATCCATCACCTGCCCTTATATACGTTACACATCCATCACCTGCCCTTATATACGGTACACATCCATCCCCTCCCCTTATATACAGTACACATCCATCCCCTCTCCTTATATACGGTACACATCCATCCCCTCCCCTTATATACAGTACACATCCATCACCTGCCCTTATATACAGTACACATCCATCACCTACCCTTATATACAGTACACATCCATCACCTGCCCTTATATACAGTACACATCCATCACCTGCCCTTATATACAGTACACATCCATCACCTGCCCTTATATACAGTACACATCCATCCCCTGTCCTTATATACAGTACACATCCATCCCCTGCCCTTATATACAGTACACATCCATCCGCTCCCCTTATATACAGTACACATCCATCACCTGCCCTTATATACAGTACACATCCATCACCTACCCTTATATACAGTACACATCCATCACCTGCCCTTATATACAGTACACATCCATCACCTGCCCTTATATACAGTACACATCCATCACCTGCCCTTATATACAGTACACATCCATCACCTGCCCTTATATACAGTACACATCCATCACCTGCCCTTATATACAGTACACATCCATCCCCTTCCCTTATATACAGTACACATCCATCCCCTACCCTTATATACGGTACACATCCATCCCCTGCCCTTATATACAGTACACATCCATCACCTGTCCTTATATACAGTACACATCCATCCCCTGCCCTTATATACAGTACACATCCATCCCCTGTCCTTATATACAGTACACATCCATCCCCTGCCCTTATATACAGTACACATCCATCCGCTCCCCTTATATACAGTACACATCCATCACCTGCCCTTATATACAGTACACATCCATCACCTACCCTTATATACAGTACACATCCATCACCTGCCCTTATATACAGTACACATCCATCACCTGCCCTTATATACAGTACACATCCATCACCTGCCCTTATATACAGTACACATCCATCACCTGCCCTTATATACAGTACACATCCATCACCTGCCCTTATATACAGTACACATCCATCCCCTGCCCTTATATACAGTACACATCCATCACCTGCCCTTATATACAGTACACATCCATCACCTGCCCTTATATACAGTACACATCCATCACCTGCCCTTATATACAGTACACATCCATCACCTGCCCTTATATACAGTACACATCCATCACCTGCCCTTATATACGGTACACATCCATCACCTGCCCTTATATACGGTACACATCCATCACCTGCCCTTATATACAGTACACATCCATCACCTGCCCTTATATACGGTACACATCCATCACCTGCCCTTATATACAGTACACATCCATCCCCTGCCCTTATATACAGTACACATCCATCACCTGCCCTTATATACGGTACACATCCATCACCTGCCCTTATATACAGTACAAATCCATCCCTCTCCTTATATACAGTACACATCCATCACCTGTCCTTATATACAGTACACATCCATCCCCTGCCCTTATATACAGTACACATCCATCACCTGCCCTTATATACAGTACACATCCATCACCTGCCCTTATATACAGTACACATCCATCACCTGCCCTTATATACAGTACACATCCATCACCTGCCCTTATATACAGTACACATCCATCACCTGCCCTTATATACAGTACACATCCATCACCTGCCCTTATATACAGTACACATCCATCACCTGCCCTTATATACAGTACACATCCATCCCCTGCCCTTATATACAGTACACATCCATCACCTGCCCTTATATACAGTACACATCCATCACCTGCCCTTATATACAGTACACATCCATCACCTGCCCTTATATACAGTACACATCCATCACCTGCCCTTATATACAGTACACATCCATCACCTGCCCTTATATACGGTACACATCCATCACCTGCCCTTATATACGGTACACATCCATCCCCTGCCCTTATATACAGTACACATCCATCCCCTGCCCTTATATACAGTACACATCCATCCCCTGCCCTTATATACAGTACACATCCATCACCTGCCCTTATATACAGTACACATCCATCACCTGCCCTTATATACAGTACACATCCATCACCTGCCCTTATATACAGTACACATCCATCACCTGCCCTTATATACAGTACACATCCATCACCTGCCCTTATATACAGTACACATCCATCACCTGCCCTTATATACAGTACACATCCATCCCCTGCCCTTATATACAGTACACATCCATCACCTGCCCTTATATACAGTACACATCCATCACCTGCCCTTATATACAGTACACATCCATCACCTGCCCTTATATACAGTACACATCCATCACCTGCCCTTATATACAGTACACATCCATCACCTGCCCTTATATACAGTACACATCCATCACCTGCCCTTATATACAGTACACATCCATCACCTGCCCTTATATACAGTACACATCCATCACCTGCCCTTATATACAGTACACGATCCATCCCCTGCCCTTATATACAGTACACATCCATCCCTCTGCCCTTATATACGGTACACACGTCCATCACCTGCCCTTATATACAGTACACATCCATCACCTGCCCTTATATACAGTACACATCCATCACCTGCCCTTATATACAGTACACATCCATCACCTGCCCTTATATACAGTACACATCCATCACCTGCCCTTATATACGGTACACATCCATCCCCTGCCCTTATATACGGTACACATCCATCACCTGCCCTTATATACGGTACACATCCATCACCTGCCCTTATATACAGTGACAGCATCCATCACCTGCCCTTATATACAGTACACGATCCATCACCTGCCCTTATATACAGTACACATCCATCACCTGCCCTTATATACAGTACACATCCATCACCTGCCCTTATATACAGTACACATCCATCACCTGCCCTTATATACAGTACACATCCATCCCCTGCCCTTATATACAGTGCACACATCCATCACCTGCCCTTATATACAGTACACATCCATCACCTGCCCTTATATACAGTACACATCCATCACCTGCCCTTATATACGGTACACATCCATCACCTGCCCTTATATACAGTACACATCCATCACCTGCCCTTATATACGGTACACATCCATCACCTGCCCTTATATACGGTACACATCCATCACCTGCCCTTATATACGGTACACATCCATCACCTGCCCTTATATACGGTACACAGCGTCCATCACCTGCCCTTATATACGGTACAGCATCCATCACCTGCCCTTATATACGGTACACATCCATCACCTGCCCTTATATACGGTACACGCATCCATCGCCTGCCCTTATATACGGTACACATCCATCGCCTGCCCTTATATACGGTACACGACGTCCATCACCTGCCCTTATATACAGTACAGCATCCATCACCTGCTCCATATATACGTACAGCATCCATCACCTGCCCTTATATACAGTACACATCCATCACCTGCCCTTATATACGGTACACATCCATCACCTGCCCTTATATACGGTACACATCCATCACCTGCCCTTATATACAGTGCACGGCGTCAGTCTCCTGCCCTTATATATGGTGCAAGGCGTCAATCGCCTGCCCTTATATACGGTACACATCCATCACCTGCCCTTATATACGGTGCACGGCGTCCATCACCTGCCCTTATATACGGTGCACGGCGTCCATCACCTGCCCTTATATACAATACACATCCTCACCCGCCCTTATATACAATACACATCCATCACCTGTCCTTATATACAGTACACATCCATCACCTGCCCTTATATACAGTACACATCCATCACCTGCCCTTATATACAGTACACGCATCCATCACCTGCCCTTATATACGGTACACATCCATCACCTGCCCTTATATACAGTACACATCCATCACCTGCCCTTATATACGGTACACATCCATCACCTGCCCTTATATACAGTACACATCCATCACCTGCCCTTATATACGGTACACATCCATCACCTGCCCTTATATACAGTACACATCCATCACCTGTCCTTATATACGGTACACATCCATCACCTGCCCTTATATACAGTACACATCCGTCACCCGCCCTTATATACAATACACATCCATCACCTGTCCTTATATACAGTACACATCCATCCCCTGCCCTTATATACAGTACACATCCATCCCCTGCCCTTATATACAGTACACATCCATCCCCTTCCCTTATATACGGTACACATCCATCCCCTTCCCTTATATACGGTACACATCCATCACCTGCCCTTATATACGGTACACATCCATCACCTGCCCTTATATACGGTACACATCCATCACCTGCCCTTATATACGGTACACATCCATCACCTGCCCTTATATACGGTACACATCCATCACCTGCCCTTATATACGGTACACATCCATCACCTGCCCTTATATACGGTACACATCCATCACCTGCCCTTATATACGGTACACATCCATCACCTGCCCTTATATACGGTACACATCCATCACCTGCCCTTATATACGGTACACATCCATCACCTGCCCTTATATACGGTACACATCCATCACCTGCCCTTATATACGGTACACATCCATCACCTGCCCTTATATACGGTACACATCCATCCCTGCCCTTATATACGGTACACATCCATCCCTGTCCTTATACGGTACACATCCATCCCCTGCCCTTATATACGGTACACATCCATCACCTGCCCTTATATACAGTACACATCCATCACCTGCCCTTATATACAGTACACATCCATCACCTGCCCTTATATACAGTACACATCCATCACCTGCCCTTATATACAGTACACATCCATCCCCTGCCCTTATATACAGTACACATCCATCCCCTGCCCTTATATACAGTACACATCCATCACCTGTCCTTATATACAGTACACATCCATCCCCTGCCCTTATATACAGTACACATCCATCACCTGCCCTTATATACGGTACACATCCATCACCTGCCCTTATATACGGTACACATCCATCACCTGCCCTTATATACAGTACACATCCATCCCCTGCCCTTATATACAGTACACATCCATCCCCTGCCCTTATATACGGTACACATCCATCCCCTCCCCTTATATATGGTACACATCCATCCCTCTCCTTATATACGGTACACATCCATCCCCTCCCCTTATATACAGTACACATCCATCACCTGCCCTTATATACAGTACACATCCATCACCTGCCCTTATATACAGTACACATCCATCACCTGCCCTTATATACAGTACACATCCATCCCCTGCCCTTATATACAGTACACATCCATCCCCTGCCCTTATATACAGTACACATCCATCCCCTGTCCTTATATACAGTACACATCCATCCCCTACCCTTATATACAGTACACATCCATCCCCTGTCCTTATATACAGTACACATCCATCACCTGTCCTTATATACAGTACACATCCATCCCCTGCCCTTATATACAGTACACATCCATCCCCTGTCCTTATATACAGTACACATCCATCACCTGCCCTTATATACAGTACACATCCATCACCTGCCCTTATATACAGTACACATCCATCCCCTGCCCTTATATACAGTACACATCCATCACCTGCCCTTATATACAGTACACATCCATCACCTGCCCTTATATACAGTACACATCCATCACCTGCCCTTATATACAGTACACATCCATCACCTGCCCTTATATACAGTACACATCCATCACCTGCCCTTATATACAATACACATCCATCACCTGTCCTTATATACAGTACACATCCATCACCTGCCCTTATATACAGTACACATCCATCACCTGCCCTTATATACAGTACACATCCATCCCCTGCCCTTATATACAGTACACATCCATCACCTGCCCTTATATACAGTACACATCCATCACCTGCCCTTATATACAGTACACATCCATCACCTGCCCTTATATACAGTACACATCCATCACCTGCCCTTATATACAGTACACATCCATCACCTGCCCTTATATACAGTACACATCCATCCCTGCCCTTATATACAGTACACATCCATCACCTGCTCCTTATATACAGTACACATCCATCCCCTGCCCTTATATACAGTACACATCCATCACCTGCCCTTATATACAGTACACATCCATCACCTGCCCTTATATACAGTACACATCCATCACCTGCCCTTATATACAGTACACATCCATCACCTGCCCTTATATACAGTACACATCCATCACCTGCCCTTATATACAGTACACATCCATCACCTGCCCTTATATACAGTACACATCCATCACCTGCCCTTATATACAGTACACATCCATCACCTGCCCTTATATACAGTACACATCCATCACCTGCCCTTATATACAGTACACATCCATCACCTGCCCTTATATACAGTACACATCCATCACCTGCCCTTATATACAGTACACATCCATCACCTGCCCTTATATACAGTACACATCCATCCCCTGCCCTTATATACAGTACACATCCATCCCCTGCCCTTATATACAGTACACATCCATCACCTGCCCTTATATACAGTACACATCCATCACCTGCCCTTATATACAGTACACATCCATCACCTGCCCTTATATACGGTACACATCCATCACCTGCCCTTATATACGGTACACATCCATCACCTGCCCTTATATACGGTACACATCCATCCCCTGCCCTTATATACAGTACACATCCATCCCCTGTCCTTATATACGGTACACATCCATCCCCTGCCCTTATATACAGTACACATCCATCACCTGCCCTTATATACAGTACACATCCATCACCTGCCCTTATATACAGTACACATCCATCACCTGCCCTTATATACAGTACACATCCATCACCTGCCCTTATATACAGTACACATCCATCACCTGCCCTTATATACAGTACACATCCATCACCTGCCCTTATATACAGTACACATCCATCCCCTGCCCTTATATACAGTACACATCCATCCCCTGCCCTTATATACAGTACACATCCATCACCTGCCCTTATATACAGTACACATCCATCACCTGCCCTTATATACAGTACACATCCATCACCTGCCCTTATATACAGTACACATCCATCACCTGCCCTTATATACAGTACACATCCATCACCTGCCCTTATATACAGTACACATCCATCACCTGCCCTTATATACAGTACACATCCATCACCTGCCCTTATATACAGTACACATCCATCACCTGCCCTTATATACAGTACACATCCATCACCTGCCCTTATATACAGTACACATCCATCACCTGCCCTTATATACAGTACACATCCATCACCTGCCCTTATATACAGTACACATCCATCACCTGCCCTTATATACAGTACACATCCATCACCTGCCCTTATATACAGTACACATCCATCACCTGCCCTTATATACAGTACACATCCATCACCTGCCCTTATATACAGTACACATCCATCACCTGCCCTTATATACAGTACACATCCATCACCTGCCCTTATATACAGTACACATCCATCCCCTGCCCTTATATACAGTACACATCCATCCCCTTCCCTTATATACAGTACACATCCATCACCTGCCCTTATATACAGTACACATCCATCACCTGCCCTTATATACGGTACACATCCATCACCTGCCCTTATATACGGTACACATCCATCACCTGCCCTTATATACGGTACACATCCATCACCTGCCCTTATATACGGTACACATCCATCACCTGCCCTTATATACGGTACACATCCATCCCCTGCCCTTATATACGGTACACATCCATCACCTGCCCTTATATACAGTACACATCCATCACCTGCCCTTATATACAGTACACATCCATCACCTGCCCTTATATACAGTACACATCCATCACCTGCCCTTATATACAGTACACATCCATCACCTGCCCTTATATACAGTACACATCCATCACCTGCCCTTATATACAGTACACATCCATCCCCTGTCCTTATATACAGTACACATCCATCCCCTGCCCTTATATACAGTACACATCCATCACCTGCCCTTATATACAGTACACATCCATCACCTGCCCTTATATACAGTACACATCCATCACCTGCCCTTATATACAGTACACATCCATCACCTGCCCTTATATACAGTACACATCCATCACCTGCCCTTATATACAGTACACATCCATCACCTGCCCTTATATACAGTACACATCCATCACCTGCCCTTATATACGGTACACATCCATCCCCTCTCCTTATATACAGTACACATCCATCCCCTGCCCTTATATACAGTACACATCCATCCCCTCTCCTTATATACGGTACACATCCATATACATCCATCACCTGCCCTTATATACAGTACACATCCATCCCTGCCCTTATATACGGTACACATCCATCCCCTCCCCTTATATACGGTACACATCCATCCCCTGCCCTTATATACAGTACACATCCATCCCCTCTCCTTATATACAGTACACATCCATCCCCTGCCCTTATATACAGTACACATCCATCACCTGCCCTTATATACAGTACACATCCATCACCTGCCCTTATATACAGTACACATCCATCACCTGCCCTTATATACAGTACACATCCATCACCTGCCCTTATATACACTACACATCCATCCCCTCTCCTTATATACGGTACACATCCATCCCCTCCCCTTATATACAGTACACATCCATCACCTGCCCTTATATACAGTACACATCCATCACCTGCCCTTATATACAGTACACATCCATCACCTGCCCTTATATACAGTACACATCCATCACCTGCCCTTATATACAGTACACATCCATCACCTGCCCTTATATACAGTACACATCCATCCCCTGCCCTTATATACAGTACACATCCATCACCTGTCCTTATATACAGTACACATCCATCACCTGCCCTTATATACAGTACACATCCATCACCTGTCCTTATATACAGTACACATCCATCACCTGCCCTTATATACAGTACACATCCATCACCTGCCCTTATATACAGTACACATCCATCCCTGCCCTATACATCCATCCCCTGTCCTTATATACAGTACACATCCATCACCTGCCCTTATATACAGTACACATCCATCCCCTGCCCTTATATACAGTACACATCCATCCCCTGCCCTTATATACAGTACACATCCATCCGCTCCCCTTATATACAGTACACATCCATCACCTGCCCTTATATACAGTACACATCCATCACCTGCCCTTATATACAGTACACATCCATCACCTGCCCTTATATACAGTACACATCCATCACCTGCCCTTATATACAGTACACATCCATCACCTGCCCTTATATACAGTACACATCCATCACCTGCCCTTATATACAGTACACATCCATCACCTGCCCTTATATACAGTACACATCCATCACCTGCCCTTATATACAGTACACATCCATCACCTGCCCTTATATACAGTACACATCCATCACCTACCCTTATATACAGTACACATCCATCACCTGCCCTTATATACAGTACACATCCATCACCTGCCCTTATATACAGTACACATCCATCACCTGCCCTTATATACAGTACACATCCATCCCCTGTCCTTATATACAGTACACATCTATCACCTACCCTTATATACAGTACACATCCATCACCTGCCCTTATATACAGTACACATCCATCCCCTGCCCTTATATACAGTACACATCCATCACCTGTCCTTATATACAGTACACGGCGTCCATCACCTGCCCTTATATACAGTACACATCCATCACCTGCCCTTATATACAGTACACATCCATCACCTGCCCTTATATACAGTACACATCCATCATCTGCCCTTATATACAGTACAAATCCATCCCTCTCCTTATATACAGTACACGGCGTCCATCACCTGCCCTTATATACAGTACACATCCATCACCTGCCCTTATATACAGTACACATCCATCCCCTCCCCTTATATACAGTACACATCCATCCCCTGCCCTTATATACAGTACACATCCATCCCCTGCCCTTATATACAGTACACATCCATCACCTGTCCTTATATACAGTACACATCCATCCCCTCCCCTTATATACAGTACACATCCATCACCTGCCCTTATATACAGTACACATCCATCACCTGCCCTTATATACAGTACACATCCATCATCTGCCCTTATATACAGTACAAATCCATCCCTCTCCTTATATACAGTACACGGCGTCCATCACCTGCCCTTATATACAGTACACATCCATCACCTGCCCTTATATACAGTACACATCCATCACCTGCCCTTATATACAGTACACATCCATCCCCTCCCCTTATATACAGTACACATCCATCCCCTGCCCTTATATACAGTACACATCCATCCCCTGCCCTTATATACAGTACACATCCATCACCTGTCCTTATATACAGTACACATCCATCCCCTCCCCTTATATACAGTACACATCCATCCCCTGCCCTTATATACAGTACACATCCATCACCTGTCCTTATATACAGTACACATCCATCCCCTCCCCTTATATACAGTACACATCCATCACCTGCCCTTATATACGGTACACATCCATCACCTAACCTTATATACAGTACACATCCATCCCCTGCCCTTATATACAGTACACATCCATCCCCTGCCCTTATATACAGTACACATCCATCCCCTGCCCTTATATACAGTACACATCCATCCCCTGCCCTTATATACAGTACACATCCATCACCTGTCCTTATATACAGTACACATCCATCACCTGCCCTTATATACAGTACACATCCATCACCTGCCCTTATATACAGTACAGGCTGCCCGCATAGACCTGCTTTGCACTGTACACAGGTGAGCTCCCGTAAAGGGAATGGACTAATCCGTACAGGTGTGCTCCCGGAAATGCTTTCCGTGTTGCACAGGTGACTCCGGATATGACGAGCCGTGTGGGTTCGGGTGTTCCCGGAAGTGTCTCTCAGGTGTGAGGGCGTGGTCACGTGGGGAGTCTTGTGGGCGGAGCCGGCGAGTTTCGGGCAGGTGAGCGTCGTCCAGCGGCAGTGTGCTCGGCGCTGTCACATTCACTGCTGGGATCGTTCCGAGCGCTGGACACAGGTGCAGCCATTCCCAGCCCCTCTGTTACCCCCCCCCCCCCCCCCGCAGGGTCGTGCTGGAACTTGTAGTCTCCGCTGGCCTCTGCCCGGTGCATTCTGGGACTTGTACTTCTTTGACCTATGGAGAATTGCCCATGACTGGCTCTTCCCAGTGCCCTATGGGAGTTGTAGTGGCCCCCCCCCCCCCCACCTATCACCTGTGAGGCACTGTATCCTGGGACTTGTAGTTTCTCCAGTCACTGAGCACCCTTACGCCCCCAGTTCACCCCGATCCCTTATGAAAACTAGCGCATTTCTGGAGTAGCAGGTAAGTCCATCAGCCATATTTGTTAGACCTGTGGCCACCATCTTCTTGTATAAATTGGGCTTATATCCTGGGACCTGTAGTCCTCCAGCCACTGACTCATCCTGTAGGGTTTCTGTTACACATTGCCCTTTGTTTTTCAGGATCTGCACCCCTGGGAGCTCATGGACGGAGTGATGGATGTGTCCCCGCTGCCGCTTCTCGTCGCGCTCTCCTGCCTGTGCCTTGCGCTGGGTGAGTGCAGGAGGGGTTTATAAGAATATAACGGGCTCAGGTCCGCAGTCTATGTGGTCAGTGAATGGCACTAACCTACGCCATGGCGGGGTGATTACTGAGACCACCACCGATCCTGAGAATTGAGGGCGGGGGCGGTGCCCCTACTATTCGAAAGCAGGGGGTGTGCATGTGTGTGGCCCTGTCTGCAAGTGTTATGGAGACAGCCAAGCCAGTGGGCTTTAAAAGAGTACGATGGGGGTCCCTCACGTATACACCAGGAGTAGATTAACGATGGCGTATGCCAAGATCAGATGGGGATCTGACTCCCGGCGCTCCCACCGATTTAGCTGCAGGTCAGGCCAGTGCCGTCATGTGGCCCAGGCTCAGCTCAGTCCCATTCAAATGAATGGGGCCCGAACTGCAGTACCAAGCACAGCCACTATATGATGGATGGCGCTGTGAGTAGGCCGCCTGGGAGTCGGACCCTCTCCGATCAGATTGACCGATCCCCAGTTTGGGGTTTTAGCATTCGTTCCCCTTTCTCGGATTTGGAAATCCACGGCGTCGCTGTGACTCTCATTCCTCCTCCGGACGGTTTCTGCCTCCTGTAAATCCAGTTGTGTCATGAGGCTGTGAGTCACGCCGGTGTGTAAGTATGTGACCCTCGCGCTGACGCGTTCCTGGTGTGATCAGCGATGCTTGCTCTTCCTGATATGGAGGGAACATCGGGGAAATGTCTTTCTAAGTGTCAGGTAGTTTATTATTCATAAGCCGGGCGCCGTCGGCGTTCCGTCCGGGACTGGCTGCCAAGCCTCCAGCTGCCTCTTGTAAAGCCCTTGTATCTGCCGTGCATCCGTCTAGGGGTCAAGTGATGATCAGTCACGAGACGGGTGTGCGGCCGAGGGGCAGGCAGGGAAGGGACGTGGCCTCTCAGGACCATTTTCAAGGTGATGTCAAAGTGGGAGGAGGGTGCAAGGCAATACAAGACACCTGATGTGTTGGGGGACCTACCACTCCAGATCATCGGAGATCTCTATATCGGGGGGAACAGCAGTGGAATGGGGTAGTAGGAGGAGGTCACTGGTCGCCCTCTGCCTTCCTTCTCGTGGGCTTAGAGCTAACTAAATAATTAACCTCGGCACAATCACCCGAGGGCACCAATGTTGGCTTCAAGGACACGAGGTGTGGAGGCGTGAAGGGTGGTGCCCGGTTTGGTTGAACACTTCTTGTGTTTCGGCTGACGGCGCAGCGGTTTGGTGCCTGGGTGAAGGTGAGAAGCGGGGAGCCTCCTCGTGTCGCCACACCTCGATGACTGATGGCAGCAGGTTGTGCAATGGCGTAATTACATGATGGGGAGATGGTCCCGGCCGGGGATCTGCTTTGTCTTCCTGGTCATCTGCCGTTTGGTGTTTTCCCGGAGATATTAGGTGGAACCAGTGGGTGACGCCGGGGAAAATACGCATCGCCGTTCCTCTACTGACTGCAGGCAGGGTTCATGCGTGGTACCTCCTGCGGAGCTGGTGTATCTAACCGTCTAATGCAGGCATCCTCAAACTGCGGCCCTCCAGCTGTTGCAAAACTACAACTCCCAGCATGCCCGAACAGCCTACAGGTATCAGCCTACAGCAGGGCATTGTGGGAGTTGTAGCTTTACAACAGCTGGAGGGCCGCAGTTTGAGGATGCCTGGTCTAATGTGTAATACTGTTTGTCTAGTTAGTGTATCTAAGCCTGTCATCCGAACTGTGGAACCTAAACCTATCGCGTCATACTGCCCGCTGATCTGGTGTATCTAAACCTGTCGTGTCATATTGCCAGATAAGCCACCGTATCTCAGCCTATCGCATGTGGTTCTTTCTACTGAACTGTGTATCTCAATGTGTCATGTGTGATACTGCCTACTGAGCCCGCGTATCTAAATTTATCTCCTGTGATACTGCCCACTGATCTGGTATATCTAAACCTGTCGTGTCATATTGCCAGCTGAGCCAACGTATCTCAGCCTATCGCGTGTGGTTCTCTCTGCTGACGTACTCGCGCCCCTCAAACTTTTCCACTTTTTTCACGTAACACCCACAAACTAATGTATTTTATTGGGATTTTGTGTGGCAGAACAACACAAAGTATCAAGTATCTGTGAAGTGAGAAGACAGTGATACATGGTTTTCATCTGGAAGGTGTGGTGTACATTTGTATTCGGCCCCCCTGAGTCAGTACTTTGTAGGACCACCTTTCACTGTGATTCCGGCTGCAGTCTTTTGGGGATGTCTCTTCCAGCTTCGTACATCTAGAGCAGGCATCCTCAAACTGCGGCCCTCCAGCTGTTGTAAAACTACAACTCCCACAATGCCCTGCTGTAGGCTGATACCTGTAGGCTGTTTGGGCATGCTGGGAGTTGTAGTTTTGCAACAGCTGGACGGCCGCAGTTTGAGGATGCCTGATCTAGAGGCTGAATTTTTGCCCATTCGTCTTTGTACAATAGCTCGCGCTCAGTCAGATTGGATGGAGAGCGTCTGTGAGCAGCAATTCTCAAGTCTTGTCCCAGATTCTCAATGGGATTTAGGTCTGGACTGTGACTGGGCCATTCTAACACAGGAAGATGCTTTCATCTAAACCCTTCCATTGTAGCTCTGGCTGGATGTTTAGAGTCGTTGACCCGCCCCAGTCTCAAGTCTTTTGCAGCCTCTAACAGATTTTCCTCCAGGATTATCCTGTATTTAGCTCCATCCATCTTCCCATCAGCTCTGACCAGCTTCCCCGTCCCTACTGAAGAACAGCCTGCCCACAACGTGATGGCGCCACCACCATGTTTCCCGGTGAGGAGGGTGTGCTCAGGGTGATGTGCAGTTTTCCTCCACACATAAGGTTTTGCATTTAGGCCAAATAGTTCAACTTTGGTCTCATCTGACCAGAGCACCTTCTTCCACATGTGTTCAGCCTTTCCGTTCTCCTGCTCCGTTTATGAGCAGGAGAACGCAAAGGACAGATTCGGCACATAACAGCATGACGGAACCTATGGACCCCATAGACTATGAGGACCCCATAGACTCCACCCAGAAGATGATGTCTGGAGCGGAGACAAAAGTCGTGCATGCAGGACTTTTGTCTCCGCTCCAAAATCTTCTTCTGAGCGGACACCTAACGGACCCCATTATAGTCTATGGGATCCTTAGGTTCCGTCCTTTCCGTTTTCCTGCTCCGAAAGGGCTGAACGGTGATGTGAAGCCTAACCTAAATAAGTGTTAAAGCAAGTATGTGACGATATGTTTAGTGTCTGCATCTATTTGGAATACTGTGTAAGGGGTCCTGCAGTTATTTTAAACTGATGAGTAGCGTTGAGCGAACTTGTATTTTAAGTTCGGCGTCCAAAGTTCGGGTTATCAAAGCATCCCGTTATGGATTCCGCTACCACGGACCATAACGGCATTTGGAATCCATAAGGGGATTCTTCAATGAACCCGAACCTTGGACAACACTAAGGACCTGGGGTGATGTCACCGTCATGTGATCAGTGCAGGGGGCGTGGCTCAGCACTGGATCACCTCTTATCCAATCTAGTGCTGAGCCACGCCCCCTGCACTGATCACATGACGGTGACGTCACCCCAGGTTCTTAGTGTTGTCCAAGGTTCGGGTTCATTGAAGAATCTCTTATGGATTCCACATGCCGTTATGGTCCGTGGTAGCGGAATCCATAACGGGATGCTTTGAGGGTCAACTGTGAAGGCACTGGCAGTAGCGCCGCGGCCTTCTCGCTGTTTACCGCAGGCCCAGTGATGTCATATCAAAACGCCTAAGAAAAACTATACATATAAAGTATCGCCGGATTCGTACTGACATATAGAATAAATGTAACCGGTCAGTTTTATCGTACATCGAACGTCATAAATTAAAAAATAAAAGTAAAACTGTGGTGAAATTGCTATTTTTTGGTTTTGTTTTTTGCAATTTTACCCAATTTGGAATGTTTCTTCCCGCTTCCCACTACATCATATGCAATATTAAATGGTGGCGTTGGAAAGTACAACTTGTCCCACAAAAAAAAAAACCTCATACGGCTATGTGAACAGCCAAATAAAAAAGTTATGGCTCTGGAAAGTCAGGGAGCGCAAAACGAAAACGCAAAAAAAAACAACCTCTGGGGGTTAAAATGGCTCAAACGCTGCCCCCCGACATGTTTCAGCAACTAGACTGGCGTCCCCAGGGGAATTGGGCAGGGTGGCTTGTGGCAAACGGGACTTCTTTTGGCTTGCTTCCAAAAGTGGCCACTCTTCCATAAAGGCCAGATTTGTGGAGTACAGGACTAATAGTTGTCCTGTGGACAGATTCTCCCCCCTGAGCTGTGGATCTCTGCAGCTCCTCCAGAGTGACCATGGGCCTCTTAGCTGCTTCTCTAATTAGTGCTCTCCTTGCCTGGGCTGTCAGTTTCGGTGGACGGCCATGTCTTGGTAGGTTTGTAGTTTTGCCATACTCCTTCCATTTTCAGATGATCGATAGAACGGTGCTCCCTGAGATGTTCAGAGCTTGGGATATTTTCTATAACCTAACCCTGCTTTATACTTCTTCACAATTTTATGCCTGACCTGTCTGGTGTGTTCCTTTGTTTTAATGATGCTGTTTGGTCACTAATGTTTTCTAACAAACCTCTGAGGCCTTCAGAGAACAGCTGTAGTTATACTGAGAATACATTACACACAGTGTAAAAATTTTGAAAACCGTGTCGGCTCTACCGCGGCCCCAGCCGTGTCGGCTCTACCGCGGCCCCGGCCGCGTCGGCTCTACCGCGGCTCTGTTTCCATTTACTAGAATAGAATCTGAGGATAATCGTCAATATCCAGAATATCTAGAACCCAGACAACCCCTTTTAAGACCAGTAATCTACATATCCCTGCTATTCGTGTGCAACTGACCGCACACGAACCCATTAAAGTCAGTGGTTTGGCTCACAGGTCCACAGCGTGCCATTCTGGTCCGTTTCCATCCGAGACTTGGGGTGCAGCAAAAAAGATGCCCGCGGACGTCCACACAGGATGACATATGTCTGTTTTTTTGGAATTGGGCCTAAGCTGGGGCAGCCTGTTTACAGGGGCCCACATGCCACCGGCGCCTCAGACCGTGGTGTACCGCGTCGGTTACTGACTGCCCGTGGCAGGAGGCCGACATGTCTGCAGCACCTTGCACAAACCAGAATAGACTGACAGCGGTGCGATGCGGGCCACGTGATTTATGGGAACTGAGCCTGGGATCTCTTCTGGTTCTGGGCATTCGGCCCATTATTATTAACCCTTCGTCTCCCTGCATAGCGCACATTCTTCACAAGATGAATGTTTTGTAAGAGGCTCAAGAAACCCCATCCGTCCACACCTGAGGAGCCGAGTAATGTTTAACCTTCGTCTGAGACCGACGTTATATCAAGGTTAATGAATAAGTGAAGAAAACACGGTGTTCTCAAGACGACGCGCCCCCCGGACCCTGCAGCTGTATATCCAATGCAAAAGTCACCAGATTTATCTGCCTATTATTACACAAACATTACCTCCAGGGGGTAGGTGGCCTCCGCTCTTACATGTCTGCCACCTGAAATTTACATGTGCCAGGTCTCCTGTGGCCCCAGGGTTTGGGCGTGGAAGCGGGTAATGTTCTCCTACGCAGTTTTGTGATAGCTGAGCATACTAGTGCATAATAACAGCTATAGCGGTTATAGTCATGTACATAGGAGGCGCTATTATAGTAGTTATATTCTTGTACGTAGGAGGCGGTATTATAGGTGTTATATTCTTGTACGTAGTTGGCGGTATTATAGGTGTATTCTCATACGTAGTTGGCGGTATTATAGGTGTATTCTCGTACGTAGGAGGCGGTATTATAGGTGTTATATTCTCGTACGTAGGAGGCGGTATTATAGGTGTTCTCGTACGTAGGAAGCAGTATTATAGGTGTTATATTCTCTTACATAGGAGGCAGTATTATAGTAGTTATATTCTTGTACATAGGAGCAGTATTATAGTAGTTATATTCTTGTACATAAGAGCAGTATTATAGTAGTTATATTCTTGTACATAAGAGCAGTATTATAGTAGTTATATTCTTGTACATAGGAGCAGTATTATAGTAGTTATATTCTTGTACATAGGGGCAGTATTATAGTAGTTATATTCTTGTACATAGGAGCACTATTATAGTAGTTATATTCTTGTACATAGGAGCAGTATTATAGAAGTTATATTCTTGTACATAGGAGCAGTATTATAGTAGTTATATTGTTGTACATAGGAAGCAGTATTATAGTACTTATATTCTTGTACATAGGAGACAGTATTATAGAAGTTATATTCTTGTGGTTCAAAAAGATTTTATTAAGGCACCAGTTTTGAGAATTCCGCCAAACAATAAGGCACATTCAGGTAAATATATCGAATGGACATAACGGTAGGCATCTTATCACATACAATGGAGACTCAAAGTAGAAAGTAACTACATATAAGAGCTCTCCTCATGGCAACTGCTAAGACAATCTTCTGCAAGAGGAGCAGTATTATAGTAGTTATATTCTTGCACATAGGAGCAGTATTATAGTAGTTATATTCTTGTACATAGGAGCAGTATTATAGTAGTTATATTCTTGTACATAGGAGGTAGTATTATAGTAGTTATATTCTTGTATGTGGGGGTTCTCTTTAAGTGCATATTATTAGAGAAGGCGTTTTCGGTGTCTTTGTAACATACAATTTGTCTTTCGGTTTCCTCTTTAGGCGCCAATGACACAACCACCACACCGTCACCGGGCACACTCACGGTAAGTGATGATCAGTTTGATTTAGTTTTTCTTTTGCAGGAAGTAGTCTTGGGTCTCCTCAGATGTTTGTTTTAAGAAGAGATAACGCAGGCGAGCTATGCTGCTAATGGGTCTGCTGGTCAGCCATTACTGGGCTGATCCCTCTGGGAGGTTTTACAGGAATGTATTAGGGAATTGAAGTTAATGTGTTAGTCTTTAAGCCTTGTAGGATCTGCGTGCTAGCTGAGACACGAGGGCGGCCTCCAGCTGTTCCCACTCCATCCAGTTGGTACCGAATTATGCCACTCATTCCTAGTCCTAGCTGTAGACCTCCATCGGTGTCCTTCACCAGACCTGACTTCTATCACGATTATCCAACCACATTAACCACAGTTCTCTTATATACCCTTCCAGGAATCTGAGCGTCTGGCCGCAATAATAGTCCCGTCTGTCGTTGGCGGGATCATTTTAATCGGCATCATTGCGTTCTTCGTAGTCAAGGTAAAAGAGAAACGTCAGACGGAGGGAACGTATCGGCCCAGCAGCGAGGAGCAGGCCGGATCTCGAGTGGAAAACAATGCTGCCTTGAAACTTCCTCCGGAAGAGCGGCTGATATAAGAAGAGACTCCTTTAGGTGGAGTAGGATCTTGGAGACTCTTCCAGTAGACGCTGCGGCCAGTCTGGACTCTAGAGAAGGGGAGAAAGTGCCGCAGGTGGAGCAGACTGTTGTCACACCATGTGGTGCTCGGTCCGCCATACCTCATGTCCTATTTCCTCCTTGCCCCATGACAATAGGTCACATCCTCCAAGCTCATCCTCCATCCTAACTTGTTCAGTTTTAATGAGCATCTTCTTCCCAGAGCGCCAAATGGGAAGACATTGGCTGTAGTGCTGTCCGCCCCCAATCGATTCTCGTAACGCAGTATTAGACAATTAAAAGAAAATGGCTGCCGGGGTAGGACATCACCTAGGGCCTGAAAATGTTTTTCAGTTTTTGTTTTTTTGCTTTTTTTTAACCCACGTGAGGGTTCACGTCTTTTAATGCTTTTGTAGATAGCTTAATTATTTTTGTATTTATGCACCCCCGGAAATCAAGCTGGTGATAACGTATATCGTCTATTTAATTCATCGATGAATAAATATATTTTCTTGATTTATACTCTGTAATCCGCACATAGTAGTATCAGGTGAGGGGGACACTCTCAGGACACAGGAGCTGCACATATAGAGGATTTTTTAAAAATTATTTTTCTGTTCTTGCACAATTTGCCCTTTTGCTGCAGATCTTCTCTTTCTCCGATGTTCAGGCGGCGAGTAGTGTTGCGCAAACTTGTTTAAGTTCTGCGTCCAAAGTTCGGGTTATCGAAGAATCCAGTTATGGATTCCAAATTCCGTTATGGTCCGCGGGATTCTTCGATAACCCGAACTTTGGACGCAGAAGTTCGCTCAACACTAGCGGTGAGGCCTCCAAACCATTAGAGCAGGCACCCTCAAACTGCGGCCCTCCAGCTGTTGCAAAACTACAACTCCCAGCATGCCCGAACAGCCTACAGGTATCGGCCTACAGCAGGGCATTATGGGAGTTGTAGTTTTACAACGGCTGGGGGGCCGCAGTTTGAGGATGCCTGCATTAGAGGTTCAGTAGGCCGCAAGATGTGACCCTTCGTTACAGGCATCTACCTTTTTACGAAGTAGTTGGGCGCAGGTGGCTAAAAAATTTTTTTTTATTTAAATCTCCGTCTTTTAGGTAAGACGGCCATACATACGACAAGCAGTGACAACCTGAGGAGCACCATCTTGTAAGATCCACCATTGGAAGATAGCACTTTGAGGCAGGCATTATACATTGAATTGCCCTCTGAGGAAGGTGGTTCGGTGGCATTTTAAGAGTTAAAAAAATAAAAATCATGATCAAGAAAGGGAGACTCCATGGCCCCACTACCATGGAACCCCCTAAAGAAAAAGCACTTGTGGCACAGACGTGCCGTGCAGCTCCACCTTTCAGTATTCCGGCGCTAACGTAATTTTGAGTAGATTTGCCTTATCTTGGTTTACATCATATCTTGGATTCCAGTTCTCTCCAGAGCTGTATTTAAAATTCTGCTGGTAGCTGCATGATCTTGCCCCGCCGACTGCTGGTTCATGCCTGTACTGATCACTAGGCTAACTCAGTCCCATCCATCTGAATGGGGTTGTTTCTGCCCCGGGTGTATGGATTTCTTCCAAGCCTACACGCTGCTCAAAATTCACATGCGGCAGATCTATGTCTTCCAAATCCCTGTGCTCACTGCAGAACCAACCCCACCCAGAAGAATGGAACCGATTTTTCGGTACTGCTTGTGCATATACCTGTAAGCTTTTGTCTGTCAGATTCCAAGCAACCGTCAGCAGAATTTTGAATGCAGCTCTAGGTGTGAATAGAGTGGAAGTAGGAACACCAGTACAGGATTATAAAAACATGGCTGCTTTCTTCCAAAAACAGCAGCACCCCCTGTCCCTGGGTCGTGTCTGTCATTGGGGGCAGAGCTGTAATACTGCACACAACCTGTGGACAGGGGTGGTGCTGTTTTTGCCAGAAATTGACCGTGTTTTTCTAATCCTGGACAACCCCTTTAAGGAAATGGTTTGGAACATTGTATGTAGATCAGGCTGCAGCGCGACATGTGAAATAAGCTCAGAGGTCGACACTTGATGACGGCTAATTCCTATGACAGTCCGACCACCCCATCGGAACATACGTGTAATATGCGTCATCCGGGGCCTTCTTAATAGATTGTATCCTTGCACATTGTGGAGGGAGATCAGATACTTACCGGAAGCTGGTGACAACACATAGGCTTGAGGTGCGCACCAGGCCGCTGTATGATAGGTGCGCACCAGGCCGCTGTATGATAGGTGCGCACCAGGCCGCTGTATGATAGGTGCGCACCAGGCCGCTGTATGATAGGTGCGCACCAGGCCGCTGTATGATAGGTGCGCACCAGGCCGCTGTATGATAGGTGCGCACTAGGCCGCTGTATGAGAGGTGCGCGCTAGGCCGCTGTATGAGAGGTGCGCGCTAGGCCGCTGTATGATAGGTGCGCACTAGGCCGCTGTATGATAGGTGCGCACTAGGCCGCTGTATGATAGGTGCGTACTAGGCCGCTGTATGATAGGTGCGCATCAGGCCGCCGCCGCCGTATGATAGGTGCGCACTAGGCCGTCGCCGCCGTCGTATGATAAATGCGCACTAGCCCGCCGCCGCCCTATGATGGGTGCTGCTGCTGGGCTTGGGTCGGTGTTTACAGCCTCATGTGCCTTAACCACCTCATACCAAAAATGTAGCGTCTTGCTCCCCTCACCCTGTAACGCCAAATAACCTTCCACTATACACGGTTAGCAATATTTCACATGTCCGGTTTTGTACTGATCCTGTGATTTTTATTTTTTCCTACATATTTTACGTAAATAAAATTAAAGTATTTTATCATGATGTTTGTGTATTTATATTTTTTTTTTCACTATTAAAGGGGTTGTCTGAGACTTTTTAACTGATGATCTATCCACTGGAAGATATATATATATATATGTCCATCTAAGTTGGGGTCCATTCACACATCCGCATCCTTTCCGCAATTTTAGGGAACGGCTGCGGACCTATTCATTGTCTATGGGGACAGAAAAGATGCAGACAGCACACAGTGTGCTGTCCGCATCCGCATTTCCGCGGCCCTGCAAAAAAAATAGAACATGTTCTATTCTTGTCCGCAATTGCGGACAAGAATAGGCAGTTCTATGGGGGGTGCCGGCCGGGTGTATTGTGGAACGGATGCGGACGTGTGAATGGACCCTAAAAGGGGGTTTCTGATGTTTTTATACTGATAACCTGCCCTCTGGATAGGTCATCAGTATCTGACAGGTGGGGGTCCGACACCTGGGACCCCCGCCGATCAGCTGTTTGAGAAGCAACTGACACTCCTGTGAGGGCCGCAGCCAGGGATCGCCAAACTCCGGCATAAAAGATGTACGGAAACTACAACTCCCAGAATGCTTCATTCACTTCTAAGGGAGTTGTGAGAACAGCCGAGCATGTTTGCATGCTGGGAGTTGTAGTTTCACAGCAGCTGCAGGTTGCTGCCATGTAAGGTCACATTCATCGATCACTTGGTCTAGGCCAGGCATCCTCAAACTGTGGCCCTCCAGCTGTTGTAAAACTACAACTCCCACCATACCCTGTTGTAGGATGATACCTGTAGGCTGTTTGGGCATGCTGGGAGTTGTAGTTTTGCAACAGCTGGAGGGCCGCAGTTTGAGGATGCCTGGTCTAGGCGCCGCTCAGCCCCATAGAACTTAATGGGGCTGAGCGCAATCCCAAGCGCAGTAGCTATATGCTTTGTAAGCTGCACGTAAAGGAGAGTAGGACCCTTCTTAAACGGCTCCGACACCCTGGACCCCCGCCGATCAGTTACTGATGACCTATCCAGAGTTAAAAAGTCTTGGAAAACGCCTTGAACTGGGCAAAAAAAATAAATAGATTACACTCTCCTCATTCACTAGCACAAAACAGTACAGTTGTCAATCTTTACTGTAATATGGCGCTGATTACACTGACATCACAGCGTGCTGTAAAGTGATACTCTTAGTTCACTTGTAGGTAATGTATATATGACCTCTAGTGGCCAATATGGAAATAGCAATATTTCATAAATTTATTTAGTTTTTAACCAAAATATATATCTATATTGGACTAGTGAATGGCATTCTACTAATAATTTCACTTTTAAATTGAAGACTTTAAACAACCAATCAGAGCTCAGCTTCCCTTTTTCAAGAGCACCTAAATAAAAGCCGTGCTGTGATTGGTTACCATGTTTTTGTTTTTTTTTTAGACAGTTTTCATAAAGTTAATAATTATGAATGGACATTAGGTACAGAGGCCGGGGGTGTGCAGTGTTCGCCGTTTCAGCTCTAAATTTTGTTGTAGACTTTGCATAACTCGGCTGATTGAGAGTCATGATCGCCCCCTAGTGCCAGATGTCTGTATAGCCCAGAGTGACATAAATAGCGACCCCTAGTGTAAGCTCTTTGTGTACCAGATATATAACTGTGTACACACAAAACTTTACGCACTATGCGGAATATTTACCAAGAACAGTGTTTTATAAGACGGCCCTAATATTCGATCGGTGGGGATCCGACATACTGGAAAACCTCTGTAATAGATTTTAGAGGCAGCCTCGTTTAAACATGGCTTAGGATCGGAGTGAACCACAGCAGTGTAAGGCCTAATTCACACGTCCGTAGTGTGTTGCGGATCCGCAACACACCTTGCCACCGGCCCTATAGAGATGCCTATACTTGTCCGCAATTGCGGGCAAGAATAGGACATGCTCTATATTATTGCGGAGCCGGAAGATCGGCGGCGCGCTCCACAAATGCGGATGCGGAGAGCACAGTGTGCTCAAAATGAATGGGTCCGCACCCATTCCGCAGATTTGCGAAATGGGTGCGGACGAACATTGCGGACGTGTGAATAGGGCCTAAGTCTTGGCTTCCTGCTTCCGCCTCATTTTTCAAGGCTATCTTAGTCCGTGACTTACCTACTAGCATTAGCGCTAGATTTATTTCAAGCAGGGGGCGTGTCCTTTTGCTACAGCTGGTGGCAGTTGAAGGATGGAACTGAGCATGTGTGTACACCTCACTGAGGCGGACAGAGATGTTATAAAAAGAGCAGACCGTAGGTGGCGCTATACAGATGGAGGTCATTACAATAACACAGTGGCTATAATACATTTTTAATTCCGTGCCGTTACATAAGTATTCAGATCCAGGTGCCATATTAAAATCTGTAGAATATTTTTTGTGGGACAACCCCTTGAGTATTTTCATCAGAAGCAAAAGTCTTTGGTACCATATAAACAGACGCCTCGTAAAGGGGTTGTGTAGAATTAGAAAAACGTGTTTTCTCCCTAGAAACCGCGCCAAACCTGTCCATGGACTGCGTCTAGTACTGCAGTTCAGCTCCACTGGAGTGAATGTGGACGATGAACTATAATACCACATATGACCTGTGGACAGGAGGGGAAAAAGCTATGGGGTTCTAATCCTGGAAAACCCCTTTAAACGGGGTTGTCTCAAAAATACATCCGGTCCATTTGCCTTATTAGAACATGGATGCCATTGGGTGTGGGGGTGCCATGATTGAACCCCCCCCTTGCACCAGAGTGGAGACCTGCAAACAAAGAGCAACTTTAAGCCATTTGGCCTGACCATCAGTGTTCTCCAGCTTGTGGCTGTCAGGGCATGCTGGGAGTTGTGGTGGAAAGCCATAGGTTGGAGAACATTGTCTCCCATTGATTTGGACAGTTGGCATTCAATAGTATTGGCGGACCACAACTTCTCGTGCCAAGATCTGATCTTCGTTGAGGTTTCAGAAACCGTGCTCCAGCCAATCTGCTAACCATCAGGCCGGCTTCACGGTAAAAGGCCTCTGTCTAGTTGAGGTCACCCCCTTTAACTTTCAAATTTCTTCTTCAGCTCTGAAACTTTGGGAAGAGAGGTCACGCTCAGGCCAATAGGTTGTGGAGGCAAAGCTTTGCTTGGTGGTTCATCTCCGACATCGCCATCTAAATGTATAATGGGCTGAGGGACGTTTGATGTGGGGCTTTTGGGTACACTTAGCTTTGGGGTGCTCTGAGTCCTAAGGAAAACAGGGCGTATATTATAAGTGGAGGCGCTTGGTTTTGGGCTACAGTAGTCTTGTGAGATAGGCCTTGTATTAAACGACCAGTTATGATCACCTACTCTTTGCGCCTCTATGGATTCTTTCTTAGACCCAGTCCATACCAACCTGGGGTCAATGGGACCAGCCTGAAAACGAGAGATAGCTGAGCGGACATTTGGTCCAGAAACAATAAGGGGAGTCCCACTCGGAGTGTTTGTGACTCTTGTAACCTGTCTGGTCATACTGGGCTCCTCAGGTAAGACCTCTTTCTGCTTTTTAGACTCTTCAGTCAAGATAGGAACTGGAGAAATGACATCTCGCTCTGGTTCGACTAAAGGAATAGGTAAACTAGCCTGAGGAACTGCTGGTGTCACCTCTGAAGGCTGCTCAGTGGTCTCTGGAATGGTGGTGGAAGACAGCTCTGGATTCTGGACAGTCGATACTGACGGCCTTGCAGTGTCCTGTATTGTCTCTGGAATGTCTTCTTGAATGGATAACGTCTCTTCCATGGTCTCTGAGGTGTTCAACGTGCTCTCAGATGTTGATAAAGAGACCTCAGGTTCTTCGTAGTCTACTGATCCCTCATCCACTTCTTGTAGGTACCAAAGGTTGGAAGATCGTGGCTGACTCAAACTCAACTGCAGGTCCTCATCACTAGGAGCACATAAAGACTGGAACTGGAGGAAAACCTAATCATTATTTGTGTATGTGGTATTGAAGTTAACTATTGCTGTAATATACATGGTCTCTCACTCACCCGAGTGAAGTATCGGCTGTCATCTAGGTTGAAGCAGTCTAAACTGTGCGCACCGTATAACGCATGTCCCTCAGCTGGAGCTCTTGTACTTAGGGTCTCAAAAATTTCATTCAGTAGATCCATGCCCTCATCTAGAAGAGGGAAGTCGTCTTCACCTGGTCCAGGATCCACCTCTTTTCCTTCCTCACCATATCTGAGAGAAAACACAGTACAATGGACGATAGCATTCAGTGTAATTTATTGTGTTTGCTTCACGTGGACCTGGCAGGATTAGTTACTGAATTCCAGGACGATTCACTCACTTTTGGCTCTCCCAGTTCTCTCCTTCTGTGATCTTCTTTTCCGGTCTCCTGGGACGAGACTATAAAAAATATGATAAGTAACTGTCAGGAAAGAGCCGACATGCCTTTAGGCCTCATCCTGATGGCCGTAATGTGACCTGAACGTGGACCTAATAATTTAAAAGGTCTTGGATTTAAATGCTAATGACCTATCACCAGGATAGGTGTGATCCAACTCCGTGACCCCCGCCAATCATCTGTCACGTGGCGTTTCTGCAGAACAGTCCCATTCAAGGGAGTGGTATTGAGCTGTAACACCGAGCACAGGCGCTATACAAGGTGCGATGCTGTGCTTGGTATACTATGAAGAGTACCTCTTCAGACGGCTGATCGGTGGGTGGGGGTTGGATCAGAACCGACCAGATATCGATGACCTATGTTGAGGATACGTCATCAATACTGTACTCTCAGAGAACCCTATATAGTGGTGGGGATGGTCATTTACCTGTCCAAAGTGCTGTGTAATGGGCAGCCGGTTCTGCAATTTCTCGTGGTTCTTGGTAGGAGAAATGTCCGCTTTGAATGAACCAACACGCTGTATCTGATGATCCTGACGAAGAACACATGGCAAGATACAACACGAAGAATAGCAACAAACAACTAAACAGCAGGGACTGAAGCACCAAAGCAGTGACACTAGGGACTGAAGTGCCAGACCAGTGACACCAGGGAACTGGACTGGATGGTGGGGATTGAAGCACCAAAGCAGTGACATCAGGGACTGGACTGGATGGCGGGGATTGAAGCATCAAACCAGTGACACTAGGGACTGAAGTGCCAGACACCAGGGAACTGGACTAGATGGCGGGGATTGAAGAATCAAACCAGTGACATCAGGGGACTGGACACTGGGGCTGAAGCACCAAACCAGTGACACCAGGGACTGAAGTGCCAGACACCAGGGAACTGGACTAGATGGCGGGGATTGAAGAATCAAACCAGTGACACCAGGGGACTGGACACTGGGGCTGAAGCACCAAACCAGTGACACTAGGGACTGAAGTGCAAAACCTGTGACACCAGGGAACTGGACTGGATGGTGGGGATTGAAGAATCAAACCAGTGACACCAGGGAACTGGACTGTACACTGGGGGCTGAAGCACCAAATCAGTGACATCAGGGACTGGACACTGGGACTGAAGCACCAAACCAGTGACACTAGGGACTGAAGTGCCAGACCCGCGACACCAGGAAACTGGACTGGACACTGGGACTGAAGCACCAAACCAGTGACACCAGGGACTGGCCCTGAGGAATGAAGCACCAAATCAGTGACATCTAGGGACTGGACACTGGGACTGAAGCACCAAACCAGTGACACTAGGGACTGAAGTGCCAGACCAGTGACACCAGGAAACTGGACTGGATGGTGGGGATTGAAGAATCAAACCAGTGACACCAGGGACTGGACTGGATGGCGGGGACTGAAGCACCAAAGCAGTGACACTAGGGACTGAAGTGCCAGACACTAGGGACTGAAGTGCCAGACACCAGGGAACTGGACTAGATGGCGGGGATTGAAGAATCAAACCAGTGACTCCAGGGACTGGACTGTACACTGGGGGCTGAAGCACCAAATCAGTGACATCAGGGACTGGCAACTGAGGACTGAAGCACCAAATCAGTGACACTAGGGACTGGACACCGG
Source organism: Bufotes viridis (assembly GCA_033119425.1). Taxonomy (NCBI): domain Eukaryota; kingdom Metazoa; phylum Chordata; class Amphibia; order Anura; family Bufonidae; genus Bufotes; species Bufotes viridis. Next base: position 39,523,938 of record CM065590.1, read on the forward strand.
AGACTGAAGCACCAAACCACTGACATTAGGAACTGAAGCATCAGTGACACCAGGGACTGGATCCCGGGGACTGAGGCACCAAACCAGTGACACCAGGCACTGGCCCCGAGGAATGAAGCACCAAACCAGTGACACCAGAAACTGGATCCGGGGACTGAGGCACCAAATCAGTGACACCAGGGACTGAAGCACCAAACCAGTGACACCAGGGACTGGCCCCAAGGAATGAAGCACCAAACCAGTGACACCAGGGACTGGAGCACCAAACCAGTGACACCAGGGACTGGAGCACCAAACCAGTGACACTAGGGACTGAAGCACCAAACCAGTGACACTAGGGACTGAAGCACCAAACCAGTCACACCAGGGACTGGACTGAACACATAGGACTGAAGCATCAAACCAGTGACACCAGGGACTGGACTGAACACATAGGACTGAAGTCCCAAACCAGTGACACCAAGGACTTGAGCAGCAATCCAGTTACACCAACGACTGGACTGAACACCGGGACTGAAGCCCCAAACCAGTGACACCAGGGACTGAAGCACCAAACCAGTGACACCAGGGGCTGGACTGTACACATAGGACTGAAGTACCAACCAGTGACACCAGCTGTGGCGTACAGTGAGCGCTGTGACCGTCCACCATATCCCCGGTAATGGCGGATAATGCTCACCTTGTGTTTGATGCGTCGCTTCATTCCCTGCAGACCTGTTCTCGCTTGTCCCTTGGCCTAATGATACAAGCAGAGTAGGTGATAAAATGACGTCTTTACTGGAGTCTCGCCTCTACAGTCTCTTTTGATAGTTAACGGTCACTGCGCCCCTGACTTACGTATCGCAGCATGTTCCTGACTGTGGGGTGAGTGCGGTTCTTCACGTTATTGATCAGAGTGCCACCTCCTTTCTGGGGGGAAATACAGACAGACGGCATGAATGAAATGTCCGGAAAGTTCCATGGGGGTCATTCACATAGGCTAGCGAGGGCTCTAATGAGAGGGGCGAGTTCTGGAGGACTCGAGACGTCCATTCATCTGAATGGCTGCCATGTAATACTACATTTGCCCGGCAAAATCAGCCATGGCCAAGACTGCTGGATCGGGGCGATCGGAGGGTTGGTTTTACCTTGAGGTTTTCCAGCCACATCTGATAAGATCTGGAGGCCCCTGAAAATGAATAGAAAATATTGAGCAGCTTTATAAAGCTGGATGGAAATATAACGTGCAGTGATTTGTTACATTGTTTTCAGTCAGGAGGTATATCCTTTCTGCTGCAGTTCTGTTCTTATTAGCTTGGGGGAGGGGTGTCCTTTCTGCTGCAGCTCCCTACCTATCAGGGGTGTGTCCTTTCTACTTCAGCTCTCTCCCTATCACAGCTCAGGGAGGCATGCAATTTATGCAGCAGCTCTCTCCCTTTCACATCTCAGGGGGGAACATCCTTTCTGCAGCAGCTATCCCCCTATCACAGCTCAGGGAGTGTGTCCTTTCTACTGCAGCTCTTCCCATCACAGCCGCAGGGAGTGTAAAATTTCTGCTGTAGCTCTCTGCCTATCAGGGGTGTTTCCTTTCTACTTCAGCCCATGGAGGCATGCCAGTTATGCTATAGCTCTCTCCCTATCACATCTCAGGGGGCACATCCTTTTTATGCTTCTCTCTCCCTATCACAGCTCAGGAAGCGTATCCTTTCTGCTGCAGTTCTCTACCTATCAGGAGTATGTCCTTTCTACTTCAGCCTACTCATTATCAGAGCTCAGGGAGGCATGCTGTTTATGCTGCAGCTCTCTCCCTATCACATCTCAGGGGGCATTTCCTGTCTGCTCCAGCTCTCTCCCTATCACATATCAGGGGGCATTTCCTGTCTGCTCCAGCTCTCTCCCTATCACATCTCAGGGGGCATTTCCTGTCTGCTCCAGCTCTCTTCCTATCACATATCAGGGAGGCATGCTGTTTATGCTGCAGCTCTCTCCCTATCACATATCAGGGGGCATTTCCTGTCTGCTCCAGCTCTCCCTATCACATCTCAGGGGGCATTTCCTGTCTGCTCCAGCTCTCTCCCTATCACATCTCAGGGGGCATTTCCTGTCTGCTCCAGCTCTCTCCCTATCACATCTCACGGGGCATTTCCTGTCTGCTCCAGCTCTCTCCCTATCACATCTCAGGGGGCATTTCCTGTCTGCTCCAGCTCTCTCCCTATCACATCTCAGGAGGCATTTCCTGTCTGCTCCAGCTCTCTCCCTATCACATCTCAGGAGGCATTTCCTGTCTGCTCCAGCTCTCTCCCTATCACATATCAGGGGGCATTTCCTGTCTGCTCCAGCTCTCTCCCTATCACATCTCAGGGGGCATTTCCTGTCTGCTCCAGCTCTCTCCCTATCACATATCAGGGGGCATTTCCTGTCTGCTCCAGCTCTCTCCCTATCACATCTCAGGGGGCATTTCCTGTCTGCTCCAGCTCTCTCTATCACATCTCAGGGGGCATTTCCTGTCTGCTCCAGCTCTCCCTATTACATTTCAGGGGGCATTTCCTGTCTGCTCCAGCTCTCTCTATCACATCTCAGGGGGCATTTCCTGTCTGCTCCAGCTCTCTCCCTATCACATCTCAGGGGGCATTTCCTGTCTGCTCCAGCTCTCTTCCTATCACAGGGCAGGGGGCGTGTCACTTTAGCTGCAGCTCTCTCCCTCTAACTGTCACAGATTCTAGTAGCAGATATTACCGATGGCAGTTTAAGGATAGAACTGAGCATGTGCAACCACCTCAGCGATGTCACTGACATGGACACAGAAATAAAGGAAAGGAACACCCAGCAGGTGGCGCTGTTCAGATGCATTTTATGGAATAACTCAGTGGCTTTGCTAAATTTTTAATTCCATGCAATTCCAGAAGTATTCAGATCCAGGTGCTGGTTTGAAAAATGTAGAATATTTTTGCTGAGACAACCCCTTTAATAGAAGGAAATTAGGAATGGGAACTGGATAGGATACCTGACAGGCCGAGGCTCGTAACCTCCTGCTCAAACGCGTCTGTGAATTCTTCTCCGGAATTCAGCTTCTCCAGCTGACTGTCGATGAACTAAGTAAGAAGAAGCCATGAATAGTCCCCTATATACTGGACATGATATAAAATACCTCCAGCAAAAGCCACACTAAAAAGAAATGTTTACATAGAGTGGAAGGGCTGGTGGCTGCATTTACTGTAATGGATATAGCGCCACCTTGTGGTTTACATTATGCAGACTAGTTGCAATGTGATATAGCCTCCGACCAGACCTGAGTGAAGAGTTGCAGGTGCACAGCGTCCTGCAAGAAGGTCCTCATCGAGCTGCACTTGTGGTTCAGAAACGTGTCCTGGCAGAAAGAAATGGGCTCCCCCTGAAGGAACGAGAGACGAGACATTGGCCAAAATTAGAGATCACAGACATAGGGCACGTTGGAATGATTCTAATATAAAGAAAGTAATGAAATATTTCCAGTGTTGTGGGGTTATTGTGCCTTTGAGAAGAAACGGTTGGGCCTTAAATGGAAGGAGGTCCTGATAATAATTTAGGATGGGATGGCTGGAGATGCTGTTCCATTACATCGGCCTCCTCTTGTCACGATGGGGAGTGGGGGAGACCCCCCACCGTACAATGTCTGTGAAACAGGAATGTCACTAGGCCAAGAAGCCATCCTAGTCCTGAGCTCCTGACTGTATGAGCTGCCTTCGATGGTAGGGGGGCTCATACCCATGAACCTGGGTCCTACAGACCCTATCGGTCCCTGCAATATGGTCAGGAATGAGAGACGACCGATTCATCCAAACCACGGATGAACCAGAGTCTCCCACAGGCCTGGCAACAAAAACGGAAAAGATAAGCCAAGTGGAATGTCAGGTAAGTATCCAGTGGCAGGAAAAACCACTGAACCAAGAACCCCGAAAAGCATGGTAACTTACCTGCCACAGCTGCTGGACGGAACAACACCAGACTGGGGAGGAACCAGGAGAAGGGGAGAAAAGCACATACAAGCCACAACACATTGCCGCTGGCAACCGGCATGCACGGCAACGTGTCACGCACACAACACCGAGGCCGTGACACCTCTAAGGATAATTACAGAGCTCCCATTACCGAAGTCAAGCTGCGTCAATGACTGCTGCACTTACTGAGGGTGCCAGAGGAATCAAACTCATTGTGTGAACCTGACCCAGGTATGGACCCCATGTTCTGGTGACACGCCGTCTTCTCAGGTGACATCAGACCACTGGATTATTTTGCAATGAAACGTACTAATACGTTCATCAATTACAGGGCATTAGTTCTTGGGGTAACCTCTGGAGCACATACCGGGGTACAGATGAGGGCCTCCCTGTAGCTGCCGAACAGCAGAGCCTGGGCACCAAGGAAAGCACGTGACACCCCGTCACCCATCAACGCCGACTGTTTCATCAGCTGCAGTTTCAGCAGAGAGACCTGGGGAGGAGACAGAGAATTACTGATATATCAAGCTATGGTGTCACACCAGGAGGTCAGGCCTGGTGACTACACGCCTTGGTTTGACTGGGTCTTCTTGGTAGTTTCTTCCATATCATTCTGCACTTTGAAGGTGTAATAACCCAGAGTGCCATTACCACTCCTTTTGGCACCTTGCTACTGTCTCCTATGTGCTAATTCATATCTCCGAGTGTATTTCATATCATCTCTTAATAATGTGCATAATTGTTCCATTGAAACTGATATGTTCGTGTAATTGCCTAGTTTACCACAAGGTGGCAGCAACACTTGGCAGTGCTAGTAGTAGGGAATGGACTGGATTGTCCATTCTCTCTCTCCCTCTAGAGGGGGAAGGAGAGGAGAAGTTAGCAAGGGAGAGTGAGTGCAGTTTCACCCCTGCTAGGGGAAGGCATCAAGCCTAGTCCTGTCTGGACAGGTTCTGTTTGTCCTAGCCAACCTTATCACTAGAGGTTGTGCATGCTGGTTGCATGTCCCCTCCTGGGCTTGCATTGCCTGAAATCCAAGCTAGAGCTTGAGGTACTTAAAGCCAGGACAGGAAGTTCCTATGATTGCCTACAGCAAGAGACAGACTACTTCTAACATAGCTGATCTGAGAGAGCTACTCCCTAAGGATACAGCAGAGAGGAGTTTTTTTTTTGCAGAGAGAGTATTTGCCTGTTGAAACCTATTGGAAACCAAGATAAAGTCTGGAAACTGTATGGATTACCGTTTATTACCAGTAAAGCAATTGTTCAACGTTACTACAAAGTCTGGACTCAACTTTATTCTACACCATCCCAGTTACCAACCCCCTTTGCACTGCTTCAGACCACACCACGTCTGGGATCCAACCGTATCCAAAGGTAGGAGCACCGTGACACGTGCAACACAACATCTCCAGGGATATTGTGGTCTATTTAACACCACTCTGGCCTTCCTACATCTGGGTACCAATACTATCACTACAAAGGGAGCCTTGTGCTTCCGCTGCTTCACCGCAGCTGGCGTCACGACTACCTACCTTAACAGAGGGACATATCATCATAAATACCTCTTGAGGGGTAAGGGATCCCCCAGACGCCGGCAATAGGCCGCTGCAAAGGTGACAGCTCTATAGTAGGTAGACCATTGTGAGGTTATTATTTCACTATCGTATCTAATGATGGTAGAAGTGTGTAACATCTAATGGGACATTTTCAAAAATATGTTGAGGAGACCACAGCCTTCATCTGTGGGGTCTTCTTACGGTCAACCTTCAGAATAATCTGTAGGCCGTCCATTGGCCACATATGGACGTTTCATCTTTAGGAAAAGGGCATCTATCAGTATCGAACACATTAGTAAGGTTATGGGCAGAGGCTTAGACATACGCCCGCTGGTCTCACCACATGTTGAAGAAGATTTTCAAGGTCCAGAAAAGGTTTCTCCAAGTTGTTTTAAGGTTATGGCTATACGGTAGGTAGCGCGATCTTAGGTTATTATTTTACTTTCTTATCTGATAATGGTATAAGTGGAACATAAAAATATGTCAAGGAGACCACAACTTCCATCTGTGAGGATTGGAGTCCACCCTCAGTATGGTCTGTAGGCTAACCCTTGGCCACGTATGGATGTTTACGCCTTAGGCTAAGGATCCTTTGTGGACACATTGGTAAGGTTATGGGCAGAGGCTTAGACATAGTCCTATAACCTGCTGGTCTCACCACATGTTGAGGAAGATTGTCCAAGTCCTGAAAAGGCGTCTCCAAGTTGTTTGTGTCCATATTGAATACTACGACATCTTCCAGGACTCCCGGATTCACTTGCTGTAGAAGAAGGGACAGTAAGGGTCCATTCACACGTCCGCAATTCTGTTCCGCATTTTGCGGAACGGAATTGCGGACCCGTTAATTTCAATGGGGACAGACGATGTCCCGGCCAGGTCCGCAATTGCGGATCCGCACTTCCGGGTCTGCAATCGCGTTCCCGAAAAGAATAGAACATGTCCTATTCTTGTCCGCAATTGCGGACAAGAAAAGGCATTTTCTCTGTAGTGCCGCGATGTGCGGTCCGCAAATTGCGGAACGCACATCGCCGATGTCCGTGTTTTGCGGATCCGTGGATCCACAAAACACACACGGACGTGTGAATGGACCCTAAGCCTACATGCACACGGCAGTTGTTTTTTGCGGCCCCTGTTTCGTTTTTTTTGCGGATCGGATAGTTTCCCATTCATTTCTATGGATCCGTTACAAATGCGGATGCCTCTTCCGTTGCCTGTCCGTCTCCGCATTTCACGTCCGCAAAAAAAATATGGCATGTCCTATTCGTGTCTGCAAAAAATGGTTTGCGGACCCATAGAAGTCAATGGGTCCGCAAAAAATGCGGATGACCAACGGAAGCCATCCGTTTGTCATCCGCATCCGTTTTTTTTGCGGATGGTTGCTTGGAAACCAGGGCACTTGTACAGGCACTTTAAGTAACTGGTTCAAGCCTTAGTTGTTGTTTTTTGCGGATCCACAAAAAAAGGAAGACACACGGAAACACAACCTACAAAATTTGTGGACACACGGAATGGAAGTGGATGTGGAAAAAAAAGGAAGACGGATCCGCGATTTGCGGACAGCAAAAAACAACTGTCGTGTGCATGTAGCCTAAATATGACGTCTGGAATTGTTAACCAATCCCACTGATCCATGAAGAAAACTACTTACCTCCGTTAAACTGCTGTGGACACCAATCAAGAAGGGCATGGGGGCACTGAGAAGGAACAGGGACATGGGGTTAAATTAGACTGGAAGAGTAGAAAAGTGTAGAAATACGGACTGGAAAAGTAGTCAATGGCTGACAGACCCACAGTAATCCAGGAGATGAGGCGGTAGTGTAGGAATGTAGATATGCTGCCAGTACATGGGATACAGGAGACCTGCTGAGGCGTGGACACAGGCCGTAAGCTGCCAGAGAAGACAAAGGACACACATTTTAGGGGTCAGCTTTACTTTATATGCACAGTCTCCATACTACTCACCACTATGCATCTCTAAGACCTACACAATGTCCCAGAGGACTACATTATCCATCTAGAGGTTCCACCTCTGCCATCTTGACCTTCCTGAGTCTGGTATCTCCTATATCTTGCTGTGTCCACCCTTTTGGCTCTCACATGAGTAAGCTCTACCTCTAGTCTTCCCCTGGTCTGGCTTGGTTATGTCTTAGTCCTATGTCCCAGTTCTGGTCCTGCTTTTCCTCTTAGTTCTAACTTCAGATTCTGTTCCTTGGTTGTCTTCTAGCTTTTACTCCTGGCTCTATTTCTTGTCCAGTTTTCCGAAACTGTACCTGATCCCTTTCCTGGTCCTGTTCTTGGCTGTGTTCCTGCCGAGGCCCGCTAAGCCCTGCCACCGGTCAGACACAACAGGGCGGCCATGACCAGCATCTAATACTTACTGTACTGAGTTTGCTCGAAGTGATGAGGATCCGTCTCTCGCACAACAAGCTGGCGTACAACTGCATCATTGTGTCCACCGGCACAGCCACCAGGAACTCTGTCAGATTTCTCTGGGGAAACAGAAGACGTGTTATTGAAGATACGGTCCAAGGTTTGACACAGTAGTCTTCATTTCTTCTTTGTCTTAAATGGCTTCTGTCACCCCCCAAACAGCAAGCAGCCAAGCGAGCGTCCTTCTCTCAGAGCACCTGCACCGAATGAGGACCGGTACGGCGCAGGCGCGGGATTTCAGCTGCAGACAGGGCCAGCGGGAGGAGGAGTGCGCTCGCTGGCCCTGTCAATCAAGTGGAGGAGGGACGTGTTTTTAGACCGAGGATGCGGCAGCTACCAGCAAGTAACCGCCTAACTTTCTGGTAGTGAAGAAATTTGCTTATCACAAAAGTACTATTTTTAAAGAATTTAAAGCACAGCCTGAAGTAAGAGGGGTGTATATGGACTCTGCGTACATTAGCAATTGTTTTAAGTCCAATACTGAAAATTGCTGTTTGTGGAGTGACAGAAGCCCTTTAACCGCCTCTGGACCGTCTATCGCACGGATGCGTCCAGGCGGCAGCAGGTTTATCAGCTCTATTAGTGAGAAGAAAAGGAGGTAAAATTCATTTGGGTGGTAAGTTGTATGACGGAGCAATAAACGGTGAAAGTAGCGTAGTGCAGAATTGTAAAAAGTGGCCTGGTCACTAGGGGGTTTAAGCTGGGGGGCTGAGGGGGTTAAAGGTGAAGGGAGAGGTGAGAAGCTGCAGCACAAGAGATGTCACGTCAGCCATGTATGATACACGACTCCAGCCACATGTCAGGACGATACCACAGACAGTGACTCACGTTTTCTGGTATTGATGGAAGTTTCGTAAGATCCGGAACAACAAAATAGGAAAACTGTGAATAGAGAGAGAAATGTATAAGGAGACCATCCCAAGAAACACAAGGACAATAGATATCTGACTGAATCTATCTATCTATCTATCTATCTATCTATCTATCTATCTATCTATCTATCTCTGTATCTCTTATCTATCTATCTATCTATCTATCTATCTCTGTATCTATCTATCTATCTCCTATCTATCTATCTCATATCTATCTATCTCATATCTATCTATCTATCTATCTATTCCAGGTTGGCAGGAACAAGGCTAACCACCCTGATCCTCCCTTCTTGGTAGGAGAGGGCTGCTTCCTGCCAGGAGGGTCAGTTCCACTTCCAGTCCCTGTGAGACTAACCCCCCAGAGATATCTGCAGAATCACGGACACAGCTTCCAGAAAGCAGTAGTGTGACAAGACAGCAGTGTGGTCAGCGAAATACAGCTTTACAGACAATGCTGCAGGTGAGGGACTACGGCTCAGACACCTATCACCTAGCTAACAACCACTAGGCCAGACTTACATCAAGCCTGCATTAAAGTGGAGACCTGTTTCTACAAGTGCTTGCTAGTGCCAATCAATGGCCATCCAACCGGCCACCATACCCCCTCATCTGGTGCCAGAAACTGCACTTTGTATTTATTGCTGCTGGATGTGCCACAAGTTATATTTTTCAGTAACTAAAGAGAGACTTTTATAAGTTTACTTCTGGTCTGATTCTTCAATGTACATTCCCGCTGCACCGAACCCCAAGGAGCGACGGTCTGAGGGAATACACAGTGACACAACATCTCATCAGGGTCACTACTACTCCCATCCTTTGCACCGGCTCTTCAGGGGCCCACTGAATATCTACCTATCTATCTATCTATCTATCTATCTATCTATCTATCTATCTATCTACCTATCTATCTATAATAAACATAGTGTAATACACTGCGTGCAATTATATTACAGAACAGGGGAAAGACAAGGAAGCTAAGCAGCAGTACTCAATGTCAGGCAGCAGCTGCAAAAGCAAATATGGATTCCAATGTCTTATCACCCCTTTATAAATCCCTCCTAAGGCCGCATTTTGGATATGGGATTCGGTTTTGGGCTCCTTATACTATCATGCATATGGCGGCGCTAGAAAGGGTTCAGAGACGGGCGACCAGAAGTTAGAGCAGTCACACTATGGACTGCTCCACCCCAAGAGGTAGACACCATGTCAGCCTTTATGACCGGGCGGGAGGCTTATCTAATGGACAATCTGAGAAAAGTTGATCTTGATGGACCTAGGTCTCTGTGGTATCTAAGCCCTTGCCTTCATCTGAACGGCATTTGGATACTGGTTGGTAGAGGAGCATCCAATGATGGAACCGTAAAATTATGACCATGATGACATTATTCACGTAGGCTGCAGACTGTCCGGGCCTAGGTTATTGTCCATGTCAGATCAGATGGAGAACTTACCATTTCTATGCCGAGAGGTTTGTTCACCTCGGGTATGGGGTGGTCATACAGCGCCTGCAGGAGGTCAGTCACCTCGGAGACCTGTGGATGAGACGGTGGTGTGAGAGGACCGAGGTGCGAGGAGGCAGATACCTGTGGAGATATACAGTACCTGGTCCTTCACTAGGTGCTCGGCGATGTTATTGAGAAGTTTGTAGAACAGTTCGAACCATGGCAGACAGCTGGAAGGAGAGCGTTAATGGTTAGTATCGGACAAGATGGACTGAGCCGGCCTAGGCCTCTGGTCACATCAAGTCTGATCCCACACGAGACCATCCCTGGTCTCTCCATACCAAGAAACAGTCCTGAGCACCCTCACCCCTTGTCACCCTCTGATGTACCACCAGTTAACCCCTTCTTCCGTGTAGTCCATACGGGCCACCACGGTTGTCTCTGGTGTCAGCCACTTACCTCAGGATACAAGTGCAGTTCTTGGCGTTGACAGACAGACGGCAGAAGCCAAAGCGCTGGTAGCCCTGAAGATCGGTCAGAGTGAAGCTGAAGTGCTGGACGGAGGGGTTCTGCCACCTGGATGATGGGCACAAAGTGATCCATAGTGGATGGGGGGGGGGGTCGATAGGTGGAGGTTGACGGGGGTGGGGGTGAGACTTACCTCTCCACATTGAAGGGGAAGCAGAACCTTGTCAGAGTGATTACGGAGTCCTGGGATATGATAGAGATATAAGGAGATAGAGGAACCTGCCTAATGTAGTAGTTGTCTTTTTACATTTTTTTAAATTTTTAAATTTTAATTTTTACAGCGTTTTCTTATTTTTATGAAAATTTTGATTGTCATTTGTTTGTGTATATTATGTCCAAATATAACATTTTACTAAGAAGTAACACAGTCAGAGCATACAGAAGATCTTGTGCTTTCAAGCCTACATGCACACGGCAGTTGTTTTTTGCGGCCCCTGTTCCGTTTTTTTTGCGGATCCATTCATTTCTATTGATCCGTTAAAAATGCGGATGCCTCTTCCGTTGCCTGTCCGTGTCCGCTGTCCGCATTTCACGTCCGCAATAAAAATATGGCATGTCCTATTTGTGTCTGCAAAAAACGGTTTGCGGACCCATAGAAGTCAATGGGTCCGCAAAAAATGCGGATGACCAACGGAAGCCATCCGTTTGTCATCCGCATCCGTTTTTTTTTGCGGATGGTTGCTTGGAAACCACGGCACTTGTACAGGCACTTTAAGAAACTGGTTCAAGCCTTCGGTTTTTTTTTACGGATCCGCAAAAAAAAACGGAAGACACACGGAAACACAACCTACAAAATTTGCGGACACACGGAATGGATGTGGATGTGAAAAAAAAAGGAAGACGGATCCGCGATTTGCGGACAGCAAAAAACAACTGTCGTGTGCATGTAGCCTAAGGCTGTGTTCACATCAGGCTTTTTCCCATCCTTTTAACGTATATGTCAAACGGAGGCATAAAACGCGATGCGCCCCCACCCTAATTTTGTTTTTCGTTTGCATTGGGCCTCATGCACACGAACGTATTATCTTTCTGTGCCAGTTCCGTTTTTTTTGCGGACCATATGTGGAACCATTCATTTCAATGGGTCCGCAAAAAAAAAATTGAAGTTTCTCCGTGAGCATTCCGTTTCCGTATTTCCGTTTTTCCGTTCCGCAAAAAAATAGAGCATGTCCTATTTTTTTCTAGTTTGCGGACAAGGATAGGCATTATTACAACGGATCCGCAAAAATAACGGATCCGCAAAAAAAACAGATGCCATACGGAATGTCATCCGTTTTTTTTGCGGATCCACAATTTGCGGACCGCAAAACACATACAGTCGTGTGCATGAGGCCTAGTCCTGTTTTTTATTGTAAATAAAACTGCTTCGAAACCATCGGCAAGCTGCCCCTATAATGTGCCTTGCTGATGGTTTCCATCTATACTGGGGCAGTGGGGGGCGTTTGGTTATCAGCACAGTTTGGGATACATAGCAATGTCATGCACAAGGTCTGATCATTATACTTCGGCCTCTTTCTTACCTGGTCGTCAAAATGCTCGGGAAATTGTCTTCTCAGTTCTGGATCTGGAATGGAACACCTCATGGTCAGAAGATTGGAGCGGCAGGTCCTCCTCGGCATATGATGGAAATATTGGCTGGCCGAAGAGTGCGGCATGGAGGCAGAGGCAGGGGAGGACCCAACTGACTTCAGAGATAATTACTTTTTTATGATTTTTATATGACTTTTATGACGTTACCGGGTGGTCTTAGGAACCATCGATGGGGAAGGTGAAGGAGTTAACGGGGTCGTGCCAACAATAAATGCCATATTAATATAATTAAGCATAAAAAACTAGTTACTCTTGTAATATACTTTCTGTTACAAAAAAGCTCCCGCTGCGAGATACTCTCTTTACTTCATTATAATGGCGCCCCCTGGGGATTAATCTGTATAGTAATATGCGTGTCCACCTACTAAAGGGCACACACATCCTCAGTTTTATCCTTCAACTGCCATCCGCCCCATCTACTTTTAAAATATGGGACAATTACAGCATGGGAGCTGCAGCAGAAAGGACACACTCCCTGAGCTGTGATAGGGAGAGAGCTGCAGCAGAAAGGACACCTCCCCGGAGTTGTGATAGGGGAGAAAGCTAAAGCAGGTAGAACATGCCCCCCGAGAAAGCTGCAGCAGAAAAGATTCACCCCCTAAGTTGTGATAGCGAGAGCTGCAGCAGAAAGGACATGTCCCCTGGGCTGTGAAAGGGAGAAATCTGCAGCAGAAAACATACACCCCCTGATCTGTGAGAAGGAGAGCTGCAGTAGAAAGGATATGCCCCTGGGCTGTGATAGAGAGAGAGAGCTGTAGCAGAAAGGATACACCTCCTGAGCTGTGATAGAGAGAAAGAGAGCTGCAGCAGAAAGGATACACCTCCTGAGCTGTGATAGAGAGAGAGAGAGCTGCAGCAGAAAGGATACACCTCCTGAGCTGTGATAGAGAGAGAGAGTTGCAGCAGAAAGGATACACCTCCTGAGCTGTGATAATGAGAGAGAGCTGCAGCAGAAAGGATACACCTCCTGAGCTCTGATAGAGAGAGAGAGAGCTGCAGCAGAAAGGATACACCTCCTGAGCTGTGATAGAGAGAGAGAGCTGCAGCAGAAAGGATACACCTCCTGAGCTGTGATAGAGAGAGAGAGTTGCAGCAGAAAAGATACACCTCCTGAGCTGTGATAGAGAGAGAGAGAGCTGCAGCAGAAAGGATACACCTCCTGAGCTGTGATAGAGAGAGAGAGAGCTGCAGCAGAAAGGATACACCTCCTGAGCTGTGATAGAGAGAGAGAGAGCTGCAGCAGAAAGGATACACCTCCTGCGCTGTGATAGAGAGAGAGAGCTGCAGCAGAAAGGATACACCTCCTGAGCTGTGATAGAGAGAGAGAGAGCTGCAGCAGAAAGGATACACCTCCTGAGCAGTGATAGAGAGAGAGAGAGAGAGAGCTGCAGCAGAAAGGATACACCTCCTGCGCTGTGATAGAGAGAGAGCTGCAGCAGAAAGGATACACCTCCTGAGCTGTGATAAAGAGAGAGAGAGAGCTGCAGCAGAAAGGATACACCTCCTGGGCTGTGATAGAGAGAGAGCTGCAGCAGAAAGGATACACCTCCTGGGCTGTGATAGAGAGAGAGAGCTGCAGCAGAAAGGATACACCTCCTGTGCTGTGATAGAGAGAGAGCTGCAGCAGAAAAGATACACCTCCTGAGCTGTGATAGAGAGAGAGAGCTGCAGCAGAAAGGATACACCTCCTGAGCTGTGATAAAGAGAGAGAGCTGCAGCAGAAAGGATACACCTCCTGAGCTGTGATAGAGAGAGAGAGCTGCAGCAGAAAGGATACACCTCCTGGGCTGTGATAGAGAGAGAGAGAGAGCTGCAGCAGAAAGGATACACCTCCTGAGCTGTGATAGAGAGAGAGCTGCAGCAGAAAGGATACAACTCCTGAGCTGTGATAGAGAGAGAGCTGCAGCAGAAAGGATACACCTCCTGAGCTGTGATAAAGAGAGAGAGAGCTGCAGCAGAAAGGATACACCTCCTGAGCTGTGATAGAGAGAGAGAGTTGCAGCAGAAAAGATACACCTCCTGGGCTGTGATAGAGAGAGAGCTGCAGCAGAAAGGATACACCTCCTGAGCTGTGACAGAGAGAGAGAGAGAGAGAGAGAGAGAGAGAGAGCTGCAGCAGAAAGGATACACCTCCTGAGCTGTGACAGAGAGAGAGAGCTGCAGCAGAAAGGATACACCTCCTGAGCTGTGATAGAGAGAGAGAGCTGCAGCAGAAAGGATACACCTCCTGAACTGTGATAGAGAGAGAAAGCTGCAGCAGAAAGGATACACCTCCTGAGCTGTGATAGAGAGAGAGAGCTGCAGCAGAAAGGATACACCTCCTGGGCTGTGATAGAGAGAGAGAGAGAGCTGCAGCAGAAAGGATACACCTCTTGAGCTGTGATAGAGAGAGAGAGCTGCAGCAGAAAGGATACACCTCCTGAGCTGTGATAGAGAGAGAGAGCTGCAGCAGAAAGGATACACCTCCTGTGCTGTGATAGAGAGAGAGAGAGAGAGAGAGAGAGAGAGCTGCAGCAGAAAGGATACACCTCTTGAGCTGTGATAGAGAGAGAGAGCTGCAGCAGAAAGGATACACCTCCTGAGCTGTGATAGAGAGAGAGCTGCAGCAGAAAAGATACACCTCCTGAGCTGTGATAGAGAGAGAGAGCTGCAGCAGAAAGGATACACCTCCTGAGCTGTGATAGAGAGAGAGAGAGCTGCAGCAGAAAGGATACACCTCCTGAGCTGTGATAGAGAGAGAGAGCTGCAGCAGAAAGGATACACCTCCTGAGCTGTGATAGAGAGAGAGCTGCAGCAGAAAGGATACACCTCCTGAGCTGTGAAAGAGAGAGAGAGCTGCAGCAGAAAGGATACACCTCCTGATCTGTGATAGAGAGAGAGAGCTGCAGCAGAAAGGATACACCTCCTGAGCTGTGATAGAGAGAGAGAGCTGCAGCAGAAAGGATACACCTCCTGAGCTGTGATAGAGAGAGAGAGAGAGAGAGAGAGCTGCAGCAGAAAGGATACACCTCCTGAGCTGTGATAGAGAGAGAGAGCTGCAGCAGAAAGGATACACCTCCTGAACTGTGATAGAGAGAGCTGCAGCAGAAAGGATACACCTCCTGAGCTGTGATAGAGAGAGAAAGCTGCAGCAGAAAGGATACACCTCCTGAGCTGTGATAGAGAGAGAGAGCTGCAGCAGAAAGGATACACCTCCTGAGCTGTGATAGAGAGAGAGAGCTGCAGCAGAAAGGATACACCTTCTGGGCTGTGATAGAGAGAGAGAGCTGCAGCAGAAAGGATACACCTCCTGTGCTGTGATAGAGAGAGAGAGCTGCAGCAGAAAGGATACACCTCCTGAGCTGTGATAGAGAGAGAGAGCTGCAGCAGAAAGGATATACCTCCTGAGCTGTGATAAGGAGAGAGAGAGCAGCAGCAGAAAGGACATGCCCCATGAGCGGTCAGCCTGAAGAGAATGTGGACGAGCAATGAATGGTACGGTTTGGTGCAGGAGGGTAGATAGTTCCTCTTTTTCCGTCTGCAGATCTGTTACAGGACAGAAGTGACAGGAAGCCGGTGTCCACAGCACTGTACAGAGGCCGCCGCGCTGAGACTGGAGGAGGAAGCTTCCTCTAATGAAGGTCGTTATATCGGCCCCTGGATCCTATAGTTATGGTCTGTTACAATGTGTCAGTGCAGGACAAGTGCACCAGTCTGGAGTCCAACCTTCAGCCAAGAGGAGGTCAGAACAGGGCTGCAGAACCTCATATACACACCTCAGCTGCTGCAGAACCTCATACACACACCTCGGCTGCTGCAGAACCTCCTAATACACACCTCAGCTGCTGCAGAACCTCCTAATACACACCTCAGCTGCTGCAGAACCTCCTAATACACACCTCAGCTGCTGCAGAACCTCCTAATACACACCTCAGCTGCTGCAGAACCTCATACTACACACCTCAGCTGCTGCAAAACCTCATAATACATACTCCAAGGGCTGCCGAACCTCCTAATACACACCCCAGCTGCTGCAGAACATCATAATACACACCTCAGCTGCTGCAGAACCTCATAATACACACCTCAGCTGCTGTAGAACCTCATAATACACACTTCAGCTGCTACAGAACCTCATACCACACACCTAAGCTGCTGCAGAACCTCCTAATACACACCTCAGCTGCTGCAGAACCTCATAATACACACCTCAGCTGCTGCAGAACCTCATAATACACACCTCGGCCGCTGCAGAACCTCATAATACACACCTCGGCCGCTGCAGAACTTCATAATACACACCTCAGCTACTGCAGAACCTCATACAACACACCTCAGCTGCTGCAGAACCTGATAATACACACCTCAGCCGCTGCAGAACCTCATAATATACACCTCAGCTGCTGCAGAACCTCATGATACACACCTCAGCTGCTGCAGAACCTCATGATACACACCTCAGCTGTTGCCGAACATCATGATACACACCTCAGCTGCTGCAGAACCTCATAGTACACACCTCAGCTGCGGCAGAACCTTATAATACACACCTCAGCTGCTGCAGAACCTCATAATACACACCTCAGCTACTGCAGAACCTCATAATATACACCTCAACTGCTGCAGAACCTCATAATACACACCTCAGAATACACACCTCAGCTGCTGCAGAACCTCCTAATACACACTCTAAAGAGCTGCAGAACCTCATATACACACCTCAGCTGCTGCAGAGCCTCCTAATACACACCTCAGCTGCTGCAGAACCTCATAATACACACCTCAGCTGCTGCAGAACCTCATAATACACACCTCAGCTACTGCAGAACCTCATACAACACACCTCAGCTGCTGCAGAACCTGATAATACACACCTCAGCTGCTGCAGAATCTCCTAATACACACCTCAGCCGCTGCAGAACCTCATGATACACACCTCAGCTGTTGCAGAACCTCATGATACACACCTCAGCTGCTGCAGAACCTCATAGTACACACCTCAGCTGCTGCAGAACCTCATAATACACACCTTTGCAGAACCTCATGATACACACATCAGCTGCTGCAGAACCTCATAATACACACCTTAGCTGCTGCAGAACCTCATAATACACACCTCAGCTACTGCAGAACCTCATAATATACACCTCAACTGCTGCAGAACCTCATAATACACACCTCAGCTGCTGCAGAACCTCAGAATACACACCTCAGCTGCTGCAGAACCTCATAATACACACCTCAGCTGCTGCAGAACCTCATAATATACACCTCAGCTGCTGCAGAACCTCATAATACACACCTCAGCTGCTGCAGAACCTCATAGTACACACCTCAGCTGCTGCAGAACCTCATAATACACACCTCAGCTGCTGCAGAACCTGATACTACACACCTCAGCTGCTGCAGAACCTCATAGTACACACCTCAGCTGCTGCAGAACCTCATAATACACACTTGAATGAAATTCATGTCAGTCGTTAAAATTCAGGTCCTCCTCTACTTCTCAAAGAGGTTCTGCAGCATCTGCAGCGTGCATTATTCAGTGGCTGCTGCAGAGCGCCTGGTATCTCATGACAGTAGAAGGAAGGAGTTCATGTTACGCAGAGACTTCTAACCTTTATCCTGAGCTGTTGGGCACAAAACGTCAAAAAATCCTTCAAATATTCTGTCCGGATTCTCCCTGCAAAACAGAATCAGAGAGTAACGTCTGATCCGAGGCTGGAGGAAAGAAAGAAATCGGAAAATGTGATAATGGAGCACACACCATACTACGAGAGGAGGACACCGGAGCCCATGTGCTTTCCCGTAATTGACTAAATGTGCCACCAGTTTCCTGAAGAAGACGTTATTGATGAGACACCAGAATCATGGTGTCTGGGCAGCAGATTGTCCTGGACAAACAGCGATTCCCTGTATGTGGTCACTGTAGTATATATATATACTCTTATCCATAAGATGGCGCCAGTCATGGTGGCATTGACCCCATGTGTCATTTATGGGGCTGACGAAGATTAAACCATGAAATGATCTGAGAGCTTCTAATCTATATAGAAAGACACGGGCTCAATAGGAAGGGTGAGATTTTGCAGATTATGGTTGACCTAATATCTTAAAGGGGTTCTCTATGAGTTCACGAATGACAGTAAGATGTCCGCTGCTCCAATACACATGACTAATGAGTCTGTAGTACTCACCACCATCCCCCGCTGCACCTATACAACTACATATTCTTCCTCAGACCGTCACAACCCCTACCATCTTCAGCTACAAGGCATGTGGAAAATCCTCAGACCCTATGGCTTCTTTCACATTTTGTTATGTTGCTGCTTGTGCTGAAATAAAGTCTTCTTCAGTATGATACCACAAGGTTTGAAGACCCGGATTTGGGGATTCTCTGCAGATCCTCTCCAGTCTCAGGTTGGATGGCGGCCGTCGGTGGACATCCATGTTCAGGTTTCTCCAGAGATGTTCATTGGGTTGAGGGCTCTGGCTGGGCCACTCAAGGACATTCACAGAGTTGTCCTGGCTGTGTTCTTAGGGTTATTGTCTTGTTGGAAGGAGAACCTTCAGCCCAGTCTGAGGTCCAGCCCTCTGGATCATGTTTTCATTAAGAATATCTCTGTACTTGGCTCCATTCAGCTTTCCTTCCACCCTGACCAGTCCCCCCAGCATGATGCTGCCACCACCATGCTTCCCTGTAGGGTTGGTATTGAGCAGGGGATGGGCAGCGCCTGGTTTCCTCCAGACATGGCGCTTAGAAGTGAGGCCAAAAAGTTAATTCTTGGTTTCATCAAACCAGAGAATCTTATTTCTTACAGTCTGAGTCCTTTAGGTGTTTTTTTTTCCCCAAACTCCATGTGTCTTAGGCTACTTTCACATTAGCAATTTTTTGCGGATCCGTCATAGATCTACAAAAACGCTTCCGTTACAATAATACAACCGCCTGCATCCGTCATGAACGGATCCGGTTGTATTATCTCTCCTATAGCCATGACGGATCCGGCATGAACACCATTAAAAGTCTATGGGGGACGGATCTGTTTTCTATTGTGTCAGAGAAAATGGATCTGTCCCCATCCGTCTTGCTCTGCACCACATGGCGGACAGAAAAATGCTGCAAGCAGCGTTTTGGTGTCCGCCTCCAAAGCGGAATGGTGACCGAACGGAGGAAAACTGATGCATTCTGAGCGGATCCTTTTCCATTCAGAATGCATTAGGGCAAAACTGATCCGTTTTAGCCCAATTGTGAGAGCCCATGACGGATCTCAGAAACGGAAAGCCAAAACGCGAGTGTGAAAGTAGCCTTACTGAGAAGAGGATTTTTTTTTCTGGCCACGCTGCCATAAAGCCCAGATTGGTGGAGTGCTGCAGTGATGGTTGACCTTCTGGAAGTAGTTTCTCTGCACACAGGGTCTTTTTCTGCTCAGCCAAAATGACCATTGGGTTCTTAGTCACCTCAATTACCAAGGCCCTTCTCCCTGATTTCTTAGTTTGGAGGTGGCGGCCAGCTCTAGGAAGAGTCCTGGTTGTTCTCAACTTCTTCCATGTAGAAATTGTGGAGGCCACTGTGCACTTGGGAACTTTCAGTGCAGAAGACATTTTTTGTCTCCTTCTCCAGGTCTGGTCCTCCACACAATCCTGTCTCTGAGCTCTACAGGCAGTTCTCTCCTCGTGGCTTGGTCTTTGCTCTGATATGCATTGTCAGCTGTGAGACCTTATATAGACAGGGGTGTATCTTTCCAAGTCAATGTGTAGAAACATCTTAAAGATGATCAAGAGAAATAGGAGGCCCCCCCAGAGCTAAGTGTCATAGCAAAGGGTCTGAATACTTTTTTAGTTTTTCCTTTTTAATAAATTTGCAAAAAATATCTAAAATTCTGTTTATACTTTCTCATTATGAGGTATTGATTACAGATTGATGGTGGTCGGTGGAAAAACCTGATCATTTTGGGTTTTAGCATAAGGCTGCAACATAACAAAATGTGAAAGGGTCTGAAGACTTTCTGAATGCCTTGTATCCACTGGAATACGCCACCTCGGACTATCACACCTCCTACCATCTTCTTGCCTGCTGCGGCTATCCTCTGGAATGCTTCACTACAGTCTCTCACAACCTGTCCATCCCATCTTCTGGGCGTCACCCCTGGCGCCCCTATGCTCTGCAATGCCCTACCTCAGACTATCAAAACCACAGAATTTTGTCTTCATGCCTTTTTCACTCCGGAACCATTTTTGTCAAATGACAGAATTTTGGGATCAATGACACTAAGTTCTGCTCCAGCTGCGCACAGTTGTTGAGAAAGTGAGAAAATTACTAAACATGGACTATAGATATAAATTATTAGCTTCTTACTTAATGCGGGACCCCATGGTGGTTCTTTCCTGGCTACCCTCGTCTTCTGGGTCCTATGGCCTCATTGCCACCATCCTCTTGGTCTTCGTTGGTCCTTAAGAGGAACGCTCATCACAAAATGGCAGGACGTCCAGACTGTGGCAGTGCCAGGGCTTCTAAGCGCTCAGTGCACCCCTCCTGTCTTGGGCGCTCCTTCGCACAAGGTCCTGTCAGGAGGTCCAGGTTTGCACTTCGTCAGGAGGTTGGAGAGTCTGTGATGGTGAGCTCAGCTTGACAGATTTCCTGTGTGGGTTTGTAGAGGAAGTTGGCTTGTGTGACAAGAAGTTTTCAATCTATGAATGTGTGTTTTTTGGCTGCACATACCGATATTCGATAGCGATGTAAATGCTGTGTCTCATACAGAAGCAGATATTTATACCTGGCCTAAGCACAGGAGTCCTGGATCGGGGGTCACTTACTAACATAACCAACGGTAGAGTCTGCCGTACTGTGCCATCTTTAATACTCCTCCCCTGCTGCACATTTACTCCTAAATATTCAACTTTAGATCATTATATACCGTATTTAAGACTTCTTCACTGGAGACCTGTGGTGGGTATCTGAATGCGGATAAGGCTAAATTCTCAGCATGCAAAATGGCATCAGAAATCTGAAGGTCAGCCTCAGATTTCTGCTGTGGATTCAGACTAAAGCCACATGGACTGCCTGGGGAGTCTGTGTAGCTTACTCGGAAGGCTCAAGATTTGCAAGTCAGAGGCTGCTGTAGAGAAGAAAGAGTTTAGATGGTCCACGTGTAGGGTCAAGTAGACCTGCTATTGGCCTGTGTAAAGTGGTAGGCCTTGGGCTGGTCCATCGGTGGGGTGTTGGTAAGCTGGAGGCCAAGAGCGGGCCTGTTCATTGTGGGAGCATATTTTATATTTTCAACTGTTTTGGGATTTCTCAGAGATGTTTTACCTCTTTACCAATGAACATTGAATAACCATTGAGCTAATAGAAGACCACCATGGCCTGCACAGCTGCACCGTTGACCGTCCCGTCTGGACGTGACCTAAAGATTACCGTGACACTGTCAATAATAGCAATCCATGGTATCACAAGCCCTAATATTCATACATAACACACCACCTAGTAGTTAATAAATGAAACACGACAAATGAATTGTGGATAGAGAGGCAGATAGATAGGTGCATAAACTCCTATGTAAATGTAGCCTGTTTTCCATCCACAGGCTACATTTAGGTGCACCTGTGAGGCCTGGGCCATATCAGCCAGTCTTGGGTGGGGCTCACAGCCCTCTCCCTCCTCCCATTGCAGGCATGGTTACATGCTGGAGGTAACTGAGGAGTCTGCTGCGAGTCGGCCTACATATTCCTGTAATGCCCACTGGCCCCTGGTATTGCCCATACGGTACAGGTAGGTGAGTGTTAGGTCCCGAGCTACTTGAGAAACCTTGGCGTGGTGCTTGGGCTTAGACATGTCCTCCACTAGCAGGACATGTTGACTAATCTCTCAATTTTAACATCAGTTTGAGGGCTTAGTAAGACCGCAGTGTGCACCTGTCTTGTCATTTGTTATATTATTTATCACATCCACACTATTGCCATCTTGTGTAGGATGTCTATTGTGGTACTTGTGGTCCGCTGCGGGCATCCTCCACTGTATGCATTTTTGCTGGGGATCGCCATTAGCAACGGGCCACAAGTGCAGGATCTGCTCCCCTGTATATATATGCACAACTGCATTTTTGGGTTGAGCACATCCTGCTTCATGCCACTTTTCAGTTGTTTTGTGTGGATAGATAGGCAGCCATGTTAATAAGGGTAAATACTAAATATTAATAAATTATGTAAATCATTTGACTCCTCTCATTGACCCCAGAACATGTTCAAATACTGGATGCCCTGTTGGGGCCAAACCCCCTTCTCTATAATTTTCGGGGCCCAATTGAAATATTCTCATGAGAATTCAGAGAGCTGACACAGACGCATCGCTGAATCAAATACAAATACTCTCATATATCTTTATACAGATAATCATAGACAAATCTGGCACACCACCAAGGGGGTGGAAATCGAAACTAATGATTTGGTTGGTTATTCATAAAAGGTAATACTTCTGCATCATACTAAAAGAATACTAATTAATTAAGAAGTTTCTCCAAAACTGAAAACCAAAACATAACATTCTTGGACATCAAACTCTGATAAGGGGAGCCAGGGAGCTGCCTTACCCTGGCCTTGAAGTTAGGATACACAGAGACTCCCCCCCCCCCCCATTCTTTGCAGCTGTCTCAGTAATTTTCCACATATGTACAAGATGGAGGACATATTTATACAAAATGGATTCTCATCCCTCACAGCCCCGTTTACTTTTGAGGAAATAACGATCAGCATCTCTTAGGTGGCTAAGGGCAAACTGTCTGGCCTTGATGGCCTTCCTTTGGCAGTTTATATACGATATATGTAGATTTATTGGCCCCTTTGCTATTGTCAATGTATAATGATTTTTACAATTCAATGTGCAAGGTGACCACCATTGTTTTATTAAACCTGGGAAAAACCCTGAAGAATGTGGCTATTATAGGCCTATTACATTGATTAACTTGGATTATAAAATTGTAACAAAATGTTGGCCAGTGGGTTATGTTTAGTTATCCATGAAATAGTTCACTCTGATCAGTCAGGCTTCATACCAGGCAAGTCCACTACGGATAACATTCAGGGCATACTTGGCCTCGCAGATTGGATGGTTCAAACAGTAAGAATAGGCCTTGGCCTCCCTTAATGCTGCCAAGGCCTTTGATTCCGTTGACTGGCCCTATCTTATGTCTACCTTTGGGCTGTACAGAGGCACTCGACAAGTCCCTTTTTTTTGCAATAGTGAGTAAATCCTTAGCAATTAGAATTAGACAGGACTCAGCGTATTTGGGTCAGGTCTCGTGAAGACTGTATGGGGCTATATGCAAATCTGAATGCTACCCTTCCTAGAAGTATGCCACTTATCAAAAGATTTGGGACTATCTCTGGCCTCTTGATGTATGTGTAAAAATGTACCAGATCATGCTAATGTTGTGGGGTGCCGGTGTAACACGCAGTGGGTGTGGATCCACTGTACCAACTAATCAGTTTGCCTTTGGAGTAAACCTAAGGGTGTTGCCTGACATGGTATTCACCCTTTACCCCTGTACAGGGATCTGGACTTCTCTGCAGGGAACCAACCAGGCCGCTACCTCCTGGAGTAGTCCTGGTGTAGTCCAAGTTCAGGGCAGGAAGCAAGGAGCAGAATCAGTAGTCAGGCAAGGTATAGTATATGGGTAGTTGGACAAGAGATCGCACCTTCGCTTGACACTAGCAAACCTCTACGCACAGCCCAGCTAAATAGGGAGGCTGATCAGCACCTTAGTCAGAAGCTGGACGGGGAGCAGGAGGGAAGGATTAACTCTAGCAGTGCAGTAAGGAAGTTCACTGAGCACTAGTCCCAATACACACAGGGTGAGTGGAGCAACAACTGCTCCTGCTTGGAAAAGCAGGACATCAGTGGACACGAGCCCCCAGCCCAACATTGGGTTGACCTAAATTAAAACTTGCTACACTACAGAGGCCTAAGGAGCTAGTGGGCGCTGCCGTGCCTGATTTATTTTTGTACTTTTTTATACCTAAATGGGTCTCTGATTCTCTTTTACCTAATTCTCAACATTGCAGCTGATCTCTTGCAGCTGGAATCTCTGTGGCCTATATTAGAACCTGGATACTATAGACCTAGGCCCTCCTTCCGGTCCTTAGTTTAGCTAGTCAAGTTTGGTTGCTTTCAAAAGTGGTATCTCGCTTCACTGCGTATCTCATTTTCCTGGGATATCAGATATTCATTTTTGAAGAGCTCTGGATGAGCGCAGTATCTCCGATGTTTCTCTCTACCGGTACTGTTAAAATGTTATGGAACTTAACGATTCATTATTGGGACCTGATAGTGAAATATTCAAGCGTATTCAGTTACGCCATGTCCTTCTTTCTCAATTCTCACCCCATCCTTATCACAATGGAGGAATCCGGTAAACAGTATAGTTCCATATGAAAGAATAGTTTACAAAAACCGTGGACGAGTCGATAAATTCCGGCAGGTGTTGGGGTTGTGGTGCACTTCTCCTCAAACCCTCTTTACTCTTCGAAGGTTTAGTGACCTAGTGGCGACTTCTTTTGTTTTTTTAATGTACCGCTCAGACAATAACATGTCTTACCTTATTATATGCCACCTGGAACTGGTAGATATTTGCTTACTGCAATGAAAGCTGTGCCATATTATTAGTTATGGTTTTATATTTTTCTTATTTCGATCATATTGTATATATTTTTAATGAACAAAACCCCTTCTTAGGCCTCTTTCACACGAGCGTGACGCATTGGCTCCGGATGCGTTCATTGAAACTCGCACCATTTTGCAAGCAAGTTCAGTCAGTTTTACCATCTTGGAACAGCAGGTGGCGCATCTCACAGCAACAAAACCTGTTCAATTAATTTCCCTTGGTTTATATAGGGCCTATGTATTCTGCGCCGCTACACGCACACCGGGGGTGGGCCCATTGTATGTAACATTACAGATAAGGTGGGTGACACCACTGTACCACCGGGCTGATTACAGAAGAATGGTAATGTGCAGACCCACAATGTACTATGTGTGATATTCTCAGTGTGTCCTGTAGGGTGCGCTGCAGCCTAACGCTTCCTACCAGTCTGCAGCAGGCTGTGTGGGAATGTCCCCAGTTCCTGGAATGTCCTGTCACAGCAGTCAGGCCCCATGTGTCAGCTACTTGTGGGGTATGATGGGCAGCGGATGTATAATTATCCTGTCAGTCTAAGGCCTCTTGCACACAACCGTATGGTTTTGCGGTCCGCAAAAAACGGATCTGCAAAAAAACGGATGACATCCGTGTGCATTTCATTTTTGCGGACAAGAATAGGACAAGTTCTATCTTTTAACGGGAACGGAAATACAGAAATGGAATGCATACGGAGTACCTTCCTTGTTTTTTTTTGCGGGCCTATTGAAATGAATGGTTCCGTATACGGACCGTATACGGAACGCCAAAAAACGGCCCATATACTCGCAAAACAAACCTTTGTGTGAAAGAGGCCTAATGCTGTATTTATAACATACATGGTAACACAGGTCACATAATTCCACCAATAGAAATGTTAAATTAGAGACCACACACTTCATTTTGGATAAACTGAGGCGGTGTTGCTTTATTCGGGGTTACCCAAATTAAATTAATAAATATTTAATAAATAATCAATAAATAACCATCAATAAATAATTTAACCAATAACCAATAAAATATCGACCAATAAGTCCACCCAGCATAGCTGGGCGACAAATATCCTCCTAATAAGAGCAACACGACTATATAAAGGGAGGGAGGGCGGTTCGCTGGTCCAGGTCTTCTTAAAACTGCAGGTAGCTAATGGCGATGCCCTTTCTTTTAAACCCCCAGGTTACCCGCCGCAGAGGTCTTCAACCAATCAGCTGATGATTATCTTCCCGCCGCTGGACAACTGGACCAATGGACAGCTGACCCAAGAGAAGTTGTCGCCAGGCAGAAGAAGGACCTGAACCACCTGAAACCGGATTTACCTCAGGTAAACCCTGTAGAAAACAAGAGGGAGAGGGGAGGGCTTAACACCACACAGCACCACACAGGGACGTGCACAGACATTTTGAAGGGCAGGGGCTAAAATAAAAAAAAGGGCACTTGTCACGTGACGTAACAGACGTGCGTCACGCACGTCCTCTACCCAGGTAGCCCCTGCGCTAGCCTTAAAGGATCCTGTCACCCTAACCCTGCACTGGTGAGCGGGCAGACTGTTGAATCAATTGTATCTGTGAATAAATTGCGCTGCCGCCGGCAGGATGGACCACATACCTCTTACATCCAGTGACATCTCCTGTCATGTAGACTTTCTCTTTCCTCTTCTCCTCCATTTGAACCAGACCGCCATGGCAAATTCTTTCAGCCGCATCTCGTCTCTACAGAATTTATAATACAGACACGTTAGATTTCTCAATGTTTCCATCCCCCTCCCCATCCTGCTGCCACTCCCAATACTGCGCCCGTGGAACTCACCAATGTCCCAGGTACTATACTGCTGAAAAATAGTGACCCCAATAGACATAATTGGGGTCATTTATCAAAGTGGTGTAAAAGAGAAGTGGATTTCCAAAAGAGCTGTCAAAAATAAAAGGTGGAACCTGATTGGTTGCTATGGACGACTAAGCCAGTTCTACTTTACACCAGTTTGATAAATTACCTGAAATGTCCCTATAGTGTCCACAGCAGCTATAATGTCCCCTAGAGTGCCCCCAGTAATAATAACATCCTATATTGTGCTCCAGGCAATAATCCCTGTATAGTGTCCCCAAAAATAATAACATTGCCCCTACAGTGCCTCCCCAATAGCAACACCCCAATATAGTAATTTCCCCCACACTGCCCCCCATAGTAATTCCCCCATAGTAATTTGCCCCCACACAGTAATTTACCCCACACTGCCCCCACACAGTGATTGCCCCCAAACTGTAATTTGTCCCCACACAGTCATTGTCCCCACACAGTAATTTACCCCACACTGCCCCCACACAGTGATTGCCCCCACACAGTAATTTACCCCACACTGCCCCCACACAGTAATTTGCCCCACACTGCCCCCACACAGTAATTTGTCCCCACACAGTAATTTGCCCCCACACAGTGATTGCCCCCACACAGTAATTTACCCCACACACGTGCCCCCACACAGTAATTTGTCCCCACACTGTCCCCCACACAGTGATTGCCCCCACACAGTAATTTGTCCCCACACAGTACTTGCCCCACACAGTGATTGCCCCCACACAGTAATTTGTCCCCACACTGCCCCCACACAGTAATTTGTCCCCACTGCCCCACACAGTGATTGCCCCCACACAGTAATTTACCCCACACTGCCCCCACACAGTGATTTGTCCCCACACTGCCCCCACACAGTAATTTGTCCCCACACAGTGATTGCCCCCACACAGTAATTTAACCCACACAGTGATTGCCCCCACACAGTAATTTGTCCCCACACTGCCCCCACACAGTGATTGCCCCCACACAGTAATTTGTCCCCACACTATCCCCACACAGTGATTGCCCCCACACAGTAATTTACCTCACACTGCCCCCACACAGTAATTTGTCCCCACACAGTGATTCCCCCACACAGTAATTTGTCCCCACACAGTGATTGCCCCCACACAGTAATTTACCCCACACTGCCCCCACACAGTAATTTGTCCCCACACTGCCCCCACACTGCCCCCACACAGTGATTTGTCCCCACACTGCCCCCACACAGTAATTTGTCCCCACACAGTGATTGCCCCCACACAGTAATTTACCCCACACGTGATGCCCCACACAGTAATTTGTCCCCACACTGCCCCCACACAGTGATTGCCCCCACACAGTAATTTACCCCACACTGCCCCCACACAGTGATTGCCCCCACACAGTAATTTACCCCACACTACCCCACACAGTGATTGCCCCCACACAGTAATTTGTCCCCACACTGCCCCCACACTGCCCCCACACAGTGATTTGTCCCCACACTGCCCCCACACAGTGATTTGTCCCCACACAGTAATTTGCCCCACACGTAATCTACCCACACAGTGATTGCCCCCACACAGTAATTTGTCCCCACACTGCCCCCACACAGTGATTGCCCCCACACAGTAATTTACCCCACACTGCCCCCACACAGTGATTGTCCCCACAGGGCCCACACAGTAATTTACCCCACACTGCCCCCACACAGTGATTGCCCCCACATAGTAATTTGTCCCCACACTGCCCCCACATAGTAATTTGTCCCCACACACAGTAGTTTCCCCTACACATTTCTGGGCCTGGCACTGGCAGCACTGCAGCACATCTTGAATCCCCCTCCCCCATGGTACATTTCTCCTCCGACCGGGCGACCCCCTCCATGATGACACAGTGACAGACTGACAGTGGCACTCACTCGAGCACCACACAAGCTCACTCACCGGTTATGAGCACCACTAGTAGTTGCACGCAGTCACAGGCTCTGAACTTGAAATCAGCTCAGCTCCAGACTCCTGCGCGCCACCCCCACGTGACTACTACCAGTCAGGCACTTGACTGCAGCGCTGAATAGTGCTGCGTGCATGCGCCGCACGGGCCCGGCCCCACACACGCAAGCTAGGCGGGTGCCCGCTGCCCGGCATTTGTGAAAGTGCAAAAAAAAAAAAGGCAGCCACTTGTTCCGCCTAGCGCCACCGACCCCCCCCCCCCCCCAAAAAAAAAGAAGGGCATTAAAGGGGCAGAGGCAGAAAAGGGCAGGGGCTCAAGCCCCCTTTGAGCCCTATGTGTGCACGTCCCTGGCACCACATATACCCAAAACAATAATACCACCAATAAAGGATACCCAAACCAAGTGACCGTGTCACCATGCATCCCCCAGGCTATACGCTCTGGTGGGGGCCCTCACAGGAGTGGATTAACCTCTAAACTGCCAGCCTGCAGCACTGAATACTGTGAAATGACCAGGACTCCCTAATGTCAGCCTTTGAGCCAGGTGAAGACACTCCGCCTTGGTTACCTACCTTTAGTTCTTTCCTTATTGTCCCGTGTGGTTACTTACCTTTAGTTCTTTACTCATTGTCTAAATCTAATATTCACGGCTCATACTGCAAGAGCTTCCGACAGTCCGACATCTATGGACTCCGCTCGACGTGTTGCTATTGGATTTTCTAAACCATCAGGCACCAAGGAGGGAGAAAGGGTCCTGTTACATGGGTCAATTTCTGTCCAGAGTGACGATCGTTCATATAGCAAGTCAACTGGCACGCGTTTTATGACTTCGTACAACGGATACCGCTTATGGTTGATGTACGATCTTTCCATTACATTATAGTCGGTGATTATAGCGTTTTTTTTATGTATAAAAGATCCAATCACACAACAAATATTTGTCCCTTGTAAAAGGCCCTTAAAGGGGTTCTCCTAGAATTAAGAAAATTAAAATATTTAAATATTACTTTATTATAAATATATTCCCAAATACCTTACATTAGTTATAATGGCTTGTTTTGTGTGGGGAGCAATTATTAGAAGAAATAAAATGTCCGCCATCCTGTTAGTACACACAAAACCTGTCCTAAACACACAGCAGGACAGGTTACTTCAGAACACTGAGATCAAGAGCTGCCTCATCCTCCTCTCTGCTCTAGAGATTATGATCCTGAATACAGTTTAATATGATCTTCAGCTGAATCTTTGTAGGGATGGAGGTCATGAGAGGACATGAAGTACAGAAAGGAGGTGAGGATAATGAGCAGCAGCACTTGGATGCAATCTCCATTACCACAGTCTGTCCTGTCCTGTCCGTCCTCTCTGTACCTCATGTCTCCTCATAAACTCCATTCCTACAGATTCAGCTAAAGATCTGATCAGTTATATCATAATCCCTGACAAGCAGAGAGGAGGATGAGGCAGCTCTTTACCTCAGTTTTGTGAAGTAACTTTAGTGAGTGTACTAATAGGACGGCGGCCATTTTATTTCTCCTAAAGATTGCTCCCTAGAAAAAATTATCCAGTATAACTAATGAAAGGTATTTGGGAATATATTTATAATAAAGTAATATTTTCTTAATTCCTGGAGAACCCCTTTAAGGCCTCTTTCACACGAGCGTGCCAAATTAGCTCCAGATGCGTTCAGTGAATACTCGCACCATTTTCCAAGCAAGTTCAGTCAGTTTGGTCTGCGATTGCGTTCAGTTGTTAATTTTTTCCCGCGCGGGTGCAATGTGTTTTGATGCATTTTTCACACGCATGATAAAAAACTGAAGGTTTACAAACAACATCTCCTAGCAACCCTCAGTGAAAAACGCAACGCACCCGCACTTGCTTGCGGATGCAATGCTTTTTTCACTGGAGCCCCATTCACTTCTATGGGGCCAGGGCTGTGTGAAAAACGCAGAATATAGAACATGCAGCGTTTTTCACGCAACGCAGAACTGATGCGTGACAAAAATGCTCATGTGCACAGGCCCATTGAAATAAATGGGTCAGGATTCAGTGCGGGTGCTATGCGTTCACGTCCCGCATTGCACCCGCCTGGGAAAACTCGGTCGTGTGAAAGAGGCCTAAAGAGGTTTTCCTAGGATCTCTCACCCTGCCCCACCGCTGATCAGCTGCTACTCCGGGATTACACAGCGCCATCCTTTGTGTAGTGGACAAAGTTGCCACGTTACTCACATTCACTTCAATGGGAGCAGCACTGCAATTACCGGTAACGCCCACAACGCGATGGATGCAGCTGAGTGCTTCCGGTGCTACTCTGGGACCGCTGATCAGTGGTGTGTGTGCTGAGGGTAGGCCATTGACATCAAAATCCTGGACAGCTTTAACCCTTTAAGGACCGGAGGTTTTTTATTTTTTGAGTTTTCGTTTTGCGCTCCCTGCCTTCCCAGAGCCATAACTTTTTTTATTTTTCGGTTCACATAGCCATATGAGGGCTTGTTTTTTTGCGGGATAAGTTGTACTTTCCAACGCCACCATTTAATATTGCATATGATGTAGTGGGAAGCGGGAAAAAAATTCCAAATGGGGTTAAATTGCAAAAAAAAA
This sequence comes from Bufotes viridis, assembly GCA_033119425.1. Classification (NCBI taxonomy): domain Eukaryota; kingdom Metazoa; phylum Chordata; class Amphibia; order Anura; family Bufonidae; genus Bufotes; species Bufotes viridis. Next base: position 39,555,325 of record CM065590.1, read on the forward strand.
GCAATTTCACCACAGTTTTGCGGCTTTTTAAATTCCGACGTTCGAAGTGCGATAAAACTGACTGGTTACTTTTACTCTACAGGTCAGTACGAATCCGGCGATACCCTATATGTATAGGTTTTCTTGCGTTTTGATAATGAAAAAAAAATTCAAAAGTGGGAAAAATTTTTGAAGTTTACATCCTGGAAGAGCAGCAGAATACCCGAGTGTGGAGCGAGAAGCCAGCGCCAGGATGCAGGTAAGTATTCTTCCCTTTGTAGGTCTGCCAAGGAGGAGGGGGGTGCCGAAAATCCCCCAAAGGAGCACAACCCCTTGTGCGTCCAAGGTAAGGTACACAGTTCCTGCTGCACCACTGCCACATCCATAAAAAGGATCAGCCCAGCGGCGTACGCCGGGCTCTGATAGCCGGGCACACTGTCGGATGCTGCTTCTGATTGATAAGACGCAGTACCCAGCCGTCCATGCGCCTGAACTGAAATGGCTGGCATAAATTTCGGTGTTCTTGTATGCCTAAAAACTGGGGTAGAAGATGATGAATGTGACGAGGCCACCAGCGCCTCCCCTTTTCAGGAACACGGTGAGACCGGTGGAGAAATGGCACTTGCGCACAACTTTTTGCGCAAGTGCCTTTGAAATGGTGGTGTATTTTGGTGATAAATGTGGGCCTATGACTTTCTGTTGGTGGTGACTTTTTCTTTAAACGTCAACAGTGATAAAATCTAGAATTGTTCAAGAAGCGTGAACATACCCTCATGCTCGGAGAGACGGCATGGCCTGGGTGGAAGGTCGTCTTTAGTCAACGTATAAGAACGCATTGGTGGGGTCTTAGGTCCAATCTAACAATAGAAGAAGGAAGAAAATCCAGCACTTTGTAAAGTCTTCATGCGCTTTATTGGTATCCTAGCAAATAATTCACAAGCAGATAACCTTCACCCTGACAGCAGTTGACGCATTTTGATCACCTGTGTGTTCTTAGTCGTAACTCAGAACACACTGGTAATCGAAACGCTTTAACTGTTGTCTGGGTGAAGGTTATTTGCTATGATACCAATAAAGAGCATGGAATAAAATGGCCGCAATGCTTTATTAGGGGTATACCAATAAATAATAATCTTTAATAAATAATTAAAACCATAAATTTAATTGCTCAATAACCACTTTAAATTTCCATAATTACCTAAGTCCACTCAGCAATAGCTGAGTGACACAGCCCCTCAAAAAAGCAAAGCGACAAAACCCAGAACTTTGGGGAGGGATGGCGGGGCGACGCTCCGGTCTTCTGAACACTGGCCCAGAAGCGCCGCCGGACCCTCAATATAAGGACCCAAGCTTTCTGTCGCAGGGGCAATCAGGAGCTCAGAAATCTCCCTCAGCAACGGATCCACCAATCAGATGTCATCTTGGCTGTCACAGGTAAACTGGAACAAACCAGCTGATTGAAGTCTGTCAATTCTGAAGTAAAAAATCCTGTCAGAAAAAGAGAGGGAAAACAAAAAGGGGGGGAACAAAAACTGACAGAATACATACCCTAAAATTAGTGTCATTGCCCCCATGTGTCCCCCCCAAGCTAACCGCTCTGGGGGGCCCGTACATTCGATTTGCCTGGAGGGGAGTAGGATTTTTTTCTTAACAAGGGGTCTTAGGTCATCTGATATATAGATATATATAGACGGAGATCTGCTAGATGTTCCTCCAGATCCATGAATGATGGAGTGTGATGGATGTGTGGCATCTTCTCACTCCTACCCTGTGGCTGCTTACTTTTGAGACTTCAGTCTTATCTCTTCTAGTGGTAACAACGCTTCACGGGGCTCAAAGAAACATCACAGTCCAGGCTTAGTGTTCCTGCACTCTGTTCCCATCGCCCAGCCCAAAGGGTTCTGGTTTGATTGTCGGCCTTCATTTCACCAACGCAAAACGACCTTCTCAGAAGATACCATGAGTGTGTGCAATCAGAAGCAGAGGTCTACCACTGCGGCATCTCCTGCGCTTACCCATGTAGTTGACTACTTACCACTGCTGATCTTCTGGGCCATCTTCAGGTATCTAGATATCTACACTTCGATTTACACGTACTGACCAAAAAGCCAATGGTCGGGAAGGAAGTGTATTTACATGCACTGATCTTCATGGTATGAAGACGAGGGATGGCTATTGGGATTGCTCGTCCTCATACACAAGATGGTACTTGAAGAAGTGGAGGGTAACCCGGCCTATAATGATTTGTGGTTGTGTCCTTGTAAGGCTACATTCACATACACAAGTCCAGCCTGCCGGTGTCCACCGTATCCAGCATAGCCGGATCCCCGTTGACTAATAAAGGGATCCGGCGAAAATGCTGGCTTTCAGCGGACAAAAAGTCTTAGTTGCATGACTTTGTCCCGCTAATTTTCCACCATTTCTGACAGAAAGCGGCCAAATTCCTGTGGGATCCTGTTATAGTCAACAGGGATCAGGCACGGCATTATCCATAATACAGTGAACTCCGGCAGGCGGTTCCTCTGCTGGATTTCTGAATTGTGATGTGAACGTTGCCCAAGTGACTTTTACCTTCTCAAAGGTTCCTCTTACACAGGCCGATGATGTGCAAGTCATTCAGCGCCTGCTTAAAGTGCCTGACACGGGAGGAAGCAAAACGAAAGGGCTAAAAGTTGTTCGTCCTCCACCCGTTTGCAGCGCGCATCCCTGACAAGATGGACCGCACGGAGTATAAATGGGGTCTGTTGTGGTGTCTGCAACATAGATGTGAACACAGCCCTACAGCCTTCATCCAAACCTTCTCCTCTTCCGTTTTTGCAGCATATCTGCCATGCGTGACTTCACCAAGAGCGGCGACTATAGCCAGATGTGACCAGTGATGGTGCTGATTATACCAGTCATTGAGACAGAAGCAGCATTAATCATCTGTGATTGACCTCTGCAATACCGCACAGAACCTATAGCTAGATGTGGCGCCATTTCCTAGAGGAAAGCAGCTATGCGGCACAATGTATTTAATCCCTTCCTATTTTTATATAAATTTGCTGCAGAACATAAAAGGTTAAGGGTCACCTAGAGGCAACGCAGCCAGCGACAACTGCAAGTCATGGCAGCTGCCTGTGATAAGGCACTGCTCCAAAGCGGGGGCTGGCGGGGCGACAGGTGCACTGACCTCTGTGCTAATCGTTACCCGAAAAGGCGGCCATGGTCATTCAGCTCTGAAAGTATAACTCCCAGCATGGTCCATTTCACATCTAAGGGAGCTGAGCAAGTGTGCATGCTGGGAGTTGTAGTTTCACAGAAGCTGGAGATTAACCCTGTGGATAAGTTGACTGCCCCTTTAAGGTGGACCTTTACCAGTATCCAGAGCACAAAGCATTGCTTTACTCATTCTAACGTCAGGCCTCCCCAGAACGAGTGTGACAGCGCCTCTCTTGTCCATGGCCAGTAGGTAGAACTGCAGCCCCTTCAATATCAGATAACCTTGGATAAACTCCCCATGTCTAATGTGTACGTGCGGCAGCAGGGAGCCAGTAGCGTGGACCTTACACCAGCACTTTCCTGGAGCGGCCAAGGCCAAATAAAGTCCCCACCCGATGAAGTCATACCTGTCCACACCCGAGCCGTGATAAGAGTGTTCACGCCTGGAGCAGCCAGGAAACCTTGTGATGGGGATTTGACATCTAGAGAAGGCATGGCCAACCTGCGGCTCTCCAGCTGTTGTAAAACTACAACTCCCAGCATGCCCTGCTGTAGGCAGTTTGGGAGCTGTAGTTTTGCAACAGCTGGAGAGCCTAAGGTTGGCCATCCCTGATCTAGAGTCAACATGGTGAGAACATTGGAGACTTTTCCTACCAAGTTTGACCACCACCACGACTACGGGAGCACAGGCTCCTCACAATTCCCACCCAGGGTCATCCGTATGGAGCAGTATAGCTTGATTGTGGTCCCATCACAACAGCAGCATTGCTCAGCGTCCACTCCCAGAGCAGCGCTCGCTCCTAGAAGACCTTGCAATGGTCTCCACCACCACCTGAAGCTGCTGCCAGTGTGGAGGACACAAATACCTTCCTGTAGGTAGACTACACTAAGGCCCCTTTCACACGGGCGAGTTTTCCGCGCAGGTGCAATGTGTGAGGTAAATGCATAGCATCCGCACTGAATCTGGACCCATTCATTTCAATGGGTCTGTGTACATGAGCGTTTTTTTTCCACACATCACGTGTGCGATGCGTGAAAAATCGCAGCATGTTCTATACTCTGCGTTTCACGCAGCCCTAGCCCCATAGAAGTGAAAAACGCATTGCATCCGCAAACAAGTGCGGGTGCGTTGCATTTTTCACTGATTGTTGCTAGGAGATGCTGTTTGTAAACCTTCAGTTTTTTTATCACGCACGTGAAAAACGCATCAAAACGCATTGCACCCGCGCGGAAAAAACTGAACTAAACACAATCGCAGGCAAAACTGAACGGCTTTGCCTGTGAAATTGCAGTTTTCACTGAACGCATCCGGACACTCGTGTGAAACAGGCCTAACTGTAAAGAACCCTTCCCTGCAACGACCTCCACCCACAAACAGTCCACAGAAGACACAAGAATGGTTTTCGCACAGGCTTTTATTCAGTAGTGTGCAGGCTTAATAGCGTGGCCGGGGGGGGGTAAGTGCCGACATCCTGTGCGCCAAAGGTCCAATGATACGGGTGACAGAATCACAATCACATGTATGTACTCACTTAAACCAGACAAAAAGAAAATGCGGCAAAAAGACACCTGGGGGCTGGTGGAAAGGAGGTGTGATCTGCAATCCTCATGAGTGCAAGGAATGGATCGATGAATAGATCGGTGCCACTAGAGGGCGGTGTAACGTCCTCCTCACCAGGGAGTGGAGCTGTTAGCGGCCTACGCCAAAAAACAAAAAAGTGTGGTATTGTCAGGGGGTTGGGCTCGTCATGCACAGAAGCCAAGGTGACGCAGTAGTGTTAGCACGGCGTTTAGATGAGAGGGGTAAGTCACTGAGCTGCGGTATGTGGACAGCGGAGCCTCGGAACAGGTAAATTGGGGGGGAAAGGCAGTGCCAGTAGTCAGGAGACTAAAAGATTATTATGTTATCCCCCTGACCCCATCCAATACTGAAACTAGTTTCCCATCCCATGGTAGGGTAAGGGAACATGGCACAATCTAAACGTAGAACGGGAGCACATGGCAGCCAAGGACGATGACAAATTACGTTCTTAAACCAGACAACAAGAACTATCCCACAATCCTCCATGATAATTAGGAGCAAGCGGCTCTCCAGCTCATGCAGACACGCTAGGCCACGATACCAAATCACCACGACAGACAGGTGCCAGGGCATGTGCGGCTACAACACATAAGACACCAAGACGTCTTCAGGAACCATGGAGATGCCAGCGTACTGCAGATCATGTAGTCACCTATTCAGAGGCTCTGCTGTGATTACTGGGGAGGGGGGGTTGTAATGTCTGGCTATTTGGTGATGAGACTTAGGATGGCATGATGGGGTGGAGGGTTAATCGTTTGGTGGGCAGGAGACGTGTGTGGACTTAAGCAACCTCTTCTTCTCCTTCTTCCTCAAACTCTCCCTCTTCGGCGGTGGCGTCCTGGTACTGCTGGTATTCCGACACCAAGTCGTTCATGTTGCTCTCAGCCTCGGTGAACTCCATCTCATCCATGCCCTCTCCCGTGTACCAGTGAAGGAAAGCCTTGCGTCTGAACATGGCAGTGAACTGCTCGGAGATGCGTTTGAACAGCTCTTGGATGGCGGTGCTGTTGCCGATGAAGGTGGCGGCCATCTTCAGACCTCTGGGCGGGATGTCGCACACAGCGGTCTTGACGTTGTTGGGGATCCATTCCACAAAGTAACTGCTGTTCTTGTTCTGGACATTCAACATCTGCTCGTCCACTTCTTTCATGGACATGCGGCCTCTGAACACAGCTGCCACGGTCAAGTAACGTCCATGTCTTGGGTCGCAAGCAGCCATCATGTTTTTGGAGTCGAACATCTGCTGGGTGAGCTCGGGGACAGTCAGGGAACGGTACTGTTGGCTGCCACGGCTTGTCAGAGGGGCGAAACCTGGCATGAAGAAGTGAAGACGGGGGAAGGGGACCATGTTGACGGCCAGTTTACGGAGGTCAGCATTCAGCTGGCCTGGGAAGCGCAAGCAAGTTGTGACGCCGCTCATAGTTGCGCTGACCAAGTGATTAAGGTCGCCGTAGGTGGGGGTGGTCAACTTGAGGGTGCGGAAGCAGATGTCATACAAAGCCTCATTGTCTATGCAGTAGGTTTCGTCTGTGTTTTCTACCAGCTGGTGCACGGAGAGGGTGGCGTTGTACGGTTCTACCACGGTATCGGACACTTTGGGGGAGGGCACCACGCTGAAGGTGTTCATGATACGGTCAGGATACTCCTCCCTGATTTTGCTGATGAGAAGGGTTCCCATTCCGGAGTCGGTCTCTCCGCCCAGGGAGTGGGTGAGCTGGAAGCCCTGAAGACAGTCGCAGCTCTCAGACTCCTTCCTCACCACATCCATGACCGAGTTCACCAGCTCTGCCCCCTCCGTGTAGTGACCCTTGGCCCAGTTGTTTCCAGCGCCACTTTGACCTGTAAGAGAAGAGGCAAGGCGAGCATTAATACAAGGATCTGGAGACAACCTGTCTTCCTGCAGTCAGTAGGGCAACCAAACGTGCTAAACCACAACAGATAAGGCATCTGGGCGACACACGGCCCAATTGTTTAGGCAGGGAGGGGCAGAGGAGGACACCGGCACGCCTGTGTACACCGCCACCTATCATGCTAAACCCCTACTCATCCGCATTTATTAGAGATACAACCCTGGGAGAGGCTGCTGCAAAACGTACGACGGCAGATCTGCTGCAAAGGGTTAACCCTTCGTGACCAGCCTGTTTTGGGCCTCACTAACCAAGCGTTTTTCTTCCTTTTTCATAGCTATATAACTTTATTTTACCGCTTTATGAGAGCTTTTATTTTGCGGGACAAGGTGTAGTTTTTTTTAATGGCGCCATTTTGGGGCACACATAGCTTTGATTAAGTTTTATTAAGGCCTTATGTACACGGCCGTTGATGTTTTGCAGAACAGAACGCGGCCCATTATAGAAATGCCTATTGTCCGCAAAACGGACATGCTCTATTTTTTGTGGGGGCACGGAACGGAGCAACGGATGAGGACAGCACACGGCCCCATTGAAGTAAATGGGTCCGCGCCCGAGCTGCAAAATATGCGGCTAGGACGCGCACCACAACAACGGCCGTGTGCATGAGGCCTAACTCTTCATGGGAGGGAGATGGGAAAAACCGCAATACTGCAAAAGCGTTTTTAAGTTACATTTTATGGCGTTCATTTTTCGGTATAAATAATCTTATTCTCTTAGTCAGTACGGTTACAGCAATACCAAATACATAGTTTTTTTTACGTTTTACTACTTTTTTGCAATAAAACCCTTTTTAAACGATACGTTTTTTGCATTGCTGCTTCCCAAAACCCATAACTTATTTTTCCTTCTATGGAGTTGTATGAGGGCTTGCTTTTTGCAGGACAACTTGTATTTCATTGATATCATTTTGGAGTAAATGGCGCTTTTTGAGCGATTGTTATGTGTTTTTTTCAGTGGCAACTAAGAATAAATGAGCACTTCTGTCTTAATGGCGGTCACCGCAGGGAATAATTTCCGTGATATTTATGTAGTCCGGGTTGTTACAGACTCGGCAATACCAAACAGATCGGGGATTTTTTTTAAATGTAATAAAAAATTTTTTTTACCACTTAATAGTCCCATAAGAGACAGTATTTTGATTGCTTTTAAAATGCCATGCATTATCCATATAGCACATTGCTTTTTAATGGAAATACTATTCTAACATTGACCAGCAGGCAGCGCCAGAGAGGCGCAGCCTGCTGGAAATTACTGAAGGCTGGTCTGGGGGCTACATCAAACTCCTGCCAGCCTTCCCACACATCGGCACCACACACTCACAATTGCGTGGTGCCGATGGGAGACAGTGGGAGTCCGCTCCATGCCAGCACCTTACATGCGGCAGGCGCCATTGTAAAGTGGTAAACAGCCCGGATTGGCACTCCTGCCGCTCCAGGCTGTTAGAGCAGGGCCATGGCTCCCATGCGAGAGTCGGGGACCCGTGCAGCGCTTATACTGGGTCACTGTAAAGAGCGGTGGCTCAGCCCAAGGCCCCTTAGTGACCGCCGTAAAAAGGCGTATAGGTTGGCACTAAGGGGTTAAAGAACTGGTTAGAGATCGGGGGTCAGAGATGCCTGCAGCTGGACTTCTCCTTTAAGCGGCCTCTGATACAATTACAGCTATTAGGACCCCTCTTGACATCTTAGAATGTCCCGACTCCCATAGAAGTGAAGTTGGCCAAACCCACTCATTTTTGCAGGCCCTGACTATCTGATGTGTGGGGAGGTATCTAAACCCCCTAACCATGCCTGGTCAGCTCACACTGCGTGTCTTTCAGCAGCTTTTGACATGCAATGCATTGATACATGCAAGCTTGGCTGAACTGAGTATGCATGTGCATGGGGCAGTTGGTCTAACACAATTGAAGGTGTATGGCCAACTTATCCTGGATCTTCTGTACTGAACCCTACCCCTCAAAAGGCATGAGAAAGTAATGGAGCTCCAGTGAGTGACCAACTACGAGGCTCGCGGCCTTGGATGGGAAGCTGTGACCCAGACAACACTTCATGGCAGTCTGCCCCTCACCTACCCCACCCACTTACCAAACACAAAGTTGTCCGGCCTGAAGATCTGTCCAAATGGTCCGGAGCGTACGGAATCCATGGTGCCAGGTTCCAAGTCTACGAGGATGGCCCTGGGGACGTACTTCCCACCTACAAGACAGGAAAGATGGAACAGTCACCACCCGAGTCTGAAACCTACCTCCCCATCTCATACAACCTTCAGGGCTTCTTCCCCATGCTTTATACTGCAGCTGTACTTGTCATACCTGAGGCCTCATTGTAGTAGACGTTAATTCTCTCCAGCTGCAGGTCGCTGTCTCCATGGTAGGTTCCTGTGGGGTCGATGCCGTGCTCGTCGCTAATGACTTCCCAGAACTGGAGAGGAAGGAAGAGGAAGCAAATCAGAGATAACGAACCCGACATCACCGATCACACACCTTCCTCCAGGGGGCAGTACAGAGAGGGCTGCAAACATGCAGGAGGGGGTCATGGGACCAGTCTCCCCGTATATGGGGGTCCGAGACGCGAAATCCATCATTAATAGATCAGATGAGAAACCATTAAATACAGGGGTGAGGGGGCGGAGTACAAGAGTACTGGCGATAGTCACGCTCCGCCCCCTTAGGTCCGGCACTTGGCATAAGGGCTTATTCACACCGCTGTTCAGCAGTTCTATGCATTGGGGGGGCCGCAATGTACGGGCACCATCGGTGCGGCTGCCGCAACAGATCCAGACCCATTCAACTTGAACGAGTCCGTGATCCGTCCGCACCGCAAAAAAAGTCAAACATGTTCCATCTTTTTGCGGTGCGGAGGCACGGAGAGAAACTACGTAGTTCTGCGCCTCCGTTCCGCACCAAACTTCCAGATTGCAGACCCATTCCAGTGAAAGCGTCCGCATCTGTGATGTGGGGGTGCACACGGCCAGTGCATTGCGGACCTGCTGGTCGCGCGCCGTTATACGGACACAGCCGGCCAACAGTCGTGTGCATGAGCCCCAAGTGTGCTGTCAGTGGGCCACCACTCACGTGTCCACGGAGACACCACAGAACCATGCCCTATATTCATCCCTCAGCCAGATCAGTATTTGGCCCATGGTTTTCACGGACCACTGTCAGGAGATGCTCTGGAACGAAATGCGTTGCTAGCTCACACAAAAACGGATATTCGCTGAAAGCAGCGCCTGCTAGAAGCCTCTAATCTTTTGTACGTCTTCAACCCGAATTTGTCTGGTGAGAGGGAGGCAGCAGGTTCACGTACCCCTATTTGGCGCATCGGGTTGTTGTGCGCCAAGCACTCCCTTCCAAGGTAAGTGGTGTTCATACCCCCCGTGGCTCTATGCGCATTCTGTATGTTTTTCACATATTTATTAGGGTACTTTCACACTAGCGTCAAAGTTTTCCGTCATTAAGTTCCGTCCTCGGGGCTCAATAACGGAAAAAACTGATCAGTTTTATCTGATAAAACTAAGGCCTTATTCACATGTCCGCATATACGTCTGCATGTATTCCGCAATTCTGCGAAATACATGCGGACCCATTGACTGTGAATGGGGCACGGAACGATGCGGAGAGCACACACTGTGCTCTCCGCATCAGTTTTTGCGGAGCGCGCCGCCGATCTTACAGCCGCAGCTCCGCAAAAAAGTAGAGCATGTCCTATTCTTGCCCGCAATTGCGGACAAGAATAGACATTTCATGGGGCTGCCGGCCGGGTGTGTTTATGGATCCGCAATTTGCGGATCCATAAACACAACGGACGTGTGAATAAGGCCTAATGCATTCTGATTGGAGAGCAATCCGTTCAGTTTGCATCAGTTCAGTCCTTTCACGTTTTTTGGACGCAGATAAAAACGCAGCATGTTGTATGTTTATCTCTGGGCAAAAATGCGGAAAAACTTGACAGAATGACAGATCCGCCAATTATTTCCATTGAAATGTATTAAGGGAGGATCCGACATTGAAAATTGACGCATTAACGGATCAGTTCTTCCACTTTAAAAAACGTAAAATAATGACGACAATGTAAAGACGGATCCGTTATTTCAATACAAATTGTCAAACGGATCCCTTTGCAAATGAAATCCGTTTGCAAACGTTTTAACGGATCCGTTGGGCAGTTCCCTTGACGGAACCCTTCAACGCAAGTGTGAAAGTACCCTTAGACGTGAAATACGGATCCTACACGGACCCTCAGATGAACCACTGACCATCTTATCATGGACGGGGCCTAACAGTTTTGCGTGCAGCTTTCATCACGGTGGCCATTACCGTAACGGAAAACGTAAATAAAACCGCGACCCCCACCCACAGGTGCCACGCTGCGCGGCAAATACATCCCATACAGATGACGCATTCTGCCTCCTAGGACTGAAAATCCCAGTCACGTCTGTGCGCTGCCCATTATCCGGCAGCTCCCTCCCCCGCCGGTCACACAATCCCGAGCAGCGTGTTACAGGCAGGGCCGCCGCTTATTCTGCAGGCCCAATATGGAGGGGACTCGATCCGAGAAGATGGCTGCCGCAGCTAGGGCAGAGATCTGTGTGTGACAGCAGACTGTATGCCGAATTCAGCTCCATTATCTCTGTATACATCTCCGTTCAGTATCGTACACAGCCCTGCTGCACAGTAATGTGTGGGTGCAGCGCGTCAGCTACGTGGCGGCACTATCACTCCCAGGGGCAGAAGTCCATTTCTGCTCTGTAGGAGGCACCTGACATCGGTGCGCCCAGATCCGGCTCAGGGAGGGGCGGCCATGTGTCATGTTGTATGACTAAGAACACGTCCGCCACACGTCTCATTTATTATATGCGGATGTGAGGGCCGGGGATTCACAGGGAAAAAACAGGAGGGGCGCAGCCCTCGGCAGCCATGACGCTGTGACTACACCGAAGAGCCTCCTTTCTCTATTTATGTGGCGCTGACTGTCACTGAATGGACAATGGCAGCGTCTGACAGATCCCCCACCACACCCCGCTGCAGTGCCGAGAGGCGGCACTACCACCCCCATCATCATGCTGATGTGCCGCCCTCTCCTCCACTGTACCGGAATGCGAAAAGAGTGTCAGCTCCGCAGGATATACCCTCCCTATCATCACTACGACATGAGAGCGTCAGCTCCGCAGCACAGGATCCCCTCCTCCATCATCAGCCCAATATACGACAGAGCGTCAGCTCCGCAGCACAGGATCCCCTCCTCCATCATCAATACAACATGTTAGAGCGTCAGCTCCGCAGCACGGGATCCCCTCCTCCATCATCACTACAACATGATCGAGCGTCAACTCCGCTGCAGAGGACCCCCTCCCCCATCAACACCCCAATATACAAGAGAGCGTCAGCTCCGCAGGACAGGACCCCCTCCCCCATCATCACGCGACATACAACAGAGCGTCAGCTCCACAGGATATACCCTCCCCCATCATCACCATGACATGATAGAGCATCAGCTCCGCAGCTCAGGACCCCTCCCCAATCACCCCCAGAAAACAGATACATCATCTCTGCAGTCTCCCTCCTTTATACTTAGAGTGCAAGCTCTTCAGCCCAGCACACTGCAGCCTCCCCATTAGAGTGCAAGCTCTTCAGCCCGGCACACTGCAGCCTCCCCATTAGATTGCAAGCTCTTCAGCCCAGTACCCTGCAGCCTCCCCACTAGAGTGCAAGCTCTTCAGCCCAGCACACTGCAGCCTCCCCACTCGAGTGCAAGCTCTTCAGCCCAGCACACTGCAGCCTCCCCACTAGAGTGCAAACTCTTCAGCCCAGCACACTGCAGCCTCCCCACTAGAGTGCAAGCTCTTCAGCCCAGCACACTGCAGCCTCCCCACTAGAGTGCAAGCTCTTCAGCCCAGTACCCTACAGCCTACCCATTAGATTGCAAGCTCTTCAGCCCAGCACACTGCAGCCTACCCATTAGATTGCAAGCTCTTCAGCCAAGTACCCTACATCCTACCCATTAGATTGCAAGCTCTTCAGCCAAGTACCCTACATCCTACCCATTAGATTGCAAGCTCCTCAGCCCAGTACCCTGCAGCCTCCCCATTAGAGTGCAAGCTCTGGTGCCCAGCGCCGCTCTGCCATGGAGGAGGCCATGCCCCCCAATCACATGTATTTAACAGCACAAAGTGCAGGCCTGGTCGGTGAATAGGGTAATTAACAGGCGGCCACACCCACTTGGACCACCCGCGGGAGACTATAAGCTCTTGGGCCAAGCGCTGCCCCCTCACCTTGGCACCGATCTGGTTGCCGCACTGTCCGGCCTGCAGGTGCACGATCTCCCTCATGTCTCCGGTGTGATGTCGCCCCTGTAAATGCAGCTGTCAGCACCGAGTCCCGAACCTTCTGCGCGTCCCCGCCACAGTGCCCGCAGCTTATATACCCAGTGACGTCAGCGCTGCCTGAGGGGGCGTGGCGAGGGCGTGGTTACGAGCGGCCATGTCAAAAGCGGGCAACTAAAGCGTCTGCGTAGGGCCGCAGCCATCTTAAACCAGAACTGAATCCCAGCAGAGCGGCCATTTTCCTTCATGTCAGGCTGCCCACACATGCACGTGCTTCGCTAGCCCAGTATTATTGCGCCACCTTGCGAGTCTCTACATCTAGCCCGGTCATTGCGCCACCAAGCGGCCAAACATTGCTAGTGCAATATATGACGCCAGAAGGTTGTAGAAAGTGGCTTCGGTGCGCCATCGTGTGGCCATGTTTAGTTAGCGCTGCCAGTATAAAATGTCAACCGGGTTTCTGTGCGCCATCGTGTGCTCATGCTTACAGGCAGGAAATACAATCCGTTCTCAGACGTGAAGAGGTTAACTGGACTCCGATGCGCCATCCTGTGGTCAAACCTATTTAGTGCGACACATTTTACCAGTCAGCTGTCAAAAGAGGTTTCAGTGCGCCACCATGTGGCCATAATTTAGTAGTGCAACCGATATAATTTGTCAGAAATGACTAAGGATTTACCATGCGCCATCCTGTGGCCGTGCTTAGCTAGTGCAACAAATAGAATCAACTACAGTCGTGGCCAAAAGTTTTGGGAATTACATAAATATTGGAAATTGGAAAAGTTGCTGCTTAAGTTTTTATACTAGCAATTTGCATATCCTCCAGAATGTTATGAAGAGTGATCAGATGAGTTGCATAGTCCTTCTTTGCCATGAAAATTAACTTAATCCCCAAAAAACCTTTCCCTGCATTTCATTGCTGTCATTAAAGGACCTGCTGAGATCATTTCAGTAATCGTCTTGTTACCTCAGGTGAGAATGTTGACGAGCACAAGGCTGGAGATCATCATGTCAGGCTGATTGGGTTAAAATGGCAGACTTGACATGTTAAGATGCTTGAAATCATTGTAAACAAAACGAAGGGGGTGGAGCGGCACTCCAAGGAAGACACCCAGACCAGTAACAAGTCGAAAGGGCAGCGTAGTCAGTCCCCTGTAGTAACTACACTTTCAGCGGTGCGCAGCCCCAAAAGACAGGATACAGTAATCTTGAATGATGAAGGTAAGAACGGGGCGGCACTCACCAGTGAAGTTGATAAGATCGCTTTTATTGGATGCAATGTCGGGCTCTTCGTCGGGCTGCTACGTCAAAAGCGCTCATGCGCTTGCCTTCTTAAGCCGTGCGCTCCCTCACCAGCTGAAAAATCAGCGACGGTGCCACGGCACAGGAGCGCATTCATGCAGGCACATAGAAACTAGGGGGGTAATGTAACCGCACAATATGTCAGGGTAAGAACGGAAGGTACAACGCACATTATGGGACAAATGCCCACACTCCACTGCACAAAAAAGGAATCTAAATGAACATACCTAAATCAGTGCGGTCATTTAACCCTAACCCTTCCGCCGCCCTGGTGCGAAGTATCCATCTCGCTTCTCGTTGAAGGAGAAGAAGGTGCCTATCGCCCCCCTGTAGTGGAGGTTGCACCATCACCAGCCCCGAGAAGGAGAGGGAACTGACATCACCCCCGTGTGCCATATTCACATGTTCTATCACCCTAGGGCAGCCTTTTCCCGAGGCTACGGAGTTGATGTGTTCGCGGACGTGTTCGTATAGGCACCTGATAGTTTTGCCTATATAAAAGCGTCCGCAGGTACAGCTTAACATATAAACCACATATGTACTCCTGCAGTTGATAAAGCTGTGTACCCTGTGGTGTAGACCTGCGACCACTACGGTCTTTTTACATGAGTTGTATCTACACAAGGGGCAATTCCCACATTTGAAGTTGCCCGCTGGACGGTCCATCTTGAGCCACTGATTGGACCGTGAGGGGGCTAATCTACTCCTGACTAGTTTATCACGCAGCTCCTTCTCAGGGCTGGAGATGGTGCAACCTCCACTACAGGGGGGCGATAGGCACCTTCTTCTCCTTCATCGAGAAGCGAAATGGATACTTCGCACCAGGGCAGCGGAAGGGTTAGGGTTAAATGACCGCACTGATTTTGTTCGCCACGCACTGACATACTCTGTCATATTGTATTTGTGTTTGAAACATTGTCTTCTAAGATGTTCAGATGTCATATTATTAAGGACGACTTATTATTCATGTTCTGTATTCTATTCGTACCTTGCTATGTTTTTAAACCGTCTAGCAGTGCCGTGGCACCGTCACTGATTTTTCAGCTGGTGAGGGAGCGCACGGCTTAAGAAGGCAAGCGCATGCGCGCTTTTGACGTAGCAGCCCGACGAAGCGCGTTCAGCGCGAAACGGCCGTCGCTCAACTCACTGCATGAAATTTGTGGCGTCCTGCCCGACATTGCCTGCACGCTGATGCATCCAATAAAAGCGATCTTATCAACTTCACTGGTGAGTGCCGCCCCGTTCTTACCTTCATCATTCTAGAAATCATTGTTCTTCCATTGTTAACCATGGTGACCTGCAAAGAAACGCGTGCAGCCATCATTGCATTGTATAAAAATGGCTTCACAGGCAAGGATATTGTGGCTACTAAGATTGCACCTCAATCAACAATGTATAGGATCATCAAGAACTTCAAGGAAAGAGGTTCAATTCTTGTTAAGAAGGCGTCAGGGCGTCCATGAAAGTCCAGCAAGCGCCAGGATCGTCTCCTAAAGAGGATTCGGCTGCGGGATCGGAGCGCCACCAGTGCAGAGCTTGCTCAGGAATGGCAGCAGGCAGGTGTGAGCGCATCTGCACGCACAGTGAGGCAAAGACTTTTGGAAGATGGCCTGGTGTCAAGAAGGGCAGCAAAGAAGCCACTTCTCTCCAAAAAAAACATCAGGGACAGATTGATCTTCTGCAGAAAGTATGGTGAATGGACTGCTGAGGACTGGGGCAAAGTGATATTCTCCGATGAAGCCTCTTTCCGATTGTTTGGGGCATCAGGAAAAAGGCTTGTCCGGAGAAGAAAAGGTGAGCGCTACCATCAGTCCTGTGTCATGCCAACAGTAAAGCATCCTGAGACCATTCATGTGTGGGGTTACTTCTCATCCAAGGGAGTGGGCTCACTCACAATTTTGCCCAAAAACACCGCCATGAATGAAGAATGGAACCAAAACACCCTCCGACAGCAACTTCTTCCAACAATCGAACATGTTGGTGAAGAACAATGCATTTTCCAGCACGATGGAGCACCGTGCCATAAGGCAAAAGTGATAACTAAGTGGCTCGGGGACCAAGACGTTGACATTTTGGGTCCATGGCCTGGAAACTCCCCAGATCTTAATCCCATTGAGAACTTGTGGTCAATCCTCAAGAAGAGGGTGGACAAACAAAAACCCACTAATTCTGACAAACTCCAAGAAGTGATTATGAAGGAATGGGTTGCTATCAGTCAGGAATTGGCCCAGAAGGTGATTGAGAGCATGCCCAGTCGGATTGCAGAGGTCCTGAAAAAGAAGGGCCATCACTGCAAATACTGACTCTTTGCAGAAATGTCATGTAATTGTCGATAAAAGCCTTTGAAGCGTATGAAGTGCGTGTAATTATATTTCACTACATCACAGAAGCAACTGAAACAAGGATCTAAAAGCAGTTCAGCAGCAAACTTTGTGAAAACGAATATTTGTGTCATTCTCAAAACTTTTGGCCACGACTGTAGATGCCAGTCGAGTTTCATTGCGCCATCGTGTGGCCATGTTTAGTTAGAGCAGCCGATATAAGATGTCCAGCCGCATTTCTGTGCTCCATGGTGTGGCAATACTCAGGCATGAAGATACTAACAGGGTCTCGATGAGCCGCCTTGTGGCCAAACTTAATTAGTGCTACACTTTGAATCAGTCAGCTGTCAAGTGATGTTTCAGTGCGCCACCAAGTGGCCATACTTTGTACAACACATATAGTTAGTTATGTGTGACTGAGGATTTACCATGCGCCATCCTGTGGCCGTGCTTAGGTAGTGCAGCAAATATAATCGACAGTAAATGTCAGCAGTGTTTCATTGAGTCCCTGTGTGGCCATATAAGACATCTACCGGGTTTCTGTGCGCCATCATGTGGCCATGCTTAGATTGCGCAGGAAATATAATCTGGAATTAAGATTTGAACCCCTTCAATCCTGGAGGCTTTTTTGTTTTAGCGTTTTTTTTTCTCACTTCTGGCATTCACGGAGCCATAACTTTTTCATTTTTCTGTTCACCTAGGCGTATGAGGGCTTTTTTTTTTTTTTGCAGGACAAGTTATACTTTCTAACGGCACAATTTACTACTCCACCACAGTTTTACGGGTTTGGTTTTTTTGGTTTTCCCTAGGCGGTAACCTGTTCTGACCCGTTCCCTTCATTCTCCAGGTCAGTACAATTACTGGGATGCCACTTTTATATAGTTTTTCTTGTGTTTTAATACCTAAAAAGAAAACTTTGGGAAAAAAATATTTTCTAGTATTTTTTTTCTTATTCTAAGCCCCCATAAATTTTTACATCTACGGACATTTTTTGCAGTGTGCTCTGTAGTTTTCAGTGATACCTGTGGGGAGTCGCTCTGGTAGATAGCAGTGCGGGTGCAGTACAGAGGCAAAACAAGAAGTCCAGAAAGTGCAATAAACAGTGTTTTATTCACACTTGCACACAATAAACGATAAACAGTCTCTTGGTGTTAATTCACACTCAGCAAACACAAAAAAGCAAAACCAAAGAGTCCAAAACCAGGTTCAATCACCTGTGAGATGTTTAGGTGCGCGTTCGCACCTGGCGGTCGGCCCAGCCGCAGGATAATCCACCTTCAGGCTTCCAGGACGACTGCACGACTCCTTGCTGGGCTCATCCTTCCAGCCCAGAGAGCAACACAACACTAGCAGCAGCTCCAGGACAATCACAGCCACACCTGCTGATGTGGCTGCCTTTAAAAAGCCCGGCAAAGTCCGGCCTGGACCGTGGGGAGTAGGCACCCACCCAACTCTTTGCCTACTCCCAGTAAGAGCCGGCCCGGATTGGCTTTGCAGCCAAACTAACTATCAATGTCAAGCAGCACTAGCTGCTGCTGACACATAAAACCCGGCTCTCACCTCACCGAGGCCAGGAACCTCGGTGACACGTATCTTCCGTCCATGACGGCACCTTGCGCCCTCTTACATACCTCCCCCTTTGTTCAACCCCGACAGGGTGAACACACGCCAAACACTGTACTCGAGACAGTGCATCCGCATTTCCTTGCAAGCGGCCTGCCCTGTGTTCCACTGTGAACTTGAAGTTCTGCAGGGACAAGAACCATCTGGTGACCCGAGCATTCCTGTCTTTCGCCTGGCACATCCACTTTAGAGGGGAATGGTCGGTCACCAGACGGAACTTTCTCCCTAGCAGATAATAGCGGAGAGACTCTAGTGCCCACTTGATGGCCAGGCACTCTCTCCACTATACTGTACCTGGTTTCGGCTGGGGTGAGTTTGCGACTCAGGAAAACCACGGGATGCTCCTCCCCATTGATTTCCTGAGAGAGTACAGCCCCGAGGCCCACTTCAGAGGCATCGGTCTGTACCACAAACTCTCTCTTGAAGTCGGGCGTCACCAAAACCGGGGACCCACACAGGGCCGACTTCAGAGCAGAGAAAGCCTTATCCGCCTGCTCATTCCACTGGATCGACACTGACCTGCGTCCCTTTAAAAGGCTTGTCAATGGAGCAGCAATTGTAGCGAAGTTGGGAATAAACCTCATGTAGTATCCCACCATGCCCAGGAATGATTTTACTTGCCGCGTAGTGACAGGTCGGGGCCAATTCTTAATTGCCTCAATTTTGTTTACCTGAGGTTTGACCACCCCCGCCCAATGACATACCCTAGGTATTTGGTCTCTTCTAACCCTATCACACACTTTTTGGGTTAGCAGTTAAGCCAGCTTTCCTAAGGGAGTCCACTACGGCCTGTACCTTCGGTAGGTGACTCTCCCAGTCGGTGCTATGGATAATGATATCATCCAGATACGCTGAGGCGCACCGTCGATGTGGACGAAGCACAATATCCATAAGCCTTTGAAACGTGGCGGGGCGCCATGTAGACCAAAGGGTAATACCTTGTACTGATACAACCCCTCCGGTGTGATAAAAGCAGTTTTTCCTTGGCAGCCTCCGTTAAGGGTACCTGCCAGTACCCTTTAGTGAGGTCCAAGACAGAAAAATACCTGGCTTGGCCCAATTTTTCAATGAGCTCATCCACCCTTGGCATGGGATATGCGTCAAACTTGGACACCTCATTCAGCTTGCGGAAATCGTTACAGAACCTCAATGTCCCGTCCGGCTTGGGTATTAAGACTATCGGACTGGCCCAATCACTTTTTGACTCCTCGACGACACCTAACTGGAGCATCAGCTGCACTTCCTTCACAATGGCTTGTCGCCGAGCCTCGGGTACCCGATACGGCTTTAACCGGACTTTGGCCTGAGGCTCAGTGATAATGTCATGCTGGATTAGGATGTGCGCCCAGGGAGGTCCGAGAACACATCCGTGTTCCGACTAATGAACTCCTTAACTTCCTGGACCTGTTTGGAGGATAGGCTATCTGAAATTTTTACGGTGGCTGCTGCTTCCCGGACTTCGAGGTAAGGGGCTGGATCCTTCTCACCTAGAAGCCCTGGCCGGGGACTGTCATCGCTGGACGAGTTCCTATCCTTCCATGGCTTCAGCAAATTCACATGATACACCTGCTCCGGCTTCCGCCGCCCTGGCTGGTGCACCTTGTAATTTACTTCCCCCACTTTCTCGAGCACTTCATAGGGCCCCTGCCACCTAGCTAGAAATTTGCTGTCAAGGGTGGGTACCAGAACTAAAACTCGGTCTCCGGGATTAAAGTCTCGTACCCGAGCCTGACGATTATAGACTCTACTTTGGGCCTGTTGTGCTGCCTCCATATGCTCCCGGACCAGCGGTAACACCCTCTCCATACGTTCCTGCATCTGGGTAACATATTCAATTACGCTTTTGTGGGGGACGGGCTGTTGTTCCCACGCTTCCTTAGCGATGTCCAACAGGCCCCGTGGGCGTCTGCCATAAAGCAGTTCGAAGGGTGAGAACCCAGTAGAGGCCTGGGGCACTTCTCGCACTGCAAACATGAGATAGGGCAGAAGCAGATCCCAGTCCTTCCCATCTCTGGACACCACCCTTTTTAGCATATTTTTAAAGTTTGGTTAAATCTTTCCACAAGGCCGTCCGTTTGCGGATGGTAAACGGACGTCCGCAATTGCTTTATATGCAACAGTTTACACAATTCCCTCATAATCTTAGACATAAAAGGGGTCCCTTGGTCCGTCAGAACCTCCTTAGGTAGGCCCACCCGGGTAAACATCTCCATTAACTCCTTTGCAATGAGCCTAGCCGATGTGTGTCGCAGAGGCACCGCCTCTGGATATCGAGTAGCATAGTCCAGAATCACCAGGATATGTTGGTGACCCCTAGCAGACTTCGGTGCGGGTCCGACCAGATCCATGGCAATACGCTCGAATGGGACCTCAATTATTGGGAGAGGGACCAGGGGACTTCTGTAATGCGGCTGGGGGCTATTTACCTGACAGGTCGGACAGGACTTACAGAACTCCTCTACTTCCTTAAACAAACCAGGCCAGTAAAATCGCTGTAGTACGCGGTCCTGCGTTTTCTGCCACCCCATGTGTCCCCAAGAACATGTTGGTGGGCAAGCTCCATAACAAGCTTGCGATATGCGGTGGGCACCACCAACTGTTCAACTGGCTCACCTCGGATTTGGTTCACCCGATACAACATATCCTGAAGAATAATAAATCGTGAAACATTAATTCAGCCCCAGGTTTCTGGGGTTTACCGTCAATCATTACAACACTTTCCCAGGCCCTGGTTAGGGTTTGGTCCCGGTGTTGTGCGGTCCCAAAATTTTCCCCGGAGACATTGAGGTCTGCCAACTCAGGTCCCGGTGGCAAGTCCTCCGTGTCTCCCACCATTACACTCAGTGGGGTTGTCTCCCCCTCTACCGCTGGAGCAGTGGTCACCCCTACCGCTGGCCCTTCAGATTCGGGCTCCCAGGGTTCTGGCCTTCCAGTGGTATCAGGCCACTCTACTAGGGTTACCCCTGTCTCGGGCCCATCAGACACCTTTATAGCCGGCCACAGCGCCGGGAAACCGGGAAGTCCCTCCCAAGTATCAGTTCATGTGGGAGTTTGGTAGCGACAGCCACCTCGTGGGTCCACTTACCAGCAGCTGTGGACAAAGTCACTAATGCAGTGGGGTAGTCTTTTAAGTCTCCGTGGATGCATAGGACCCCGACTTTACGGCCGGTATACTCCGCAGGCCGTATTAGGGCAGCTCTTACCAGGGAGACTAAACTCCCGGAGTCCAGCAGGGCCACCGCCAGAGAATCTCCCACCTCTACCTGACACAGGTGGTTATTGTCCTGCCCCTCACGGGTGCCAGTTGCACACAGCTTCCGTGCATACAGGGAGTGGCGATACCCGTAGTTCACATCCATCGGCTCACCCTGATGCGGACAGTCGGCCCTGATGTGGCCTGGCTCCTGACACCTCCAGCATACCACGGGAGGCGGATCCGCAGGGGATACATTCCGTGCAGGTCTCTCTGTCGCCGGTCGTCGGAACTGGGGTGGAGGCCTCCGGGGTTTGACTGGCCCCTTCCCAGCAAGACTCCCTGCAGGTTTCTGGTGGCCTCGTAACGCTCTACCAGGTCGACCATCTCCAGGGCACTTACCGGAGACGCCTGGCCGACCCAGTGCTGGAGGAGATAAGGCAGGGCCCTCCAAAAGATGTCCGCCAACAGTCGATCCAGCATGGCAGTGGGACTTAGTAGATCAGGCTGCAGCCACTTTTGCAGCCTGTGCAGCAGATCGTAGTACTGCGGCCTAGCAGGTTCAGTCGTTTTAAAGTCCCACTGGTGGACTCTTTGAGCGCGGACCAGCACGTTCACCCCCAGTCTGGCTAGGATCTCTCCTTTCACAGTGTCATAATCGGCCGCTTGGTCGTCTGACAAGTCGAAAAACACCTGCTGGGGTCCGGAAGCCAGGAACGGAGCGACCACCTCAGCCCACTGGTCACGAGGCAGCTTCTCCCTCACGGCCACTTTTTCGAAGACTGCCAGGTAGGTCTCGGCATCATCCTCGGGGGTCATCTTGGGAATTGCTGCACGGACCGCTTTCCGGGCATCATGGGCATGGTGAGAGGCTCCAGTTGCTTGCAAAGCCATTACATGTTGCAACAGCAGCTGGTTTGTCTCCTGCTGCTGCTTGTTGGCCTCCCGCTGCTGTAAATTGGCCTCCATGAGAGCCTTTACAACCGCCTCCATCTTGTCAGAGTTCACGTGTTGCAACCTTGCCGGCTTGACATATGACATTCACTTTGGAAAAACTTCGGCGTTTACGCCAGCCTCACTGCGCATGCCCGCATCCGACACCAAATGTGGGGAGTCGCTCTGGTAGATAGCAGTGCGGGTGCAGTACAGAGGCAAAACAAGAAGTCCAGAAAGTGCAATAAACAGTGTTTTATTCACACTTGCACACAATAAACGATAAACAGTCTCTTGGTGTTAATTCACACTCAGCAAACACAAAAAAGCAAAACCAAACAGTCCAAAACCAGGTTCAATCACCTGTGAGATGTTTAGGTGCGCGTTCGCACCTGGCGGTCGGCCCAGCCGCAGGATAATCCACCTTCAGGCTTCCAGGACGACTGCACGACTCCTTGCTGGGCTCATCCTTCCAGCCCAGAGAGCAACACAACACTAGCAGCAGCTCCAGGACAATCACAGCCACACCTGCTGATGTGGCTGCCTTTAAAAAGCCCGGCAAAGTCCGGCCTGGACCGTGGGGAGTAGGCACCCACCCAACTCTTTGCCTACTCCCAGTAAGAGCCGGCCCGGATTGGCTTTGCAGCCAAACTAACTATCAATGTCAAGCAGCACTAGCTGCTGCTGACACATAAAACCCGGCTCTCACCTCACCGAGGCCAGGAACCTCGGTGACACGTATCTTCCGTCCATGACGGCACCTTGCGCCCTCTTACATACCACATTGGGGCGTTTATGACTTTTTGATCACTTTATTCAATTTATTCTGGGGAGGTAAAGAGAGGAAAAAACAGTGAATAGGCCATTTTGATATTTTATCCCCATTAGGCCGTTCGACTTATGGGATAAATACTTTTATAGTTTAATAGTCCAGGCGTTTCCGGATGCAACAATGCCTATGATATTTTTTATTTTGGGGAAGGGGGGGGTGGGGTGATTTAAATATTTATATCTATATTTTTAAACTTTTTTTTATTACTTTTTTAAGTCAACCTAGGTGACTATTACATGCAATCATTAGATTGCCATTTGTATTCTGTAATGGATTTTTAGAATTCTGTATTCTCCAGGGCAGTGCTGCCACCTGCAGGCCAGCATTGGAATATATTAGTAATGGGCCTGGAAGCCTTGTACAGGCTTAGGCCTATTATTACTATGGAACGCCTTCTACGATCTCAGCCAGGGGAAGGCGTTAGGGGCTAGGAAGTGCGCAGCTTCCGGTTTTAGCGCTCTCAGATGCCGTTGTCACATTGGACCATGGCATCTGAGCGGTTAAATGTCTGCGATCAACGTTATTGCTGATTGCAGACATTTAAAACAGCATGCACCCGGCAGCTATGGGGCTCGCCGTGCTTAGGAGCGGCCTCCATCTTTAAACCCTGTACTTCTGCTGAACCTGTATGGCCCTGGGAGTGAAGAGGTTAACAGGGCCTTGACGCGCCACCGTGTGGCCAAACTAAGTGCAGCGGATTTAATCAGTCAGACGTCAACTGGGGCTTAGTTCACCATACATATAATCTGTCATAGAAATGTCAAATTGCAGCAAATATAGAATCTGAACAGGGATCATGCCGGTGATCGGGCAGGTTCACACTGAATTTTTTGGAGGAAGATTTGAAGCGGATTTTCGTGAAGGTTTTTCAGCCAAAGCCAGAATTGAACTCTAAGGCCCCTTTCACACGGGCGAGTTTTCCGCGCAGGTGCAATGTGTGAGGAGGACGCATTGCACCCGCACTGAATCCGGACCCATTCATTTCTATGGGGCTGTGCACATGAGCGGTGATTTTCACGCATCACTTCTGCGTTGCGTGAAAATCGCAGCATGTTCTATATTGTGCGTTTTTCACGCAACGCAGGCCCCATAGAAGTGAATGGGGCTGTGGGTAAATCGCAAGCATCCGCAAGCAAGTGCGGATGCGTTGCGATTTTCCCGCATTGTTGCTTAGCAACGGGACCCAATCTCTATTATTTTCCCTTATAACATCGTTATAAGGGGAAATAATAGCATTCTTAATAAAGAATGCATAGTAAAATGAAGAGGAAGGGGTTAAAAATAATAAAAGTTAACTTACCTTAGCCACTTGATCGCGTAGTCGCGATCTCTCCTCTCTTTCCCAGCATCAGCTAACATCTAAAGGACCTGTGATGACGTCACCATGGTAAGATGGACCATGTGATTGGACCATGTGATGTGACGTCTTCACAGGTCCTGTAGATCTTAGCTGATGCAGGGAAAGAGAGGACAGATCGCAACTACGCGATCAAGTGGCTAAGGTAAGTTAACTTTTATTATTTTTTAACCCCTCCCTCTTCATTTTACAATGCATTCTTTATTAAGAATGCTATTATTTCCCCTTATAACCATGTTATAAGGGAAAATAATCAATTCTCCAGAAGACCCGAAACCGGACTTCAGTGATGAAGTCCGGCTTCGGGTTGGGTACCAAACATGGCGTTTTTTCTCACGCGCGTGCAAAACGCGTTACAAACGTTTGCACCCGCGCGGGAAAAACGCGCATATTCCCGCAACGCACCCGCCTCTTATCCGGGCGTCAAACATGACGCCCGTGTGAAAGAGGCCTAAAAGAATTGGAAAAAAAAAAAAAAAAAGAAGAGCTTCTCCTTCCTGCTGGATACAGTTCTGGCTTTGACTGAAATACCTGTGGGAAAATCTGCCTTCAAAAAAAGTGTGCACCTACCCTGGGAGAAGTTCCCTTTTAAATCTGTAGCTAAAAACTACAGTCCTTCTTTCATCCGGTGTTCCAAATCTACAGAGATAACAGTGATCACCCCATGGAGAGAAGCCGGACACAATGCAGAGATATGGATCGATCTGGGCTCAACAATCTACTCTAATAGCCCGGGACCCGTTTATTTTATGAAAACATACAACTTTATAGACATTATCTTGCTGTAAAACTTTGCCACTCACAATGAAATGGTTAATTCAACATGCACATATATTTTAGTTACTTGTGAATTCATTAATTATGGCAATAAGGGTGGGTTCACACTAGCATTAGGGATTCCGTTATAACATGGTTATAACGGAAAATAACGGAATCCATAAGACGGGAGGACAGATCCGTTCTTTTGCCCATAGACTTGTATTATGACAGAATGCAAAACGGAAGCCTTTAAAAGGCATTCCGTTTGCTTTCCGTCCTAATAGAAGTCTATGCGAATCAAAACGGATTACTGAGGGATCATTTAGGAACCTGACACGGTCTGCGATGTGTTCCTTCACCATCTTCCAAAACGTTTCCCTCCTTGTGCCACTAGGCCGCTCTTCAGGGTTGCTGGTGGGGTGTCATGAAAGCGTCCCATGCCTTGGAGAGTGTTGCCCTGCCTCTGTTGGAGCTGCTGTGTGTTCCCCTTGTCTCCCTTCCTCGGTTGCCTAAGGAAGTACGGACTCTGGCGGCCGCGTTGTCAGATGGAAAATTTTGGAGCAATCTCTCAACAAGAACCTTCTGGTATTGCACCGTTTTACTCGTCCTGTCCACCAAAGGAATTAGAGATGAGAAGTTTTCTTTATAGCGGGCATCAAGAAGGGGGCACACCCAGTAATCTGTGTTATTTAAAATGTGTATAATGTGAGGGTCGTGGGAAAGGCAGCCTAACATGAAGTCAGCCATGTGTGCCAGAGTACCAACAGGCAAGACGTCGATGTCAATATCAGGATGACTCTCCATCCCCTCATCCTCCTTCTCCTCCTCCTCCTCTTCTGCCCATCCACGCTGAACAGATGGAATTTAAGTTCCATGGGTACTACCGTCTGTAGCAGAAGCAACTGTCTCCTCCTCCTCCTCTTCATGGCCCAATTCGCTCTGAGAAGACGAACTGTGGGTAGTCTGTCTATCACCCTGTGTAATGTTTCCCCCTCATTTCTGCCACATTCAGAGCTTCAATTGTGAGCAGCGATCGTTTGAGTAGACACAGCAGTGGGATGGTTACGCTGATAATAGCGGTATCGCCACTAACTATCTGTGTGGATTTATCAAAGTTTTTTAAAACCTCACAGAGGTCTGACATCAATGCCCACTCCTCGCTTGTGAATAGTGGTAGTTGACTCGAAAGGCGATGACCATGTTGCAGCTGGTATTCCACAACTGCCCTCTGCTGCTCACAAAGCCTGGCCAACATGTAGAACGTAGAGTTCCAGCATGTGCTCACGTCGCACAACAGTCGGTGAGCTGAAAGCCACAAGCGCTGCTGCAGCATTGACAGACCGGCTGAAGCTGTGGACGACTTGCAGAAATGGGCACACACACGGCGCGCCTTCACTAGTAGCTTTGCCAAATTTGGGTAGGTTTTTATAAACCGCTGAAACATTAAGTTTAAAGTGAACCTGTCAACTTGGAAAACCCTTCTTAAACCATTACATTAAAGTATACCCCAGAGTGTCGCTAATTATGATTTTATTTCCTCTTTCTGTCTTCTCAAATCTGTAAAAATAACATTTTAAATCTCTGTTGGCGCCGTTTCAAAGTCATGCTTAAAGTCAAGGGGGCAGCGGCCTCCTTGTCTCAAGGTCCGATAAGCCTGCCCCTTACCCCTCCCTCTCTCTACATTATGATGGACATCTTGCAGAGACTGCGCTCTTCTTGCGCATGCGCCGTGCAAATCCTGTTACAGCGCGATTCTGGCTCACTCACGGCCGGGCGCGAGCACCCTGGCTCTACACGGCGCATGCGCAGTCTGCAAAATGAAGCCAGTGAGTGAGGGAGACGGAGCCAGGATCGTGCTGTAACAGAACGCGCACGGCACATGCGCGAGAAGAGTGTGGTCCTGGCATCACAGCAAGATGTCTATCAAAATGTAGAGCGGAGAGGTATGGGGCGGGCTAATCGGACCTTGAGGCATGGAGGCCGCTGCCCCCTTGACTTCAAGCACAACTTTGAAACGGCGCCAAAAGAGTTTAAAAGTGTGATTTTTCCAGATTTGAGAAGACAGAAAGAGGAAATAAAATCATCATTAGCGAAACTCTGGCGTATACTTTAAGGTACTGTGCTTGGTTTAAGAAGTCTTCCCTTTAAGACATGGGCTAGGCATGGGATGTGTGTCAGGTTTCCGAGCTCCAAAGACGCCACCAAGTTACGGCCATTGTCAGACACAACCAAGCCTGGTTGTAGGTTGAGTGGTGAGAGCCACAGCTCAGTCTGGTCCCTTATACCCTGCCACAGCTCTGCAGCGGTGTGCTGTTTGTCCCCTAAGCAGATCAGCTTCAGCACAGCCTATTGACGCTTACCCACAGCAGTGCTACACTGCTTCCAGCTAGGGACTGATGACTGACTGCTGTTGGAGGTGGAAGTGGAGGAGGAGGTGGCGGAGGAAGAGAAGTGGGGCAGAGCATGGGTGATGTTTTGGGACACATGCTGGTGTAAGGCAGGCATGGCACACCATGAAAATTAGTGGCGGCTGGGAACTGCTTACCGAGGGACGGCCGCCGACATCAGGCTGCGTAAGGCCCCATTGTCCATAAGCCTAAATGGCAACATTTCAAGGGCCAGTAATTTCGAAGTTGCGCATTTAGTGCTATGGCCTGTGGGTGGGTATTTGCGTTTGCGTTCAAATGCCTGTGTTGTCGACATTTGGACGCTGCGCTGGGACAGGGAAGTGGATGTTGTTTCTGACGGTTCATGTGAAGGTCCAGGTGCAGGGCGTGGGGTATCTGGCCCTGCGCCTTCGACAGGGGATTGAACGGCAGTGCGTAACACAGGGGAAGAGGAGGCAGTAGTGTGACCTGCAGACCCAGATTGTGGACCCAGGCATTCGGCCCACTTATTAGGGTGCTTGGATGCCATGTGGCAGATCATGCTGGTGGTGGTGAGGTTGCTAGTGTTCACGACCCGGCTCAATTTGTTACGGCACAGGTTGCACACTACCACTTTTTTGTCGTCTGCACTTTCCTCAAAAAAGCGCCATACTGCGGAACACCTACCCTTTGACAAGGAATATTTACGCATGGGGGTGCTCCATGTAGCGGTTATGGGCCTGTTTGGTGTGGGCCAACTTCTCCCTTTTG
This sequence comes from Bufotes viridis, assembly GCA_033119425.1. NCBI lineage: Eukaryota > Metazoa > Chordata > Amphibia > Anura > Bufonidae > Bufotes > Bufotes viridis. Next base: position 39,583,772 of record CM065590.1, read on the forward strand.
CAACCCCACTGCCTCTTCCAGACTGTTGCGGTGCTGCAGATCCCTCCCCCTCTGTACTGCTGTCCTCGCTCGGCTTTTCACCTTCCCATGTTGGGTCAGTGACCTCATCGTCCACCACCTCCTCTTCCACTTCCTCACTCTGCTCATCCTCCTGACTTGACCTAACCACAACCTCAGTGATTGACAACTGTGTCTCATCATCATCCACCTCATGAACGAATGATTGCCGTTCACCACCGTCATCTTCTTGAGAGAGCCAAACCAAGTACTGCCGATGAAAAGAGGTCATGTGAATATCCGAGTGTGGGATCACTTGTTTGGCCAGACTAGACATGGTGGGAGGAAGGAGGATCAGAGTGAGGATTCGGTTGACCAGACTCTTGGCTACAGTGACTGGACTTAGTAGGAGAGAGGGTGGTGCTTAACTGACTGGAAGCATTATCTTCAGCAATCCAACCGACCACCTATTCGCACTGGTCCGACTTGGACAGTGTTGCCTTGCGCCGCCCAACTAAGTTGGATATGAAGCTGGTTAAGGTGGATTTTTCAGTTTTTTCTGGTGCACTGGCAGCAGGCACAGTTTCATTGCACCCAGGGCTGTTCAGTATTGGATACAAAGCCCACAGATTTTGGACACTTTACTAGTCCCAGATTAATGGAAGTTGTAATATAGACAGTGTTTTTAGGTTCAAGGAATCCAGCTCCACTTCGGTAAAGGAATATTTATTTTGCTTGCGGTAAAATCACATCCAGTTACGGTTACAAAAGTCTTGTCTACGCGTTTCGGGCTACCAAGAACAATTCAAGCCCTTACTCATGTCATGAGTTACGGACACTATATTAGGACCAGATTATTGGAATTTATAATACTGACAGTGTTTTATGATGCAGGACAGTATTGCTTACAGAGAACACCACAGATTATGGACACTAGATGTGACGCAGATTATTAAAGAGTCAGTCTGCGGATGATGTACAGTATATGTCACTAATAGTTATAAAATAAAAATATCTTGCTGATGTGAAAGACACACAGTAGCCCTTAAAAGGATTTTGGGTTGTTTGAAAAGCTTCTGGTATTAAATACAGCAACTTTCTCTCCCTGCACTATCTGTCCCTTCCTTAGCACGGATGTTCCTGACACTGCTGTTAAATATATTGTTGATCTGGAACACACACAGACATACACACAGTAGTCCTTAATCACACACACACACAGTAGTCCTTAAAAGGACTTTTGGGCTTTTTAAAAGCTTTCTCTAACTAAAATTGCTGAAATTCGCTCCCTGCTCTGTCTTCCTACCCGATGCTGTCCCTGACTATGACTGATCCGAGCACTTGTCATCCGCTGCTATATAACCTCCGATGACGCTTTACGGCTAGCCAATCACTGTAATGCCAGCAGCTAACATGGCTACTGGCATTACAGTGAGGGCAGTACTTGCCTACACCTTTATTGGCTGCTTAAAACCCTCGAAACGTGCGGGGCGGAGACTCGAGCATTTCGCTCGAGCACCTGCGGTACTCGGCCGAGCATGCTCGCTTATCACTAGTAATAACCATGGATACGTGCTGTGTATAATGTGATGGAAAGGAGGCAATATGGACGATCACAATACATTAGTAAGTGCCTTGTATTAACTGCATGATAAATGCCATTTACTGAAGTGAGACAAACCCTTTAACCCCTTTAAGCATAAATGTCTGGCATGAAATTTACCAAATCGTACCCTCCTCAGATTGCACATAATCCACAGTATATTTAAAAGTGGATAGGTGATAAATATCAGATTGCTGGGGGGGTCTTACTGCTGGAACACCCACTAATCATGAAAAAAGGCGTCCTGAGACATTCAATTACCGTATTTTTCGCCCTATAAGACGCACCGGCCTATAAGACGCACCTGGGTTTTTGAGGGAAAAAAAAATATTTTTAACCAAAAGGTGTGCTTTTGAAGTAATGGTGGTCTGTGCATGACAGTATTATGGGGGGGATCTGTGGATGGCACTGTTATGTGGGGGAGATGTGGATGGCACTGTTATGTGGGGGAGATGTGTATGGCACTGTTATGGGGGATCTGTGGATGACACTGTGATGGGGGGATCTGTGGATAGCACTGTGATGGGGGGATCTGTGGATAGCACTGTGATGGGGGCATTTATGAATGACACTGTAATGGATTGGATCTGTGGATGACACATATATAGCATCTTATGCTATATGTGTCATCCACAGATCACCCCAATTACAGTGTCATTCATAAATGCCCCCATCAAAGTGCTATCCACAGATCTGGCCCATAGTGACTGCTTAGGGCGGAGCCTGGCAACACGTGGCGGCGCCGCCGCTAACAGCTTGACTGCTTTCATAACACTTATAATCTTTAATCATGTCCCCTTATTCCTATAAGCCCAGTACAGTAGCGCTCTGCTAACCTGCTATACCGATCCTCTAGCAGGCAGAGCGGTGCGGCGGCAGGCTGCTGTGTAACGTCCTCACTGACGTCATCTGCCTGCTCCTTTTTCTTTATGAATGAAGCAGGAGGAGCAGGCAGATGACGTCAGTGAGGACGTTACACAGCAGCTGCCGCCGCACCGCTCTGCCTGCTAGAGGATCGGTATAGCAGGTTAGCAGAGCGCTACTGTACTGGGATTATAGGAAATAAGGGGACATGATTAAAGATTAAAAATGTTATGAAAGCAGTCACGCTGTGAGCGGCGGGCCACCCGCCATGTGTTGCCAGGCTCCGCCCCCTCCTCCTTCCATGCTGATACATCGCATGCTGTGCGATGTATCAGCTTTAACTATAGGAAAATGGTAGCATTCGCCATATAAGACGCACTGCCATTTCCCCCCCACTTTTGGGGGAAAAAGTGCGTCTTATATGGCGAAAAATACGGTACATTACCGCCAATCTATGTACACAAGGGTCTTAAGACCACGTTCCCTTGATCATGGGGGTCCCAGCAGTCAGACCCCCATCAATCAGACACTTATCACCTGTCGTGTCATAGCTGTTGGACCTTTTCACATTCCCTATCCTTAAAGGTTTTCTTTGGGTGTAAAAAAATAAAAAATATTTAATTAAAAAATCTGGCCGAAAATATGTGTCAAACTAAAATAGAAATGCTCGCCTGTTAAAGGGCCTGTCTCCACTTTTCTAGTTATCCTATATCCACAGGATCGGGGATAACTAAGTGATCTGTGGGGGTCTGAACGCTGGAGCCCCCACTGATCCCCCTTCTTGACTGAGTGGCAGGTCGAGCATATGCCCTGCGCCTCTCCATCCATTCTCTATGGGGTCGCTGGAGATGGCAGAGTACAGCGCTGGCTATTTCCAGTGGTCCCAAAGAGAATGAATGGCGCAGCAGGGAGTATGTGTGGCCTGCCACCCCATCAAAAAGGGGGAACAGGACCCGTTCCTGGGATCAGTGTGTGTGTGTGTGTGTGGGGGGGGGGGAATCGGACCCCACTAATCATATAGTTATGCCCTATGGTGTGGAGAGGATAACTTGGACAACCCCTTTAAATTCTCCACCACTCCACCACCAGTATCTCGTTACATGGACGCAGTGATGCCTGTAAATACGGAATATTATCACTACCGCCATGTAAACCATACGTGTCAATACTGGAGAATATGACGCACTGTGCAGAATTTTTCGGGCATAAGTCCAACCCCCTTTGCAGGTCACAACCTTTAACAAAGCTCAAGTAAAGGTACTAGAGGACCAAAGTGAGCAAAGGGAACAAACTGAGGGTCATAACTGAAACAGGGTAATAGTGGGGATCCTGGAGCAGAGGTATTAGGGGTGCAACTGGAGAAGATTCAATACTAGGGGTGCATTTAGAGTGGGGGCATTGGGGGGCATCTGAAGCTGTGGCACTAATGGGGGTGCACCTAAAGCAGAGGCATTGGGGGGACCTAGGGCAGGGAGGAGCACACATACACACATCTGAGTCTACTATAAATCCCCTATTTCCCCCTTTACAGTCTCCTACAGCTCACTACTGTCACACACCTGAGAAATCAGCCCAGCACGGCAGATAATTCCTTCTCTCCAGCAGCCCCAGTTTCCTGACAGCAGGGAGGGCAGGAGGATGGCCAGACATGTTCTCTCCTCCTTCACTGCCAGCAGCCCGGGAAGTTTACAAGATACTGCGGGGCCTCCTGTACAATGTACACCAGTAGGAGGCTGCATCACTGTGCGATACTGCCACCTAGTGGTTACAATAATTGTCTCTCCTGAGAAACAAGATAAATAATTACTCCTCCATCTTATCTCCAGGCACAGGAGACTGGGGGACCACCGAGGAATCCCCTGCCTCCCCGGTGGGCCAATCCGAGCCTGGGCCCCAGCAGGTGACAAAGTATGGAACCATCTCTATACTCCCAGACTGGGAGCATGGGCAGAAGAGCCTAATTAGGGTCATCAGGCCACTGGAAATGACAGTGACTATTAGCCCGGTAATCACCATTATGACCAGACAGGGCTCATCCTATATTGAGCCTTGGAAGCTCCCAGAGACCAGAAGAAAGCTAGTCGAAGATGTATGCTGCTACACCTGCTCACTCAAAGGTCTTCCACTTCTTGAGCCTGTGCCCTCACCATCTCCAGCACCTGCTGCATCCATCCATTTCAGCACTGGTGACTGCCTGCTCCTGTTCAGGCGGAGGCAGAGGTTCTGGCGATCACCAGAGAGTCCCAAAACTCTGCAAATGAGCAGATGCCAGATAAACCAGCAGGTATTGCTGACTCCACCACCGCGGTTTCTACATTTGCAGAAATGGAACCTCCAGACCTGAACACTTAACAAAGTCAGAAGAAACCAAGGAGCCGAAAGTAAGATGCTGGCCATTTTATCCCAGTTATTTGTGTTGTTGGCCCATATCGCCATCATGACTATTAAAAAATGATGCCAACATAAAGTAGACATATGGGAAATGTAAACTAATAACTATTCTGCAAGGTATCATTATTTGACTTAAAATCTGAGAAATTAAAATTTAGACATAGGCACTCCTAGTTGTTTGAAGTATTGTGTTGGTTTGTATTTGATTTTTATATGCAAGGCAACTTATTCGAGGACATGTGATGTTTTGGTCCTACGTGGACCTTTTTCAAACACTAAGTAACAAATTGCAAAAATTATAGAGTAAGAGGCAGTACGCTCTGCCTTAGGGCGGCTGTGCACCAGTAACCGTTACTAGACCACAGCCGCCCTAAGGCAGAGCGCACTGCTTCCTACACTATACCACCAACACTACCTTTTTATTCCTTTACGCTATACACCTAATTTAGCCCCACACTACTAATTTAAACAAGGGGCAAGGCCGTCCTCTCCTGTTTTAGCGATGCGTTCCACCCTGAAACGCATCGCCATCTTTACATGCGCTCCATAGGCATATCATTTCACCATTTGCACCTATAGTGGATTTATTCTAATGGGATTTACATATGATCTCTCAGATTTTGCTTTCAGTAATAATCCGATTATTTATTACAATCCTATCACCATATGCCACGTTTCCTTCCTGACTAGAGGTAACACTTCCTCTTCACATAGCATCTACATCCTGCCTAGTACAGACCCCAGGAGACCACATGGTGAGAAGTCACCTTCCTCAAATCACTTTGGCAACTAGGTGAGTCTTATTTATTCTTCCTCTCTTTCTACCATCAAGGGGACCCGGCAGAATGTAATGTATCCCTTTGGTTCCTAAACGCCCATTTGTATATGTAAATATATCTCACAATCACTGGCGTAGGGATCGCCATAGGAATGGCTTTGGGGCCCTACGCTACTAGGGGCCCCGGCAGCTGGCTGAGGATTTAGGGCCCCGCCCCTCCCCGCCCCGTGCCGCCTCCTAGCTAATTTATTCACTGCACTTGCCTCTGTGAAATTGAAGGGAAGCGCCGTAATCTCGCACATGCGCACTGGCAGAGGCATCGAAGTGCGCATGCGCCGTCTTCCTGGTCTCTGCCAGTGCGCCTGTGCGAGATTATGGCGCTTCCCTTCAATTTCACAGAGGCAAGTGCAGTGAATAAATTAGCTAGGAGGCGGCGCTGGGCGGGGAGGAGATCTGTGGAGGACACTGATGGGGGATCTGTGGATGACACTGATGGGGGATCTGTGGATGACACTAATGGGGGATCTGTGGATGACACTGTTATGGGGGATCTGTGGATGACACTGAGGGGGATCTGTGGATGACACTGAGGGGGATCTGTGGATGACACTGAGGGGGATCTGTGGATGACACTTAGGGGGATATGTGGATGACACTGAGGGGGGATCTGTGGATGACACTGAGGGGGATCTGTGGATGACACTGAGGGGGGATCTGTGGATGACACTGAGGGGGGATCTGTGGATGACACTTAGGGGGATATGTGGATGACACTGAGGGGGGATCTGTGGATGACACTGAGGGGGATCTGTGGATGACACTGAGGGGGGATCTGTGGATGACACTTAGGGGGATCTAGGGAGGGTTGTGGGGATGTTGGGGTGGGAAGTCCTGAAGGGGTGTTTGGATGGGAGCTCTGCTGGAAGGGGTGGGAGGTCCGATAGGTATGTGAGGGTGGGACATCTGGGAGGGGGGGAGGGGCCCATAAATTCTTTTTTGCTATAGGGCCCAGTCATTTCTAGCTACGCCCCTGCTTAAAATGTTGCCTTCCTTAACTTGGATCCACAGTGAACCAACATATGTATTTTTCACTTTGTTCTGACTACTACCTGACTACGCATTATTATAGGATCAGCTTGTAACAAATGTCTGTCTTTCTTATTTTTTTGTTCCTCATTTCAATATTGGCATGACTATTTTTTTGCCTCTCTCTATTCTTGCTATTGCTATCTTGGACAAGTGTTATTCTCACCTAGACCTACTCAAAATATGATGTAAACTAGACAATGTGGCCCCTACAGGAGAATACCGCATTTGTCGCTTATACTCGTAGTGCTTGCTCTTCTATACTCGACATACCGCTCGACATCATATGTCTTGTAAAATATCTCTTTTGACTTGATTAGGCCATCCTATTGATATATCCAGAATATCACAGACGGATATAGTTGTATCTTATTTTCTGTAATTTGCTAATACTCATATAAATTTTTGTAATTTGTTATGTAGTGTTTGAAAAAGGTCCATGTAGGACCGACCAAAACGTCACATGTAGACAAATAAGCTGCGTTGCATATGAAAACCAAATAAAAATCAACACAACTCTCAAGGAGTGCCTAAGTTTACTACAATTTTCGCTTTCTACGGAGATGGGACCCCACAACTAGAGCACCCGACTAACAGGACACGAGTGCCACATTCTACCAAAAGCATGAAGTACAAGTGCCACGAGAAAACAATCTTCCTTCACGCTTCGATCCTTATTCCAGAGGCCATGCTGTCTCTCTAGGGGCAGATAATTGACAACTGGGACAAGTGTCCAATGGTCTTGATGGACATCTACAACCATAATGTGCAGAAGCTGAGAGAAAGGGTTGTGCAGTACTGACCTCAGGATAGGTCATCATTATCTGATTGGGGGGGTTCTAACCGCCGGCAGCCCCGCCGATCAGCACTCATGCATGGTCTGCTTCAGAATTACACTGTGTGTCATCTCCTTGTAGTGTCGGCACTATGTCATTACAACCGCTCGTCCCATAAAGTGGTTGGCGTGGTGCACCAGTAGCACACACTGGCCATCAGCAACCTTATCTACAGGAGAGGGAGCCATAGAGGCCCATTTGTTCGAAATATCCAAAAAGCTCAAAATCCAAATTCATCCTTCTAGGTATCAGCGTGTCTAATTAGAAAATCCTTTGAGACCCGACCGGTGACATCCAAAGTGGGTGGGTGACCTCTCTCCAGTTGTGCTCCACCTCCTGTAAATCTGCAAAGGTAACCTTTCGGGTCACCGTTGTGATATGTTTGAAATGTTGTGATAGCGTATAATGGAGATGCAGGTGCGCGGGCAGACAGCGCTCACTATTGTCAGCAAGTATAGCTTCATGGAGAAGCTGTTACAATATACAGGGACAGTCATGTATGCCATCTCTTATATATATAAAAATGAGTTTCTGTCTGTCTGTTCTTTATATGCGACCAAACGACTGAACCGATCGGCACCAAATTTGTCACACAGGTACATCAGGTGACCGGGTCTCAGCTCTCTAGGACGTACCATTCCTGAGATATTCCCCAAAAATGCTAATGTGGAACCATCACATGACCTGCATTAGCCAATAGAAGCCCACAGTTCTTTCACTCATATCTCAACTGCCACACATGGTCACATGACCCATATTAACCAATAGAAACTCGCAGGCGGGGCTGGCGCGTCCTATACGCGGAATAGGCCGCCGCGTAGAGCGCCCCTTGGGAAGGGGCGCTGCTAGAAGCGCCGGCCCCGCCTCATGCTGCAGCTGCCCGAGCGCTCTGAATTGAGCCTCTGGCGGCTGCAGCACTGCCCGGGCTGGCGCGTCCATGAGGGCGCACCGCCCGGGCGCACCAAGAGGAGAGGAGCTGACAGGAGGGAAGCGCTCAGCGCTCACTCCTGTCACTCCATTGTAGCGTGGCCGAGCTCTTTATGGCCGCGGGTACAGGAGCATCTGTCTCCTGTACCCGGCCGGACTAACATGAAGTCCGCACACAGTGTGCACTCCCTGTCAGTCCGCCCGGGTACAGGAAACTGAAGCTCCTGTACCCGTGGACCATAAAGAGCTTGGTCGCGCTACACTAGAGGTAGGGGGGAGAAAGAGAATGACAAGGGGGGCAGAGCGGGAGTGAAGAATGACAAGGGGGAGTGTGAAGAATGACAAGGGGGGTGAAGAATGACAAGAGGGGGAGAGAATGACAAGAGGGGAGAAGGAAGAATGACAAGGGGGAGTGAAGAATGACAAGAGGGGGGAGAGAATGACAAGGAGGAAGGAAGAATGACAAGGGGGGGGGAGAGAATGACAAGGGGGGGGGGAGAGAATGACAAGGGGGGGGGAGAGAGAACTGGCGTTAGTTAAAGGGGTTCTGCAGTTTATTTAAACTGATGATCTATCCTCTGGATAGATCATCAGCATCTGATGGGCAGGGGTCCGACACCCATGAAGCTTAGCTCTACCCAGGCCAATGATGCTAGTCGTGACGTCACTGCGAGAAGGCTGAGGTGCTACTGCCAGCGCCGCTGCCTTCTCAAACAGCTGATTGGCAGGGGTCCCGGGTGTCGGACCCCTGCCGATCAGTTTAAATAAACTGCAGAACCCCTTTAATATGGCAGATCATATGGGTAGGGCATTGTGATGTCACATGGGGGCGGCCTAGGGCGGCAAAAATCCTTGCACCGGCCCTGCTCGCAGGCCCTTAGTCTCAACATACAAACAGTTTTACACCAGGTTTACATGACAACCCAGCCATTTTTCTTCACTGCTGTAGGTCAGCTTTAAAGGGACAGGGAGCAGAGTGTTGTGGACATTACAGGGGACGGTCCACTATGGAGGTCAGTGTTAAGGGGCAGAGTGCTGTAGAGGTCACTGTTAAGGGGGCGGGTTATTGGGGAAATCATTGTTAATGAGATGAGGTACTGGTGAGGTCACTAATAAAGGGTCGGTCACTGTGGAGGTCACTGTTAAAGTAATGGGTGCTGTGGAGGTCACTGGTAAAGGGACGAGCCGCTGTGGAGGTAACTGTTGAAGAGGCGAGCATTATGGAGGTTACTGTTAAGGGCGCAGAGGACTGTGGAGGTCACTATTAAAGGGACAGCCGCTGTGGGGGTCACAGTTAAGGCAGTGTGGTACTGTGGAAGTCACTGTTAAGGGAGCAGGGTACTGTGGTAATCACTTTTAAAGGGGCGGGCCCTGTGAAGGTCTCTGTTAAGGGGGCCGGGATTGGTGGAGGTCACTGTTAAGGTAGCGGGGCACTGTGAAGGTCACTGTTAAGGGAGCAGGGTACTGTGGAAGTCACTGTTAAAGGGTGATGGAGAACACTGTAGATATCTTTTAACTTCACACACAAACATTACATGAAATAGATGGAATATACCCGTGTGAAGCCAGGTCCTTCTGCTAGTGTATATGTAACTGGCCCTATAGATTGTAGAATAGCTTCTCAGACAATTACTCTCTGTATTTTCAAAAAATTGGGTATAAAAACTTTCTCAGAGAAAGTTGAAGATTTTCCAATAAGATGACCTCAAGGAATAGCTATAAAAGTTTATTGGCATATAAAATATCACACTGGATCTCAGCACTAGGGTGAAAAGAGAAGAGAGGTGGAGGGGATTTTACAGTTCATTGCTCTATGAAGGACATCCGTTAATCTCCAGATTATCAGCAAGTTCAAAGAAATCGTTACACTGATTAATGTTTTCCCGATTTTGGCATTCTCTCTCGTTTGGCCACCATTCGATCCAAGTATCTCTCCCAATAATATAAGAATAGCTGAAAGAAAACAAAAACATCATTTATAACATATATTTATGTGATTACATTCAAATCTATAGTACAATCTAAACCATATGTGTTATGTGTTACAGTCCAGAGGTCCATTAATAAGACTGTAAGCTTCAAAGCTGAAATCTCACATATCCTGCTTGTACAGCCTTTGCAAAGCGCTGGTCATTGCATGCTAGGAAGTGTTGCCTTTCTGCAATATCCAGGTAGTTCACTGCTAAATGGGGTTGTGTAACTTTGCTATGTGTATTATGTCCCATAGGCTGCATATGGTAGTCTGCCTTGCCTCAACTCAGTTGCTATATGTGGGCTGGCCCCACCCTCTGAATCGGGAGCTGTAGCTGAGAGTGTACAGGTAGAAGCTGACGTATGAGCAGCAAAGGTTGCAAGCTGGTGCCAGTGAGAAGCAACAGCAGTCCTGCAAGCTGACAGTGACCAGAAAAGTGACTGGAGACCAGTGCCAGCCTCTTAGAAAGCAGCACTGAAATTTGCTGAAAACTGAGGGCCATTAACTTACATTGTGAGCCCCATTGGAGACAGCTTGATGCTAATGTCTGTAAAGCGCGACAGAATATAGTGCATACAATAAATAATAATAATACTAATTACAAAGGGACAGTGCATGGACAAAATGTCAGTGAAAGCTAACACATGTAATGAGGTTATAGACTTTACTGCATTTGGTTGGGTTGAAGCTTCAGGCACCCTGTCATACTACTGAGATTAACTGGTCATCTTTTGAAGGACTACACCCTGCAGTTAGGTTGTGTAGTGCTACACTTAGAGTGAGAAGTTATTGTGAGAGAGACTTTGCACCCCTTGTCTGAATTAGGACATTTGCTTGGATTAATTGAAGAGACTCCGAGAGGCATTTATTGTAAGGCCTATATCCCCATATACAGCCTTTGGAAAACTCTGCATGTAATCCAGAGAGACTGAGCTTCTTCTGCAGGTGTCTATGTGTATCATCTGCCTGCTTTGGTCCCCACATGTAAACTTCTGTCACGGGTGGGGATCACATACTCCAGTGACTGGCCACAGCAGTGAGGTATCCCCCATGTGGCATCTGACTGCAGTGACAACAGTGTCCACATGGAGCGGGAACCTAGCATCAGAGAGCAGGTAAGTATGCTTTTCTTGACAGGTCCCACACCTAGACGTTGGACTACCCCTTTAGGAAATTTTTCAGTTTTATAGCTATGTACTGAACAGACTGATCTCTGCCGAATGAACCTTCTGCAGGTTTGTCTGCTCCACGAGAAGAGCTATTCTTCAGATTAATATGGTATTGTTGCCTAGTAGTGCTGGGAGCCTGACCAAGAAGAAGTTGTGCATGGCGTTTCTATAGGTTTTTGAAAACACATACAGATAGGTACATTTGAAATTTTGGTTATGAGTCCCAATGGTGACAAGGACCCATGTGATAACAATCTCAGGACAGCGATGCGGGATATGTAAGCACTATCACTCACCCAGACGGCTGGTTCCAAAGGTCATTTCTTATTCCCCAGATCAGGTAATCTCGACCTTCTTTCAGATCTAAGGCTTTGCGACATTTTATGTGACTGACAAAATTCCTCTGTTTGTCCAAAACATTTTCGTCTGTACCTAAAATTAGGACAAAACATGGAGAATAATACAATAATACATCAACCCAATGAGGGTATGTGGTGTATACACCTGTGTTTTTGCAGCTCCATCGCCAATTCCATCAGATCTGACACAACGACAGAGTTCGGACATTCTCAATTGATGGGCGCCATTTGCGTCCGCTGTGCAATGGCCTTGGAAGCCATGATACACATGTGAACAGAGCCTAGAGCTGTGACTTGATGTAGATATTTATGCAAGGTTTGGACCTAATGATTTTCTTCTTTCATGTGTGGCTGACCATAGTCTATCTTTGGGTGTGGATCTCCACCAGTCGGTAGAATGACGGAGCTCATGTAGATACAGTTATGCCTTCGTCCTAGTGACTGGTGCTACAGCTCAGCCCCCAGCTAAGATCCATTCTCTTGCAACAGAGCATTATAGTTGGTGTCCCAGGAGTCGGACCACTATGATCAGTGTCGGACTGGGAAGCTTAGGGCCCACCAGCAAAATTTATTTTGGGGGCCCACTGTACTTTTAAATATTACCTGCTCACACAGCAGGAGGATGCTACCAGATGATTAAATATGGGGAACCCTGCAGCAACTCTGAGAAGGTAGGTCCTGGGGAGAAGAGGACACTGATGGCTTTCCTCAAAAACCTAGAAGTCATCTTAGCTCTGATCGTGTCTATAATAATAAACTGGGGAGTTTCTTCAATAATAGATCAAGTTTTTTATATGAACATAGGCTGGTTGAGGTGCTGTACATTGAATGAATGTATGTAGTGGAGTAAGTCTACTGTGTTGAGTGCCACTTGTGCAGGGGGTGGGAGACTAGGGGCCCACCTTGCTCATGGGCCCACCGGGGGATGACCATGATGACACACTTGTAAGGGTCAGGCTCTGCACACAAACACTGCGTGGAGTATCATCACGCCACTGAGACAACACAGAAATAAAAATATCCAACTTCTGGGTAATGTCAGCCTCTCCAATAAAGAACAACGCCACAAAAAATACTCTAAAACACTTGCCAGGAAGGCTGAGAAGCCACATATTTTGCAGGTTTTACTTGGCAGGATGAGTTCTTCTGTCTGTACAAATTCCAAACTCTTACTTTGGGGCTATTCTTGCTGGGGCCAGCTCCAATTTGCTGCAGGTTCCCAAGCCAACGCAACAGCTCAGAACAGTAGCATCCCAATGGTGGCCACAGAAGCCATCTAGACATGACACCATCTTTCCCAGTCAATAACAGTGGCTGAGGCCAATGCTCCCAAGTCCCATAGTGACTGGACATTTCTCTGTCCTCATTCACTATGGAGATTGGACTCCTTCCAAATATCCATGACTTCCACATGACGGTAACATCAATGAGTGCCAAACCGGGCTACTAAAACGTATCTGGATGAGCTGCAGTTATCATGATGGTTTGACTCATCTCTACATCGTACTAATTACATACATTTATAGTACATCCTCTACATGTACATTTTTCTCCTGACAATTATCTTCTCCTGGGATTACCTTGCTTGATGACGCTGATTATCTTCATCACATAGTTATCAAAGTTGCTGTTATTCTCTATCTTGTCCAGGTGAGCCTTGTACACTAGAAATGTTGGAAATAACATAGAATTAATATGAGATTACATTGATCACCAGACGCCCTCATAATTTTACAAGGAGCCAAATGGTGACCTTAAAATGGAAGGTAAGACAAATCTGTACAGAAGAGAGTAGTCCTCACCATAGTCCACTCCTGGTGCACATGCCCTGTCCAGTCGTTCTACTGCCCCAATTTTACCTTCCAGTTGCTGTTGCAAGAAACAATTCTCTAAAAGACAAAATCCAGACTAAATCAATGTGAGAAGGTCTAGAAACCAACACTTAAGATTTGGTTTTGCTATATATTAATAATGTACAGATGTGGCCTATGTATGATGGACTTCACAATGAATGTTTTTTCGAGTTTTGTCTTCTCCACATTTGAAAGTAATAACTTTTTTTTAGTTTCCCATTATCATCACTAGGGCTTGTTTTTCACAAGATAAGTTGCAGATTTAATTATCATCATTTCGGTGTATAAATTATGGATTGTTTGTATATGCTTTTTTTTGTTTTAGTGGGGGTGGTGTGAGTTAGTGACTGTACTGAATTCCACAAACTGTATATATTTTATCTTAATATGTTTGTCTACTTTTGTACAATTAAACACTTCATGATAAAAATAGTGTATGAGGGCTCGTTTTAGTCTGGACAACTTGTGGTTTTCATTGGTGGCATTTTGAAGTACATGCAAATTTTTGATCACGTTTTATTGTGTCGAATAAATAAAAGTAATAACAAATAATCTGAAGGGACGTTAAGAACAAAAAACAAAAAATCTTTATTGTAATTTGCTACGCTAAAATATGAAAAAGGGTCTACATACAAGGTAGGTGCTGTAGTCTAGACTGGCAATAGAGTGCAATAGTGTACTGCACACAGATGGTTAGGTGTGCAGGATGTGTGCACTATACTGCTGGTATTAACCAGATAAATGCCAGTACATCAGACTGGCCAAAACCTGTATAACAACTGCCCACACACGATTGTTGGCTGGGCTAACAGATACTCTGATTGTGACAAGGGTTGTGTCACATCAGTATCATGGTAATAGTCAATTGCCACCAGCAAAAAGCTCCCTCTAAGATAAAGAGGAACTAGCTACAACAAGAGGATACTCAGTAGCACCCCTTGATGTGTGTGGTAGTGTTATGTAATAGCCGTTCATGATCACGGACGGTTGATGTACCGCCCTATATTCGTAGTGATCTCTCCGGCTTACAATAGAGCTACCCAGAGTATAACAGGGTTACCCTATGTATCAATCCTCCTCACTAAAGCTACATGCTATATCTCATGCTCGACGCGTTTCTGTGTGTTGTAACACCACATTTCATCAGGAGCAGCAGAGACACTTTTGCCGAACACCTCCGGTCAGAGGGTCGGCGTGAGGTAACACGTGGAGGAACTCAGGTATAGAGTCTCGGCACTAGTGTGGCCGCAAGGCGGCCGCTCGCGCGCCTCACTTTGAAGGTAGAAGCCACGCCCACAGGGAGGTCATCCTGTGCATTATATCTTAGTGTACATGGTGACCAACGGCTGCTATGCCTATACACCTACTTTATGTTGTCATTTACGGATATTTAATTTTGATTAGTGTTATTCAGCAACTAGTTCCCCTCCAGTTTATGGCTTATTATCTGAGTGATGATATAGAACTAACACCTCATAAGTGTACACCTCCGTTATCATGTTTATTATCTTGTCCTTTGAATATAAATATAGCCGCCGGTTAATATTCCCTATATATTCACTATTATGCGCTTTTTAGCGATCCCGCAGTGAACATAGTTAGTCACCGCCCGGTTTAGTCCAGCCAGTGGATACTCACCTATGGACACGGCCGGCTGCGAGACCACTCCCTGTGGGCGTGGCTTCTACCTTCAAAGTGAGGCGCGCGAGCGGCCGCCTTGCGGCCACACTAGTGCCGAGACTCTATACCTGAGTTCCTCCATGTGTTACCTCACGCCGACCCTCTGACCGGAGGTGTTCGGCAATAGTGTCTCTGCTGCTCCTGATGAAATGTGGTGTTACAACACACAGAAACGCGTCGAGCATGAGATATAGCATGTAGCTTTAGTGAGGAGGATTGATACATAGGGTAACCCTGTTATACTCTGGGTAGCTCTATTGTAAGCCGGAGAGATCACTACGAATATAGGGCGGTACATCAACCATCCGTGATCATGAACGGCTATTACATAACACTACCACACACATCAAGGGGGTGCTACTGAGTATCCTCTTGTTGTAGCTAGTTCCTCTTTATCTTAGAGGGAGCTTTTTGCTGGTGGCAATTGACTATTACCATGATACTGATGCGACACAACCCTTGTCACAATCAGAGTATCTGTTAGCCCAGCCAACAATCGTGTGTGGGTAGTTGTTATACAGGTTTTGGCCAGTCTGATGTACTGGCATTTATCTGGTTAATACCAGCAGTATAGTGCACACATCCTGCACACCTAACCATCTGTGTGCAGTACACTATTGCACTCTATTGCCAGTCTAGACTACAGCACCTACCTTGTATGTAGACCCTTTTTCATATTTTAGCGTAGCAAATTACAATAAAGATTTTTTGTTTTTTGTTCTTAACGTCCCTTCAGATTATTTGTTATTGATATTATAGGGGACGTGCACCTATTTATAGTTCGAATAAATAAAAGACAGCAATTTAGATTTCTTTATGTTATTTATTAATTTTTTTAATGATGTTCTCCGTATGGGCTAAATAATGTGTTCAATTTACGGTACAGGTCATTGCAGATGTACCAATACCAAATATGTCTAGTTTATTTATTGTTTTATGCCAATTAAAAACTTTGTAAGTGACAAAAGGATTTTATAACATTTTTTTCCAAACTTTTTTGTTGTAACTTTTATGTGAAAAGCCAGTTACCACCCATGTATATCCCCTCTTTCACTGATAGCCCTTCTTGGAATCAGTGGAGGACCCAATGATTGGACCTCCATTGTTTAGAACACGGATGCCCAACCTGCGGCCTTCCAGCTGTTGAAAAACTACAACTCCCAGCATGCCTGGACAGCGTACAGCTATCAGCCTACAGCAGGGCATAATGGGAGTTGTAGTTTTACAACAGCTGGAGGGCCACAGGTTGAGCATCTCTTGTTCAGAATGTTAAAGGGCAGTGTAAGAACCATACTGCTGAACCTCATTTGGGTGTATCTACAATGACTAATATATTTCATTTTATTGCATAAATTAATTTTACATTTTACAGTTGGTAACGTGCAGATGCGTCTGTCTATATCATTTTCCTTGGCTCATCTTATCCCCAGATGTTGGTGGGAGATGAACTTCTTTCTGTCATGAGATGTCTATAGTATATGTGTCTATATGTGGTCACCCAGTGGCTGTGTTGTGAATTGCAGCATGAGTTTTGATAACATGCTGAGATGTTGTATTAAATTTATTTAGTGTGAAAATGGTCCAAATTATGCTATTTTTACATTAGCGGCAGGGGAGTCCGTCAGGCTCTTCCGGCGGGTGAACAGCCTGTCGGATCCATCCTGCTGCTAGTTCACGTGTACCACCAGACTGCCCCTCCATCCCCATTGACTATAATGGGGGCGGCGGCAGCACGGCAGCGCACGGCGAGAGGTAGCCGGATTAAAAGATCTAACCAAATTGTGGATGCTTATCATAAAATCCTTAGAGTATTCTAACTACCTTAATTTTGGACTGTAAGACATACCTTTTACCAAGTGAAGTTCTTGCTAAAAATTTCCGGCATCTTATAGCTCAATGACAGGGGGAATCATTAGCTACTAAGGGCTCTATATCTCAGGCTTTATAGCAGTTTGCAATGTGAGAGGCTAAGAACCTAAGCTTTAAAACAAGAACTGACTCACATTTCTAGCTGTTATTCAGCCTGAGATAGAACAGGTAAAATTAGATCCCTATACAGTCCACAAAACCTTAGAAACCATGACTATGATCACACTCTTCTTTTAAAGCATAGGTCCTTAGCTTTAGACAAGACTTGACTTACATTTCTAGCTGCAATACAGCCTGAGATAGAGCAAGTTGAAGTAGTTCCCCATTACCCAGCTCTTATGTCAGTCAGTAGAGATGGGGGAAAGGAGGGAAGAAGAGTAGAGGTATAGATCCCTGAGTAACTGTACGTGACCACAGGGGGAGGGGTAAAATGCACTTCTGTACATATCATCAACCCCCTACCATCAATCACATTTTTCATGTGTGGGGTTGCTTTTTTTAAAGTGATTTTTGTTTTGGGCAAAAGTAATAAAAAAAGTCATAAAAACCTATACATATTTAGTATTTATATAATTGTAGTAAGCCATAGAATAAAGTTAATATGCAATTTATTTAACTACTATAAAATATTTCTTTTTTTTTTGTTGTCTAAAAACTGGGTGAATTCTGTAGTCAGGTGAATCTTATAGTCCGAACAATACAACATTTATAGATCGGGGCTCATCTTATTTAGTAATATATGCTTACTAATTTTTACTGTATGAGTGACCTTACTCATTCAATCGTTTTTCCTGTTACTGTTGTTTGGGGACTTACCCTCGGCACACCGACACACATCCTTTTGACAGATCATGCCCAACAACCTGCTGTCATTGTCCACGTGGTAAAATTTAGTGCATCGGTTTTCTACAAAGGCATGAGACATAAAATATGAATATATACTTATGTAAGACTCACATATCAGGTCCGTAGAAAATGTGTCACCTACCAGGGGTGTAATAGTCATAAACAGTGACAGATGCAGGTTGGATGAGACCAACTTTAAAGATCTGGTGAGCATTGAATATGATGCATTCGTCTCGTTTGTGTGAGATCTGTCCAATATAAGAGAAGAGAAGTTAAAAATGAACTGATGTAGAGTTTTATCTACAGTACTAAAGCCATATTTTCCAGGCTGATCACAATTTAGTGAGGATCATTGTTTTGACCACTCAGTCTCAATATCTCATCACATTCAGAACATTTATTGAGTATATTCTGCATGAAGCCTATATCTGACCTTGATAACGTATAATGGCAGCTGCAGTGGTGTTGGACTAAGAGTTCAGCTTAAATCTTTAGAAGCACATGCATAGCCACCTTAAAGGGGTTTTCTTATTATACTGATGGGTATACTGATAGGTCATCAGTATCTGATTGGTGGAGGTCCGCCACTGCACTCTTTCTCCTAGACCAGTGATGTCACAGTCATCAGTCACATGGCCTAGGAGCAGCTCAGTCCCATTCAAGGGTATGGGGCTGAGTTGCGATTTCAAGCACAGCCACGATATAATGTAAGGCTCTGTGCTTAGTACGGTAAGTTGTGAGGAACCATCGGCGCTCACTGGAGCACCACAGTCTCCTCAAACAGCTGGTCCCGGGTGTCGGACCCCTGCTGATCAGATACTGATGACTTATCCTGAGGATATGTCTGTGAAGGTTCTCATTTATCCAGGTCATGGTATATTTGTAAAGAATAAATCAAGGCAACTGGACTTGCTGTAGATTTCTTGAAAACGTTTCACTCGTTCTTCCAACGAGCTTTCTCAATTCTGAGTGACTTGTACAAGAATTCTCTGGGAATAAATATGTATATTTATTCCCAGAGAATTCTTGTACAAGTCACTCAGAATTGAGAAAGCTCGTTGGAAGAACGAGTGAGACGTTTTCAGGAAATCTACAGCAAGTCCAGTTGCCTTGATTTATTCTTTAGAGATTTATCCTGAGGATAGGTCATCAGTAAAAGAAAGTTGGAAAACCCCTTTAAATTGCATCATTATTTGTCAATCAACCAATAAAAATCAAGCCAATTACCAAGTAGGTGGCTCTAAGTCCACCTCCAAATGGGGTTGTCTTATGCTTAACCTTTGGAGCGAATATTGTCTAATTTATCAAACTGATCCATGAAATGTCTTGTTATTCTGGTGGGTTACGGTAGGTCTTGTATCAAGTGTTTCAAGTTTGTGATTTTAATATGGTTTTACTATAACAATTTGTGATAATGATCATTAGATCTCATGGCAAAGTGTTCCCAAATACCTGGAGCTCCATAGCTAAACTGACAAACAAGCATTGAGGACCTGGATTATATTTTGAAGATGACCTGTGTATGGCTGATCTCAAGCCTGACAGTAGCTGATATATCATACCTTATCCAGGTAGATGATAAGTGTACCCTTATCTGTAGATTCCTTGTTAATCTCAAATTTGGAGATGTACTTGTCCACTCCCTTCATTAACTGCGAGGAAAAGAATATGTTATTTCTCATTCATAAAGAGTGTATAAAGATGTTTAAGAAATATTTAAATAATCTTACTTTATTAAGACTTTGAATATCGGGGGCAAATCCAGTCATCATTGAAACATCCAAGATGGACATGGTGGAATCAGTGTTTTTAAGATGCCTACAAATAGATTTCAATAAGAGGTTGATAGCCGCAAGCAACATCAACATTTAGAAGATTGAAGATGTTTCCTGGGTAGATTTGATTGAAAGATTGTAAACCCTTAAGAATTTTTTATATTTCTACATTAATTTTACCTAAAACTACAGTAGATCAGATTTTAGAAGTCCTAAAGGTAGATGACGATAACAAATCAAACATATGAGTCAAAGATATGTATGTGAACTTTTGCTTTGAGTATCTGGTGTGACCCCCTTGTGCAGCAATAACTACAACTAAACGTTTGATTAGTTCTGCACATCGGCTTGGAGGAATTTTAGTCTATTCCTCTGCACAGCTTCAGCTCTGTGATATTGGTGGTTTCCTTCCATGAACTGCTCGCTTCAGGTCCTTTCACAACATTTCTATTGGATTAAGGTCCGGACTTTAACTTGGCCATTCCTAAACTTTAACTTTATTATCTTTAAACAATCTTTGGTGAAACTAATTGTGTGCTTAGCTTTGTTATCCTAATGCTTGACCCATTTTCTCTTGAGATTCAGCTCATGGACATTTGTCCTGATGATGGCAAGCCCTGTTGGACCAGATGCAGTAAAATCGGCCCAAACCATAATACTACCACTGCTGTGCTTTACAAATTGTATCATGTTTTTATGCTAGAATGCAGTGTTTTCCTTTCTCCAAACATAATTCTTCTCATTTAAACCTAAATGTTTTCATTTGGACTCATCCATCCACAAAAATGTTCCAATAGCCTTCTGGCTTGCCCAGGTGGTCTTTAGCAAACTGCAGATGGGCAGCAATGTTCTTTGTGGAGAGCAGTGGCTAACTCCTTAGAGTCCTCCCATGCACAACATTGCTATTAAGTGTCATCTGGATGGTGGACTCATGAACATTAACATTAGCTAATGTGAGAAAGTCCTTTAGTTGATCTTTGTTGGTCAACCAGTCTTGGTAAGGCCTCTTTTACACGGGCATGCCGGATTTGCTCCGGATGCGTCCAGGGTGCATTGCAGGAAACCCGCGCAAGTGCGCATGCAATTTCAGTCAGTTTTGATTGCGTTGCATTGTTCAGTTTTTTCTGCGCGAGGAATGCATTTTGCGCGCGCATGATAAAAAACTGAATGTGGTACCCAGACCCGAACTTTGGGTTCAGTGTTGTGTAGATTTTATTAATTTCCCTTATAACATGGTTATAAAGGAAAATAATAGCATTCTTAATACAGAGTATTATTTAGTAAGCATTCTGTATTAAGAATGCTATTATTTTCCTTTATAACCATGTTATAAGGTAAAATAATACAGTAAATTGACTTTAATCAATTTACTTACATCATCTCCTTAGCAACCATGCGCGAAAATCGCTTTCCATCCACGGTCTCTTGCGGATGCAATGCGATTTTCTCACAGCCCCATTCATTACTATGGGGCCTGTGTTGCGTGAAAAACACACAATATAGAGCATGCTGCAATTTTCACGCAACGCACAAGTAATGCATGAAAATCACCGCTCATTTGCACAGCCCCATTGAAGTGAATGGGTCTGGATTCAGTTCGGGTGCTATGCGTTCATGTCACGCATTGCACTCGCGCAGAATTCTCGCTCGTGTGAAAGGGGCCTAAGGGTAATCATGGTCTTGAATTTCCTCCATTTGTACACAATCTGTCTGACTGTGGATTGATGGAGTCCATAACATTAGAGATGGCTGTATAAACTTTTCCAGCCTGATGAGCATCAAGAACTCTTCTTCTAAGGTCCTCAGAAATCTCCCTCGTTCGTGCCGAGATACAGTTCCCAAACATGTGCGTGACGACCAGACTTTCATAGATTCTTGTTCTTTAACCGCTTGAATCCCTTTGCCATACTTGTAGGGTGGAAGGAGGGGTTTTAAATATGCGCCTGCTGTGCTCGCAAGCACAGCAACCACCATAGCCAGCAGGTCTCTGCTGTTTCAAACAGCAGAAGTGCAGGGATAATGTCTGAGACTGGCAATAATGCTGATTACAAGAATTTAACCCTAAATGGCGAAATCCCCGCCTAAAAGAATGCACTTCCGGGTTAGGACCACATGTGGCTATCGAGGGAGTCGTTTCTTCTCTCTGATGTGCTGTGCCTATCTGAAGTGACCCAGTGTATCACAGCTGCAGGTAGCAGGCCTCCACAGGATAACCGTAATTGGAGCTTAGACTGTAGTTCTATGGAACTACGGTCTAAACATTAAAAAAAAAAGTATTGCATATTGTAGCCTTCTGTGGGGGGGGGGGGGTAAAAAAAGTAAGAAAAAAGTTTTTAAACATATACAAATTTAAATCACCCCCATTTCCCCAGAATTAGAATAAAAAATAAAAACATAATGATCATGGGCATGTACCAAAATGCCTCAACTGTTAAAATATAAAAATATGTATCCTATCTGGCTAATGGCGTAATGGAAAAAAAAATTGTCAATTTTTCATTGCTTCCCTACCAAAACAATTGTAAAAAATTGTGATAAAAAGTCACATACACAACAAAAATGGTATCAATAAAAACTACACATCGTCTCACAAAAAAATGAGCCCCTACCTCTGGTCAGAATATGCCGATAAAAATAATTTTTTTTTTTTCAGTATTAAAACACAAGAAAAACTATATAAATGTGATATCCTTGTAATCATACTGACCCAGGGAATGAAGGGCTCAGGTCAGTTTAACCACATAGTGAACACTTAAGAGACAAAACCTGCCAAACTGTGGTGGAATTGCATTTTTTTTCCAATTTCACCCCATTTAGTATTTTTTTCCAACTTCCCACTACATTGTATGTTATATTAAATGGTGGCATTAGAAAGTGCAACTTGACCCACAAAAAACAAGTCCTTATACGGCTATGTGAACGGAAAAATAAAAAAAGTATGGCTTCAGGGCAAAAAATAAAAATGCAAAAATGAAAAAAACCTTCTGTACTTAAGGGATTAAAAAAACATCTTCCACTCACACCTAATTGCCATCCCATTGATTGGATTGATCTCACAATTATTTCACCTTAAAAATATCTCCTATTCCAAAGGGTTTACAAACTTTTGCCACTCACAGACATGATATTGGATAATTTTCCTAAAAAAAAAACAGGTCTAATATTTTTGGCTCATTTGTTTGATTTGGTTATCTTTATCTACTTTTAGGACTTGTGTCAGAATCTGATGTAGTTTTAGGTCAAATGTATGCAGAAAAGTAGAAAAATTCTGAAGGGTTCACAAACCTTCAAGCACTACTGCATGTGATAGATGGATATTTATTAGATAGATATGTGATATATAGATTAGATTCATGAGAAACATTCCTTACCTTGCACAGATCTCAATCGATACTCCTGGAAACTCACCCCTAGCATTTACTGTGAAATACAAAACATACTTAGAAGTGGGCTTCAATTTTCAATCTACACTTAGCACCTATGGGGGGAGATATATCAAACTGGTGTAAAGCAGAACTGGCTTAGTTACCCATAGCAACCAATCAGATTCCACCTTTCATTTTCCAAAGGAGCTGTGAAAAATGAAAGGTGGAATCTGATTGGTTGCCATGGGCAACTAAGCCAGTTCTGCTTTACACCAGTTTGATAAATCTACCTCCTAATGCCCAATATGTGTGGTGTATACTTAAAAGTACTAGTCTCCTGCTGCATGCCTATTCTGCAAGTGCTAACCATATTCAGGCCTAAGATTCCTACAAACCTGCTGTGACAAGTCCATGAACTTTACATTTTAGGTCAGTTTGGAAGCAAGGGCTAGTTGTCCTTGCACTATCGACTTACCCTGTGGTAGGTCTTTAACTGTAACTGAAAGATCAAAGTTTTGGCAATCCTTTTCCTTTTCTGACTCAAGAGCATGGAAAATGGAGACCACCTAAGGAACCAGAGGAGAATAAGACAGAAATAATGAACCCCTTTAATGACCAGGCCTGGAAATATAAAAGAAGCCCCTAATGACCAGACACTTTTTTTTTATTTTGCACTACCAAAATTGTTTAACATAATATGTCCCCCGGAAGCTCATTAAAAGATCTCTGGGGCACATTTATAATTATTTTCTGCACTATATCACTGCAACGTGGGCAATCAAATAACTCCAGGGAAAATTGTAGAGTGCATTGAACAAGGCAGAGCTGATCAGGGTCTGCTAAGACCCAGCAGCTTTGCTCTGCCCAAGACACCCAGTGGTCCCAGTAGTAGAAGTGGCATAGTCGCTTACTCTATTCAATTCACAGCACAGCATTCATTGAGCACTATGTACTAAAATAAGGTGTCTGTCTTTTCCTTGGGGTCCTCGGCTGTCTCTGACATCTGGGGATTCGGCCAGCTTCTGCTAGACAGCGTTAAAGGGGTTATCCAGTGACAACTAATGATGACCTATCCTCAGGACAGGTCATCATTATCAGATCAGGAGGGGTCCGAGTCCTGGCACCCCCATCGATCAGTAGTTTCAGGGAACTGCCGCGCTCCCGAGAGCTCTGGAAAGTGCAGCCAGCTGCTGATATCGTTCCAAGCACAGCACACATAGTACAGCGGCAGTGCTTAATGTTGCAGCTCAGCCCCATTCACTTTAATGGGGATGAACTGCAACTAGGCCATGTGACCGATGTACGGTGAAGTCCCATGAACTAGAAAGAGGCCACGGTACTAATGGAGAGCTCAGTCTCTTCTAACAGCTGATTAGCTGGGGGCCCGGGTGTCGGACCCCCGCTGATTTGATATTGATGACCTATTCTGAAGATAGGTCATCAATAATAATTATGGATAACCCCTTTAAGTTCAAGCCATACATATATGATGCTCCAGATTACCAATTGCTTGGTTTTAAAGTTAAAATGGTTTAAAAAAGAATAATAATAAAAACGTAAACCATACTTATCGATTCCCTGCTGGAGACCATGATTTTTGCCCCATACCGGCTGTTGACCACATAGCCATTGGACATGTAAAGGAAAGGGAGCTTGGAGCTGACCACGAACTCCAACTTGCTGAGTTTTTGTGACCAGTTCCTTGAGGAGTTGTGTTTTGGATCTACTTCCCTATAGGTGACTGAATCTCCCAAATCACTTGTTTTGATTTTGGCATGGGGCCAGCTCTACTCAGTATTCTTGTGTGGATTGACCTTAGGGATGTATATGCAAACCTTCTCATTATAATGATCTCTCTATGGGCTATAAAATGGCAGGGGAGGCCATTTTGACTTCTCTCACTCCTCAGCTTTTTTGTTACGCAGGTAATATGGTTAAGTTCTTCAGGGTTCTATTTAGCCAATCGTTGAGATTTAGAAATGGTGTTAAGTGACTAAAAGAAAGGACCTTACCGTCAATATACCTTGCCCTTTTCCTGTGGCTTTAACAATAAACTCCTTATTCAGTCTGGTCTATAAAATAAAATTATAGAATGAAATGTATTAGTAAGCATAGAAGATGACATGGGAGTACCTTCCAAAGTACTATATATAGGTGGTGGAACCCGGGATGGAAATAGCCAATATCTACTTCATTATTGCATCTGTTATGCATTTTGGGACCACAACAGGTCCCTTTGTCAGTTAATATTACAGTGTTCTAATATTGTCCAACAAAAGGACCAATAAAGGCCCAAAATGCATAAGAGATACAACAATAAAGTGGATATTGGTTATTTAAGGTGATGCTGTGGTCAAGTCCTGTTCTTTGCCTATTACACTTTATTTCCGTACCATAATGACATCATGCTGTAGCAGGAGGACCCGGAGTTGTGTACTATTAGTTGTTGTGCCTTGAGCACAACATATACAGGTGAGTGGCGATTGCCTTCATATTTACTGACTTTCCTTATGGTTCTGCCATGGTCCCAACTCACTTGAAAAATAGCTACAGTATGACCACCCGAAGACCTTTGTTTAGATCTAAATACATTAGTGGAGCAAATCACACTTTTGCTAAGGTAAAGAGAATAGCTAGCTAGCTAGCAGTTTTCATAAATTCTTGCCTATTCCTTACCCGAAAACCATTCATGTGTGGCTCAACGGCGTATTCCCGCCTTAGAAATTAAGAGCATATCAAGTGAATATGTCATAACTGTGTCGTACATGTGGGTCCCACCTCTGGGATTCACACCTATCTACCAAACACGGGTCCTCTTGCCTGGTGGGCTTTCTCTGTTCGTTTAAACAGAGTATCCTGAACATCTTGAACATCACATTGCTCACCTCAGCAGAACGTGCCAGCAAAGCATTATTATGATCTATGCGGTAACTTATTGGCTGATTCCTTTCTGGGAGACTGAGGGACACATCCATATTTAACTCATTTAGAGATGGGATGTCGATCTGGTATTGAGTCAAAGCTTGGAACATCACAATTGTAGCCTACAGAAGACAAGAGCAGGTATGTTTGAGACAATTTTATACAAAGTTAATGTATAAAAAAGATTAAAGACATTATACATAACATGAATGACTGAGTGAAAGAATAACGAAGAAGCATCCCATTATTGACATCACTTACCTGAGTGGAACCATAGACTGCTCCATAATATCTTTGCTCGTTTATCCAGCGCACAATCGGTCCAGTTAGACCATACTGTTTCAAGCGCAAGATAGCCAGAAGAGCGTAGGATGTGGCCTCAATAGTGATGAAACGGGACCCTGGTTCCTCCCAATGAACTTTGTCTTGTGAAGGAAAAAGAAAGTCAGTCACTCCTAATGAAAGACATATCTAATTTGGACTTTAGTTCCTAACATCTGTCATTTTAAAACATTAATTATGCCATGTACGGCCACATATAGACTATCAAAAGTATTATTTGAGACTCAGTACCTGTGGTTGCAGAAAGCAGCTTCTCTACATGGTCTATTGTCCCAGCCATAGCAAGAGCGTATGTGGTAATAGCGATGGTGTATGGTTTTTTGAGACCTGGGAGCTGACCCAGCAGAAAGCTGGATGCCTTCTCAATGCTGATCTTCAGATTCTATAATGAGTTATTGAAGACATAGATGAATACTGGCATATACTGGATTGTAATTCGGTTACAAGAAGATCAAGAAAATACACTCACGTTGACATGTGCAGTGCAGGTCTTCTCGCTTTCCAGCATAGCAATCAGAACAAAGGCTGTAAGTGCAACATCTTCTGAAGACCCTTTAATTGCTCCCTAGGAGAAAATAGAAATGAATGAGTTTAAGAAAATTTGACAGATCAAACTAAAGCTAGTCAAGTTACTATGAAAAAGGTTCTCTGCTGATACATACCACCATCTCCTGATGAATAACTGGGGCATCTTCTTTAAACATTCCATCTGGTTTCTGTTTCTGAAGTATCAACCACTTGATTGCACCACACAAAACATTGCTTTCAATGTCCACCAGTGTTTGAGCCATTGCAAAGACTTTGGCTACATAAGCAGTTAGCCTGATCACAAAGAAAGGGTATTATCCAAACAGGTACATT
This sequence comes from Bufotes viridis, assembly GCA_033119425.1. Lineage (NCBI taxonomy): Eukaryota > Metazoa > Chordata > Amphibia > Anura > Bufonidae > Bufotes > Bufotes viridis. The sequence goes on from CM065590.1 coordinate 39,611,267, forward strand.
TTTCCAGTGTGAATTTCAATGTAATCCTAAAGCTAATTTACAATTAAAGGGATTCTGTCACCTGGAAAATCAATATCAAGCCAAACATAGGTTCCTATAGCTCTTCATACCTTCTTTCCATAGGTGTTCTTTACACTTGGACCTGGCTTTCTACCTTCATGAAAATCCTCTTTTATCTTTATGCTAATGACACCTAAAGGTGCCCAGAGGGGCGTTATTTTCATTCAAAAAGTGCCCAGGATCGCCCTCCATCCAGTGCCCAGGCCCGCTCCCCCGACAGAGCCCAGGAACGCCCTCCATCCAGTGCCCAGGCCCGCCTCCCCCCGACAGAGCCCAGGCCCGCCCCTCATGGCGACGTCACTAGTAGCGGATAACGCCGCCCACTCCTTTCCTCCAGCTTCACTAACATCCACCGATCCGGCTCCTGTGCTTTTCCTGTTTAACTGAGCGCATCAGCCTCAAGTGTTTCACTGGGCATGCACTCAGTTAAACAGGAAGAGCGCAGGAGCCGGCTCGGTGGCTGTGACATAATAATTCTCCATGGTCTAAGAGGTCAAACCCCAATAATCAGACATGATGATGACCCGTCCTAGTGATATGCCATAGGTATCTTTGTCTACATATATACAGTATAAACAGAGCCTGGACGCCTTGTGAATATTAAAGGAACAATGTACTCTAAGGCGTATCAATACATTTTACAGGAATATAAGGGCAGCAGCCCATGATCTCAAGCTGAAGAGACAATGGGTGATGCAACAAAACAATAACTCAAGGCACATAAGTAAGGCTACTCTCACATCAGCGTTTTGGCATTCCAGTTTTCAGATCCTGTGCATTCTGAATAGTGTATGCTCTGTTTAGGATGCATCAGTATACATTCCGGCAGCTTCCTGCAAGCTGCGGTTTTGTGTCTGGTCATTGAAACAGAACAAATCAGATCCATCATTAAAGTCAATGTTAGTCAATGGCGCTGGATCCGTTTTTTTTGGATCCTAAAAAAACATAACCATCACCCATTGGCTTACATTGTTTTTAGTGAAGGATCTGGTTCGTTCCATTTTGATTTAACACAACCACGTTCTAACAGAACGGATGCATCCTGATGTGTTAAATCAAATGGAACCATTTTGGTCTGGTTTTGAGATCCTCTGCCGGATCTCAAAATCGGAAACCAAAGCGCAGATGTGAAAGTAGCCTAACTCATCTAACGAATGGTTGAAAGAGAAGATTTGTGTTTTGGAGTAGCCATTTCAGAATACTGACCTTAACGCTATCAAGATGCTATGATACCAGAGGCACATGCATGCATTCACCCATGATATAGTGATAAACTGAAGCACATTTGCAGGGAGAAATGGTCCAAGATTCTTCCTCATTATTGTGAAAGTCCTATTTGCAACTACAGGAAAGGTTTTGTAGAAGTGATTGGTGCTAAAGGGTAACCTAATGGTTATTAAACTCAAGTGTTCACACATTTTTTCTCCCTGTTCTATGGAAGTTTGCTCAAGAAAAGACATGGATGGTACAACTGTTTGTGCTTTTTTAGTTTAATTAGATTGTGTTTGTCTGTGTGAAGAGTGATATATTTTCATATAGCACCTAATGTCCACGATAGAATACATTTCTCTTGTCTATGGTGATTGAATAACTTTGAATACTCTACACCAACAGAGATGACGCTTACCATGTGCTTGCTGGTCTGGCTTTGAAAGCTGCATAAGAACCTTCTGGTTTACGGTAGACTAGTTGCTGTACATAACCTGCAAAAGAAAGTTTAAAATTATTCTACAGTACAAATAGTAGATATTTGGGGGCACATTTATTAAGGACGGTGTTTTAGGCCGATCTTAATAAACCCCTAAACTGGTGGTGGATTCACTGGAGTTATGAAGAGGCGCCGGCTTCTACATAACTTCGGTGGATCCTCTGTCAGTTCTAAATGTAAGACAGCTTCTGTGCTGTCTTATATTTAGACCTTTTTCTACTCCTAAAACAGGCGTAAAAAATGGTTAATGAGCGGGCCCTTCCCCGCCCACGCCATGCCCACTTAATTAGACCTGCCGTGAGTGGAGAGAAGTCGCAGATTGCGGTGCAACTAGCTGTTGCGCCGCAGTCTGTGCCTGAAATACACCTAATTTAGGCGTATTTCAGAATAATAAATGACCCCCTTCGTCTTTTAAATTGAAAAATGATTTTCATCAGGTAATCATACTATCATATGGCCATAGGCCCTAGATCATAAATCTGTAATCTTCTGTAAATGACAAATTGTACTTGCTTAATTTACAGATGTAAAAATTTAACTCCCTCATTCTTTACACCGTTTATATACTGACCTCTGATAAGCTTACTTTTATGGCTTACTTGACAATATTTGGGACCGTCAAATAAAAAACAGGATGAAACACTCAAAAACATGGAAGGGTCTAATGATAAAATTTTTTAGGAAAGCCAACTTTTTCCAAATTAAAGTTAAGAATTTCTAATGTACTTTTTAAGCCTTATCTTTTTTTTTGTTGCAAATTTACACCCAGTGCATTTGTAAATTATATCTATAAATTATTCTTCTCAAACTCTTCAATCACAAAAACATTCCTAAAAAGTCTTTCATATTTCATGATGTTGTCCATCTTTAGCGGAAGCAAATATGACCTCACCTTTATCTATTGCTAGACATAGACAAACCCTTTAATCTAGCCTTATAAATGAGGAAGAATCTATAAACATTTGCCGCTACAGTACACTACATCTTACTAAGGAATTAAAGATTAAGATTTCTTTCTTATATTGGTGATTTTATTTTTATTGAAAACAAGCTGTATCATAGCGGCTAAGAATATTTAAAATTAGAATTTCCACAACTTTTGCTATGGAGTCTAAGAGTAAGAAGTCTAATAAAAACTAGAAAGCTAAAGAAAAAAAAGTAAAAATACAGTTAAAAATACAGACTATCTAACATTTAGAAATGAATATTTAGATGTTTGGCTTTTTTCTCTTTACTTACCCTGCTTGATGTTCTTGATGGCTTCATTTCTTCGGTTCACTCCAATTCTTTCCCACTGGTTGGTTGCATCAAGGTAAATGGTTGCAATTACACCGGGAGTCATAGTGATCATATTTTGTTCTCCACAACCACGCGGAACAACAATCAAAGGATTCAGATTGGAGCCATCAATCGCATTCTCCACCATTTGGCTAATTGGGTTTCCTAAATGGATTTTTAAAACATCATTTTAGGTACAATATATAATAACCAAATCTAAAGATTATTGAGTTGAAGAATGACACTTATAAATGTTATTCTGTAAAAATATAGAGTTGCCAGCTGAGATTTTTTTTAAAAAAGATCTCTACTAAAAGTATTGTCTTCTTTCAGCTGCTCAACCCATTTTAAACAGTTATGAAAATTGTTGTTTCTTTATTTGTATGTTTTTGGTTTTCATTGTTTCAGGCTTTTATTTTAGGAGGCCAGATCTAAAGGTTTCAGCAGGATAAAGTTGACATGCAAGATATTTCACAAGACTGGCCAAACAGTAGATCATAATGTACTGGTAGACCTGTGGAGAACAGTACCTCTTGATGTTAGGTTACCAGGCTATTCTTTTGCTTGCTTCAACTCAATTGGCAAAACTGTCTCCTCATAGGTTTCACCAACATTTGCATGTTATCGGAGCACCATAGGGCACTTTTTAGTTTGACAAAATGCTATTAGCTGGACTGGATTTTACCTACCTTCTTATGGTCCATTTTAGCAGCAGGGCTCTGGGGAAGAGCACCATGGTCATGCATGCCGCATGGTTGTGGCACAAGTGTAATAAGTGATATGTTTTTTTTTTACCTTGGATAGTCACAATTGTTTCAACATCCGTTTTAGGTACAATGTTTTTCTCATTCAGTGGAGACACAAGCACTTCCTGAACACCATCTATTGGAGATAGACAACAGATGGAAAATACATCATGTATCATGCTTCATATATGAACACAGGGAAGTTTAACGACTTAGGGGGAAGAAACTGGTGTAAAGTAGAACTAGCTTAGTTGCCCATGGCAACCAATAAGATTCCACCTTTCATTTTTCACAGCTCCTTTGGAAAATGAAAGGTGAAATCTGATTGGTTGGTATGGGCAACTAAGCCAGTTCTACTTTACACCAGTTTGATAAATCTCCCCCTTAATGTTATCTTTGGTAGATTTAAGAATAGAAAAGAGAAAAAAAAGTGCCTTAGGACCATTATTTCATATGACAGTATTTTATTGCGACCTACAGTATACAGGAATATTCGCCAGGAGAAACTCAACTTTTGCTCTTAGCAATCTAATGTGACACTAAACATTCAGTATGTACACTCTAGAAACCAAATCTATTGTTCCAGTGCATCTGAAATAACAAAATAAAGCAATTCTGCAAAGAGTCTTCATAAAAAATATCCTACTCTGTTGTGAATACAGCTCCTACACAGACCCATGAATCTCCATGGTAACAGACTACACCCTATGTGTAGTCTGACTATACAGTCCTGGACTCACCTATTCCTTTGATCTGTGGTTCCAGTATCACTGATTTTACATTTTTTGTAATACGAACACCTTCAGGCTGAAAGACAAAATAAGAATTTAAAAAAATTGTCTTTAAGTGTGTGAGCGATGCAAAGAGATATTTTACGCTAGCCTACTATACACGATAATTTACTGGTACACTATATAGTTACATGGCTGCAATTAATCTTGAATTGACAACTGTAGGAAAGGCGTTGTTGTGTAAGGTGCCAAAAACTTTTGGATACTGTATTTTTTAGAACTGTCAGACATCTTTGAGAAGTGGTGTGTTGAGGTAGAATATAGAAATCACATCCATTTTGTTGCTTGTCTAAATTATTAAAATTGAGTTTGAGTGTTTGTGGCACAAGCAAGTAGGTTTAAAGATGCTAATTGCAAGTTTCGGGCAATTGAATTTCTATTTTATCAGTTATGCAAAGAGAAAGAGAACGAACCATCTTGCCAGCACCACCTATTGTAAGTGGCTCCCTACGAGCCAAGACCCGACTTTCCGACAAGCCTTGGAATTTGACAGGTGAATATAGCCAGTCCAGATATCCATCTTTGGACAGATATTTCTAGGTGATTGCCCCTTATCAGTACAGGGTAGGATTCTGGCTGGCTCATTGAGATGCCTTGGAAGTGGCTTAGGCAGGATGCTAAATCTCAAAGAGAACAGTCCTGTATGGAAACTTACTGGAATTACTTTATGGTATGGCGATTTATTATAACAAATATGCAAAGAGGTATCTCCCAAGAAAGAGAACCATGTCTCCAGCACCAACTATTGGATGTGGCTCCCTATGAATCTAGATCCAACTTTCCAATAAGCATCGATTCTATTTTTTAAGCTGACAATAATTGATGCTTTCCCCACATAGATATAGACATACTTCACCCTTACTTACCACAACTTTCAGTTTCTTTTTGACACCATCTGACACAAACTGTCCAAAAACGGCAGCCTTCACCTCCACATCATGAAAACCCGTGTTCAATGGGACAAGAATAAAAGGAACAGCTACAGAAGACTGAGGTCTAATCTCGACAGTCTGCCGGAATTTTGCCTTGGCGGTAGACAGGCTACAAAATTCTGAATTGTGAGTAAGGTCCACTCGTACCTAAGAAATTAAAGGTTAATACAATGAGTAAATGAATATGGAAATGCAGTTTCTGTACATATATTCAATTTTTGGAATAAACTCAGCTATGAAGAATGAAGAAGAAAGAACCTATTCTAATGGACCTGTGCCAAAGGATATGTATTTGAGTACAATTTTTAGGGAAGGTGATTAAATGTCAAAAGCCCATTGGATGGAGTTTTGTCATAATCAATGATATTCTATTATTAAATTAATAAAGCCAAACAAACTCATGAAAGTTATGAATTATTCATGTAGTTGAAGGAACTTCAAAAGTCATTTCTCACCTTGATCTTATGAGTGCCATAGTTGTAAAGTATGGCTCGTATTTCCACCTGCTCATTTCTCACCACGGAATATGGAAGCTTCAGGTCAATGAAGAAGTCCTTCATTACCTGGACTTCATAAGGCTTGGCCACACAAAGACCTAAGTACAAGACAGAAACCCTGTTTATTTTTCATTTTATACATTAGATTGTATTAACTACTAATGTTGCATAATGTACACTATGGTTTCTGATCATGACCTTTACCAGTGCGATAATAAAATCAGAAGAGCAACAAATAGAGCGGATCTTGGATGTAACGACGCAAACACAAGAGGGTCGGAGGGTATGCACAGGAGACAAAAGGAAGGGTGGTTCAAACATACAGACTGGGAAGGACAAGGGCAGCGTCTCTTCAAACCTCAATCCTGAGATCGGCAGGGAGCGGAGAATGAGAAAGCAGAGGAGTGAGGAGCAGAGAGGTAAAGGAGAGCGGGCGGGGACCAGAGACAGAAACCATCCACAAAGTGCCAGAAAGGAGCGGGCAGTCATGACACAGAGGCGAGGAGGGTGTTCAAGAGGTCCGGACATGTCCAGGGTTCGGAGGCAGTGGAACCCTCAGATCAATCAGGGTACATAGCTTGCATGGCGTGGTGAGGTGGATCGGGAGGCGCAATGTAGCATGACTACGTCATCACATCAACCTCTACCTCTGATCATGACCTTTAAAGGGAGTCTGTTACCAGAAAATTCACTGATAAACAAGCCACAATGCCTTGTACGGCCAGATCAGCTGAATGTAATGATCTGTTGCTTCATTCTGGAGAAAAAGTACTCTGAATCCATATGCAAATGAGCAGTAAAGCCAATCATGAAGGAGAAGGAGGGGCTGGCAGAGGAAGCAGGAGGAGCAATGGTGGACAAGTGGCTTGGGCCCGCCCTTGGTGCACTTAACAGCTAATTTGCATATGAATTAAAAGTATTTTTTTTCCTGAATGAAGCAATGGATTGCTTAGTGAAATCATTATTTTGTCAGTGAATTCCCTGGTAACAGACTCCCTTTAAGAAACTAGGCATTTCTTGTATGGAACAAGACAGATGAAATATGATAAGTTGGCCCTATTATTTTATTAAAGATGAATGTGACTAAAATAAAACTGTATATGGGAACATTTGTAATAATCATAATATTTAGTAGATCTTGTCCTGTCTACAGGTAGACAGTGAAAATGCGTGGATGTAATATCTCTGAAGAAACAGAAGATGGGAGCTTTCAAGACAACTTAGGTTTTTTTCCTTTTCCTCATTGTGTGGCCTGATAACTGATCATAGAAAATATGGAAAACTTTTTATTTTTAGTTTGTTACCTTTATCTTGAGAGAGACTCACAGCCAGGACCTCCCAAGTAGTAATAGAATCCTTTAAGAAGACGTTAAGAAGCTTGGTAGAAATTCTAAAGAGATTAAAAAATCATCAGTGGTTATGAGGTAGAGTTATCAAAACTGATAAAAAAAGAAAACTGGTTTAGTTGCCCCAAGCAACCAATCAGATTGATCCTTTCATTTTCCAAATGAGCTCTCTAAAATTAAAGGCCAAATCTGAATGGTTGCAATAGGCAACTAAGCCAGTTCTCCTTTGTACCAGTTTTGATAATTCTCCCCCTATATCATATAATGTTTTGTCATACTCATGTTCTTAAATATTGACTTCTACATGTACCAAATAACAAGCTGAGGACCACTTGGTAGCTCTCAGGGATGTACTGTTGTAAAAGTGAATCTGGACAACAGCAACCATGGAAGCATCTTTTTCTCAGGATATATTACATGCATTTTTAATAGCCATAGGACACATTAGTGGCCTTGTAGCAAAACAGGAGCTGGGGTCAAAGAATAGGGATTCTCACATTCAGGCCATTGAACCCCCCTATGGGGTATGTACCATTGAGGTAGTCCATGCACCTGCTACAAGTCCCTTGGAATGTCCCTCTATAGTTGGGCCCATACCCTGTGCCACTGGGTCGTGAGAACCTATGCAGGATTCTATGGAGAAACTGCAATCTTAGCAAAGTAGAGTATTGGAAATTGACCCAAGGTTCATGGAAGGGGTAGGGCGGGTGAAACATACACAAACTCCTTCTGTTTGAGTAGCAAAAACCGACACCATAATGCGGGGCAATATTTGGTTACTGCTACAGGCAGGAGCCGATTTGCCATGGAGCTTACAGGAAAATTTCCCGCTGGGCCGATGCCCAGGGGTCCACCCAAGCCCCCATCTCTGCCGCTGGCTGGTTCAGGTAATTAACTCTGTGGGAATCAGGTACTCAAGTACCTGGCCAGCGAAATGCCCTCCTGAATTCAACTTTGTCCCGCATCTCACCAACTAAGCATCCTGTTCCATATCTTAATCAGAGACAACTGGAAGAGGAGGAGAGAAAATGGACTACATTGATGGCCAGCTTTTAGGGCAATATGCTGTGTGGCACTGTGGTATGTGATATTGTGCGCTATGGAGTTGCTGACCCCCTACTTTTGTTTCCCTGCCCCCTGTCAATTTAGACCCTCCTACAATATGGGTCCACTTTTAGGTATTTTTTTCCAGGGCCACTTTAGTTTCCCTATCTGCCCCTGGCTACAGGACTTCTCTCTTCCATGTTCAATATCTTATTTAATTCTCTTTTGTGAAAAAAATGACTAGGTCTCCTGCATCCCATATAGAAGTAGAAGATAATCACACCTTCATAATACATCATGACTACTTTACTATTTAAAAAATTTATGTGATATTTCCTTTAAAATGTGAGTCAGTCATTTAATTACCCATTATTATCAGGTTTTTCTGTCATTGATTCTATTTTCCAGAACCATGACTCTGGAAACTCTGTTCTTGAGACAATATCAGCATCTGGGATATAGTCGTCATCCTCATCACCTGAAGAAAAAAATACAGCATGTTTCCATCTGGAAATTTTTGAAGTAATATTTCACACAGAAATCACTACACTAAGGGGTCTTGACCTAAATCTATATTAGCAAAACTATAGTCAATTCACAGGAGAGAGATAGAGATAGGCCTTATATATGGCAACAGTAATACTATGACATTTCCAACCTTCGGCTGTGCTAGTAATTGTAAAAAATATTTGGAGAGAGCAGCAACCTTTAAATGTCATGTACTGGAGATATATTTAAGTCTTGTTTTCTACATGTGAAAAATATTTTCATTGATGCTATTCCATTTAAAATATTTTGTCCAAGATTTTGAAGGTGATGTCTCCAATGTACATCTCACCCATCATATACAGAAGAGATTCTTATGACTTAACAACTCTCTGCTGCTTTTGGAAAAACAAAAACCTTGTTCCAGAAAATGGATAAAAACCCACCCTTAAGAAGAAGTAACAGCCTTGGAAGAAACAACATGGAGAAGAACAAACAAGTATTATAACAGATGTTATAAGCTGGAAGGCCCTTATAATGGATCCTCTTACAGTGGATATAACTTTATTAAGGGTCTACATTCTACTGTACATTTTCCAGATCCCACAGAATTTGCACTTCTTACTTCTGCCTAGATCATCTTGTTCTTTTAGATCTCCCTCCTCCTTCTTCTTCCGTTCGATGTGGTTGCAGCAGTCCAAGAAAGCGTCCACGCATTCTTTGCCTTCTAAGATGTTCAATGCTCGTATTTCACAGCTGTGTCCCATTGGATTAGTATGCATGCCATCAATACAGCATTTCCTCACTGACTCCTGGTACTTGGAGGCTAAAATAAAATAAGTTTTCATTTATAACCAGAACACATCTAAAGCTGCATCCACATAAACCATGAATAGTCAAAGGGAAGTTTAACTGAAAATTGATCACGCACTATGAAATACAAATTATATAAACAGTGATCTGGAAATGGCTAATTTAAAACTTAGCTTTTAATAACTAATACTAAGAGAATGTCCCTAGATAGTAAAGATAAGCAGCAGGTCAAGTCCCACTAATAAATGGGGTACATGTGCCAATAAACGAGGTTTGTTCTCCTCCACAAGGCACAACCGACTCAATAGTCACCAAATTTCATATCAGATTCAGGAAAAAGGTGACTCACAATTATTCACATTAAATCATGAGAAAAAAGTATTTATCCACCAACCCAGGAGGGGAGGGCTAAATACACATAGTTTGTGTTAACAGGCATCAACAAAAACTCAACAAGCACCAAACTAGTCAAATTTGATCTACCCAAAGGGAGAAAGGGTGAATGAGGTGCTCGGCGGCACCATAACCAAACGTCCTACCACACTGTTGAGGGAAGAACTTTTAAATGGAGTGCTTGTTCGTTTTCTTCATGCGGCCCTGGAGGTCCGGTACTTGAGGATGGTCAGGCTTGCTATAATTGGGTTCGATTTGGCAAGAGAGGGGTCCTTTGTTCTTGCTCTATATTGCCCTGTACTTCAGCAATCACCCTGATGGCCTAACCACGGGGTATCCCACTGGTTGGGCCCCCGTCCGGAACCTTACCCTAGGGCTCACCCTAGAGTCCTAACCACGGGGTATCCCACTAACTGGGCCCCCGTCCGGAACCTTACCCTAGGGCTAGCGTTCCCTATTTCACCCTATGTCCCAACCATAAACCATGACTAAGGAGGAGAAACACCAACCAACGTCAAGGAAGCTGTTAGCTTAAGAGTAAATTCTTGATATTTGATGTGAAACTGATATTGCTGATGCTGTTGTAAACTCAAGTCAGTTTGGGCCATCAACGATTTGCCTTTATCAAAGACTCTTAAGGTGATTAATTATATAGTGATTAAAAAGGAAGGTTGAAAAAGTTAGAAAAAATGAAAAGTCCATCTAGGTTAACCTACTATCCTGCAGTGCTGATCAGGAGGAAAGCAGAACAAACCTTATGTGGTAGAAGCCATAGTTCCTGATTTCAGTAATGCTGTCTTTTACTATACGTTGCAGAGTTGAACTCTCCAAATTTGTAATTATATTTATTTTTATTTTAATGGCATTAGAGGCAGAGCTTGTTAAGAGCTCATTTGCATCCCTTTTTCCCAGAATTCCAGAGAAGCATGTACGGCCTATAAGTCTCTTCACGCTGATTAAGGTGCTCTCCGGAAGGAGGGATAGTACCCCACAAATTTTATTTATGCACTAATAGTCTGAACTAAGATGCCGGTTAATATGACAAACAGAAAAGCAATTAAATGGATGTTCATTGTTCATTGCTCTTCATCTCACCGTATGTAGTTTTCTGTTCAAGCAGTTGTGCAGAGGAGCGGCGTTTTCGAGCAGCACGGACTTCACATTGTAGTTCTGATGGAACAAACATAGGTAAAAAGAAGGATTAATATATAACGTGGAAAATACACCTGCCATTATCAGCACACATAATTCAATTCATTTGTTGACATTGACAACTTCTAATGTGAATGATCAGATTTATTTCTGGGACTTCTTTTAGGTCTCTCCCCTACACTACTCATTACTAGGGTTGAGCGAACTTGTATTTTAAGTTCGGCTTCCAAAGTTCGGGTTGGGGTTATCGAAGAATCCTGTTATGGATTCCACTACCACGGACCATAATGGAATTTTGAATCCATAAGGGGATTCTTCGATGAACCCAAACCTTGGACAACACTAAGGACCTGGGGTGAAATCACTGTCATGTGATCAACGCAGGGGTCGTGGCTCAGTATTGGATTGGATAAGAGGTGGTAAGGGGCCTGGTATAATGATCATGTGACATGAGGGGCGGAGCTCCTGTGCTCTGTGTGGAGGAGAAGAAGGAATTAGAGCAGTGAAAGACGGTTGCGCAATCCCTTATGGATTTCAAATTCCGTTATGGTCCGTGGTAGCGGAATCCATAACGGGATTCTTCGATAACCCGAACCCGAACTTTGGACGCCGAACTTAAAATACAAGTTCGCTCAACCCTACTCTTTACCCCTTCATGTTCATGACTTGTCACTTTATTTTTATCACCTCTACTTGTGATCTCTTTGTATTCCTAAGACTCTTCTCTTTACAACCCATGAAATTCTCACCTTTTAGACTTCACCCTTAATTCTTCCCACAACTTATCTGAATGTAACTCTTTTGTCCTTAGGACCTCTCTCAAGCTCCCTTTGTATTTTCTCTTTCAGGACTTTCCATTTATTTTTCCTCTTTTACTTGTACCACCTCTTTCTATTTTTTCCTTCAAGACTTCTCCCTTGATTCTACACTCTTCTGATCTAATCACCTTTCACACGCTTACCTTCATATGTTCTCCCATACATCTCCTCTACTAACTATGACTTCATAGTCTATCCTTATGGCTTTGCCCTATGTCTGTACCTTCCACTACCTATCTCCTTTTCATACAATCTCTTTTAAGACTTCTCCTTGGTCTCTCCAGCATTTTCATTTCATTGGTCTCTTGACACTCTCCTACTCTGCAAGCCTTCAAATTCAAAAAGTACGTCTCATCTGAAGAAATAACATAATAATATAATTAGGATCTCCATTACCTGATCTCTGTTGCGTTGTTGCTTTGAAACTTGATTGCAGGGCCAAACCAGCATCATGAAACACCCCCATACTATTGGCTCCACTTCCAGATGTGCAGCCGATGTCTGATTTCTCCACGGCATCCCACACCTAGACAAGTGAGGCAGACATGAGTACATTTGATCAGGAACGGACTAGTTGTCTCACTTTCATATGATGATTATTTCTTATGTGGTTTACGATAACTTCCTCACCTTCTTTTGGGAGATCTTAAATTTTTTGTTAAGCACATAGACACCTTTGTCTACAGCCACCAGTCCCACACTAGCCTTGTGATCTGCTTGCAGTTTCAGTTTCATGGATGAACCAGGGCTTTGGACTTTGTTGTCTCTTTCTGTATTACCTGTCACCAACAGCTGTTTGAAGGTATAACATATTTGAGTTAGCAAATATACTCTTAGCGCAGGGGACAATTTTACTCTATATATATTATAAGGCAACTGCTTTTATTACATGGGCAACAATATTTTTTATTATGGATATGTTTCCTCACCGTTCCCATGCATGAGTCCGTTACATCCACCCAGATAGAATCGGAGACAATCTCGTTTCCAACAATGTAATAAGCAATTAGACGGAAGGATGGAATTAATTCTTCCTTGATAGGGAGAGACATAGTAACCAAAGCCTGTCCTGGTAACCTAGATTGTCTGTCAGCTTTCAGTATCCTGCCCTTGTTCATGATCTAAAAGGATGAAAATCGTAGGTAGAGGTTCAGACTTGGATACAACTGGTCACAAAACAGATCTCACATTGCAAAAGATGTAAGAAGCATAATCCCTTAATTATCCCAGCGTGTAGCTGGGTGCAAGACAACAGTCTCCTGGTCTATTGGACTTCAGTGCATACTGAAATCAAAGTTCTCGAAAAATTTAAATAGCAGCAATATTTCAACCCAACAATGGGATCTTTCATAAGCATTCTACAATTTCTGTTAACAATGGAGGGCTAATATGTTGATAGATAATCCTGAGATTCCACCCCGAGTATAACAGTGTTGTGGAAAATGTTGAAACTTTTTACCAGGTAGGTGAAGTGTTGTATCTGGTTCTGGATGGCCGGGTTCATATTACGAATATTGAAATTTACAGCAAGATTGTCCCCGGGTTTGACTTCTGAAGCAGTGATACCAATGTGGAGATAATTTCCACTTGACTGATAAGCATTGGCTGTCATTAGTGCAGTTGCTTGCTGAACAGCTCGGATGTCAGGACGTGCTGTTTTCACCTGTAATCAAAGACATTGGAACAATATAGAGCATATTCAGTGACCAGTGAAATAAGAAATATGCCTTAATAAAAAGAGGGTAGCCAAAAACAGATCCACCATAAATCTGATCTTGAGGAACATCACATGCTGAGAGCTTAAGAACCTAATTTTTCTCCAAATACATGATGACTAGACACCAAGCATAGCAATACTGAGCTTCTAGACACCGGACTAAGACTCCAAACTATTGAAATGGGGACCTTTCATGAAAAATGTCCTGATGGTCTATCATACAACATACACACAACCATCCCAATGACTTTAGAGGGAGAGTTGTCAGCATAAGGCCCCATTCACACGACCGTATTTTTGGTCCACGGATTTTTGTTTGGTCTGCGGATTGCATGTGGACCCATTCATTGCAATGTGGCTGCAAACAAAGCAGACAGCACACTGTGTATGTATGTTCCATTGTCCCACGAAAAAGATTTTGGGGACAAGAATAGGCATTGCTTCAATGGGTCTGCAAAAAAAAGGATGCAACACGGACGTCACATGGATATCATACGCATTTTTTGAGGAATCCGTGTTTTAGCGGACCCCAAAATACATCCAGTCATGTAAATGCATTCTAATTTAGAAAAAAGGAATTCTTGGCACTAAAGTGGTTGTTTAATTTGGATCATCCCTTGTTAGGAGGTCCCTTGACCTTTAGCTGATCACAGGTTGTTGTGCTGGTGGGAGCTTCAACAATCAGCGGCAATCTGTGAGGGATCTTGGCAGCAAATATTTTATTCCCATACAATATCACCGCAGGAAAATTCAAGAACTATACAATTATCATTGGAATCCGTGGCATGTCCATATTATGCATGGCGTCTTCTGGAGCATGCTTCACTCTTTTTTGCCGCTATCCACTTTGGATAATATATAATTTTTGCAGAGATACTCACAGTAATAGGAAGGATATTTATATTGGAAGCAGTGTTGATTGTCAACCGGGCTGTCCCCTCTGCTCCTGTCATACCCTGCACATTTCCTGGTTCAGCCACCACTGGGATTCGAATGGCTGGAGAACCATCAGGGTTGGTCACAAACACCTTTGTAATAAAGAAAAAGCATGGTCCATACCATATTTAAATGAAGGCACATAGGAATGTGAAAATTATGCCTGCAAATTCACCTTGATCAACCCTAGAAAAAGTTGCTAACAAGCTTTATTATATTTAAAAAATTGCATTTAAAATTCTCTAAGCTTTATCTACTATATGGTGAAAGAGGAGTGATAACTAGAGTTGAGCGAACTTGTGTTTTAAGTTCGGCATCCAAAGTTCAGGTTATCGAAGCATCCCATTATGGATTACGCTACCACGGACCATAACGGCATTTGGAATCCATAAGGGGATTCTTCAATGAACCCGAACCTTGGACAACACTAAGGACCTGGGGTGACGTCACCGTCATGTGATCAGTGCAGGGGGCGTGGCTCAGTACTGGATTGGATAAGAGGTCGTAGGATACCACCTCTTATCCAATCCAGTACTGAGCCACGCCCCCTGCTCTGATCACATGACGGTGACATCACCCCAGGTCCTTAGTGTTGTCCAAGGTTCGGGTTCATTGAAGAATCCCCTTATGGATTCCAAATGCCGTTATGGTCCGTGGTAGCGGAATCCATAACGGGATGCTTCGATAACCTGAACCCGAACTTTGGACACCGAACTTAAAATACAAGTTCGCTCAACTCTAGTGATAACCACTCTAAGATAATTTATGGAACAGAATTGTAAATGTCCCCCTGCTCCATTACCAGTCAGTGACCCATTGTTTATTTTCAACTCTTCCTGATGCCCTTAATTCTACATAATCTCTACCAAAAGTATGATTTTCATGAGTGTAGCCATGCCTAAATAATAAAACATAATGGGGTGGACCAGAGGTCTCAAACATGTGGCTCTCCAGATCTTAAAAACCACAAACCCAGCATGGCCTTGTCAACTTGTAAAAACTGGAGATCCATTGGTTGGTGTACACTTCTATGGTGATATAGATATGGGAAATGTGAGGGATATGTAAGATAATGGGTGAGGTGATGTACCAGTGGATCATCATGCACATACAGTACATCTGTATTTTAGACTTTTATAGGCCTATGTCAAAAACGGTCACATACCATAAGGTCAAATGGCATTCCAGGCTTGAAATATTTGGAGGTTTTGGTAAAAAGAACTTTAAATGGTGATTTGACAATATAGATATCTTCCAGTTCACTCTCCACAATTTCACTCCCTAAAAGCAAGAAGGAATCCATATAGTGAGTACAGAAGCAAAAGTAGGACTGTATATCTATGTACAGTAGATAATGTATGACACCATACTGTCTTCTGCGTGTGAATTTTAGGCAATTTTAGGTAAAGACTAACCTGAATACCTCATGAAGCACCACATATAACTAATATGTTTAAAGCCAACAAAAGTGGTTTTTATATGAAAGTAAATCTTTCCCACCGCTTTTGTTACGGATCAGTGGGTGTAGATGCACGGTGCCAACTAACTGGTTTGGCTTTGTGCTCTAGACTTTGCTGCGGGGGAACAAACAGACTGCCACCTCCTGGAATAGCCCCAGTGTCGTTGGCAGCTGACCTACTAGGGCCAGGGACCCTGGTAAGCACCAGTTGCTCAGGATAACAAGAAATGCACCAAAATTCAGCAGGCAGGACAGGCTGGGTGTTTGCAAGAATACAGACAAGGGCTGACGAACTGGGTTAACTCAAAATACAAACAAAACTGAAAGTGCAGGATCATATATGCAGGGCAGGTCAGGACTGGAGACACATTGGATACAGAGACAAGAAGTAACACAGGCTAATCTCAGACAAATTGCTAAAGCGCAAGACTTAAACACACCTTTGCTGGTCACAAAGGAACCTTGAACCCTCAGGCTCCCTCTACCTGAAGAGGGTGCCTTAAATTCTCTAGCTATTGGCTGGGGAAGGATCAGCAAGCACATGCAATGACCCTTTAAGAGATGGGAGGTGAGTGCACACATGACCTAAGGAGACAGAGACTGTAGCACTGGGCAGCAGCATGGAGATGGAAGCTTGCAGGGAACACCTGAGGCCAGGACGTCAGATGGCATGGGGAGTTGCACAGCTTCTGTGGCCATGGGGTACAGCAGGACTGTGGTGGGCAGGGATTGTGAGCCTAACAGCTTTCACAACTCTATTCCTCTATCTCGCTTTAGGCCAATTTCATATGAAGCCAATTAATCAATTATTAGTGGTTGTAGAGTGTGAGTAGAATCGAGAGCACCTCGTAAACACTGGGAGAACATACAGATTATGCCCTTGGATAGATTCAAGTTCAGGACCCAAAGGGGGTCATTTACTTCATACACTTTTGTTGAGTATATCTGGTGCAGATTCTGTCGCACGCCAGGTCTAAAAAGGGACGTGGTGTGGGCGGGGAAGAGGATGGGCTGGTAATTTTCTATGCCTGGTTTAGGCATGGAAAATAGTGTAAATGTAAGACAACAAGGAAGCTGTCTTACATTTAGAATCGGCGGTGGAGCGTCTACATAACTTTGGCAGATAGTTGACTTAGAGTCCGAAAAAAGTCCCTATCCCTGCACCACTTTTATCATCCAGCCTGAGCCTCTGTGATAAATCTGGGGCAGGTCTAGGCAGTCTCTTAGTTTAAGCAATCTTTAGGATTTGTAGATCTGGGCCATTGTCCTATTACAATGAATACTGTAACTTCTTAAAGAACTTTTGGGGGAGTTTTACACTGTTGACCTATCCTCTGGATAGGACATCAATATCTGATCGGTGGGGGCCGACAACCTGGACCCCTGCTGATCAGCTTTACCCAGGCCATGTAATATCACGTTCATCGGTCCTATGGCCTAGGTGCAGCTTAGCGCCATTAAAGAAAATGGTGCTGATCTGTGATACCAAGCACAGCCACTATACAACGGACGGCGCTGTGCTTGGTGAGCTGAGAGAAGGCCGTGGTACCACTGCAATTGCCGGTGCTTTCTCAAACAGCTGATCTGTGGGGGTCCCGGGTGTCAGACTACCAGAGGATAGGTCATCAGTTTTCAACTCCTGCAAAAGCCCTTTAAAGAAATAGTTTTTTTTTTACAATAGGTGACTCAAGTATGGAATATAGTATTTTTTAATGCTCTACTGACCAATACTGGAAATATGCTAATAATAAAGACATTGCCTGACAAAGTTCCTCGATACTCTTTACTTAGAAACTCATACATAGACTATACACATCCATGAACAACTCAAGGATATAATAGGACTCACCAGAATCAGTGATGAGGGTAACTGACATATATAAGGTATATTGCAGCATGTCTTCAACATTTTGAAATCTTTTTACGAGATCGCCTCTCAACAATTCAACGGTTGCTTCTCCTTCTTCTTTAAGCTAATGAATTAAAATGGTCACCAAGAAAATTGTCAATAATGAATAGTAGTAACAACTTAAAATATATAGAGAATTCAAAAATATATAATTTTCCTACTTGAAATCGCCTCAGAGTCTCTGGTAGACTGGTCTTTACACCATCTTTCTTCACCCCAAACATTACAAACCCAAAGCCTCTTACAGGCTGCCCATAGAGGAATCTAAAATTTTTGACAAAAAACAGAAAAATCAGATATCATGAACAGCAGTTATGGAACGCATAGTCTTCTGCTATGGATATAACTGATCACTGGAACACATTGGCCCCTCTGGTATAGATATACAGGTATCACTGATCAAAAGTTGTCACAACAATGGATTGAAGACATGAGATGGCCATCCAACCACAACTCCACCATTTAGACTCATGTTTGGTTAAGGTGGAAGTGCATCTTTCATGGGACGTAGACCAGCGCCAAGCACCTCTGATATTGTTTAGCTTTGGGTTAAATAGGGTGGACATTGATGGAGGCACCATAAGCAGTTTTTCCATGGATATTTAAGTATCCATAGTAGGACGTTTCCTACAGATTTATATATCAGGAGCACTCGTGAAATTCTCAAGGCCATGTACATTACGAGGTATGTTGTATCAGTCTGAAAGTATCATACGCTTTGTTGCCTTACAGAAAAATAGGCTATAAAAATTTATGGGAATTGGCACTAATTCTCAGATTTTCATCAGGATATGTGCTATAACAGTTTAAAAACATATATCTTATATATCTCCTGTATGCAGCCATCTTAGTTTGTTTTTTTCAGAACTGTTTATTTCATAAAGCTCATGGACTTACTTTGCTTTGATGTCCACTTCAAATTCAGGATCATCAATGTAAAAATATGCCCTCTCCGGAATCAGCTGAATCTCAAATGTGGGTAAGACTATATGGGAGAAAATGGAGAAATCATTAGAAAACAAACAGGAAAGTGACATTACCAGCATGTCCCATAATAATGGTCTCCTACCATATTCCTTCACTTCAAAGTTTGTGGTGTAATTTTGCAGAGGAGAGTCTTCATATTTTGCTGATATGGTCCATACACCCACACTGTAGGGACAGATTTATATGACATTATAAGAGCACTGTATGGCTCAAGACTGGCAAGACCATCAAGAAAGAGGGGGCATTGTTCTTCAAGAGAAGAATAGGCAATACATGGTATGTATGTATATGTCAATGACAGGGGCGTAGATAGAAATCATTGGGCCCGATAGCAAGAATCTGAATTGGGCCCCCTTAACCCTGCCCACTACCCACCCTGGCCCATCCCACCATCTGCTCTGGCTCCTCCCATGCCACACCCCCGTTGTATTCCTACTGACCCAGAGAATGAAGGGTACAGGTCAGTTTTGCCACAAAGGGAACAACGTAGGAACAAAACCCGTAAAACAGTGGAGGAATATATTTTTTTTTTCAATTCCACCCCGTTTTGAATTTTTGCCTGCTTCCCACTACATTGTATGCTATATTAAAGTAAAACTTGTACCTAAAAAAATAAGCCCTCATATGGCTATGTGAATGGAAAAATAAAAAAGTTATGGCTCAAGGAAGATAGGGAAGAAAAATGGAAATGCAAAAAAAGGGTTATCAAACCCCTATTATGCCCATCAAAATGCAACAGTTCTTCACCCTCATGGCCCCAGAATACGCCACATGCCCCCTACCCTCACAGCAATGTGTTTCCCTCACTCACTGCATCTGAGAGTGTTAAAAAACCGCAAAGTGTGGGATTCCTCTTCAGGCCCGCTTTCCCCCAGCGGAGATCGGGAAAAGCACCATGTTCTATAAATAAGCCACAGCCTGTACTAGGCTTCCAGGCTCATTGTTAGTATATCTCAGTTTGGGCCACTAGGTGGCAGCACTGAACTGTGATATAGGGATTTCTATACAGACTAATTTACATCTGATGATTGTAAGTTGTGGTCCACTTGGGGGACCTAAAAAAAAGTTAAAAAAAAATGTAAAAAAAAGTTTTGAAAACATAAAAAACTTAAAAATTAAAATCACCCCCATTCCCCAAAATAAAAATTGTATTATGGGCATCGCCGCATGTGAAAATGCCCATACTATTAAAATATTTTAAAAAGTTAGCCCATATGGTGAACGGCGTATCAAAATAAAATTTAAAAAAAGGCTGATTCACGTTTAAATAAAAAGTGATCGTCATAGGCACCCCAAAATGGTATTGTCAAAAATGACAGATCGTCCTGCAAAAAATGAGCCCCCATATTTCTCTGTAGACATAACTATAAAAAAAGTTATGAGGATCAGAATATCACAATGAACAAATTTTTTTTTTTAATGGAGTGAGTCTTGTGTATTTAAGTTTTATTTAGACTCTATTTTTAAAACATTTCTGTGGGGGTTTGAACTCACAACCATCTACATTAAAGGCAAGGACTTTAACCACTGGGCTTTAGAGCTTAATGCTAAGTCATTGCTGAAAAACCTCATAGAAGTTTCTCTTGTATTAAAAACCTCATAGAAGTTTCTCTTGTATGACACAAGATAAACTTCTATGATGTTTTTTTAGTAATGACTTAACCACTGGGCTATAGAACTCAGTGCTAAGTTTCTTGTCTTTAATGTAGATGGTTGTGAGTTTGAATCCTCACAGAAACATTTCAAAAATAGAGTCTAAATTAGACTTGTATACACAGGGTGTCCCCAAGCATAGTGACCATGCTTGGGAATACCTGTTTCACGTTCATAACACTGACTCCATATATGGACACATCCAGAGCAGGGACTCCAAAGCCAGGAAATTCCCCACTCCGGGGCCCTGACTGAGCATAGAGGAAGCAAGCAGGGCCTGAAACAGAAGAAAAGTGGACGGGGCCTTCCTTGCACTCTGGGATCCCCTGTGCCACGGCCCCATAGCAGCTGCGTGGTCTGCCTATATTGGCAGTACGCCACTGGTCAATGACATATGATTGTTTATACTTGGTTTGTCATGGCACCTGGGAAAGATCCCAAATTTGTGCATCGATTATGTAGTGAGTTAAGATCAGACAATTTTGTACATACCAAAGCTATATAGGACTTGGCTTGGTTCCTGTTTAAAGGACAACTATCCTAACTTGATGTTCATATTTCTTGTGCACAGTAAATGGTAGAGTATTGAGATGTCTGAGTAGAGTATGAAATGTGATCTTTACCTCACTAGGTCTGGTAGTTTGTGGGATAAGCTGATGATACCAGATTCTCCATCCGTTTTGACCGTATCTCGCTTAACAATTATATTTTCAGGTGTCTATACAGACAAGAAATGAAGGTGAAACATGCAATAGTCATAAAAAAACATATGAACTATGTATATTTGACTCCTAAACTAGGTAGAACTCTTCGGGTACCATTTCTCCTTATGGAGACTGCAAGTAGGCTTAAGGAGTCTTGTAGGCCAGACAATGCTCCTCTGGGAAAAATATATACAAATTAGCTATCTTTCCAAATAACTAAAAGAAAGCTGATAAATTAATGCTTGACCTTTTAAACAAGTCTTGAGGCCTAACCTGAATAAGACCTAAGACAGTACCTCATCTGCAGACAGCTGTTGAGGGTGATTGCCCCCTCATCATTGTCTTTCTTTTAATTTTAGAAAAATAGCTAATTTGCATAGGTGAGGATTGTTGTACATTAGGTGAAAGTTGTACTCTTGGTGAAGTAGGGGATGTTGGACTTGAGGTAAGGTGAGGCCTAGAATAAAATACACATAAAGGATTCTGGAAGAACATTTCAAGAACTGAAGACACCACCTCCTCAGCTTGCAGGCTAGTCTTTCATCCAACTCAAAGATCTCACTCCGACCATAATCTACTTCAACAATGATCCACAAGTATCACAGAGTGACCTTAAAGACTGTTCATATCTCATAAAGTGATAGTGCTAATTATTTCATAAATGGCAGCGTATGACCTCTGCAAGCCATGCTTCTCTTGAGAATGAGGTGGCGCAGCCCCTTAATAGGTTTTTCCTTTCCAGTGAAGCAATGGCCACCCACTGTGCAGGGGAACAATAGCACAGCTCCATTCATGTGAACAGGGTGGGATCCTAACCCCCGGCACAACAAGGTTCCAAGAGCACCACTGTGCAGAGAAAAAAAAACATTAAAGGGTCTCAGCTCCATAACCACCAGGATCGGCTGGGTCCGACCTCTGATAATATATCATCAGTTTTTGAGATAAAAATAATTCTTTATTGGAGTAGTGAATGATTTGTTTCTGGTGGAGGTTTCTAACGCTCATTAAAGGGTTATCTGACTTGTTAAAAGGCCTCTTTTAGCAGGATGAACAATATAAAAACAGCCATAATGCATGGTAAGGTTGACCCTGCTGAATAAGAACGTACCTTTCTTCCCTCAATCTATTTTAAAATATGTATTAGGGCTTAAATGCACTGAGGACCTGCCCTAGCTTCTTGGACCACCTTAGCTCCTCTCCTCTATTTTTTTGGCCATTCCCTTCCACTTGATAGACAGGGCCAGTTATCCAGGTGAAGGGGAGTCCAGGAGAGCAGAGCAGAGGAGCTGCCCACCATTGGTGCACTTAAGCCCTAATTTGCATATTTTAAAAAACACTAATTTCTTCTAAAAGTGGCAACAGATCGGGGAAGAAGAGTGTGTTTTAAATAAGCTCAGGTCAATCCTACCAGGCATTATGATGTTGACAGATGGCCTTTACTTTTTTTTCTAGAATCTGCATTTTTATATCATTTTATATTATTTTAATCCCAATGGGAAAAACCAAGATATGACTTCTACATTGTGGTATCCATTCACATTAAAGATTGGTTCTAATTTTAGAATTGGTTCTAATTTTGGTAAAATTTCCTACATTGTGAAATTCCTAGCTTTAATTTGGTAAAATATGTAAGATACATAAAAGTTGCCTTACCAAAAATTCAATGATCACTGCTTTATTCGTAGGAGACATCTTGGAGTTCATAGAGAAGATGCGATAGAGAACTGTGGGATGAAGAGAAAATAAGTTAGACAATTCTACAAAGTGGACAAGACCCGTGTGAAAAAACTGTGTGGTCTTTGTAGTGCTTGCCATAAACTCCTCATATGTCTACAGCAGAGCTCCAGAGATCACATTCTCAGTTTGCATTGTAGCCTCTACTATGACTAGTTCAGAAAACTGAATGGCAAATACATGGTCATAGCCAAACCATCGATGGTGATACCTGTAGACCCCGGTGTGTAGATTGTCTTGTCAGTTTGAATAAAAACATATCCACTTTGATAGCCCAGCAGAACAACTTTTTCCATATTGCAAATGGGAGACTTCACATTTACGTAGACATATTGCTTGACGTTTGGATCCTTAGATAAATCTTTAGATGGAATCTGAAAAGAAAAAGTAAGAAGAAAATAACAAATCATCCAAAATCAAGAAGTTATAGAAACACGTGTGATATATTTTTGCACATTGGGTTGAGCCATGATTTTACCGTGACTTTAGCAGTGCCCAGGAATTTGTTGGCATTATTCAGGGAGATCTTCTGCTTTGCTAAACTGAAACTTTTCTTAGGAAAGTCCTGAATCTCAACTTCAGCATCAAAAGCCTTGTCGTGCCCATCTACGATGATGGTTTCTTCACTCTCCATGCGTAGAACATTGGGTGTAATGAGAGTACATCTATAGGAAACAAAAAAGGGGCATCAGCCAAACTATTGAGAACAGACAACAAGGTCAGATAAAGGTTTTCGAGGCCCCTGGATAAAACTTGCTGGTGCCAGCCTTTTAATTGTTTTCTTGGTAAGAAGGTAAACTGAGGTAGATACCACGATAATCTTGTCACAATTACTATTTTATACATTACCTAAAAATTTTAACATGCAGTGCTGAATAACATAACCACACATGACCGACATAATACTCCTATAGCATGTTTTGAAATATAGTGCCTAAATAATATTACTACAGAGTTCCTACAACATGGTTCCATATACTCCCTAAAGCAGGGGTGCTCCAAGTTTTGCGGCCCCGTCCTGCTGGACAGTAACACAGCTGATTGTTTCTTCCTGGAGCTCCGCACAGGGTAGGATGACAGCTCCTGCCCCTGTACTGTAAAGGGAGTCTGGAGCAGGATGGGTCCCTGGCTAATAGTGAGAGTGGGAGAGCCGAGGAGAAGGCAGGCGAGCGCTCTGCGGCTGTGGCGTAACAAAGGGGGGGGGGGGGTCCGCAGTCCGCAGTCCGCAGTCCGCAGTCCGCAGTCCGCCCCGGGTGCCGTTTCCCAGGGGGTTCCAGAAGCAATGAGCGCTTCCATCAATACAAATTGAAGCGCTCATTGCTGGAGCACAGGGAGCTGGGTCCTGTCACTCACCGCTCAGCTCCCTGCGCTCCTCCCCTCCTTCAGGCCGGTGGCGCACAGAATGGTGAAGCAGGAAGACTTCTCCCCGCTCCACCATTCAGCCTGCAGACACAGATCGCGCTGCTGGCCTATGGTGGCGGAGTCTGCAGCATGGGAATCTGTATAAGCTCCGCCCACACAGTGCTGCAGAGCGATCTGTGCCTGCAGGGGAGAGAGGACTGTGAGCTTCAGGAATGGGACAAGGTGAGAGGTTACTGTTTTTTTTTTGTTTTTTTTTACACAAAGGGGGCGCAATGGACATTGCTAATGTGAAGGGGGCACAATGGTCATTGCTAATGTGAAGGGGGCACAATGGTCATTGCTAATGTGAAGGGGGCACAATGGTCATTGCTAATGTGAAGGGGGCACAATGGGCATTTCTACTCTGGAACTCTGGAGGGGGCACAATGGGCATTTATTCTCTGGAGGGGGCACAATGGGCATTTCTTCTCTGGAGGGGGCACAATGGGCATTTCTTCTCTAAAGTGGGCACAATGGGCATTTCTAATCTGGAGTGGGCACAATGGGCATTTCTTCTCTGGAGACGGCACAATGGACATTGCTAATGTGAAGGGGGCACAATGGTCATTTCTACTCTGGAGGGGGCACAGAGGGCATTGCTAATGTGAAGGGGGCACAATGGGGATTACTACTATTAAGGGGCATTATTACGATGAAGGAGGCACAATGGGGATTATTACTGTGAAGGGGGAACAGATAGGGCATTACTACTGTGAAAGGGGCACAATGAAGGGATAAGTACTTTAAAGGGGCACAATGTGGGCATAACGACTGTTAGGGGGCACACATCTATACAAAACTACTGTGAAGTTATACAATGAGGGCAATACTACTGTGAGGGGGTACAATCCCCCCTCAAGTATTGGGGGGGTCCAAGAAAGGACCCGCCCTGGGTGCCAAACACCCTAGGCACGCCACTGCCGCTGATCAGCTTATAAATAAGAGATCACTCGTCTGGCCACATGCTGGAGGTAACAGAGGAGATGTTTGTGAGTCGTCCTAATGCTCCTGTAATTGCCCACTGGCCCCTGATATCGCCCATATGGCGCAGGTAGGTGAGTGTTAGGGCCCACGGGCTACTTGAGAGACCTTGACGCTGGTGCCCGAGGCTTAAGACACGTCCTCCTAGTAGGATATGTCGAACTAACTCTCAATTTTTAACATCAGTGTGAGGGTTTAGTGTCACGGCAGTGTGCACCTATCTCTGGTTATGTGTTTGTTTTGAATTCTTGCCACATCCACATAAATTTCATCTTATGTAGGATGTCCATTGTGGTACTTGTAGTCCGTTGCTGGCATCATCCATTGTATGCATTTTTTGCTGGTGATTGCCATTAGCAACGGACTACAAGTGCAGGATGTGCTCCCCTACAGAAATGCACAACTGCATATGGGTATGAGCACATCCTGCTTCCTTATCACCACACTTTTTGATGGTTTATATCAGCCTGTGTAATAGGCAAATAAGTGCTGATAAACTTTTTTTTTATACTATATCTAGCGTTGGCATACATTTCTATGTATTATGATACAGAGCTCCTGAAGAATACCAGAGAAGGCACCATGACCTGAGTGTAGAACATTGTGGTGGAAACTCTGGGGGTCATTTGCACCATTAAAAATGGTGTATCTATTCCACAGGCAATGCCAAGTTAAAAAATACATGGGTTCTGCTTTTTGGTTTAGAAATGTACAATGTTCGATCAGTGTTCCTAAATTCTGAATATTGACTTGCAAACCTCCCAAGTGTCCCTCTTTTGGAGAGACAGTCCTTCTTTTTGATCCAAGTCCCTCTGTCCCTCTTTGCTCCCTAAATGTCCCTCTTTTTCATCTGGAGTATAGATTTGCATTATGACATTCACAATATTGACCTTCTCTGTATATTAGAGCCTGTATTTTATGTTATTTAATGCAGTTGGGATTTTAGAAATTTCTATATTCAGATTATTTTTGCGCTATTTCACAAGAGAAAACTATTGAAGTCTATAGATATGCAGGAGAAATGAATCTTAACCATAAGTGTCCCTCTTTGATCGTCCAAAAAGTTGGGAGGTATAGTTTGGAGGGACAATCCAAATCCAGAAATGTCCCTCACTCTGAACTCATCAGGAGGTTTGTACTGAAAATTGAGTTGAAAGCCTTATGCATTTTAACGGTGTTCAGCTTTATAAAAGAGGTTATACCATGAGTCATATAACAGAGCTAGAACCAGCTCCGTACCTCACATGGATCCAGAGATCTCCTCATTCATTGTTCTATCTGCTCCGCTAGATGTTTTTCAAGTTGGTAGCTCAAGGGGGGTGTCCTTTTTTTTGGGGGCGAGGGGGTCCTATAACGATCAAAGCTTCTAATAGTTGAAGGATGGAACTGACCACAAACATCCACAGAGATGGGAGCAAAGGAACAAACAGCAGGTGGCGCCATACGGTTATATTTTTATTGAATACCTCCGATATGCAATTACAAAAGTATTCAGATCCAGGCGCTTGTCTGAAAAATGTAGAATATTTTTTTGGGGGGACAACCCCTGAAAATGACCACAGAACTTATAGTCCACTGTCCCATATAATAAACCAGATACAGGTTATGGAGACATCTCTTTACAGATATGATAATTGACATAATGATGACCAACAAAGTGGGTCAGAATTACAGAAAATCAGATGCCATTTTTTGACAGTAGTTCTTGTAATTTCAGCCTCCACAATAAAATCATACTGCCAAAACAATACCGCCAAATACAACGGTAAAATAATATGCAATATCCAAATATTAGACCTCCAAAGTAGCTCCACAAATTACAATAGTAACAAACGGAAATATTGACTTAGATGGCTCATATGACCATACAATATAATTTATACTTTTTTCAGCTCAAGGACTGCGGCACTCCAACGAGTCAAACTCTTCTATAGTTTATTGTCACCGAAAAGAAGCAACGTTTCGACCTTACTGGTCTTTATCAAGCTCACATATAATAATTGTTTTTCAGCTCAGTGTCATTACAATTCCCAAATAATGCCAACATATGCCACTAAATAACACTGGGTGGTTTTAGTTGTCACCCAGTTTGCCATCTCCTAAAACTGGTCCTGCCAAAAGAGCTTACAGTCTACCGACTATTCAGATGCCACCAAACAAAATAGCTTGCACATACACAAAATCCAGATGTGGCTTCTTTCTTTTTGTACTTAAGAGTAAAGGGAACAGAAAATAACTGTACTCACGGTTGTCCAAAGCAACCAGCCAGCAGGGCGAGCAGGGTGAGACAGAGAACTCTACACCCCATGGTGTATCCAGCATGGAATGCTCTTTCTGCTGGGCGCTTGGGGCTTTATAGCATCTAGGCAATGGACAGAGCAAACAATCCCTGCAATCAGTAACAGGGAGGATCTGAAAAGATTTGGAAACTCTGTAATTTCCAGTAAAAGCAGCAGATATGGGAAAGAACACATAGCACCTGCTGATCTGTAAGGATTAATGAAACCAGGAACATCCAAACAAAGATAGAATCAGATAGAACTGTGCATAGTAATGAGGGTTATGGGCCCCCCGAGACAAGATCTGTGCTGGGGGTCTCAAATGCTATGCTCCCTATTATGTTGTAGAGGGGACCCCATAGATACAAGGAGGACATACATGGTAATACAGTCCCATGATTCCTCTATAGATAGTACACAGTTAAGAAAAATTACTCTGACCACTTCCTTCTTTACTCTGGAGGAAGGTAGTCCTTGTATCTGGGTTTGCAGGCCCATACATCCAAGTAGAAGTGGATCAGCACTCACTTTTTGATGCTGAAAATCTTCACTTTATTGCCATAAACAAAATACAGGCAGATGTGATGTGTTAGGTTAGAAGGTGTTGATCCAATATGTGCAAATCATTACTGAGGGAGAGTATATGTATAAGTAAGTAAAGTAGTGTGCCGTGTTGCATTCTTCCTGACTAATGACAATTTTGAACATTGGCAGCGCCTAGCTCATGAAGGAAGTCACGTGTGGTGAGCAGGTCCGGTGGGTATATAAGGTGTGGGATGGGCTTTCTGCACACCTATCCATCGGAGGGTATATAAGGGGTGTGATAGGCTGTCTGCACACATATCCCTTGGTGGGTATGTAAAGTGTGGGATGGGCTATCTGCACACATACCCCTCGGTGGGTATATAAGGTGTGATAGGCTGTCTGCACATATATCCCTCGGGGGTACATAAGGTGTGTGATAGGCTGTCTACACACATATCCCTTGGTGGGTATATAAGGTGTGGGATGGGCTGTCTGCACAAATAACCCTTGGTGGGTATATAAGGTGTGGGATGGGCTGTCTGCAAAAATAACCCTTGGTGGGTATATAAGGTGTGGGATGGGCTGTCTGCACACATATACTTCGGTGGGTATATAAGTTGTGGGATGGGCTGTCTTCACACATATCCCTCAGTGGGTATATAAGGTGTGTGATAGGCTGTCTGCACACATATCCCTTGGTGGGTATATAAGGTGTGGTATGGGCAGTCTGCACACATATCCCTCGGTGGGTATATAAGGTGTGGGATGGGCTGTCTGCACACATATCCCTCGGTGAGTATATAAGGTGTGTGACAGGCTGTCTGCACACCTATCCATCGGAGAGTATATAAGGTGTGGGATGGGCTGTCTGCACACATATCCCTTGGTGGGTATATAAGGTGTGGAATGGGCTGTCTGCACACATATCCCTCGGTGGGTACATAAGGTGTGTGATAGGCTGTCTGTACACATATCCCTTGGTGGGTATATAAGGTGCGGGCTGGGCTGTCTGCCCACATATCCCTCGGTGGGTATATAAGGTGTGGTATGGGCTGTCTGCACACATATCCCTCGGTGGGTATATAAGGTATGGGATGGGCTGTCTGCACACATATCCCTCGGTGGGTATATAAGGTGTGGGATGGGCTGTCTGCAAAAATATCCCTTGGTGGGTATATAAGGTGTGGGATGGGCTGTCTGCACACATATACCTCGGTGGGTATATAAGGTGTGTGATAGGCTGTCTGCACACATATCCCTTGGTGGGTATATAAGGTATTGGATGGGCTGTCTGCCCACACATCCCTCGGTGGGTATAAAGGTGTGGGATGGGCTGTCTGCACACATATCCATCGGTGGGTATATAATTTGTGGGATTGGCTGTCTTCATCCATATCCCTTGGTAGGTATATAAGGTGTGTGATAGGCTGTCTGCGCACATATCCCTCGGTGGGTATATTAGGTGTAGAATGGGCTGTCTGCACACATATCCCTTGGTTTGTATATAAGGTGTGGTATTGGCTGTCTGCACACATATCCCTTGGTGGGTATCTAAGTTGTGGGATAGGCTGTCTGCACACATATCCGTCGGTGGGTATATAAGGTGTGGGATGGGCTGTCTGCGCACATATCCCTCGGTGGGTATAAAAGGTGTGGAATGGGCTGTCTTCGCACATATCCCTCAGTGGGAATATAGGGTGTGTGATAGGCTGTCTGCAAACATATCCCTTGGTGGGTATATAAGTTGTGGGATGGGCTGTCTTCACACATATCCCTTGGTGGGTATATAAGGTGTGTGATAGGCTGTCTGCACACATATCCCTCGGTGGGTATATAAGGTGTGGAAGGGGCTGTCTGCCCACATATGGGATTGGCTGTCTTCATACATATCCCTTGGTAGGTATATAAGGTGTGTGATAGGCTGTCTGCGCACATATCCCTCGGTGGGTATGTAAAGTGTGGGATGGGCTATCTGCACACATACCCCTCGGTGGGTATATAAGGTGTGATAGGCTGTCTGCACATATATCCCTCGGGGGGTACATAAGGTGTGTGATAGGCTGTCTGCACACATATCCCTCGGTGGGTATATAAGGTGTGGAAGGGGCTGTCTGCCCACATATCCCTCGGTGGGTATATAAGGTACGGGATGGGCTGTCTGCACACATATCCCTCGGTGGGTATAAAAGGTGTGGATGGGCTGTCTGCACACATATCCCTTGGTGGGTATATAAGGTGTGGGATAGGCTGTCTGCACACATATCCCTCGGTGGGTATATAAGGTGTGTGATAGGCTGTCTGCACACATATCCTCGGTGGGTATATAAGGTGTGGGATGGGCTGTCTGCACAAATATCCCTTGGTGGGTATATAAGGTGTGGGATGGGCTGTCTGCACACATATCCTCGGTGGGTATATAAGTTGTGGGATAGGCTGTCTTCACACATATCCCTCAGTGGGTATATAAGGTGTGTGATAGGCTGTCTGCACACATATCCCTTGGTGGGTATATAAGGTGTGGTATGGGCAGTCTGCACACATATCCCTCGGTGGGTATATAAGGTGTGGGATGGGCTGTCTGCACACATATCCCTCGGTGAGTATATAAGGTGTGTGATAGGCTGTCTGCACACATATCCCTCGGTGGGTATATAAGGTGTGGGATGGGCTGTCTGCACACATATCCCTCGGTGGGTATATAAGGTGTGGAATGGGCTGTCTGCACACATATCCCTCGGTGGGTACATAAGGTGTGTGATAGGCTGTCTGTACACATATCCCTTGGTGGGTATATAAGGTGCGGGCTAGGCTGTCTGCCCACATATCCCTCGGTGGGTATATAAGGTGTGGTATGGGCTGTCTGCACACATATCCCTCGGTGGGTATATAAGGTATGGGATGGGCTGTCTGCACACATATCCCTCGGTGGGTATATAAGGTGTGGGATGGGCTGTCTGCAAAAATATCCCTTGGTGGGTATATAAGGTGTGGGATGGGCTGTCTGCACACATATACCTCGGTGGGTATATAAGGTGTGTGATAGGATGTCTGCACACATATCCCTTGGTGGGTATATAAGGTATTGGATGGGCTGTCTGCCCACACATCCCTCGGTGGGTATAAAGGTGTGGGATGGGCTGTCTGCACACATATCCATCGGTGGGTATATAATTTGTGGGATTGGCTGTCTTCATCCATATCCCTTGGTAGGTATATAAGGTGTGTGATAGGCTGTCTGCGCACATATCCCTCGGTGGGTATATTAGGTGTAGAATGGGCTGTCTGCACACATATCCCTTGGTTTGTATATAAGGTGTGGTATTGGCTGTCTGCACACATATCCCTTGGTGGGTATCTAAGTTGTGGGATAGGCTGTCTTCACACATATCCCTCAGTGGGTATATAAGGTGTGGGATGGGCTGTCTGCACACATATCCCTCGGTGGGTATATAAGGTGTGGAATGGGCTGTCTGCACACATATCCCTCGGTGGGTATATAAGGTGTGTGATAGGCTGTCTGCACACATATCCCTCGGTGGGTATATAAGGTGTGGATGAGGCTGTCTGCACACATATCCTCGGTGGGTATATAAGGTGTGTGATAGGCTGTCTGCACACATATCCCTCGGTGGGTATATAAGGTGTGGGATGGGCTGTCTGCACACATATCCCTCGGTGGGTATATAAGGTGTGGGATAGGCTGTCTGCACACATATCCCTCGGTGGGTATATAAGGTGTGTGATAGGCTGTCTGCACACATATCCCTCGGTGGGTATATAAGGTGTGTGATAGGCTGTCTGCACACATATCCCTCGGTGGGTATATAAGGTGTGGGATAGGCTGTCTGCACACATATCCCTCGGTGGGTATATAAGGTGTGGGATGGGCTGTCTGCACACATATCCCTCGGTGGGTATATAAGGTGTGGGATGGGCTGTCTGCACACATATCCCTCGGTTGGTATATAAGGTGTGTGATAGGCTGTCTGCACACATATCCCTCGGTGGGTATATAAGGTGTGATAGGCTGTCTGCACACATATCCCTCGGTGGGTATATAAGGTGTAGGATGGGCTGTCTGCACAAATATCCCTCGGTGAGTATATCAGGTGTGTGATAGGCTGTCTGCACACATATCCCTCGGTGGGTATATAAGGTGTGTGATATGCTGTCTGCACACATATCCCTCAGAGGTTATATAAGGTGCGGGATGGGCTGTCTGCAAACATATCCCTCGGTGGGTATATAAGGTGTGTGATAGGCTGTCTGCACACATATCCCTCGGTGGGTATATAAGGTGTGGAAGGGGCAGTCTGCCCACATATCCCTCGGTGGGTATATAAGGTACGGGATGGGCTGTCTGCACACATATCCCTCGGTGAGTATATAAGGTGTGTGATAGGCTGTCTGCACACATATCCCTCGGTGGGTATATAAGGTGTGGGACGGGCTGTCTGCACACATATCCTTCGGTGGGTATATGAGGTGTGGGATGGGCTGTCTGCACACATATCCCTCGGTGGGTATATAAGGTGTGTGATAGGCTGTCTGCACACATATCGCTCGGTGGGTATATAAGGTGTGTGATAGGCTTTCTGCACACATATCCCTCGGAGGGTATATAGGGTGTGGGATGGGCTGTCTGCAAACATATCCCTCGGTGGGTATATAAGGTGTGGGATGGGCTGTCTGCACACATATCCCTCGGTGGGTATATAAGGTGTGGGATGGGCTGTCTGCACACATATCCCTCGGTTGGTATATAAGGTGTGTGATAGGCTGTCTACTAACATATACCTCGGTGGGTATATAAGATGTGATAGGCTGTCTGCACACATATCCCTCAGTGGGTATATAAGGTGTAGGATGGGCTGTCTGCACAAATATCCCTCGGTGAGTATATCAGGTGTGTGATAGGCTGTCTGCACACATATCCCTCGGTGGGTATATAAGGTGTGTGATATGCTGTCTGCACACATATCCCTCAGAGGTTATATAAGGTGCGGGATGGGCTGTCTGCAAACATATCCCTCGGTGGGTATATAAGTTGTGGGATGGGCTGTCTGCACCCATATCCCTCGGTGGGTATATAAGGTGTGTGATAGGCTGTCTGCACACATATCCCTCGGTGGGTATATAAGGTGTGTGATAGGCTTTCTGCACACATATCCCTAGGAGGGTATATAAGGTGTGGGATTGGCTGTCTGCAAACATATCCCTCAGTGGGTATATGAGGTGTGGGATGGGCTGTCTGCACACATATCCCTCGGTGGGTATATAAGGTGTGTGATAGGCTGTCTGCACACATATCGCTCGGTGGGTATATAAGGTGTGTGATAGGCTTTCTGCACACATATCCCTCGGAGGGTATATAGGGTGTGGGATGGGCTGTCTGCAAACATATCCCTCGGTGGGTATATAAGGTGTGGGATGGGCTGTCTGCACACATATCCCTTGGTGGGTATATAAGGTGTGGGATGGGCTGTCTGCACACATATCCCTCGGTTGGTATATAAGGTGTGTGATAGGCTGTCTGCTAACATATACCTCGGTGGGTATATAAGATGTGATAGGCTGTCTGCACACATATCCCTCAGTGGGTATATAAGGTGTAGGATGGGCTGTCTGCACAAATATCCCTCGGTGAGTATATCAGGTGTGTGATAGGCTGTCTGCACACATATCCCTCGGTGGGTATATAAGGTGTGTGATATGCTGTCTGCACACATATCCCTCAGAGGTTATATAAGGTGCGGGATGGGCTGTCTGCAAACATATCCCTCGGTGGGTATATAAGTTGTGGGGTGGGATGGGCTGTCTGCACCCATATCCCTCGGTGGGTATATAAGGTGTGTGATAGGCTGTCTGCACACATATCCCTCGGTGGGTATATAAGGTGTGTGATAGGCTTTCTGCACACATATCCCTCGGTGGGTATATATGGTGTGGGATAGGCTGTCTGCACACATCCCTTGGTGGGTATATAAGTTGTGGGATGGGCTGTCTGCACACATATCCCTTGGTGGGTATATAAGTTGTGGGATGGGCTGTCTGCACACATATCCCTTGGTGGGTATATAAGGTGTGGGATGGGCTGTCTGCGCACATATTCCTTTGTGGTTATATAAGGTGTGTGATAGGCTGTCTGCACACATATCCCTTGGTGGGTATATAAGTTGTGGGATGGTCTGTCTGCACACATATCCCTCGGTGGGTATATAAGTTGTTGGATGGGCTGTCTTCACACATATCCCTCGGTGGGTATGTAAGGTGTGGGATGGGCTGTTTGCACACATATCCCTCGGTGGGTATATAAGGTGTGGTATGGGCTGTTTGCGCACATATCCCTCGGTGGGTATATAAGGTGTTGGATGGGCTGTCTGCACAAATGTCCCTCGGTGGGTATATAAGGTGTGGGATGGGCTGTCTGCACACATATCACTCTGTGGGTTTATAAGGTGTGTGATAGGCTGTCTGCACACGTATCCCTAGGTGGGTATATAAGGTGTGGTATGGGCTGTCTGCACACATATTCCTCGTGGGTAAATAATGTGTGGGATGGGCTGTCTGCACACATATCCCTCGGTGGGTACATAAGGTGTGTGATAGGCTGTCTGCACACATATCCCACGGTGGGTATATAAGGTGTGGGATGGGCTTTCTGTCCACATATCCCTCGGTGGGTATATAAGGTGTGGGATGGGCTGTCTGCACACATATCCCTCGGTGGGTATATAAGGTGTGGGATGGGCTGTCTGCAAAAATATCCCTCGGTGGGTATATATGGTGTGGGATGGGCTTTATGCACACATATACCTCTGTGGGTATATAAGGTGTGGGATCGGCTGTCTGCACACATATCCCTCGGTGGGTATATAAGGTGTGGGGTGGGCTGTCTACGCACATATCCCTCTGTGGGTATATAAGGTGTGTGATAGGCTGTATGCTCACATATCCTTGGTGGGTATATAAGTTGTGGGATGGGCTGTCTGCACTCATATCCCTCTGTGGTTATATAAGTTGTGGGATGAGCTGTCTGCACATATATCCCTCGGTGGGTATATAAGGTGTGGTATGGGCTGTCTGCGCACATATCCCTCTATGGGTATGTAAGGTGTAGGATGGGCTGTCTGCACAAATATCCCTCGGTGGGTATATAAGGTGTGGTATGGGCTGTCTGCGCACATATCCCTCGGTGGGTATATAAGGTGTGTGATAGGCTGTCTGCACACATATCCCTCAGTGGGTATATAAGGTGTGTAATAGGCATTCTGCACATATATCCCTCGGTGGGTAAATAAGGTGTGGTATGGGCTGTCTGCACACATATTCCTCGTGGGTATATAAGGTGTGGGATGGGCTGTCTGCACACATATCCCTCGGTGGGTACATAAGGTGTGTGATAGGCTGTCTGCACACATATCCCTCGGTGGGTATAAAAGGTGTGGAATGGGCTGTCTGTCCACATATCCCTCGGTGGGTATATAAGGTGTGTGATGGGCTGTCTGCAAACATATCCCTCGGTGGGTATATAAGGTGTGGGATGGGCTTTATGCACACATATACCTCGTGGGTAAATAAGGTGTGGGATAGGCTGTCTGCACACATCCCTTGGTGGGTATATATGTTGTGGGATGGGCTGTCTGCACACATATACCTCGGTGGGTATATAAGGTGTGGGATGGGCTGTCTGCACACATATCCCTCGGTGGGTATATAAGGTGTGGGATGGGCTGTCTGCGCACATATCCCTCTGTGGGTATATAAGGTGTGGGATAGGCTGTCGGCACTCATATCCCTCGGTGGGTATATAAGTTGTGAGATGGGCTGTCTGCACATATATCCCTCGGTGGGTATATAAGGTGTGGTATGGGCTGTCTGCGCACATATCCCTCTGTGGGTATATAAGGTGTGTGATAGGCTGTCTGCACACATATCCCTCAGTGGGTATATAAGGTGTGTAATAGGCATTCTGCACATATATCCCTCAGTGGGTATATAAGGTGTGGTATGGGCTGTCTGCACACATATTCCTCGGTGGGTAGATAAGGTGTGGGATGGGCTGTCTGCACAAATATCCCTCGGTGGGTATATAAGGTGTGGGATGGGCTGTCTGCACACATTTTCCTTGGTGGGTATATAAGGTGTGTGATAGGCTGTCTGCTCACATATCCCTCGGTGGTATATAAGGTGTAGTATGGGATGTCTGCACACATATCCCTCGGTGGATATATAAGGTGTGGGATGGGCTGTCTGCACACATATCCCTCGGTGGGTATATAAGGTGTGGGATGAGCTGTCTGCAAAAATATCCCTTGGTGGGTATATAAGGTGTGTGATAGGCTGTCTGCACACATATCTCTTGGTGGGTATATAAGGTATGGGATGGGCTGTCTGCACACATATCCCTCGGTGGGTATATAAGGTGTGGGATGGCCTGACAGCACACATTTTCCTCGGTGGGTATATAAGGTGTGTGAAAGGCTGTCTGCACACATATCCCTCGGTGGTATATAAGTTGTGGTATGGGCTGTGTGCACACATATCCCTCGGTGGGTATATAAGGTGTGGGATGGGCTGTCTACACACATATCCCTCTGTGGGCATATAAGGGGTGTGACAGGCTGTCTGCACACATATCCATCAAGGGTATGTAAGGTGTGGGATGGGCTGGCTGCACACATATCCCTCGGTTGGTATATAAGGTGTGGGATCGGTTGTCTTCACACATATCCCGCAGGAGGTATATAAGTTGTGGGATGGGCTGTCTGCACACATATCCCTCGGTGGGTATATAAGGTGTGGGATGGGCTGTCTGCTAACATATACCTCGGTGGGTATATAAGATGTGATAGGCTGTCTGCACACATATCCCTCGGTGGGTAGATAGAGTGTCCAATAGGCTTTCTGCAGACATATCCCTGGTTGATGTCATGGGTGAAAGGGCTAATTTCTGGCTTTTAGGCCACGGGTAGCAGTATTTCTGAAATCACTTAGTTTGTGAACTGTTTGCGTGCTGCTGTGGTGAAAGAGTATCATGAGTAGACAAATGGCACCATTGTGAATAAATGACGTGGAAACTGCAGAGCAACATGTGTCATTGATGTGTGAGGTGAGCAATAGCTATGAAGAGGCATGAAGGTGGACCAACACGCTACAATGGAGCAGTTCACCACCAAAATGATTCAGGGGGCTACCAGAAGTGTGTTGTTAAACAACAGTTCTGCGAACCCTGCTGTGTAAGGGCCTCCAAAATAGACAGAAGGTCACTGCACCTCTTCTAAAAAAAAGTTGCATCAGGAGAAAAAAGCCTTATTTTTCACGGCAGTATCGGAATTGGTTTGCCTACTCCAATGAATCAAGTTTTCTGCTGCATGGAACTGAAGGACGTTGGCATGTCAGGAGAGGAACATCAGAGAAAAAACCCTCTGCAAACATTGCTGGAAGAACACAATCTGGTGGTGGCAGCTGGTTATTGTCTGGGGTATGTTTTTTGGCATTCTCTGGGCCCACTCATCCATGTGGAAGGAAATTTCAACGGATTTTGGTATGAATCTTTCCTTGAAGATCACGTACATGCTGATAGTTTTCCCTGGGGTGGAAAGGATCTTCTAGCAAGACAATGTGACATGTCACATGGATAGAAATGTCTGACATTGAGCACAAACAAGAGCACAAACAAGTTGAGCACAATCAAGAGCACAAACAAGTATTACTCTGGCCCCCTAATTCCCCAGACTTGTACCCAACTAAGTATTTGTGGGACCACCTTGATTGTTGTGTTTGCTCTATGGATCCTCCCCCACGCACCCTCCAGTCAGCCAGTCACCTGTGACAACCTACCAGGACCTTATGGAGTCACTTCCAGCCTGTCTAGCTGCTGTCCGCGCTGCACACAGCGGTTACTCTGGATATAAACTGGTGCTCGACTGTATACAAACCATTCTATTCCCTTGTAAGCAATACATAATTCTCCCTCTTCCCCTATAGTCAATACGTAAGCCTCCATCTTCCTCTATAGTAAACTGTAAGCCTCCCTCTTCCCCTATAGCTGATATAAAAGCAATTCTATTCCCCTGTAGGAATACATAAGCCTCATCCTTTTCTTAAGCATGGTCAGCAATACCATATTGCAACACAAAATACTGCCTCAACAGAAACAAATAGCACCATGAAAATACCTCTTCAGAAGCTTGGTCTTCATGGTGTCTGGTGCCACCCGCCATGTTTTGTCATCCTCTAGTTGTCTCTAATTAAGTTATGGAGGAGCTGTTTGAGAAGGTGACATGGGCCACAGTACTGAGCCAGCCCTACCAAAAGCATGCTGCCCAGTCTTTCAGTGCTACCAAACAATTAGGAGGATACATCACTCCATACCTATTATATCCAATGATGTCTTCTCTTTAGACATTCTCTTTTCTCATCTTCAACATTTGGCCCAGACCTTCAGGAAGACTTCTTCCATCCATATCTCATCTTTGCAGAATTTTCCACAGAGACATCTTAATTTCACTTTTCTATCCTTTCCCACCTTCTCAACACAAACTCCTCATTTAGGTGCTCCAATTGTCATTCTGCCTCCCCAGTGCCCCCAAATACTATGCTGCAGAAATAACAGTGACA
Source organism: Bufotes viridis (assembly GCA_033119425.1). Classification (NCBI taxonomy): domain Eukaryota; kingdom Metazoa; phylum Chordata; class Amphibia; order Anura; family Bufonidae; genus Bufotes; species Bufotes viridis. The sequence continues at coordinate 39,650,239 of CM065590.1, forward strand.
TACAGATTGTACCCCTGAAAACACTAACAACATACAAATATTAAGTGTGCCAAGCAGAGTGCCCTCAAAAGTTATAATACTTCCTCATAGTATCCCTAAGTAATAATGCCCACTACATTAGCCCCATCGGTAATATGTTCCCCCAGAGAGTCTGCAATAGCAATCAAGTGTAGTGTCCCCAGTAGTCATAAAGGTACTTTATATTGCCTGATTAGTAATAAAGCCCCCTATAGTGCCCCAGTAGAAAAAAATGCCCCCCCCAGTAATAATAATGCCCCACCTAGAGTGCCTCCAGTAACAATAAGTCCCTTCATAGTGCCCCCAGTATTTACAATGTCCTAATAGTACTGCAAGTAATAATAGTCCTCCCTATGGTGCCTGCAGTAATAACAATGCCCCCTATAGATCCCCCAGTAGTAATAATGCTCCCCATTTTGCCCAATTAAAATTAATGCCCATAGAATGCCCACAGCAATGCCCCCTATAGGGACACCAGCATTAAAAATGCTCACTACTGTGCCCCTAGTAATAATAAAAATGTCTCTATGGTGGCCCATACCCCTATGCTCCCAGAAATGCCACCAGTAATGCCCCTATGGTGTCCCCCAGTAGTATGCACTCCACTGGGCCTGTGCTCAATGTTGTGGCCTGTGGCCTGAGATGCCTGTGTCCTGGCACAGTCGGTAGTGATGATGTCATCAATTCATGACTAAATGCGCCATACACTATCTCGTAGGCTTCAGCCCTAGTGGTCTGTAGCCCATAAGGATGAACGGTAGAGCAGGAAGCCATCGGCTCCCATTCCACCCGTAGTATTCAAATTATTCACTCTCCTGAGGACATCTATACAATTGAATTAATGAGGGCACCTGCGGCTCACCTCCCAAACCTGTGCAGTCACAGATCAGCTACAAAAGTGCCCATGCCACTGGTGCCTACAACAGGTGCCTACAACTAGGCACCTGTTATTGGATACAGTACAGATCCCCAATTTCATATAACCAGTGTGTATTTCAGCCTGTTTGCCCACTGAAGACACAGGGTTAGCCACCTGCGGAAACGCGTCTGTGCAAAACTAACTCATCCCGGGTATTAGATGAGGGCTATCTGGGCCTAACAGGGAAACTGAGTGTGGTCACCCTTGTCAGAGTGCGAGGGACCGTACAGGGACCCGCCTGACATCCAAAGGAGGATCTCGCGGTTACTAAACTGGAAAACATCGGTGGCCTAGTTACTAAAGGGAATGGTGACTGGATTACATACTCATAATCTAGATACTTCTATGTGATTATACTAATACATGTGATGTGGGGTCAGACACATGGGGCCCATTACTGAACACTAGTGGCCTCATGGGACAAATAATGGTTTAAATTTTTGCTGAACAATTGGGTATGTTTTAGTAATTATAAATAAAAGTTATATTTTCGGATGGTATCTTCTCAGTCATTATAATTAGTTTTTGGTGCCAATAGAGGAGCTAATAGTTACCATACCGACTGACTATTGTATATGTTTCAGTGGACCGCACTGAAGCAAATAGGAATGAGTTCGAACTCGGGAGATGTACCGTTTGGGCTTCCACCAGTGGCAAGGTGGTTGTTTACTGGAATGGGCTGCAGCTGAACGGTATTCAGGATTTTTGTCTGAAAAGGTTTATTAATGGTTGAGGTTTCCCAAAGTTGCTCAATGTTTACTCACTGGCCAGTGAACCTGAGATAAAGATTCAGCAGAATCCACCGGAGAGGTTACACAATGAGGCCATCCATCTCATGTGTTTGTGCTTTGAATGGGAGGTAATAGCTTCAATTAGAAGGAAATTCTTACACAAAACATTACGGCATTCCTTCAAGGCTGAGTGTTCAGGACTGCAAAGTATCTAAAACTCCCCACGCGTTTTAAGACATTCTGTTGGATGGCCATTCTTTAAAATTAGCATCTTTAAGATAACCTACTAAGTGAGGTCTACATGACGATTTCTGTGCGACTGTCGTGTCGCAGTCGCAGCATGTCCCATTCTCAGCGCGACAACTATCATTACAATATATGACCCGTGTGGCGGTGTAGTTTTTCCCTTTTTGTCGCGTAACATATGCCGCCGTGTAGCCCCAGCCATAAAGTAAAGAATACTTCTCAACTCTCCAGGAACTGCAGAGCCCCTTCGGCTGCAGACAAGGCAGGCACATCCACCACTAGGGGGAGCTTGCTCACATTGACTTTAGTAGGGCTTTATAACTGATGACCTATCATTTGTATAGGTCATCTGTGATCCGCCAATCAGCTGAGAAGGCAGAGGGGCTCGCACTACCACCACGGCCTTCTCCAGCCTTTCCTAGGCCATATGATGTCCCATTCATCAATCATGTGGCCTTGGAGCAGCTCAGCCCCATTGAAGTGAATGGGGCTGAGCACAATACCAAGCACAGCCGCTATACTATGTACTCACAGGAGCTCCGGTCCCTTCTCCAACCTCCACTGATCACATACTGATGACCTATCCATGCCATATTAGATCTGTGTAACCCCTGCTGCAGGCAGACAGGATTTTATTGTTTAAAGGGGTATTTCCATATAAGACTTGGCATATCCCCAGGACTCTACCACACTCAAGAATGGAGCCATGGATCTTCTTGTTTGGTCTTGTTGCACTCTGATGGCCTGTGGTGGGCTTTTAGGGAACAACCCAATAGGCTAATAGCGAGCATTTATACGGACTTCCATTAATTAGGTCATTGAAATTGACCTATTTAATGAGGGTCCGCACTGTAGAGGCCATGTGCAAAGCTAGCCCATTGACTGCATAGGCAAGCACTTTTTCCTATAGTGTGCAAGCACGACCACCGCTGCTGGATTGAAGGGTGGTCCTAACTCCTGGATATGAGAAGTCTATAATGTGATGGAAATGTGTATCAAGCCAGCAAAGGAGGCAATATGGACAATCACAATACATTAGTAAGTGTCATCTAGTATTATGTGCCAGGGGAGCATCTGACACTTGACGCTGAGCTCTGTCCCCTTCCCGTCCTCGCTGCTTGTTGGCTGCAATGGTGTGCGGGTCGTTTCTGGGAGAAGCAGAGAAGAAATCAGGAGGTTTGAAGTTGGAGGTTCTATTGGTGGGGTATGAGCATGGAAAGAAGTGCTTTTGAATTGTACCTTTCCATTTTACTAAATTGCTCAGTATCCCTTAACCATATGTTCAGATCTTCTAATATTTTGGATACCTCCTAACCTTCGCTTCTGGACTATCCCTCTTTAATAAGTGAAGAGTGACATCTAATCTACTAACACTAACCTTGTAGTAAATCCTCCTTGAGAAGCTCCTATCTGATAAGCATTTAACTAAGGAACTTTTGTATAGACTGCGATTTATTATACTCCCCACAATGCCCCAAAAAAACCCAAAAAGAAGACCAGCACGGGTCTAAAAGACGCCCAGCTAGAGGTGCTGGTCTACAAAACAAGACAAAAGCAAAATGTGCTGAACAAATAACCTCTACAACCTCTCCTTCAAGAACTCCTAATCCAAGGAAAGAGGTGGAGGAGGGGATAGAAGTTAATTTGGAAGGAAACATACAATTAAATACCCCTGAAGGGAAAGAAATGGATGTTGAAATATGTGACTCTGACCCCAAAATGGTGAAAGAAACTTTGTGTGCGGTCACAAGACTGGAAAGTATGATGGGGAAGGTGGTCACACCGATAGGGGGGGTTCAATCAGATGTGAGCTTAATCAGAGACGATTTGGTAAAATTACGTGATCGTATGCAAGAGATAGACAGCAGACTATCACCAGTGGAGGATTTACGAAGTAAACTTGAGAAAGACATAGTGACTCCTAAACAGATTAAAGGTGTCATGGAGAACAAAATAACGGATTTGGAAGACAGGTCTAGAAGAGTGAACTTGAGATGGGTGGGAATACTGGAAGGAAAGGAGGGGTCGGAATGTATTGATTTTATGGAAAAATGTATTGTTGAGAACTGTAAGTCCCGGATATTGTCTAACTCCTTTGCTATAGAGAGAGCGCACAGGATTCCAAGCCCAATGAGAAAGCAAGGAGAATAGCCAAGAACGATCTTGACTAAGTTTGCATGTTATAAAGATCGTGAAGCTGTATTTAGGGAAGTCAGAGTCTCTGAGAAGTTTGTAAGTGACAGGATATGAATAAGAGCATATCCGAGTTATTGAGTGGAAAAGATATAATGGCATAAAAAGGAGATTGAGGCGGGCTGGAATTAAATACAGTTTGTTTTTTTCCAGCCAATTTGCGAGAAGTGTATCAAGATAAATTGTTTTTCTTTCACTCTCCAAAGGAAGCAAATGAATGGGTAGATCTGAAGGGTCTGTGTGAAAAGTAGTAGCTTAAGAAGGAGGGCGGGGGAGGGGGGATATAAAGAGTTAATCATGCATGGATAGGGGGCTCACTGTTGTTATAAAATGGGGGCTTATGGGGTGGGATGGATTAGGTTTCCCTGAGAGAGAAGGGGGGTCCTGTGTTTTTTTCTCTCTTTCTTGTCTCCGATTTGGGTGTCTGGATTGTTCTTTGAATGATAAGAATTATTTCAGTTAATGTATGAGGGTTAAGAGAAAGGTTAAAAAGGTTTGCTATTTTTGACTGGATGGGGAGGTATTTGCCAGCCATTATTTGCCTACAAGAAACACATCTGGATAAGGAACTCTTGAATCGTGTAGAAAAAAGATGAATAGGAGCACGGCGTCATCCGGTATATACTTCATACTCAAGAGCGGTATCTATTTTGGTGCACAATAAAATTAACTATGAGTATGTTGCAGTTAAGGCTGATGACTGTGGCAGGTATCTCTTCCTTCAGTGTAAAATTAATGATATACCAATGGTAATTGCAAATATATATACTACTCCATCTCCGTATAAGCCCTATGTACTATATGAGTTACAGAAATATATGATCGAGAGATCATTGGGGGATTTGGGGGATTATAATGCAGTATTGGACCCAAATAGTAGGACTCTGCAATGTAATACTAACTTGCCTAGATTGATATCCGATTTTGGTTGGGTTGATGTTTGGCGACTATATAATCCTGAATATAAGGTTTTTTCCTGTTCAGCCGATTCACCGCTGCAGTCCTGTCCGTGTAGGTACTGTTGTACTGGGATCCACTCTACAGTTTATTTTTAGCCCTGGCCACAGCATGCTTGCAGCTTGTTCCCTGCAGCACTACCTTAAGAGCGGGCGCATGTCACTTCCTGAGTTTTATGGGTTAGATCATGTGACTTTGTTGACTAATCCTAGCCCTCCTGCACATATATAAGTCCCCTTCCCAGATGCCTCAGTGTCAAGGTCCTTGTGTCCTGCCAAGGTTGCCGTTATCTCTGCTTTTGTTCCTGTGTTCCCGACTCGTAACTTGTGTTCCTGGACTCTGCCACCTGTTTGATCCCTGCCTGCTTGCCTTGACTCTCCTGTTGCCAACCCGGATTGCCTGACCTGTATCTGTGCAGCCTGTCTGACCTATTGCCTGTCTAACTTCACCTCTGCCTCCTCCTTTGGTCCTGCACTGTTGCTCCTGGTTACGACTCGGCCTGCTGACCACGTCTGTACCTCTGGTACCTTGCTCAGGTACCTCCTGGTCTGCCAGGACCAGCTGCCTCGTGTGCCACTCCTCAAGAGGTAACGACCTAGTATTCCCCTCGGAAAAGTCTATCCCCACCATTTGTGAAGATTGATGGGTTCACTTAGACAATGCCCTTAGAGGAGGTAGGAGACTTGGCACAGTGGGTTCACTCCCGCTGGTTTGTAACAGCATCAGAATCATTGTCTAATATATAAGCCCGTTGTTACAGATGCACAGTAAGTCTATGTATAACAGAACAGATTAGGTTTGAATGGCGCAGCAGATGAACTAGGTAAACACGCCTATATATTAGGCAGCCTGTTGACAATGAGTCTGATGCATAGTCAGTCTATGTATAACTGAACAGATTAAGAATGAATGGCGCAGCAGGTGTACAAGATGTGCAGGGCAATTACAGTGAGCCTGCACTGTCCCTGCAGTCTCCCTATGCTCTTGCTACAGTGTCTAAAAACTCTCCCTATGATCTTCCTACACTGTCCCTGCACTTTCCCTATCCAATATTCTACAATTAAACTCTTGCTAAAACACTATACCTAGCGCTTGCCATTTCTCTCCCTATGCTCAGTTCACAGTGAAATGGAGACGACTGCTCGGGATGAGGTTTCACAGGGGATTGCTATCTGCGGATTGGCTGGCTGCGCAGCATTATGGGTCATATCGCGTTCCCGGGCTTCTTACTTTCACTTTGCAACACGTTTAGCTGTTGTTTTAGGAAAAACTAATTTGTTTTCACGAAGCACGAGGAAATTCGGATTCGAGGCGAATCCAACTTTTCCTGAAATTCGGATTCGAGGCGAATCCAACTTTTACTGAAATTCGGATCGAAATCAATTTGTTTCACTTCGATTTGCTCAACACTAACCCTCAGTTCACACTTGCGCGTTTTACAGCGCGTTCGAACGCGCTGTAAAACGCTCAACAGGAGAAAACTCATGTTTCCCTATGGGCATGGTTCTCACCTGAGCGTTTTACAGCGCGTTTGAACGCGCTGTAAAACGCCCTACGCTCAAAGAAGTTCTTGAGCTTCTTTGGGGCGTTTTGTCGCGCATGAGTTTTCTCCTGTTGAGCGTTTTACAGCGCGTTCGAACACGCTGTAAAACGCGCAAGTGTGAACTGAGGGTTAGTGTGAAGCTCTCCATTGGTCATGGAGTCCAAAAATGGGGACTCTAGCATGTTTTTTTTTTATTACCATATTTTTCAACCCCTAAGATGCCGCAAAGTGGGGGAAAAATGTCACTGCATCGTATGGGGCAAATACTAATGAGTGCTTCCATTATTACTGTGTAAAAAATAAATAAGAAAAAGTATACATATTAGGTATTGCCACGTCCGTAACGACCTTCTTATAAAGATGTCACATGAGCTAACCCCTCAGGTGAACGCTGTAAAAATAAATAAATAAAAACTGTGCCAAAACAACACATTTTTTGGTCACCTTGCCCCATAAAGTGTAATAATAAATGATCAAAAAATCATATGTACCCAAAAATGGTACCAATAAAAACGTCAACTCTTCCTGCAAAAAACAAGTCCCTGCACGGCAGAAAAATAAAAAAAATATGGCGTTCCGGAAATGGAGACACAAAAACAATTTTTTTTTCAAAAATGCTTTTTTATGTAAAACTGAAACAAACAAATGATGTTAAAGTAAAAAATATATTTTTTCCTGCAGCGGGGAGGGGATGGGGATACCGAGTGGTGCATTTTGGGATTGATCTTTTTTTCCCCAACGATAGTTTTAATTGAACGATTTTCAAGGAAATCACAGTATACATTAGTGGTATCAAAGTACCGGCATAGATTCATACAATGGATAAAAAGAAAAAACCAAAACATAGAAAAACACAAGAAAAGGTACAGTAGCATACTTGTTTGACGCTGGTAGAGTATCAGTTTGTGTGTAAAGTGCATACAGTAGTTTAGGGAACCTGTCACCTGGATTTTGTGTGCGGGGACATGGGCTGCTATATGGCCACTAGCACATCCGCAATATCCAGTCCCCAGAGCTTTTATTGTGTCAAAAAACATTTTGATAAGATATGCAAATTAACCTTAGATAAGTCCTGCTTGTGAGATGAGTCCAGCGTTCTCTGTTTCCGGAGCCCAGGCACGGCCACTGTCAAGGAGCCAGCACCGCCCTGCATCCCCTGAATCTCCTCTTGCTCCCCGATGTCATAAAGCTAGAGCGCCGTAATCTCGCGATGCACGAGATAGCACAGGCGCAGTTCGTTCCCTGAGGCTGATGCCAGCCCAGGGAAGGAACTCTATGCCGGCACTGTGCATGCGCTAGCTCGCGCATCGCAAGATTACGGCTCTCTTGCTTTATGACGTTGGGGAGCAAGGAGGAGATTCGTAGGATGCGGGGCGGTGGTGGGCTCCTCGCAGTGGGTGTTCCTGGGCTCCGGAAACGTAAGTAGCCTAATTTGCATTTCTAGCAAATCGTTTTTTTACACAATAAAAGCACTGAGATCTATGGGGACTGGATATTGCAGATGTGCTAGCGGCCATCTAGCAGCCCATGTCCGCAGCTCTATACACAAATCGAGGTGACAGGTTTCCTTTAAACAGGAGTACAGTATTCAGATTTAGACCAAGTGTCCCACATTTTTAAGGACCTATCGGCATAGGTATGATAATGTTTTCTCATACGTATACGTGAAGTTAAATCTGTGCATTACATCAGAGACTGAAGGAGCAAGTTCGCTCGTCCAATTTGATTGATAGTTTTGTTGCTAGAACAAAATATGCCATACCTCCTCTATACTTGCTGGGGATTACGTCCAAGTCAAGCTATAGTAAGGCTAGGGAAGGGGAAGGGGCTATTGAATGACCAGCCAAGTCAAAGGCTGTCAAGAAAACTTCTCTCCAGAGTTCATTAATCTTAGGACAAGACCATAAGATTTGCTTTAAGGTGTCCCTGCCCCCAAAGTTCCTCCAGCATTGGTGTGAATATCCTGGGAACATGTGGCATAGTCTGTCGGGGGTGTAGTACCACCGTAGCTTGGTCTTCACGATAGATTCATAACGGGTAGTACATTTAAGGATTCTGGCAGATAGTCGTAGACCTGTCGACCACTGGGCATTCGAGAAGGATTTGTTCATTTCCGACTCCCAGGAAAGAAAAGGTTAGGATTTAACAAAAGCATCCTCGTTGCCCATCATGACATAAATAGGCCTAAGGGGCAGATTTTTCATCCCCACCATCTATCCCCACCATCTGTGAAGATCGATGGGTTCACTTAGACAAGTGACTGGCCATAATTCCAAGAAAGTGCGGTTGATATTAACAGAGATATGGAGCTCAGCTTGGACAAGATGTTGTAGTCTTAGGTACTTATAAAAATCTTTAGTCGGGGTATTGTATTTATCACATAGGTACCGAAAAGGGTGTAGGTCAGATAAGATAAGATGCCATTATGGTCACTGTACAATACAATGAAATGTTGTTTGGAGCAATCCTAGATGCCATGGACAGAGGAACAAAGAACTGACATTTAAACTAAAGCATTGCACTAGAAAGCATGTCTATTCCGAGTTCACAGCATATACCGTATATAGCAAGAGCAAAGTAGGAAGTGCAATATATATACAAACTGATTCAGACCCCACTGCAGACAAGAGATCATCATGGGGTCACGAATGCAGCAGTCACTTCAGTCTGTGGTAGTTTCTATCCCAGGAAGAGCATTGGAGCATTAATCTGAGCAATTAGGAGACTGATTGCTTTGGGGTAAAAGCTGTTCTTCAGCTTAGTGGTGCGGGCATGTAGGGCTCTAAGACGCCTACCAGAGGGTAGGGGGGTGGAAAGGCTGTGGCCGGGGTGAGTTGGATCCCCGCAGATAATCTTTGCCCTGCTGCTGCAACGAGCAGTGAAGATGTCATCCAGTGATGGTGAATGAGTGCCAGTGATTCTTCCAGCCATTCTGATGATGTGCTTGAGGGTCTTCTCGTGGACTATCTCCATGTTTCCACCATTAATGCTAATGGAATGGCGTCCATTTCGTTTTTTCTTCCTAAAATTCAGAATCAGCTCCTTTGTTTTCTTGGTATTGAGTATGAGGTTGTTGTTCTTACTCCCTCTCTCTAGGTTCTCAATCTCTTTCCTATAGGCTGTTTCATCATTGTTGGAGATTAGGCCTATCACAGTCGTGTCATCTGCAAACTTTATAATGGTACTGGTATTGTGAAGAGGTTTGCAGTCATTTATGAAGAGGGAGTAGAGGAGAGGGCTCAGCACACAGTCTTGAGGTACCCCAGTGTTTAGTGTTAAGGATGAAGAGAAGCGCTTGCCCATGCGTACGATTTGTGGTCTTTTTGTAAGAAAATCCAGTATCCAGTTGCACAGGTGTGGGCTGAGACCCAGTTGTTCAGTTTCGTTGCCAACTTGTTTGGAGGGATGGTGTTAGGCAGGGCTGTAATCAATGAAGGCCATCCGCACATAGCGGTCTCTCTGCTCCAGGTGTGACAGTGCAGTGTGAAGACCAAGTGACACAGCGTCCTCCGCTGACCTATGTGCTCTGTAAGCAAACTGGTATTGGTCCATGGAGGTGCAGATCTTGCTCTTCCTGTGCCTGAGGACGTTCTTCAAATCACTTCATAACAATAGGAGTGAGAGCCACCGGGTGTTAATCACTGAAGGTCTTCACCCCTGCCTGTTTTGGAATTCGGACAATTGTGGAGGACTTCAGGCAAGTGGGGACAATGGCCTCCTCTAGTGAGCTGTTAAACATACTGGTAAACACTGGTTTCAGCTGTTTAGCACAGTTTTTTAGGACCTTTCCAGGAACTTCATCAGGGCCAGCTGCTTTATGGGGATTTATGTGGCTTAAGGCCCATTCTACCTCATGTGCTCTCAGCATCAGGGAACATGATGGAGGCTCTTGCTTTGCTAATTTGATGATAAGCAGCTCATTGTCTTTGTCAAATCGTGCAAAAAAATGATTTAGGTCATTAAGAGAGAAAGAATTTCCAGTGTTGATAGAACAGGTCTTGCTCTTATAATTCGTAATGGACTTGATACCTGCCACATGCGTCGGGATTCAAACCTTGTAAAAGGATGTTCTATTTTTGTTTTGTAGCAGTGCTTTGCCTCCTTAATGCCTCTCTTCAGACTGGACCTGGCTGTTTTGTACTCCTCTGGGTCTCCCTTACAGAAAGCAATGTCACGTGCCTTCAAATGGTTTTGGACATTTCTGTTTATCCATTGTTTCCCATTTAGGAAGGTCCGAATTATTTTGGGTATCAGTGACATTGTCCATACAAAATATAATATAGGATAGGACAGAGGAGGCCTATATGTTTAAGTCTGTTGGATTTTCCTCTGTAGCTGCCTGTTTAAACAAATCCCAATCTGTGTCCTCAAAACAGTCCTGTAGTCTCATTGTGGCTCCTTCAGGCCAAACTCTGTATGCAAAGTAGGCTTAATCCTGGTGATAAGAGGTTTGTATGCTGGAGCCAAAAACAAAGAAATGTAATCCGACCTGCCGAGAGGGGGGGGCAGGTGATGCTGTATAAGCATTTGCTATGTTGCAATAAACACGATCCAATGTATTTCTCCCCCTAGTTGGGAATTTAACAAACTGGTAAAATTTGGGGAGCACAGTTTTGAGATTGGCTTGGTTAAAATCACCCGCTAAGATGAACACTCCATCTGGATGGATATTTTGCAGATTGTTCTTAAAGAGGACCTTTCATCAGGGTAAAAAATGTGAACTAAGTATGCTGACATGTAGAGCGGCACCCAGGGATCTCCCTGCACTTACTATTATCCCTGGGCGTCGCTCCGTTCGCCGGTATAGGCTCCGGTATCTTCTGGGACTTGGTTATACTAGGAGGAGCCTAGTATCACTTGGTTATAGTAGGCGTATCCCAGGCTGCAGCGCTGGCCAATCGCAGCGCTCAGCTCACAGCCTGGGAGAAAAAAAACCTCCCAGGATATAAGCTGTGCCCTGCGATTGGCCAGCGCTAGAGCCTGGGATACGCCTACTATAACCAAGTGATACTAGGCTCCTCCTAGTAGAACCAAGTCCCAGAAGATACCGGAGCCTATACCGGGCGAACGGAGCGGCGCCCAGGGATAATAGTAAGTGCAGGGAGATCCCTGGGCGCCGCTCTACATGTCAGCATGGTTAGTACACATTTTCTACCCTGATGAAAGGTCCTCTTTAATATCATGCAATTTGGACAGTGCCAGCTTAACATTAGCTTGTGGAGGAATATAGACTACGGTGAGATACACGACTGTGAATTCCCTCGGTAAGTAGAACGGTCTACACTTAAGTGTCATCAATTCTAAATCAGCTGAGCAATATTGTTCAGCAATGGCTGTGGAGGTACACCCAGCATTATTGACATAAATGCACACTCCACCTCCCTTATTCTTACCGGACTCAGCAGTTCGATCCATTCGGTAGACAGTCGGATCCTCAAGTTCAATAACCTCGTCCGGGATGTTAGTATTTATCCAGGTTTCGGTGAAAAATGAGGCGCAAGTGTTCATCCTATCAGACGAGATCCTCAGTCTCAGCTCATCGATCTTGTTCCCTATAGACGGGGTATTTGCGGAAAACAGGCTGGGTAGCACTTGCTTGTTTGGGGGATTCTTTAATCGAGTATTGATGCCGCCCCTCTTGCCACGCTTCTGCTTCCTCTCCCGTCTCCTCCTGTGCCGTCATTTCGACGATATAATCATCCAGTCGGGCACCAATGTCCTTAGAATCTCATCTGGGATATTAGGGGGTGGTGGTGGAACAGGACCTTTCATTCCGATGTCCAGTAGCTCTTGCTCACATTATATGCTATGTGTGCTGTAGCAAACTGAATACAATTGCTCGCTGTGCTTAAAATTAAGGTAATAACTATGTAAAAAATAAGAAATTGGCATCTAAATGGAAGATATGGTTGCTACCTATGTTGTTTTTGTTACACTTAGGGCTGACCATGTGCCTACATCTATGTTGGGAATAAGGAGACAGGTGGAATCAATGGGTAAAAACTCCAGGATGGGTTTGGGATTTCGACTGGTTAAAGCAATGAATTTCTTCCAGTGTCTCGCTGCTGCGTCCACAAGGTGAGGATATTAGTTATGAGAGAAGGAAGGGAGAAGGGAGACCAGCAGTAGAGACCTCAGAGATGCCTGGGGGACAAAGGACGCTTCTATGTGCACCCATTGTTTGCTAAGGTCTCCCCGCCACCAGTCTTGCAAGGAGGCAGCAGTGTCATTGCTGTGCTCTGTTGCTGTGCCATTACATTAGATAGTTAGTTAGTTAGCTTATATAAATAATACAGAAAGTTAGTGGGAGATAGTCAGTGTAGGTTAGATAGTGATATAGTGTAGCTGATAGGTTCCAGTGCAGGGTGTTAGGTAGTGTGATAGGTTCTGCTGCCCATACATACATGCTACAGACATAGTGCTGTGATGTCACATTACATTAGATAGTTAGTTAGCTAGTTAGGTTATATATATAATACAGATAGTTAGTGGGAGATAGTCAGTGTAGGTTAGATAGTGATATAGTGTAGCTGATAGGCTCCAGTGCAGGGTGTTAGGTAGTGTGATAGGTTCTGCTCTCCATACATACATGCTACAGACATAGTGCTGTGATGTCACAAGTTCACAACAATACTGTGGCGAAAGTAACCTTGCCACGGCTACTTGGAGGGGCCTGCTTGCCAGCCTCCTGCTCTGTGACTATGGGCCCTCCAGAAGCTACAACCCTACCTGTATGGGTGATCATTTACCATCTACACTGGGGAATGCTCTACGCTGTATACTCCCCTGGCTATAATCCCTGAGCTCTTTTAGGAGCTTGTTCCTGCATCGCTCTCTAAAGAGAGAGAGGGTCACCCACTGGAACCTGGAAACCTTGTCGTAGTTCCAGGGTGGGTAGAAGACGGCAATATCCCAACCAAGCTATGGCGACATCAACCAGGGATGTGGAGGATGGTACAAAGTAATGAAAACTTCCCATTATCCACTGTTTACAGGTGGCAACTCCCAGCATGTAGGGGAGTGCCTGGGAGGAGGACTACTCCCCATTTGCAGGATTATTCTATAGTGACAATATTGGTTCCCATCGATCAGATGTGAGCATCATGTCTGCCATAGAGGAACATATCTGTAAAGAATAAATCAAGACAACTGGACTTGCTGTAGATTTCGTGAAAACGTTTCACTCGTTCTTCCAACGAGCTTTCTCAATTCTGAGTGACTTGTACAAGAATTCTCTGGGAATAAATATGTAACTGAATCAACATCTGGTAATTAGGTCATTATACCCAGCATGGGGTCAAAGGTGCTGATTCCATAGTCCTAATTGGAGTCAGTAGGTGATAATGACCTCCCAGAAAAAGGTGTCAAGACAGCATTGTAAGTGGCAGACAATAGATGTCTAACCCCCCGCCTCTATTCAAGCTTGGCCTCTCCATTTTCACGTAGATGGCCTCCTTCACACCTCGTTTGTACTCAATACCGTCAAAAAACGCTTCTGTTCTGTCCCCATTCATTGTCAATGGGGACAGAACAGAAGCGTTTTTTGCCGGTTTTGAGACCCTATGACGGATCTCTATACCGGAAAATATAAACACTAGTGTTAAAGTAGCCTAACCCGCTGGACTATAGAGTACATAGAGGAACATGCTCAGCCACAGGGCCCCAGGGGAACCAGCTGATTACCAGATAAGACATTCCAGCCATCCTCTCCAGCCAGTGGCTCACAAGCTGTGTTAAGATTACAACTCCCAGCATCCTTCAGCAGCCATTCTGGGGCATGCTGGGATACAGGGGCAGAATGTGAAGCATTATTGGCCCTTCTCATGGACTATATACACATCGCCCATAGGGTCGGTCCCCGCTAGGACTAGGTTTTTACTGGTTCAGGGTGCATCTTCTGGTCTAGAGACTAAGGCTACTTTCACACTAGCATTTTGCTGGATCCGGCAGGGTTCAGCAAAAACGCTTCCGTTACTGATAATACAAAAGCCTGCATCCGTTATGAACGGATCCGGTTTTATTATCTTTAACATAGCCAAGACGGATCCGTCATGAACTCCATTGAAAGTCATTGGGGGACAGATCCATTTTTTATTGTGTCAGCGAAAACGGATCCATCCCCATTGACTTGCATTGTGGGTCATAACAGATCCATTTTGCTTCGCATCTCAGCACGGAAAGCAGACTGCGGCATGCTGCAATGTGCTCTCCGGTGTGAGAATGGAACGGAATGCATTTTGGAGCATTTCATTCTGTTCAGTTACGTTTTTTCCCGGGTATTTATGGACACAATGTCATCGAGTACCGGGCCCATAGGACTATGGGTCCGTTACATCGATACATTTTTGTAATATGGAACGACACCTTACCATCCTTTGCAGATTATGTGGTAAAACTGAACTGCAATGATATTGGCCTCAGATTCACCTATGAGGCAAGTACAGAGACTCTCCCCTTCCTGGATCTCACGTAAGGGACCAGATGAGCTATCAACAACTATATTTCGTAAACCTACCTCCACAAACTCAGCCATTTTATTCCTCTGAAAAGAGGCATTCCATTTGGGCAGTATTTGCGCCTGCGGCGTAACTGCTCTGAAAAGACGGAGTTTAGGAGACAGGCGAACGACCTGAGAGAAAGATTCCTGAGTAGAGGATACCCAGATGAAATTTTGAGGAATGCATACCGTTGGGCAGTCACGACGGATCGTGTGGACCTACTTATACCCAGAAATAAGATTGAAGGAGAGAGAAAGAGCCGTCTGATAACAACCTTTGATGGGAGTACGGATCGCATGAGAGGGATTCTCAAAAAACACTGGCAGGTGCTTATGGTGGATCCAGACCTGAGGGAGGTCATTCATGACTATCCCCAAATTACATTCAGAAGGGGCACCAGCCTCAGAGATTCCCTCGTACACAGCCACTATACCCCACCCCCTGGTAGGGGTACACGGCTGCACCAGAAAACAGTAGGCTGTTACAGATGTGGAGGGTGTGTGGCTTGCAGCACCATGGTGAATGGCAAAACGTTCTACAGCACAAACTTACAGCGGTCCTTTCCTATTAAGGAATTTATCAATTGTAAAACCCTGAGTGCGATCTATAAGATCACTTGTACCTGCAAGCAGGATAACATTGGTAAAACTAGGAGAGAGCTGCGCCGCAGGCTGGGGGAGCACCTTAATGAAATTGAAAACAGGAGAGACACTCCAGTGTCCAGGCATATCCATGAGTGCCACCAGGGAAACCCCAAATTGTATTACAGCAATGGGCATTGAAAGAATTGCTCCCCCAGTCCTCGGAGGGGACTGGGATCGTCTCCTACTCCAGCGAGAAACACGCTGGATATTTACCCTGAGAACAGCTTCACCTACAGGTCTAAATGAACAGACTAGTTTTAGTTGCTTTGTATAAAATTACTTCTAAAAAACTAAACCTTACTACTTCCTCTTTGACAGCTCTTGCACTGATTAACTCCTTGATATCAGCGGCCCGGCTCAATATTTGAGGACTACTCAGTTCAAGTTTCAGGTTCTACCTGGCTTGCATAAAATGCCATTCTTAATTGAGCGCGTCTCCATAACAGAAGATGCGCGAGGAGCGATGGCCAGGAGAAGCGTCCCTGTCTCCTGGCAACCGCACTTGAAGTCTCGCGATATCAGGCGAGACCGAGCGCTGTGAAGTTATTCAATTCACTAGCGCGGGTTTGACGCTTCCCCCACATCGACTGGATGCTGCTGCGCATGCGCCTGTTGACACGCAGCGCTCCACATCTGGGAGGTGCGTCATCCAAGCCTCGATTTGGACACAGGATTTAAATACCGGCGCGAATTAGCTACATCCAGCCGCAGACGCCTGAGTGGGACCGGCATCAGTTGTCCTTACTCCACGTTCAGTACGCCTTGGATTTCCTTTCTCCTTTTTTTTATCTAGGGATCGGACCAGCCAGCGAACAGCCCCTAGGCTCCCTATGTTTCCCCTGATGAGCAATACTCCTTGCGAAACATGCATGTAGGGACCTGGCAGCAAAGGGCCTATTAGGGCGGATCAATTCCCGGGGTAGGTTCCGGTGTATACCTGGCCGCGGGGGACCGCGGCAGGGGTATAAGGGCTATCGTAGTCTCAGGCAGGGCTTACCAGGGTAAGTTATCTACCTTCTTTCACCTGCCTTACATCGGAACGCCTGGATATTAAACTCTGAGACCTCCATATATACCGGTAAGGAGGCCAGTGCATGACTAAAGGACGGATCTACATGGTGCGGCAAGACCACCGGTTCAATCCCATTATACCTGGGTGCCGCCGTGCACATTTGTAACTTGGATCCTCCTGGAACCCAAAAACGCAGGTTCCAGTCGTATTTTGTGTCTAATTTATGTATCACTATTAAGTTAAGGGCCAGATTTTTTAAAGTATAAATTAAAAGTTATATTTTATTTTACTCAGTCATAGATCATTGATATGTATCACCCCTTTGTTATGCTGTACGTTTTTTCCCTATTGACAATGAATGGGGCCAAAACAGAAGCTTTTTTTTTGCCGGTAGTAAGACTCTATGACGGATCTCAATACCGGAAAATATTAACGCTAGTGTGAAAGTAGCCTAACCCGCTGGACTATAGAGTACATTGTATCTCCTCCCTGGGGCAGTGATACTTTGTTTTCCTCGTTTGGTGACATCATCTCTGGAGGCAGTTGCAGCAGTTTTGTCGCCTTTTGTTTGTCTCTCTTTACACAACATCATTTATTACAAGAGGTGGGGGAGGGAGGGTCAGCATTAACTACTACAACCCCCAGGAGGCTCCTCTGCTGCTGTCCCAACCTTTATAGCTCCAGAAAAAGAAGGACTAGAAATAAGAGACAATCATCATTGCCTAACAGTTTGTTACAATGTATCAGTCTGTCTATTTCGTATAGAATCCTCTATGACTAGATACCATTGCAACAAACCCCCAGCTGTCAGCAGTATACTGATTTATAATGCTGTGTGTCTCTGCCTAACCTTAATGCTACAGGATCATAGTGACATAAAGCGGTCATTGTGATCCTGCAGAAGTAAGGTGAACCAGCGGCACACAGCTTTATAAATCAGTATACTGCCCTGCGCTCCTGCATGTCCAGAACGGAGGATCACGCTCACACACGGAGAGTGATTTTCGCAATGGACTCGTCGGGTGAAACAGCCCTATGGGTATATGCACAGGGCAGAGTAGTTTAGGGCTCATGCACTTAACCGTTGGTGTTTTGCGGTTCACAAATTGTGGATTCGCAAATCACAGATACCAGCCATGTTTTTTCTGCATTTTGCTGGCTGGCCCCTAATAGAACAGTCATATCCTTGTCCGTAATGTGGACAATAATAGGACATGCTCTATTTTTTTGCGAAGAAAGTGATGCAAATGAGCTGTTAACAAGCTCCGCCTCTAATTCCACCAGATGTAAGGCAGCTATCCTATAAGTCAAGTCAGCTGTCTGCAGATGAGGTGCTGGCTTAGTTATTATCCTGTCTCAGTGCCTGTTTAAAGGGTCTATAGCAGGGATCAGCAACCTTCCGCACTCCAGCTGTTGTGAAACTACAATTCCCAGCATGCTCCATTCCTTTCTATGACAGTTCTTAGAAGGGCAGAGCAAGTATGCATGCTGGAAGTTATAGTTTCACAACACCTGGAGTGCCAGAGGTTGCCTACCCCTCGTCTATAGGATAGCTGCCTTACAGCTGGTGGCATCAGAGGCGGAGCTTGTTAACAGCTGATTTGCATCCCTTTTTTCCAGAAATCCAGAGGAGCACGTACGGCCTATAAGTCTCCTCACGCTGTCTAAGGCGCTCTCTCCTCAAGGACAGATAGTACCCCCCAAATCCTATTTTTTTGCAGAATGGCAATGTGGACATACAGACAGAGAATGCACACAGAGTAATTTCCGTTTTTTAGCAGTCCCATTAAAGTGAATGGTTCCACATGATTAATGTATTGGTTGAGGTACCGGGTCATAACCACCTCATTTAACCCACCAAGCCCACCTTCCTACCTACCCGTCCACCCACCATCTACGCCCCAATAATCACACAACACCTCAGGTGGATTTTAATTGGCCACAGCAGCCATTTATTATTAACATAAATACATAACATATATATATAACATAACCCAGACGAAGGAGGTCCTGGAAGCCCCCAAATGTCCACGTACACAACCACACAGCAAATCCACCTTGCCTCCAGCCGCGTTATACTAGCTCGGAGACAGCCGGTGGTGGACGCCTCAACAAACCGAACATGTAAGCCCCCACCCTGAGAGTCCAGCCCCCACCATAAGGGGCCCTCTCAGCCTCAATCCCGATCCGTATTCCCAGCTTCCAGTACCTCCTGCCGCCACGACTGCCATGACATTCCCCCCCCCCAACACACGAAAACTCCCCTAAGTCCCCAGTGCCCGATTAGTTTCCTTTGTTTTTTTTTTTTTTTGTAACTAAAATTAACCCCTCATAAACACAACACTCGGGAGGGTGGGTGGGAGCTTTTTCTCTATCACAAAATGGCACCCTTCACCTTACTCCACCCCCCTATATAGCCCACCTAACTCCGCCCTACCTGTGCCACACCCCCCCACCTTCCCTGCAACAATTTCAAATCCATTAACCCCTAACCTCCCTGACCCTCCCAACCAAACTTAATCATGCTGGCCTACCCTTAGCTACGCCCTAGTCCGGCCATACTTAATTAATGTATTGGTTGAGGTACCGGGTCATAACCACCTCATTTAACCCACCAAGCCCACCTTCCTACCTACCCGTCCACCCACCATCTTCGCCCCAATAATCACACAACACCTCAGGTGGATTTTAATTGGCCACAGCAGCCATTTATTATTAACATAAATACATAACATATATATATATAACATAACCCAGACGAAGGAGGTCCTGGAAGCCCCCAAATGTCCACGTACACAACCACACGGCAAATCCACCTTGCCTCCAGCCGCGTTAAACTAGCTCAGAGACAGCCGGTGGTGGACGCCTAAACAAACCGAACATGTAAGCCCCCACCCTGAGAGTCCAGCCCCCACCATAAGGGGCCCTCTCAGCCTCAATCCCGATCCATATTCCCAGCTTCCAGTACCTCCTGCCGCCAACAACGCGCAACTTGACAGCCACCCACCTCAAGCTTGCGCGTTCCGCCACACACCCAAATCTCTTTCAATTCCATCCTGCAACCCCAGGGACCACAAATCAATACCTACCGCGTTCAAATGAACGTCATCCCTCCTCCAAAACTCCCCCAAACCAGCCTCCAACTCCCTATGCCGTACTGCGACCGCCCCGTGCCTCGCCATAAATTTCCCGATAGCCCTATTAACTTTGATACGAGCTTTGTTGATCCTATCAACCGACCTTGCCTCCCTCCACTTCCTCCTAGGCACAATGTCTGACCACACCACCACCATGCCGGGAAACAAAGACCAAAGCCTCAAGAAATCAAACTTGATGTCTCCGGCGTAACTCCCAAATCATTACCTCCGCAGTGCACCACGAGCACATCCGGGGCCCGGTCCAATCGCGCGAATCTATGAACCTCACGTAACACCCCCCCCCCATAACATGCCTCTAAACCCCAACCACCTTACCACCGCCACATCCTCAGACAATCCCAACTGCCGACCAAGCTTCCTCACATCCGCCCTAAGTGCTCCCCACCAGACGAAGGAGTGGCCCAGGATCCAAACAAGAGCCGCCGGGGAACCTGAAACAACAAAAACCACATTAAGCATAACGCCCCACCAATTCCCCTTTAAACCAAATTATCCAACCTAACGTACGATCGGAACCTGACCGATTTCCATCTCCCAATCCTCATAATTTGTTCATCACTCAGCCCCAACCTAGCGGCTTCCGTCGCAGCCCCTATCCGAAAGGAATGTCCAGAATACTGCGCATCATCCACCCCCAAAGCCGACAAACATTTCTTTAACACTGCAATAAACTGGTACCTAGATAAAAACGAACCGTCCTCGTGTCTAAGCAAGGGGCCATCCGCAAAACCAGCACACCTCTTAAAATCTACCAGGGTGGCCACCGGACATAACAAGCACCCCGGGACCGCGAACAAAGCAACCCTACAACCCCGGCCTTCCCTATCCGTCTTGGACCCCCGTAACCTAATCACAATTCTGTCCCCTCCCACAACAACATCCCCCATGGACAAACCGCCACCACACCGAACATTCCTGCCAACCAATTCCCCCAAACGGAAAGCCCCAAAAAACGCCAACGAGAATGACAACTTAAACAACCGTCTCTCCCATAACGAATAACAGACCAGTTCCACCTGCCTCCCAATGCCCAACAATAACTCAAACGATATAGGCTTCCTGCTGTCCTGATATCGCCTACCCCGCCTCCAACCCCTCAACACCTGCTTCACCAAAAAGGTCTTAGACACATCCGCTAAACCCCTGAACTTAAACCCAAAAGCCAAACCCGCCACAAACCTGTTAACCTGCGCCAACCCTCTTCCTTCATTTGCCCTAAAAACAATAACAAAGGCACCTCTCCCCCATCAACCCCAACCCCAAATCTGTCACACCACCGCACCCAGCCTGCCCAAGCCCTCTCGTATGCCGCCCATGTCCCCTCGCACAGCGATGCCCGTAACAGACCCGCTACAGTACCTCCAAGATCTCCCACATTGCCGCCGGACAAACCAAACCTTCCGCATCCGCCCCCTTTGTTGCCAACTGCCGAAACCGTTCCAACTGCGAACGAGAAAGAGCGTCAGCTATGGAATTCGACACCCCCGGGACATGACACGCCACCACCCACGCGTTAATGGACAGACACCGTAACACCATATGTTGCAACAACCGCACCACCGGAGGGGAGGAGGCGGTCAATGAATTGATCGCCTGCACCACTCCCAAGTTGTCACAATGAAAACGTATTTTCCTATCCCGAAACTCATCCTCCCACAAAACCACCGCTAACACTATAGGAAAAAGCTCAAGTAACGCTAAGTTCCTCACCCAACCCTTCGTCACCCATGTCTCAGGCCACCTTCCCGCACACCAATGCCCTTGACAGTACACCCCAAAACCCACTCCCCCTGCGGCGTCCGAAAATAACTTGTAATCAAAATCCTCAATCACCTCTTGCATAACCAATGCCCTGCCGTTAAAACGTTGCAAAAACCCGTCCCACACCTCCAAATCCGTCTTCAACTCCTTTCCTAACCTAATAAAATGATGTGGAGCCGTCACCCCCGTCGTCGCCGCCGCCAGCCGCCTGCAAAAAATTCTCCCCATCGGCATAATGCGACATGCAAAGTTCAACTTCCCTAATAACGACTGAAGATCCTTCAACCGAATCTTCTTCACCCGCCCCGCCCTCTCTACAGCCTCCCGTAAATCCTGCACCTTATTATCAGGGAGCCTACATTCCATCCTAACCGTGCCAATAGTAATTCCCAAAAAACTAAGTTCGGTCGTAGGACCAACCATTTTATCCTTTGCCAATGGAACCCCGAACGACGAAAAAATTGCCTGCAAGGAACCTAACAACAATGCACACACCCACGAATCAGCCGGGCCCAAACACAAAAAATCGTCTAAATAATGAATGATGGACGAACAACCCGCCACATCCGCAACCACCCATTCCAAAAACGAGCTAAACCGCTCAAAAAACGCACAGGATACCGAACAGCCCATGGGTAAACAATGATCAACAAAAAACTTACCCTCCCAACAACAACCCAATAAATGAAGGCTATCTGGACTAACCGGCATAAGGCGAAACGCCGCCTCAATGTCCGTTTTAGCCAACAGCGTCCCCGGACCCAACTTCCTAACCCAAGCCACAGCCGCATCAAATGACGTATAAACCACCGAACAAATGTCAGGGTCAATACCATCATTGACCGAAGCCCCTTTAGGAAAGGAAAGATGGTGTATCAGCCGAAATTTATTCGGCTCCTTTTTAGGCACTACCCCCAACGGCGAAACCCGTAAATTCGGTAACGGAGGGCTCTCGAACGGCCCAGCCATCCTACCCAACCGAACCTCAGCCGCCAATTTATCCGCCACCACCTGAGCATGTTCAGACGCCGAACGCAAATTTTTATCCCCCAAAACCGCCGGCAAGGGAACTGATGGAATAGGAAAACCAACAGTAAACCCTTCACGCAACCACTCCGCCACCTCCCGATTAGGGTATCTATCTAGACCCTTTTCCAGCACCCTCCGCACCCCCTCTTTGCCTACTCCCCTTAAAACACCTGTTCGCTCCGTGATTCCCCCCGCACGTGGCACATTCATGTTTGAATCTGCACTTCGCCCCGAACTTACATGCCCCCTCATTAAACAGGAAGCATTGTCCCTTTGCGGACGCAGCCGCCAAGGTAAAGTGTCCCGACCCCCCTGACTCCCCCCGAAAGGGCTGCCCCTGTCTCCCCGGCGCCGTCACCCTCATCCATAACCCAATATCCTTATGGTCCCACCTCATATTGGGGCGGACCGCTTTCCTCTGCCGAAATTGCTCGTCATACCTTAACCAACCCACACCCCCATATACGCGATAAGCTTCCCCTATCGCATCCATATAGCTGAACAACGCCGAGCAGCATTGCGGATTCTTCTCCCCTATCACGCTAGCCAATATTGCAAATGCCTGCAACCAATTCCCAAAAGTACGGGGTATCAATCTGTACTGCCGTTTCTCATCCTCCTCTTTTTTCCTATCATCCCTCTGCTCCCTATCTAAATTAAACCGTTCCAGTGGAAGAAGGGAAAAAATCTCCACGTATTCTCCCTTCCAAATCCGCTCCCTCACCTCCTGTTTCAGATGGGCTCCCAACGGCCCCTCAAAACAGACATATACCTCGCCTTGTGCTGTATCTCCCACCTTCTCCCCCACATCCTCGCCCCCCGCCTGCGTCTGCACAGAAACCGAGCCACTAGTCCGTGTCGCAACCTCGGCCGCCCCACCAGTACTACCAGCACCGACCCCCCAAGCCTGCAAAGGGGCCCTACCAGCATTGCCCAAACCTGCCACCAACCCTGCCAGGCCACCCAAAAACTGCCCCAAACCACCAACTAACTCCCCTTGGCCGCCCCTCAGCCCACTCCCCCCATGGGCGCTAAACAGAGAAATAAGGGATCTCTACGGGTTCTCACCTAACTGCCCGGGCGCTGTGAACCCGGCAGCGGAAGATCCTGCATCCTGACGTCCGTCTGCCATCTGCGACACCTCACTCTATCTTGGGACTTGACTGGCGCAGGGGTTCTGCACCCCAGGAGGATCCATGCTGGGTGCGCTCCTCTCTTCACTTCTGTCCACCAGGGGGTGCTGAAGACACACAGAAGTTCCTGGCATCTCCTCAACCTGGGGCCTGCGCTCTTCTGCCACTTGCTGTTGCGCAGCCCCGCATGCCACATGGCTCCTGTCGCTCCCGCGCTGAACAGGCCTCCCATCCCCCACTCCAGGGAAGGATCCTGCCGCCCCTGCTCCTGCTCCACCGCTGCTGGCCGGAGAGGACAGGGGGAGGGGCCCCCTGCCCTGCGCTGGGTTCCGCCTGCCATTAGGATTCCTCCCACGCTGGGAGGACAAGGATGGATGATGCCCTGCACTCCCCCCAGGTGGAGGGTCCCCGGAGGGGCTCCTGATGCGGCGCCGAACCCGGGGGGTCTCAGATGGGCTTAGGCGCGCCGGCGGACGTACCCGCCGCGGCCGTCTGCCTTCTGGCGGTGGGCTAACAGCACCCACCGCCACCCCCCTCAACATGCTGTCCAGCTGCGTGCTCAGCCACTCCGGGCCCCGCTCTGCCGCTGCCTCTCTTAGCCTGGACAACATGTCGCCAACGGTAAGTGCCTGAGACATCCTACCAGCTTTTTCTCTATCACAAAATGGCACCCTGCACCTTACTCTACCCCCCTATATAGCCCACCTAACTCCGCCCTACCTGTGCCACACCCCCCCACCTTCCCTGCAACAATTTCAAATCCATTAACCCCTAACCTCCCTGACCCTCCCAACCAAACTTAATCATGCTGGCCTACCCTTAGCTACGCCCTAGTCCGGCCATACTTACAAGCTGCAAAAAAAATAACTGAACGGACACGGACAAAAAATATGTTGGTGTGCATGAGCCCTTATGGAGATTTTCCTGTGGTTGTTGCTGCTTGTCAGCACCTAATCTGCACCAAAATCCACAATGCAGAGTGAAACCTGCACTGAAACTCTGCAATACACGGGCACCGGCGGCGCGGCGGATGCGGACCTGTTGACTTGAATGGGTAATCTATATGCATGATACGGCAAAAGACATGTCCTATCTGTTGCGAACCGGAGGCAAAAATCGGAAGCCTACGGAAAGACTCAGAAGCACTTCAGTGGGCTCATCAAGAAAAGCCAAGCTTGCCATAGAAGCCTCCACCCACTCAGTCGTGTAAAAATATCAAAATGCACACTACCACTGGAAAGGAGGAGAGAGCACAAGAGTTTACGTTACAGTATGCCGCACGGGCCCTGTATACTCTCTTAGTGCCCCACACAGTGGTTATTCCCCCTTAGTGCCACAGTAGTAATGCCCTATTAGTGTCCCCACAGAGTAGTCATTCCCCTTTAGTGCCCCTTTCACAGTAATAATGCCCCCATAGTGCCCCCACACAGTGCCCCCCTTACAGTAGTGAGGTCCCTGTAGTGTTAACAGAATGAAAAGTAATACTCATCTAGCCCTGTTCCCCATGAATGGAGCACATCATGCTCTCTCAAGCACCAGGCATGATGGAGTGATGTCATCGGACCTGCACAGGGCTATTCCCCGGCCGGGGATGATCATGGGCCTGTGCGCTCTCCTACTTAACCCAGCAGGCATGATTACATCACTGCATTATGTCTGGTGCTGGGGAAAGCATAGGCGGGGGAACAAGGTTTGGATGGTAATGGATGAGACGCAGCAGGCAGACTTAGGCCCGAGCCCGAGTTATTGTCTGTCATCCATTACAGCCCGCGCTTACCTGCCAGTGCAAACACACACAGTAATTAGGGGTGAAGCTAAGGGCCCATGGGCCCTGGTACAAGAGTTCAGCTTGGGCCCCCCTTCAGCTTTGTGACCAGGGGCACGGAAGCACATTGCCTTCGTGCTGCCAGAGACAAAAATTGAAACAGCACCCCCCGCCACAATGCCAAATTTGGTGTCTTTTTATGTGGCACAAGGGTCTTTGGGCCCCCTCAGGCTCTGGGGCCCAGTAGCGACTGCTACCTTTGCACTCCTTATAGCTATGCCCCTGACAGTAATCATTACTTAGGGCCCTGTGGCAGCCACTATGGAGGTAGTTTCACCCCTGTTGAGGTGATTTTAAGGACATATCTTGTTGATACTCCACAACTGAAAAGTCCAAATTGGGGGTTTTCTCTAAATCTATACCAACAGCTGTTTGGCTTACATTGATCTAGATTTTTACACCACACTTGTGGAGTAAATGGTGCACTGTATGCCACCCCCCTTTCCTGTGAAAATTCACTTCTTCAGGTAAACCCCACCTAGGGTGGCCAGACGTCCAGTTTTAGGCCGGATAGTCCGGTTTTCAGGCTCCCTGTCCCTAGTCCGGTGCAGTGCCTGGACGGACTCAGGGATTTCCTCCCGTTCAGTAGCTCACAGTCAGAGAGAAGCATTGCGCTGTGTGAGCGTGAGCTGCAGCAACTAACCGAGGCTTCTTTCAACCCCAGTCAGTCACTAGAGCTGCAGACGTGGCTCCCTGTGGCTGACTGAGGGGGAGAGAAGCGCAAGGCGCTGCCCCAGCTCACCTTCTGGGCTGAAAAATCTTCCGTCTCCATCCCCGTGGTTTTGCGGCCGGCGGGGGCGGGACTTCACTGATCTGGGGGAAGGGCTTCACAGGGTTTACAGCGTGGTGGGCGTGGCTTGGTGTGTGGCCAGTGAGGTCCGGCTTTCTAGGGTGAAGCCAGTGGTCACCCTAACCCCACCCCTTGTTAAACATGCTGGAAAAAGTGTAGAAAAACTAGATGCAACAATTTGTGCCACTTTGGCCTCAAGCACACAACCGTTATTTTGGTCCGCGTCCGAGCCGCATATTTTGCTGCTCGGGCGCGGACCCATTCACTTAAATGGGGCCGCAAAAGATGCGGACAGCACTCCGCAAATTGTGGAACGGAACGCGTAGCAGCTTCCGTGTTTTGCGGATCCGCGGTTTGCGAACCACAAAACACATACAGTCGTGTGCATGAGGCCTTTTAGACAGATTTTTCACAAAGATAGATTAGTAAACCTAGACCATGGGCCAGTGACAGGACTGCTGGAGGCTTCTAGTCCATGCATCAATGAAGCCTACATGTGCATGACCCCCAGGTCAGTTGGGTTATTAAAAGGGGCGACTCGGAGACTGCAGGGAGTATGAGGAGCAGCAAAGCTACTGGTGCTACATGTCTGCAGCACAAAGCAGGAGGTACCGGATGCTCTGCACATTTTATGTACACTACAGTGCTAAGGTTTTGGATAAGTGTGGCAAAAAATGCTGAAAGTAAGAATGAACCATCAAAAAATGTGGTGATAAGAAAGCAGGATGCGCTCATACCCATATGCAGTTGTGCATTTCTATAGGGGAGCACATCCTGCACTTGTAGTCCGTTGCTAATGGCAATCACCAGCAAAAAATGCATACAATGGATGATGCCAGCAACGGACTACAAGTACCACAATGGACATCCTACATAAGATGAAATTTATGTGGATGTGGCAAGAATTCAGAACAAACACAGAACCAGAGATAGGTGCACACTGCCGTCACACTAAACCCTCACACTGGTGATTGCCATTAGCAACGGACTACAAGTGCAGGATGTGCTCCCCTATAGAAATGCACAACTGCATATGGGTATGAGCGCATCCTGCTTTCTTATCACCACATTTTTTGATGGTTTATATATATATATGTACGGAGGTGTATAAACTCCAATTTAAATGTGACTGTTTTTCATCTTCAGGTCACATTTGGGTGCACCTGCTAGGCTTTGGGCTATATCAGTCAGTCTTGGGTAGGGCTCATAGACACCTCCCACCTCCCATTGCAAGCATGGCTACATGCTGGAGGTAACAGAGGAGATGTTTGTGAGTCGTCCTAATGCTCCTGTAATTGCCCACTGGCCCCTGATATCGCCCATATGGCGCAGGTAGGTGAGTGTTAGGGCCCTCGGGCTACTTGAGAGACCTTGACGCTGGTGCCCGAGGCTTAAGACATGTCCTCCTAGTAGGATATGTCGAACTAACTCTCAATTTTTAACATCAGTGTGAGGGTTTAGTGTGACGGCAGTGTGCACCTATCTCTGGTTCTGTGTTTGTTCTGAAAGTAAGAATGCTTTCAAAAATGGAAGTGTTACCAGTTTATTTTTTTTATCAATTAACAAAATCCAAAGTGAATGAACAAAACAGGAATCTAAATTCGACTGCATTAGTGCTTCTAGGAAGACTTGCACACTGTTTTTGGCAGGGAGGTTGTTCCAAACATCTTGGAGAACTAACCACAGATCTTCTGTGGATGTAGGCTTGCTCAAATCCTCTCTTCATCAAATCCCAGACAGACCGGGCGATGTTGAGATGAGCTTTTCGTGGGGGTGATAATATCACTTTTAGGTCTCCCTGCTCTTATTTAACCCAAAGATTTCTTAATGATATTGGCTGGATGTTTTGGGTTGTTGTCCTGCTGCAAAATAAATTTGGAGCCAATCAGACCCCTCCCTAATGGTACTGTATGATGGATAAGTATCTGCCTGTATTTGAGAATATCATTAATCCTGACCAAATACCCAACTCCATTTGATGAAATGCAGCTCCGAACTTATAAGGAACGCCAGCCGTGTTTCACTGTTGCCTGCAGACACTCATTATTGTATGGTTCTCCAGCCCTTCGGTAACCAAACTGCCTTCTGTTACAGCCAAATATTTCAGATGGCATCAGTCCAAAATACCTTCTGCCATTTTTATTGCACCCTAGCACTATTTTTTAAGAGGAGTTGAATTGTTTTTCCTAGTTGTTTCAATGTCAAAGGTATGGCTTTTTGGTCACAATTCTTCCCTGAAGACCACTTCTGGCTAGACTTCTCCGAACAGTAGATGGGTGCACCTGGGTCCCAATGGTTTCTGCCAGTACTAACCTGATGGCCATCTTCAGCTTTTGAAGGAAATTTACCATATGTCTTTCATCTGCTATGTGAAAAAAAGAGATTTCAGCTCACCCTCCGTCCTCCTTCGCCGTGCACGGATCCCGGACCAGGAAACAATCAGAACAGTAGAAAAAATCCAGCAGCAGGCTCAGGATAAAATCCAATTTCTTTATTTCTTCATCATGAAATCCATAGGCTGACCAGACAGGCAAGGTCTACGCGTTTCGACTGTACTTCCAAATCATGAACACATACTGTTATCACATATGTAATGTCTCGGAGTGCCATTACCACTTCTTTTTGGCACCTTGCTACCATTTCCTATGTGCTAGTATGTATTATCTAATGTACTTCTTGTCATCTTATAATAATGTGCATATTCCTTCATGTAACTGGTTATGTTCATGCAATTGCCTGGTCCACCAGCAGATGGCGGCAACATTGGCAGAAATAGGCTCTCTGGAGAGAAACAGTCTGGTTTCTCCCAGCCCTCTGTAGAGAGGGAGGAGTTTAGTTAGTCAGTGATTGAGTGTCTAGTCTACCCTCCGTAGTGAGAGGTTGTGAGTAGGCCAGCAGAGCACCATCTGCTCTGCTAGGCCCAGAGGCCCTGCCTCTGAAGTCTACATGGTTGCATGACTCCTCTTAGGCTTGCATTGCCTCCCAAGCTAACAGAGCAGGACAAGAGTTCCTAGGATTACAAGTAAGAGACAGACTACAGACAGCTAAGTTCCAGCAGAAGAGGAAGAGTTTCCTATTTATCCAGCCAAGCATAGCAGAGAGAGAGAGCTACCACATAGCAGAGCTGGGATTGATGCAGAGAAGTAATTGCCTGCCAGATTATGCCAATACCTGCTGATTTCCAAGATAAAGTTTGGAAACTTTTTGGATTACCGTTTATGCCAAGTAAAGCTGTGTTCAATGTTACTACAAAGTCTGGACTCCATTTATTCTACCTATTCATCATCCAAGTTCAACTGCCCTTTTTGCAGTGCTTCGGACCACATCATGTCTGGGATCCAACCGTATCCAGGTAGGAACACCGTGACACGTGTATACAACATCTACAGAGACTGTAGGCCACCCTGCACCACTCTGGCAATCCTATCCCTGGGTACCAACATTACCATCTACAAAGGGGACTCCAAGTCCTCGTTGCTTCACGTCAGCTAGCGTCACGATTACTTGCTCTATAAGAGGGACATATTTCGTAGAAACCTCCTAATGGGGAGGGGATACCCCAGGCACGGCCTAGTGGGACATCACACATACTTTAGTTTAAAATTCCTCTCTTGCCATGATGGGGCCAACCAGGTGGCGAGTAATAATCAGCTCCAAGCTAGAGCTGCTTCCAAAGGCTTTCTTAAAATACATGCAAAACGCTACTCAATTATAACACAACAAAAAACAAAAAACTAAATGGGAGCGAGTCAGTGCTCATAGATCAAATCATAGAGATTATTCATACCCTTCGGATTTCTCGTGTTCAGTGTAAAAATCCAAAAGGATTCTCTATTCAGCAATCGCCTATTTATGTCTCTGCCTCGTGCGGATTTAAATACCCTTTCTCAGGGGCTGATTAAGTGCATGATAGGCCCGGGGCTGTCTACCCAAATTGCCCCCCCCTCCATTTTAAGTTTCAGTTTTTTTTTCTATATGAAGAGGCTGCGGTGCTTTGTAAACGTCACTGTCTCTTCCTAGGCCATATGATGTCACATTCATCGTTCACGTGGCCGAGGTGCAGCTCTTTCCCATCTGAGTGATTGGGGCTGAGCTGCAATACCAAGCACAGTGCTATCAAATGGACAGCGCTGCGCTTGGTAAGGAGTAGAGTTGAGTGGACACCTGGATGTTCGGGTTCAACGGGTTCGACCGAACTTCGGAAAAAAGTTTGAGTTTGGGACCCGAACTTGAACCCGAACCCCATTGAAGTCAATGGGGACCCGAACTTTTGAGCACTAAAATGGCTGTACAAATGTCATGCAAAGGGCTAGAGGGCTGCAAATGCCAGCAACATGTTGGTAAGAGCATGGCAAGTGCTCTGCAAACAAATGTGGATAGGGAAATGACTTTAAATAACATAAAATAGGTAAAAATAAAAAATAATAATCTTGATCTAGGAGGACGAGGTCCATATGGAGTAGGAGGTTGAGGAGGCGGTGGATGTGGCAGTGTAGGTGGAAGTGGCGGTGGAAGAGGAGGAGGTAGCCTACACTGCTTTGTGGATTTAAATTTTATTTTTAAAAATAGGGTACACCCCAAAACATTGGGAAATTTAACCTGTGATAACCACCTCCAGTCATGCTAAACACACGTTCAGACAATACACTGGCTCCAGCGCAGGCCAGCCCCTCCAAGGGTTAAAGAGCAAGCTCAGGCCATGTGCCCAATTTGGAGACCCAGAATTTGCATGTTCCCAAGTAGTTAATGTATTTTTAATAGAGTGATTAATAAAGATTAAGTTTTACCTATTACTAGTCAGAAAGGTTGCAAACGTTACGCTAGGTCCAAGTGACCACCTAACCCCCCTTCCAGAAGTTGCAGGGGCTGACCCCTGTCAATCAGTTCGTGTAGGCATGTGAACAGTTACCGCCCCACCATGTCGCATGTCCCCGTGATGTTCACAATCCAATTTTATATCAACTTTCGATGTTCTTTTATGCGCCTACCATGGTGATCACAGGTGGCGGGGAATCAGGGTTCCAGGCTAGAGAGGGAGCGTGAGAAAAAGAGACCAAATTTAAGGGAGATAAATGTATAAAAAAAAATTGGGATCGAGCATAAATGTGTGAAAAGCTATTGAGGAGCATGGACGTGCACACATAGGGCTCAAAGGGGGCTTGAGCCCCTGCCCTTTTCTGTCTCTGCCCCTTTAATGCCCTTCTTTTTTTTTTTTTTCGGGGTCGGCGGCGCTAGGCGGAACAAGCGGCTGCCTTTTTTTCCCCACTTTTGCAATTGCCAGGCGGCGGGCGTGTGTCGGCTGGGCCCATGCGGCGCATGCACGCAGCACTATTCAGCGCTGCAGTCAAGTGCCTCAGTACTAGTCACATGGGGGTGGCGCGCGGGAGTCTGGAGCTGAGCTGAATTCAACGTGCAACTACTAGTGGTGCTCATCGGTGAGTGAGCTTGTGTGGTGCTCGAGTGAGTGCCACTGCTGTCAGTCTGTCACTGTGCCAACATGGAGGGGGTTGTCCGGTCGGGGGAGAAATGTACCATGGGGGGATTCAAGATGTGCTGCAGTGCTGCCAGTGCAAGGCCCAGAAATGTGTGGGAGAAACTACTGTGTGTGGGGCAAATTACTATTACTATGTGGGGGCAGTGTGGGGACAAATTACTATGTGGGGGCAGTGTGGGGACAAATTACTATGTGGGGACAAATTACTATGTGGGGACAAATTACTATGTGGGGGCAGTGTGGGGACAAATTGTTATGTGGGGGCAAATTACTATGTGGGGGCAGTGTGGGGACAAATTATTATGTGGGGGCAGTGTGGGGACAAATTATTATGTGGGGGCAAATTACTATGTGGGGGCAGTGTGGGGACAAATTACTATGTGGGGGCAGTGTGGGGACAAATTATTATGTGGGGGCAGTGTGGGGACAAATTATCATGTGGGGGCAGTGTGGGGATAAATTACTATGTGGGGGCAGTGTGGGGACAAATTACTCTGTGGGGGCAGTGTGGGGACAAATTACTATGTGGGGGCAATGTGGGGACAAATAACTATGTGGGGGCAGTGTGGGGACAAATTATTATGTGGGGGCAAATTACTATATGGGGGCAGTGTGGGGACAAATTACTATGTGGGGGCAATGTGGGGACAAATAACTATGTGGGGGCAGTGTGGGGACAAATTATTATGTGGGGGCAAATTACTATATGGGGGCAGTGTGGGGACAAATTACTATGTGGGGTCAGTGTGGGGACAAATTACTATGTGGGGTCAGTGTGGGGACAAATTACTATGTGGGGGCAAATTACTGTGTGAGGGCAGTGTGGGGGCAATCACTATGTGGGGGCAGTGTGGGGACAAATTACTGTGTGGGGGCAATCACTGTGTGGGGGCAATGTGGGGTAAATTACTGTGTGGGGGCAAATTACTATGGGGGACAGTGTGGGGAAAATTACTATATTGGGGTGTTGCTATTGGGAAGGCACTGTAGGGGCAATTCTATTATTTTTGGGGACACTATACAGGGATTATTGCCTGGAGCACAATATAGGGTGTTATTATTACTGGGGGCACTCTAGGGAACATTATAGCTGCTGTGGACACTATAGGGACATTTGGGGTAATTTATCAAACTGGTGTAAAGTAGAACTGGCTTAGTCGCCCATAGCAACCAATCAGATTCCACCTTTCATTTTTGACAGCTCTTTTGGAAATCCACTTTTCTTTTACACCACTTTGATAAATGACCCCAATTATGTCTATTAGGGTCAGTATTTTTCAGCAGTATAATACCTGGGGCATTGGGGAGCTCCAGGGGCACAGTATTAGGAGTGGCAGCAGGATGGGGAGGGGGATGAAAACATTGAGAAATTTAACGTGTCTGTATTATAAACTCTGTAGAGACGAGATGCGGCTGAAAGAATTTGCCATGGCGGTCTAACGGAGGAGAAGAGGAAAGAGAAGGTCTACATGACAGGAGATGTCACTTGATGTAAGAGGTATGTGGTCCATCCTGCCGGCGGCAGCGCAATTTATTCACAGATACAATTGAGTCAACAGTCTGTCCTATCACCAGTGCAGGGTTAGGGTGACAGGATCCTTTAAGGCTAGCGCAGGGGCTGCCTGGGTAGAGGACGTGCGTGACGCACGTCTGTTACGTCACGTGACAGGTGCCCTTTTTTTTAATTTAAGCCCCTGCCCTTCAAAATGTCTGTGCACGTCCCTGTTGAGGAGCAAATGTGGGACAGATTACAGAAGCCCAAATGTTGGCCAAAAGAGTCAAGTGGAATTGTGGGAAAAGCTATTGAGGCGGAAATGTTGGCCAAAAGAGTATAGCGGAAATGTGGGACAAAGTATTGAAGCTTAAATGTGGTACAACTTGTTTAAGTTTAAGCATTGAATTAAAGGAGGTGGCGCGCATCAATTACAGAAGCATTTCCGTAATTTTATTCCCTGTCACTTATGCAGAGCAGGGGTTTATTCACGTCTAAAATTGTATAATGTCAACCCAAGAATGTAACAGAAAAATTACTGAAATTAATTAACCTGTCTACTTGGTAGAGCAGGGGTCTATGACAGAAAACAATTGTTTATTGTCACCCAAAAATTGGTGAATTTGACCATAAAATGTAACTGACAAATGTTATTTTTTTTTTTAGGTATAGCAGTGGTACTATACACCCAAAAATTAGTGAATTTCACCAGAAAATGTTATTGACAATTTTTATTTATTTTTTAACCGGCCTACTAGGTATAGCAGTGGTACTATACACCCAAAAAGTGGTTAATTTCACCAGAAAATGTAACAGATAATTATTTTAATTTATTTTACCGGTCTAATAGGTATAGCAGTGGTACTATACACACCAAACGTTTGGAGTTCCATATAGAGTAGGAGTTTGAGGAGGCGGTGGACACAGCTGAGTAGGTGGTAGTCGCGGTGGAGGAGGACGAGATAGCCAACACAGGTTTTTGGTTTTAATTTAATTTTGCAAAATTAAGGTACACTCCAAAAGAGTGTGAAATATCCAAAATACAAACATGAGCAATTGCGCTGCAGTATAACAATGGCTGGGTGAGGCTGGTATACATGTCTATTCTGCACAAGGTACGGACAAGTCCTGTGGGATCCATACCTGGTTCTTTTTAACCTCTTAAGGACTCAGGGCGTACATGTACGCCCTGAGAAGTTCCGATCACCGCTGCGCACGTGGCGGTGATCGGAACAAGATGCCTGCTGAAATCATTCAGCAGGCATCCTGTGACAATGCCGAGGTGGGTCCTGTGACCCCCCCGTGTCGGCGATCGCAACAAACCGCAGGTCAATTCAGACCTGCGGTTTGTTGCGCTATGTGTAGTCTCTGATCCCCGCGGTCTGTGACCGCGGGGATCAGAGACTAAAATCAGAGACTAAAATCAGAGACTAAAATCTGCCCCTAATTGTAAATTTTAACCCCCCCGGGCGGTGCAGGGGGGGGGGGGGATTTGCGGGCGGTGCTGCGGGTGGGCGGCGCGGGAGGCGGGCGGTGCGGCAGGCGGGATCGCAATTGCGATCCCCCGCCCGCCTCCTTTCAATGCATTTCCCTGGTGTCTAGTGGGTATAGCAGGGGGTCAGCACATTGCTGACCCCCTGCTATAAACTGCTGACATCTGTGCTGCAGATGTCAGCAGTTTAACCCCTTCTATACCGCGGTCCGTATGGACCGCTGTATAGAAGGTGTTAACATGGAGGGAGCTCCCTCCCTCTCCCATCAGGGGGCTGCCGTGCCTTTGCAGCCCCCGATGGGATAGGATAGTAGAGGGAGGAGCTCACCTCTCTTCCATCACCCGCTGCTCTGTAATGGCAGCGGGTGATGGTCACCATGGCAGCAGGGCGCTTTCAGAAGCGTCCTGCTTGCCATGTTATAGTAACTCTGGTCAGACTTCTGCTAAAGGCAGAAGTCTGACCAGGCTGTGCAAAGTAAAAAATACAGTGCAGTACACTATATAGTGTACTGTACTGTATTATATAGACACCAGATCCACTGGATCTACAAGAACCAAGTGGGTCAGAAAAATACATATCACTGAATAAAAATAAAAAAAAACAAATAAACTACACATATTAGGTATTGCCGCGTCCGTAAAAATCTCCTCTATAAAAATATCACGTGACCTAACCCCTCACGCAAGTAGCGTAAAAAAAAATCACAAAAAAATGGTGTAAAAAAGCCATTTTTTGTCACCTTGCATCACAAAAAGTGTAATACCAAGTGATCAAAAAGGCGTATGCCTCCCAAAATAGTACCAATAAAACCGCCATCTCATCCCGCAAAAAATGAGTCCCTATATAGGACAATCGCCCAAAAAAATAAAAAAAATATGGCTCTCAGACTATGGAGACACTAAAACATAATTTTTTTTTTCTAAAATGCTATTATTGTGTTAAAGTAAAATAAATAAATAAAAAGTATACATATTATGTATCGCCGCGTCCGTAAAAACCTGCTCTATAAAGATATCACAATATCTAACCCCTCAGGTAAATACTGTTAAAAAAATAAAATAAAAACAATGTAAAAAAAAAACATTTGTCACCTCACATCTCAAAAACTGTAATAGCAAGCGATCAAAAAGTTATATGCACCCAAAAATAGTGCCAATCAAACCGTCATCTCATCCCGCAAAAAATGATACCCCACATAGGACAATCACCCCCCCCCCCAAAAAAAAAAATAGGGCTCTCAGACTATGGAGACACTAAAACATGATTTGTTTTGTTTTAAAAAATGATAATATTGTGTAAAACGTAAATAAATAAAAAGTATACATATTTTGTATCAGCGCGTCCGTCGCAACCTGCTCTATAAAAATAACACATCACCGAACCCCTCAGGTGAACACAAAAAAAAAATAAAAAAAATACGGTGTCAAGAGCCATTTTTGTCACCTTACATCACAAAAAGTGTAATAGCAGGCGACCAAAATGTCATATGCACCCCAAGATAGATCCAATCAAACCGCCATCTCATCCCGCAAAAAATGAGCCCCTACATAAGACAGTCGCCCAAAAAATAAAAAAAATATATGGCTTTCAGAATGTGAAGACACTAAAAAAATAATTTTTTTCAAAAATGCTGTATTATGTAAAACTGAAACAAAACCCCCCAAAAAGTAGCCATATTTGGTATTGCCGCGTCCGTAGCAACCTGCTCTATAGAAATAGCACACAATCTAACCTGTCAGTTCAACGATGTAAATAACAAAAAATAAAAATGGTCCGAAAATAGCTATTTTTTTGCAAATTTTCCATTTTAATCAATTTTTCCAGTAAAAAAAGCAAGGGTTAACAGCCAAACAAAACTCAATATATATTGCCCCGATTCTCTAGTTTGCAGAAACACCTCATATGTGGTCGTAAACTGCTGTATGGCCAAACGGCAGGGCGTAGAAGGAAGGGAACCCATTTGAAGCCCCCCTGATGCACCCCTACAGTAGAAACTCCAAAAAAGTGACCCCATTTTGGAAAGTACGGGATAAGGTGTCAGTTTTGTTTGTATTATTGTAGGGTAAATATGATTTTTGGTTGCTCTATATTACACTTTTTTTGAGGCAAGGTAACAGAAAATAGAAATTCCGAAATTTCATCTCCATTTGCCAATAACTCTTGTGGAACACCTAAAGGGTTAACAAAGTTTTTAAAATCAGTTTTGAATACCTTGAGGAGTGTAGTTTCTTAGATGGAGTCACTTTTTTGGAGATTCTACTCTAGGGGTGCATCTGGGGGCTTCAAATGGGACATGGTGTCAAAAATCCAGTCCAGCAAAATCCGCCTTCCAAAAATCATATGGCGTTCCCTTACTTCTGCGCCCTGCCGTTTGGCCATACAGCAGTTTACGCCCACATATGGGGTGTTTCTGAAAACTACAGAATCGGGGCAATAAAAATTGAGTTTTGTTTGGCTGTTAACCCTTGCTTTATTACTGGAAAATTTTCCAAAAAATCTAAATTCTGAAATTTTATCTCCATTTGCCATTAACTCTTGTGGAAAACCTAAAGGGTTAATGACGTTTGTAAAATCAGTTTTGAATACCTTGAGGGGTGTAGTTTCTAGAATGGGGTCATTTTTGGATGGTTTCTATTATGTAAGCCTCACAAAGTGACTTCAGACCTGAACTGGTCCCTAAAAAGTGGGTTTTTGAAAATTTCTGAAAAATTTCAAGATTTGCTTCTAAACTTCTAAGCCTTGTAACGTCCCCAAAAAATAAAATGGCATTCCTAAAATGATCGATACATGAAGTAGACATATGGGGAATGTAAATCAATAACTTTTTTGGGCGGTATTACTATGTATTATAGAAGTAGAGAAATTGAAACTTGGAAAATTGCTAATTTTTCCAAATTTTTGGTAAATTTGATATTTTTTTAAAAATAAAAATAAAAATTTTCGACTTAATTTTACCAGTGTCATGAAGTACAATATGTGACGAAAAAACAATCTCAAAATGGCCTGGATAAGTAAAAGCGTTTTAAAGTTATCACCACATAAAGTGACAGTGGTCAGATTTGCAAAAAATGGCCAAGTCCTTTAGGTGAAATAGGGCTGAGTCCTTAAGGGGTTAATGAACGTCAGCTTGTCCACATTGGCTGTGGACAGACGGCTGTGTTTGTCTGTGATGATGCCCCCTGCCGTACTAAATACACGTTCAGACAATACACTGTCTGCAGGGCAGGCCAGCACCTCCAAGGCGTAAAGGGCAAGCTCAGGCCACGTTGCCAATTTGGAGACCCAGAAGTTGAATGGGGCAGACCAGGGCCGGCGCGTCCTATAAGCGGACTAGGCCGCCGCGTAGAGCGCCCCTTGGCTCATGCTGCAGCCGCCCGAGCTTTCTGAATTGAGTCTCAATTCTATATAGGTTGGGTGGTGCTCTCCTTGCGAGGTGTGGGTCACAGGAAAAGGTTCCCAGGCCAGGTATATAAGTGAAAGAAGAAAGTTCCTGGACACCACTGCTGTTGTTTTCTTGTATCTTTATTGTATAGCTTAGATTACAGTATGCGGTATGCCAGTTGTAGGTAAATATTGTAACAACGTTTCGGCGGTAAACGCCTTCATCAGGACACTGGTCGTGCCGCACTATGTGGAAATCCGTGTGAATGGCTGTTGAATGGCTGCAGCTAGGAGACTTCAAATATTGATTCCACATAGCCTTGCCACTAGAGCCATAGAGCTCCACACAACAGCCATTCACACGGATTTCCACATAGTGCGGCACGACCAGTGTCCTGATGAAGGCGTTTATCGCCGAAACGTTGTTACAATATTTACCTACAACTGGCATACCGCATACTGTAATCTAAGCTATACAATAAAGATACAAGAAAACAACAGCAGTGGTGTCCAGGAACTTTCTTCTTTCGCTTAATTGAGTCTCAGACGGCTACAGCACTGCCCGGGCGCAGCAAGAGGAGAGGAGCTGACAGGAGGGAAGCGCTCAGCGCTCCCTCCTGTCACTCCATTGTAGCGAGGCCAAGCTCTTTATGGTCCGCGGGTACAGGATCATCTGTCTCCTGTACCCGGCCCGACTGACATGAAGTGCACACACAGTGTGCACTTCCTGTCAGTCCGCCCGGGTACAGGAAACTAAAGCTCCTGCACCCGTGGACCATACAGAGCTCGGCCACTCTACACCAGAGGTAGGGGGGAGGAAGAATGACAAGAGGGGGAAAGATAATGACAAGAGGGGGGGAAGGAAGAATGACAAGTGGGGGGGGGGGGGAGAATGACAAGAGTGGGGGGAAGAAGAATGACAAAGGGGGGGGAGAGAATGACAAGAGGGGGGGAAGGAAGAATGACAAGAGAGGGGGAGAATGACAAGGGGGGGAGGAAGAATGACAAAGGGGGGGGGGGGGTGAAGAATGACAAACTTTTCTTTTGCCTAGGGCGGAAAAAATCCTTGCACCGGCCCTGGGGCAGACCCGTCATTCAGTACGTGTAGGCGTGTGCACACATACTGCTCCACCATGTTGGTGAAATGCTGCCTCCTGCTAAGACGTTCCATATCAGCTGGCGGTGCTGGTTGTTGTGGCGTGCTGACAATGCTTTTACACATTTTGGCCATGCTAACCCTGCCTTCTGAGGTGCTGGCGGTGCCCCAGCTGCATTGGCGACCTCTTCCTCGTCCTCTGCCTTCACCTTGTGCTTCCACTGAGGCCCCGGTGTCAGGTGTGAATGCCATCAGCAGCGCGTCTACCAGCGTGCGCTTGTACTCGCGCATCTTACGATCATGCTCCAGTGACGGAATTAAGGAGAGCACAATGTCCTTGTAACGGGGATCCAGCAGGGTGGCCACCCAGTAATCAGCACTGGTTAGAATGTGGGCAACTCTGCGGTCGTTGCGGAGACACTGCAGCATGTAGTCACTCATGTGTGCAAGGCTGCCCAGAGGCAATGAAAAGCTGTCCTCTGTGGGAGGTATATAGTCTGTGTCCTCTGTATCCCCCCATCCACGCACTAGTGATGGCCATGAGTTGTATTGGCTGTATTTCAAATGGCTGAATCAAACCCCTGTATGTATAGGGGGTATCTCACACGGTCTAAACCACTGTAGGCCTGAATTCAATATTGGTGCACGAAATGGCGGTATTTAAAATCTCTGAATGTAACCCAAATGTATTAAGGGTGTATCTCACAATGACATCTGCATCAAAGGCTGCCAACAAAAATTCTTGTGCCCAAACGACTGTTTGTTTACCAACTGAATTTGACAGCAGTATATAAGCCTGTAATTTCACACGTGCTGATGTTGCAAGGCCTGAAAATAGTGTTTTTTTTGTCAAAAAAGTGTGTTTTTCAAACCCCAGAAATGATGGGTGTATTTCTAGCTTAAATTGCACATTGACTAATACAGATGTTGTAGATTGCCCAAAAAGACTTTTTTTTTTGCTAACAGAATATGAATGCTATATATATTAAACTTGTTAACACTTGCAGATGTTATATATATTAAACTTGAAAATACTGTTTTTTGAAAAAAAAGTGTGTTTTTCAAACCCCAGAAAATGATGGGTGTATTTCTAGCTTAAATTGCAAAATTGCACACTGACTAATACAGATGTTGAAGTTTGCTCCCCAAAAATTGTGATTTGCAATGTCCGAAAAGCTCAGATGCAGTGCTGGTGCACTGAGCATGCATAAAATGGCCGCCGCCACCCACCTAACTAAGAATTCTAAAAGTTTTTATTTTTTGGTCAATGAGCTCAGGGCAGGGTAAAAGGATAGTGCCCTGCACCCACACAACTATTTCTAGGTAGATCACTGTGTTAGAGTCCCTGCCAAGGGATCCGCAAAAAAATGCGGACGTGGAACGCGGATGACACACGGATGGCCATCCGCATTTTTTCACGGTCCCATTGACTTGAATGGGTCCGCGGACCGTTTTTCGCGGACAAGAATAGGACAGGTTATATTTTTTTGACGGACTGGAATCACAGACCACGGATGCAGAGGACAAACGGTGCATTTGCCGAGTTTTCCACAGACCCATTGAAAACCAATGGGTCCGCATAAAATCACGAAAAACGGCGCAACGGACATGGAATCAAACAACGGTCATGTGCATGAGGCCTTAGGAGTATTTTCTGCATCTCTTGCCTTTTGAAATAGATTTGGGTGTGCCCCCAGATTTTTGTTTTCACTTATACACTCTGTTCAACGAATAATCCTGCACATCCCTTTTTAATTTAGTCTCTTTGATATTAATTATTTTATTTTTCAGGGCAATCATTTTTACTTTTAGATCTTTATATAACACAAAAAACTCGTCCTTTTCATTAAAGGGTAGCAGGGTACTGTGTTTGGCACCGCTATAATTTTCTGACGGGTAACTTTAACAATGCTTCTTCCTGATCTACAATCAGGCTGATTAGTCTTAGTGAGCATCCAGACAATGCGGCATTCCAGTGTTCCATAAAATCCAACGAATAATTAAATGTTGGAGTTTTTTTCAGCCTTAGCCCCCTGGGGATCATTGATTTGTCAAGATAAGATCTTAACGTCTTGGCATCTCACCAGGTGTGCATTTCTTTGAATAATGCCTCATTCACAAATCAGTGTTTCCTGGAAGTGTGCTGTACGTGTTCTCTGCGGACATCACATGTCCCCATTCATTTGAATGTGTGTATTCACACATCAGTGTTTTAGATCGGTCCGTGGGTCCGTGTTTTCAGCACGGATGCGTGTCCTATCTTGGTCCGTGTTCCCGGATCCCTCACACCCATTATAGTCAATGAGCAAGATGGGGGAAAGATGATGAATTCTGTTTTATCCATGTTAAGTTTTAGAAAGCGAGAGGAGAAGAAGGGGGATATGGAAGATAGGCATTAAGGGATAGTAAGGTGGTGATGTCTGGACCAGAGAGGTAGATTTGTGTGTCGTCAGTAAAAAAGTGATACTAAAAGCCATGGGACTCTATAAGCTGTCCCAGGCCAAATGTGAAAGAGAAGAGCAGAGGTCCTAGGACAGAGCCTTACGGGACACCAACAGAGAGGGAATGAGACGAGGAGGTGGTGTGAGAGAGGGAGACGCTAAATGTCCGGTCTGTGAGGTATGATGTAATCCAGGAGAAGGCCAGGTCAGTGATGCCAAGAGGTGAGAGAGTTTGTAACCGAAGGGAGTGGTTGACAGTGTCAAAGACAGAGGACAGGTCCAGGAGAAGGAGGACAGAGTAATGGAGAAGGCAGAGGACAGGTCAAGGAGAAGGAGGACAGAGTAGTGTTTTTTGGTTTTGGCAGTTAGTAGGTCATTGGTGACTTTGGTAAGGGCAGTCTCAGTCGAGTGGTGGGGTCGGAAGCCAGATTGTAGCCGGTCAAAGAGGGAGCAGGAGGAGAGGTGAGAGGACAGTTCAGAATGGACATGTTGCTCAAGTAGCTTTGAGGCATATGGAAGAAGCGATATGGGGCGATAACTGGACAAAGAAGATGGGTCAAGTGAAGGCTTTTTGAGAATGCGTGTAATGGTAGCATATTAAAAACCATAGGGGAAGACATGCCGCACATCTAATGCCAAGTGCTCCTTCTTACACCCACCATCGTCAGCGGGTACTGTTATTGTCACACACTTCCCCACTCTGCCACCTCACCACTCAGGTCTCCTCATGCTGCTGCTGCCACCTCATTGGGCCACTCTGTGGCCTTCTCATGCTGCTGCTGTTGCCACCTCCACACTATGTTGCCTTGCTACTCTTTGGTCTTCTCATGCTGCTGCCAACTCACACACGTGGTGAGCCGCGCCACACACAGCAGCAAGCACCAGAGGGAGCACCCAGCCACCTGGCCACTCTTGCTGTTGGCGTCGCCAAGACTTGTAAAAGGAGTTGTAAACTCCGAAACGAGTTGTCTACTGAACATTATAAATAGCATCTTACTAAAGGTCAAAAAGGTACCCACACCGTGTGCCTGCACACAAACCATTGATCACGTCCCAAACAGTCCTCTGGAGGTTTGGCAACCCCATCCAAAAGGATTGAACGGGTACCGGCAGCACCGACCCCCAAACCCCCCCCTTTTCCTCACTTGAGTGCCTGCCCTTGCGGATGTTGTGCCCACACTCGCACAACACCAAAAAGGTGAGCATTCTTCATTTACTTTGCTAAAAACCTAAATATCAATACTTACTACCCTATGAGTGCCTCTCCCCATTTTGTTTCCCTTGCCACAATTGCTGCCCCAACTCACAACTCTGTCATTGTGCCACTCTGTGGCCTCCTCATGCTGCTGCTGTCATGTTTGGGTGTGGGAGGGAAACACCACATCGAACATAGGAGGGAAAGGGGTGAGGGAATAAGGCCTGGAAACTAGGGACAGGAGATGGACACCTCCTAGTAAAACCCTTATCAATGTTCTGACTAACTACCAGTATGAACAAACCCAAGAGGTAGGTGAGTTCATACACCGGAATACCTAGGGTCTTAACTCACAATATAGGACCCTGGTACTAATATCACGACTGAGACAACCTGTTCTTCCAAAAGGAAGGACGAACAGGAGTCTCTCTCAGGCCTTAATACAAAAGACAGGGAAATGCAACACACAAAATAACCCAAACAAAATACAAAAGGGAAAGAAAACACTTAACTTCAAGTAGCTGTGGCAGCACCAGGAACATAGCCGAGATCCACACACCAGCTATCCACAACTCCAACAGAAGCTATAAACCGCATAGCATAGTGAGAGAAACAACACTAAATAGAGAAGGTTAAATGACCATAATAGTCAAACCTGGGGAAAGAAGGTGTGGCAAGCAGCAGAAGCAACACAGATGTCATTTGATCCAAACAGAAAACATGTCACGTGTTGCCAGCCTCACCGATCTCCTGCCACCTGTCGCGGGAACGTCCGTGACAGCTGCTACTGCTGGACCTCCACACTCTGTCACCTTGCCAATCTGTGGCCTCCTCATGCTGCTGCTAACTCAACACTATGTCACTGGGCCACTCTGTGGCCTCCTCATGCTACTGCTAACTCAACACTCTGTCCCTGGGCCACTCTGTGGCCTCCTCATGCTGCTGCTGCCACCTCCATACTATGTAACATTGCCACTCTGTGGCCTCCTCATGCTGCTGCTGCCAACTCCACACTATGTCTCCTTGCCACTCTCTGGTTTCCTTATGCTGCTACTAAATCAAAACTATGTCACTGGGTCACTCTGTGGCCTCCCCATGGTGCTGCTGTGCTACCACCTCCACACTATGTCATCTTGCCACTCTGTGGTCACCTCATGCTGCTGCTAAATCAACACTATGTCACTGGGTCACTCTGTGGCCTCCTTATGCTGCTGCTGCCACCTCCACACTACGTCACGTTGCCATTTTGTGGTCTCCTCATGCTGCTGCTAAATTAACACTATGTCACTGGGTCACTCTGGAGCCTCCTCATGCTGCTGCTGCCACCTCCACACTATGTCACCTTGCAACTCTGTGGTCTCTTCATGCTGCTGCCAACTCGCAACTCTGTCTCTGGGCCACTCTGTG
This sequence comes from Bufotes viridis, assembly GCA_033119425.1. Taxonomy (NCBI): domain Eukaryota; kingdom Metazoa; phylum Chordata; class Amphibia; order Anura; family Bufonidae; genus Bufotes; species Bufotes viridis. The sequence goes on from CM065590.1 coordinate 39,694,695, forward strand.
GCCTCCTCATGCTGCTGCTACCTCAACACTATATCATTGGGCTACTCCGTGGACTTCTTTCCCACCTTCCCCACTCCATGACTGGGCCACTATTTTGCCTTTTTGGCCTGGTTGACATCATTTATTTGACCCTTCTTCTGATCTGTCAGAATGAGACACACAAGGGATCCTGTCTATGTAGCAGCTGTAAGGCCTGTATGACATGGTCCCTATTTTGCATCAGAATTGGCTTATGATTTGGTAGCCAAAAGCAGGAGTGGGTACAAAACACAGAAGATATGCAAATTTTCCATTCACGTGTCATCTCTCTTTTGGATCTGCGCCTGTTTTTTGGGGGGCTTTAGCAATACTGATGGATTACTGACCAAATGCTGACAGAGTGAAAGCGAATGCTCCACAGACAGGATCCGTTTTCTGGTGGTTATTGTTCTGACGGATAAGAGGACGGGCAAAATAATCAGTGACGTCAATACAAACTTACTGCTGACACCCCCTCCACTCTGTCAGCGGGCTCTACTTGTATAAGCGTGTAATAGAACAGGACCTGTAGACATCTATATGGAATCAGCTGACGGCGGTGTAAAAAGAGTGCACTCTTTCACACTATAGTAGGATCTTGGGCCTTTGCACGATTCTTTATACCTGGCGCTAATATTGACCTGTAAGGCTGAGTTTACCCTTGAAGTTATTTGGTCAGTTTTGGTCCCTTAACTGCCCAAATAAGTGAAGTGTGCAGTGATTCTAAGAGCGATGCCTGTCATCTGCTTGTCATACTGACTCACAGTATTGTTTCACTACAGACTCCCTATGTGTGTTACTGCAAGGCACAGTGTTGTACACCTCTATAAAGGCTCTCTGCAGCCAGGAAATAGCTGTTTTTTTAACACAATTTGCCACGAATAAATTTTGATTGAATCAAATTTTTTCAGAAAATTTGACGAACCGGCCGACCCACATATGAGACCTCAGACCAGACCTCCATATCAGACCTCCAGACCCCCATTAGACCTCCAGACCCCCATATCTGACCCCCATTAGACCTCCAGGCCCCCCAGTCAGAAACTTCAGACCCCCAATCAGACCCCTATTAGACCTCCAGACCCCTCAGTCAGTCCTCCAGACCCCCAATCAGACCCCTATTAGACCTTTAGACCCCCAGTCAGACCTCCAGACCCCCAATTAGACCCCAATAAACCCCAGGACCCCATTAGACCTCCAGACCCCCATTAGACCTCCAGACCCCCCAATCAGACCCCCCAGTCAGACCTCCAGACCCCCCAGTCAGACCTCCAGACCCCCCATTAGACCACTCCAGACCCCTCAGTCAGATCTCCAGACCCTACATTAGACCACTCCAGACCCCCCAGTCAGACCTCCAGACTCCCCGAGTCAGACCTCCAGACCCCCAGTCAGACCTCCTGACCCCCAGTCAGACCTTCAGACTCCCCCAGTTAGACCTCCAGACCCCCCATAGACCACTCCAGACCCCCATTAGATCTCATTATTAGACCTCAGATCAGACTGTAAAATAATAAAATAACTTACCTCTCCTGTCACCCAAAAGAGATAGAGTAGTTCCGCGCAGTCTTAGTTATGGTTAGTTAGTACTTGCATGCGATGTGTAATCCCACAAGCGTCCTTCCTCTTGTATGTCTGTGCGATTACACTGTGTTCATGTAGCCCACATGGTACTTCAGATCTAAAATGTTACAAAAACTTTTTCCTCAACGCCGAGTGTCTCGATATCTCTTCTCACTTCAAAAAGGTTCTGGAAAGGGATATGCGCATAATGCTCACCGTGTTTTTAATAAAATAAATTATTTTTAATGTACTTACAAAATGTAAAACTTGCTTCATTTATATAAAAATTCCATAAAATCTCATAGCCCGACCCGGGTTTCGCACCGCTTCATCGGGGGCGTGTCACCATTTGTATTTAGTGCAAGTGCTGTTAAACCTCCCACTTGCAGCATCATATCCGCCTGCTTTTTTCCTTATTTGCATAAAACCCCTTGCACATTTAAAAAACTAATCTCCAACACCTCTAGTGATTTACAAACATACATTCCTTAAAATACACAAGTGTTATAGGGGTCTGTGGCTGACACTGTTATAGGTCATCTGTGGATGGCACTGTTATGGAGGGGATCTGTGGCTGACACTGTCATGGGGGGGATCTGTGGATGGCACACTGTCATGGGGGGGATCTGTGGATGGCACTGTTATGGGGGTCTATGGCTGACACTGTTATGGGGGATCTGTGGATGACACTGTTATGGGGGATCTGTGGATGACACGCTGTTATGGGGGATCTGTGGATGACACTGTTATGGAGGATCTGTGGATGATGCACTGTTATAGGGGATCTGTGGATGACACTGTTATGGGGGATCTGTGGATGGCACTGTTATAGGGGATCTGTGGATGACACTGTGATGGGAGATCTGTGGCTGATACTGTTATGGGGGGGTTCTGTGGCTGACACTGTTATGGGGGATCTGTGGCTGACACTGTTATGGGGGATCTGTGGATGGCACACTGTTATGGGGGTCTGTGGATGACACTGTTATGGGGGATCTGTGGATGGCACACTGTTATGGGGATCTGTGGAGGACACACTGTTATGGGGGTCAATGGCTGACACTGTTATGGGGGATCTGTGGATGACACTGTTATGGGGGATCTGTGGATGACACTGTTATGGGGGATCTGTGGATGGCACATTGTTATGGGGATCTGTGGAGGATACACTGTTATGGGGGATCTGTGGCTGACACTGTTATGGGAGATCTGTGGCTGACACTGTTATTGGGGATCTGTGACTGACACTGTTATGGGGGATCTGTGTCTGACACTGTTATGGGGGATCTGTGGATGGCACACTGTTATGGGGGTCTGTGGATGACACTGTTATGGGGGATCTGTGGATGGCACACTGTTATGGGGGTCAATGGCTGACACTGTTATGGGGGATCTGTGGATGACACTGTTATGGGGGATCTGTGGATGACACTGTTATGGGGGATCTGTGGAGGATACACTGTTATGGGGGATCTGTGGCTGACACTGTTATTGGGGATCTGTGACTGACACTGTTATGGGGGATCTGTGTCTGACACTGTTATGGGGGATCTGTGGATGGCACACTGTTATGGGGGTCTGTGGATGACACTGTTATGGGGGATCTGTGGATGGCACACTGTTATGGGGATCTGTGGAGGACACACTGTTATGGGGGTCAATGGCTGACACTGTTATGGGGGATCTGTGGATGACACTGTTATGGGGGATCTGTGGATGACACTGTTATGGGGGATCTGTGGATGGCACATTGTTATGGGGATCTGTGGAGGATACACTGTTATGGGGGATCTGTGGCTGACACTGTTATGGGAGATCTGTGGCTGACACTGTTATTGGGGATCTGTGACTGACACTGTTATGGGGGTCTGTGGCTGACACTTATGGGGGATCTGTGGCTGACACTGTTATTGGGGATCTGTGACTGACACTGTTATGGGGGTCTGTGGCTGACACTTATGGGGGTCTGTGACTGACACTGTTATGGGGGTCTGTGGCTGACACTTATGGGGGTCTGTGGCTGACACTGTTATGGGGGCACTGTGGACTTGCTGCCATTACAAAACGATGCTGCTTAAGGAAGTGTCCAGGAGTGTGTGCCAATTGGTCTGTGTGCCGCGCATGCGCACTTGACAATTTGGCACACACGCACGGACACCATGCACATAGGGATTTTATTAGTATAGATATATTTTCTCTGATGTTATACTTTGGTTGTCTGATTCCTACCGTGGGCGTTACCAATAGAAATGCTTCTACATAGGGACACTGGATCTAATACATAGAGACCGCTTTTACATCCCACTCTATGTTCAGACCTGCTGGTTGCAAGGTGCGCATCCGATATATCCACTCAGTCTCCTTTTTGTTTATGTACTGGACTGGATCTCCACCTCTCCATTTGTTCCGTACCAGCTCCACACCCATGAACTTCATCCCTGCCGGATTGCATTGGTGGTATTTTTTTAAATGTGCCGACACACTGTGGTTTATAGACCTTTTCTTATATTTCTAAGATGTTCCCCCATCCTCACTTTTAGTTTCCTCAGGGTTCTACCCACATATTGTAATTTGTATGGACATTCAGAGTACATAAACAAGGCCTATATTTTCACAGGATATGTGTCCTTTTTACTTTAAAATCCTTATTCTTCACATTACCCTAATCAGACTTTTTCGGGCATTTTTCTCTTGGTTCTATTTTTTCTCACGCGGCACAAAAGCCGCACCCATGTGAATTGTCCATCTGGTACAAGGATCTCACGCGAAGGAATCCATGATCATTTTATCTTTAATGATCGGTGCTCTTCTAAAAATGAACTGAGGGTTATCGGGGAGGATATTGCCTAATATTGGGTCATTATGTAGTACTCTCCAATTTTTTCGGATAATCTGCTTTAATAATGGACAGAGATTAGAATACTGGGTGGAGAAGGCAATCCTATGCAGTGGCGTCTCTTCCATTAGGCCACTTAGGCCGCCACCTAAGGCCTCGCGCTGGTGGGAGCCTCGCTCTGGCTCCCACCCGTCACCGATGCAAGCAGGGGCGGACTGAGCAGTCGGGCACTTCGGACATGGTCCGAGGGCCCGGCCAGGAAAGGGGCTAGTGGCAGGATGTCGCAGGGAGATGAACGCTTCCATTGTGTAAGCATTCATCACCATAGTCATCTGTATCGCCGTCCTCAGGACAGCGATACAGATGGCTGTGCTGTGGGGCATTAGAGAGAGAGTCTCCCTTCCCTGTTCCTCTGATAGGCTGCAGGCTTTGTGCCGGCAGCCTATCAGAGGCCGGTGCATGCTGCGCTATGACGTCATCGGGTTGCCTGAGCCATACAGTGCGGGACACAGACCGGAAGAGGCCTGCATCGCATGGCTGCCATGGAGGTAAGTAAAAGCGTTTTTTGTTTTTGTTTATTTTTTATATTGGACTATCTGTTACTGGCACATGGGGGGCACTTGTTACTGGCACATGGGGGGGAAGAGAGGCTCTTGTTACTGGCACATGGGGGGAAGAGAGGCACTTGTTACTGGCACATGGGGAGGAGGCACTTGTTACTGACACATGGGGGTGAGGCACTTATTACTGGCACATGGGGGGCACTTGTTACTGGCACATGGGGGAAGAGAGGCACTTGTTACTGGCACATGGGGGAAGAGAGGCACTTGTTACTGGCACATGGGGGAGGGAGGCACTTGTTACTGACACATGGGGAAGGAGGCACTTGTTACTGGCACATGGGGGGTGGGGGAAGAGAGGCACTTGTTACTGGCACATGGATGGGGGGAAGAGAGGCACTTGTTACTGGCATATGGGGGGGGAGAGGCACTTGTTACTGGCACATGGGGGGAGAGAGACACTTGTTACTGGCACATGGGGGGGGGGGGGGAGAGGCACGATCTCCTGTACGGTACTCCGGATCTGGTTGTGCCCGGAGCGGTGGTCAACACTCCCCCTCCATGTATCTATGGGAGGGCCGCAGATACAAATCATGGGGGCCTCATGTTTGAGTTTTGCCTAAGGACTCACAAAGTCTAGAGCCTCCTCTGATCCTATGGCCTTCATTACCATTGCTATCCCTCAGGCACTTTTCATTTTCTCCCTTTTTTTGTTGTTTTTCTTCCTTCTCATATCTGTGCAATCTCCTCCTTCTCTTTCACTAACATACTTTCCTCATAACCTTTCTCCAGAAATCTCCGCTGAATAACCTCACTTTGTTTAGTGTAATCACTCTTCTTAGTGCAGTTCCTTTGGATCCTTTGAAATTGCCCTCCGGGTATATTGTCTATCCACAGTTTAGAATGACAGCTATTCTTGTCTATATATCCATTGCGGTCTGTGCCTTTAAAATACGTTCTTGTATTGATTAGCCCCTTTTCCACAAATATTTCTAAATCCAAAAAACACACCTTTTCTTTACTAATATTCACAGTGAATCTCAAGTTTCAATTATTATCGTTCAAAAATACAATAAAATGCCCTAATTCTTCTTCTCCTCCCTTCCAAATAAACAGACAGTCATCTATGTATCTTTTCCATACTCAGAGAGATCGGTCTTTATATCATATATATATTTTAGAGGGGTATGGGAGGAGTGCTAATAGTGGCTAGAAAGTAGGAAGAATAAATAGAAAAAGATCAGAGAGAGACGTTAATCTCTGCATAGGAAACAAAAGGGTTAATTAGCTACCTGTTGAAAGGGTTATGGCAGAGTATAAAAATTTGGTGTTAAGTCCATTGTTTTAGAATAAAAATGAAGTTGTACTTGTGTATTTTAAGAATGTATGTTTGTAAATCACTAGAGGTGATGGAGATTAGTTTTTTAAATGCGCAAGGAGTTTTATGCAAATAAGGAAAAAAGCAGGCGGATATGATGCTGCAAGTGGGAGGTTTAACAGCACTTGCACTAAATACAAATGGTGACACGCCCCCGATGAAGCGGTGCGAAACCCGGGTCGGGCTATGAGATTTAATGGTATTTTTATATGAATGAAGCAAGTTTTACATCTTGTAAGTACCATAAAAATAATTTATTTGATTAAAAACAATTAGAGATGAGCGAACACCTGGATGTTCGGGTTCGAGAAGTTCGGCCGAACTTCCCGGAAATGTTCGGGTTCGGGATTCGAACTCGATCCGAACTTTCTCCCGAACCCGAACCCCATTGAAGTCAATGGGGACCCGAACTTTTAGGCACAAAAAAGGCTGTAAAATAGTCCAGGAAAGGGCTAGAGGGCTGCCAAAGGCAGCAAAGTGTAGAAAAATCCCCTGCAAACAAATGTGGATAGGGAAATGAATTAAAATTAAATAAAATAAATAAAAATTAACCAATATCAATTGAAGAGAGGTCCCACAGCAAGGAATCATGCGTCATATCACCCTGCACCGGAGAATGTCACTCTCATGTATTTTGGACCAGCACCCAGACAGAGGATACAGGTCCCACAGCAAGGAATCATGCGTCATATCACCCTGCACTGGAGAATGTCACTCATGTATTTTGGACCAGCACCCAGACAGAGGATACAGGTCCCACAGCATGGAATCATGCGTCATATCACCCACCACCGGAGAAGGCCACTCATGTATTTTGGACCAGCACCCAGACAGAGGATACAGGTCCCACAGCATGGAATCATGCGTCATATCACCCACCACCGGAGAAGGCCACTCTCATGTATTTTGGACCAGCACCCAGACAGAGGATACAGGTCCCACAGCATGGAATCATGCGTCATATCACCCACCACCGGAGAAGGCCACTCTCATGTATTTTGGACCAGCACCCAGACAGAGGATACAGGTCCCACAGCATGGAATCATGCGTCATATCACCCACCACCGGAGAAGGCCACTCTCATGTATTTTGGACCAGCACCCAGACAGAGGATACAGGTCCCACAGCACTGGAATCATGCGTCATATCACCCACCACCGGAGAATGTCACTCTCATTTATTTAGGCCCAGCACACAGACAGAGGAGAGAGGTCCCACAGCAAGGAATCATGCGTCATATCACCCACCACCGGAGAAGGCCACTCATGTATTTTGGACCAGCACCCAGACAGAGGATACAGGTCCCACAGCATGGAATCATGCGTCATATCACCCACCACCGGAGAAGGCCACTCTCATGTATTTTGGACCAGCACCCAGACAGAGGATACAGGTCCCACAGCATGGAATCATGCGTCATATCACCCACCACCGGAGAAGGCCACTCATGTATTTTGGACCAGCACCCAGACAGAGGATACAGGTCCCACAGCATGGAATCATGCGTCATATCACCCACCACCGGAGAAGGCCACTCTCATGTATTTTGGACCAGCACCCAGACAGAGGAGAGAGGTCCCACATCAAGGAATCATGAGTCATATCAACCACCACCGGAGAAGGCCACTCTCATTTATTTTGGACCAGCACCCAGACAGAGGATACAGGTCCCACATCAAGGAATCATGCGTCATATCAACCACCACCGGAGAAGGCCACTCTCATGTATTTTGGACCAGCACCCAGACAGAGGAGAGAGGTCCCACATCAAGGAATCATGAGTCATATCAACCACCACCGGAGAAGGCCACTCTCATTTATTTTGGACCAGCACCCAGACAGAGGATACAGGTCCCACATCAAGGAATCATGCGTCATATCAACCACCACCGGAGAAGGCCACTCTCATGTATTTTGGACCAGCACCCAGACAGAGGAGAGAGGTCCCACAGCAAGGAATAAGGCGTCATATCAACCCCCACCGGAGAAGGCCACTCTCATTTATTTTGGACCAGCACCCAGACAGAGGATACAGGTCCCACATCAAGGAATCATGCGTCATATCAACCACCACCGGAGAAGGCCACTCTCATTTATTTGGGACCAGCACCCAGACAGAGGAGAGGGGTTTTCACAGCAGAGAATCAGGCATTTAGATCACCCACCACAGGAGTAGGACACCATTTAATGGGACCCCGGCAACCATGTCAGATGGCACAAACATCAGCTTCACATCACCCAGCACAAGAGAAGGCCACTTTGAGAGACTTTGACCCCTGCACCCAGGCGGAGGAGAGGGGTTTTCACAGCAGAGAATCAGGCATTTAGATCACCCACCACAGGAGTAGGACACCATTTAATGGGACCCCGGCAACCATGTCAGATGGCACAAACATCAGCTTCACATCACCCAGCACAAGAGAAGGCCACTTTGAGAGACTTTGACCCCTGCACCCAGACGGAGGAGAGAGGTTTTCACAGCAGAGAATCATGTATTTAGATCACCCACCACAGGAGTAGGACACCATTTAATGGGACCCCGGCAACCATGTCAGATGGCACAAATATCAGCTTCACATCACCCAGCACAAGAGAAGGCCACTTTGAGAGACTTTGACCCCTGCACCCAGGCGGAGGAGAGGGGTTTTCACAGCAGAGAATCAGGCATTTAGATCACCCACCACAGGAGTAGGACACCATTTAATGGGACCCCGGCAACCATGTCAGATGGCACAAACATCAGCTTCACATCACCCACCACAAGAGAAGGCCACTTTGAGAGACTCTGACCCCTGCACCCAGACAGAGGATACAGGTCCCACAGCAAGGAATCATGCGTCATATCACCCTGCACCGGAGAATGTCACTCTCATGTATTTTGGACCAGCACCCAGACAGAGGATACAGGTCCCACAGCATGGAATCATGCGTCATATCACCCACCACCGGAGAAGGCCACTCATGTATTTTGGACCAGCACCCAGACAGAGGATACAGGTCCCACAGCATGGAATCATGCGTCATATCACCCACCACCGGAGAAGGCCACTCTCATGTATTTTGGACCAGCACCCAGACAGAGGATACAGGTCCCACAGCATGGAATCATGCGTCATATCACCCACCACCGGAGAAGGCCACTCTCATGTATTTTGGACCAGCACCCAGACAGAGGATACAGGTCCCACAGCATGGAATCATGCGTCATATCACCCACCACCGGAGAATGTCACTCTCATTTATTTAGGCCCAGCACACAGACAGAGGAGAGAGGTCCCACAGCAAGGAATCATGCGTCATATCAACCACCAACGGAGAATGTCACTCTCATGTATTTTGGACCAGCACCCAGACAGAGGAGAGAGGTCCCACAGCAAGGAATCATGCGTCATATCAACCACCAACGGAGAATGTCACTCTCATGTATTTTGGACCAGCACCCAGACAGAGGAGAGGTTCATTCAACTTTGGGTTGCACCGCAAGATCATGGTAAAGTAAAAAAATGAGGATTCAATAAAGAAGTGCCCCAGAGTACAAGAATACATGGTTGATGGGGAGGGAAATGTCTATTCTGCACAAGGGAGGCACAGGTCCTGTGGGATCCATGCCTGGTTCATTTTTATGAACGTCAGCTTGTCCACGTTGGCTGTGGACAGGCGGCTGCGTTTGTCAGTAATGACGCCCCTGCCGTGCTGAATACACGTTCAGACAAAACGCTGGCCGCCGGGCAGGCCAGCACCTCCAAGGCATAAAATGCTAACTCTGGCCACGTGGACAATTTGGAGACCCAGAAGTTGAATGGGGCCGAACCATCAGTCAGTACGTGGAGGGTGTGCAGACGTACTGTTCAACCATGTTAGTGAAATGCTGCCTCCTGCTAACACGTTCCGTATCAGGTGGTTGTGCAGTTAGCTGTGGCGTGGAGACAAAACTTTTCCACATTTCTGCCATGCTAACCCTGCCCTCAGAAGAGCTGGCCGTGACACTGCTGCGTTGGCGACCTCTTGCTCCTCTTCTGCCTTCGCCTTGGGCTTCCACCTGTTCCCCTGTGACATTTGGGAATGCTCTCAGGAGCGCCTCTACCAGCGTGCGCTTGAACTCGCGCATCTTCCTATCACGCTCCAGTGCAGGAAGTAAGGTGGGCACATTGTCTTTGTATCGGGGATCCAGCAGGGTGGCAACCCAGTAGTCCGCACACGTTAAAATGTGGGCAACTCTGCTGTCGCTGCGCAGGCACTGCAGCATGTAGTCGCTCATGTGTGCCAGGCTCCCCAGAGGTAAGGACAAGCTGTCCTCTGTGGGAGGCGTATCGTCATCGTCCTCCGTATCCCCCAGCCACGCACTCAGTGATGGGCCTGAGCTGTGTCGGGTGCCACCCCGCTGTGAACCTGCTTCATCCTCATCCTCCTCCACCTCCTCCTCATCCTCCTCGTCCTCCAGTAGTGGGCCCTGGCTGGCCACATTTGTACCTGGCCTCTGCTGTTGCAAAAACCTCCCTCTGAGCCACTTCTAACAGACTGGCCTGAAAGTGCTAAAAATGACCCCTCATCCTCCTCCTCCTCCTCCTCCTGGGCCACCTCCTCTTCCATCATCGCCCTAAGCGCTTTCTCAAGGAGACATAGAAGTGGTATTGTAACGCTGATAACGGTGTCATCGCCACTGGCCATGTTGGTGGAGTACTCGAAACAGCGCAACAGGGCACACAGGTCTCGCATGGAGGCCCAATCATTGGTGGTGAAGTGGTGCTGTTCCGCAGTGCGACTGACGCGTGCGTGCTGCAGCTGAAACTCCACTATGGCCTGCTGCTGCTCGCACAGTCTCTCCAGCATGTGCAAGGTGGAGTTCCACCTGGTGGGCACGTCGCATATGAGGCGGTGAGCGGGAAGGCCGAGTTACGCTGTAGCGCAGACAGGCGAGCAGCGGCAGGATGTGAACGCCGGAATCGCGCACAGACGGCCCTCACTTTATGCAGCAGCTCTGACATGTTGGGGTAGTTGTGAATGAACTTCTGCACCACCAAATTCAGCACATGCGCCAGGCAAGGGATGTGCGCCAAACCGGCTAGTCCCAGAGCTGCGACGAGATTTCGCCCATTATCGCACACCACCAGGCCGGGCTTGAGGCCCACCGGCAGCAACCACTGGTCGGTCTGTTGTTCAATACCCCGCCACAACTCCTGCGCGGTGTGGGGCCTGTCCCCCAAACATATGAGTTTCAGAATGGCCTGCTGACGCTTACCCCGGGCTGTGCTGAAGTTGGTGGTGAAGGTGTGTGGCTGACTGGATGAGCTGGTGGAAGCAGAGGAGGAGGAAGCCGAGTAGGAGGAGGAGGCTACAGGAGGCAAACAATGATGCCCTGTGATCCTTGGCGGCGGAAGGACGTGCGCCAAGGAACTCTCCGCCTGGGGCCCAGCCGCCACTACATTTACCCAGTGTGCAGTTAGGGAGATATAGCGTCCCTGGCCGTGCTTACTGGTCCACGTATCTGTGGTTAGGTGGACCTTGCCACAAATGGCGCTGCGCAGTGCACACTTGATTTTATCGGACACTTGCATGTGCAGGGAAGGCACGGCTGTCTTGGAGAAGTAGTGGCGGCTGGGGACAACATACTGTGGGACAGCCATGGACATCAGCTGTTTGAAGCTGTTCAGGTCCACTCAGCCTGAATGACAGCATTTCAAAGGCCAGTAGTTTAGAAATGCTGGCATTCAGGCCCAGGGCTCGAGGGTGGCTAGGTGGGAATTTACGCTTTCTCTCCAAGGTTTGTGAGATGGAGAGCTGAACGCTGCCGTGTGACATGGTGGAGATGCTTGGTGACGCAGGTGGTGGTGTCGCTGGCACATCCTCTGTTTGGTGGGCGGCAGGTGCCAACATTCCTCCCGAGGCGGAGGAAGAGGCCGAGGCAGCAGCAGAAGAGGGAGCAGGGGGAGCCTGAGTGAGTTCCTTGCTTTTAAGGTGTTTACTCCACTGCAGTTCATGCTTTGCATGTAGATGCCTGGTCATGCAGGTTGTGCTAAGGTTCAGAACGTTAATGCCTCGCTTCAGGATCTGATGGCACAGCGTGGAAGGGAACTCCTTGAAGCTGCCTTTGGGGTGCTCGGTCCCTGGTGGCGGTGGCCTGTATCAGGCGAACTCTCTTGGCGGCGGCTGTTCTGCTTTTGCCCCCTGCTCCCTCTTTTGCTACGCTGTTGGCTCGGTCTCACCACTGCCTCTTCCTCTGAACTATGAAAGTCAGTGGCACGACCTTCATTCCATGTGGGGTCTAGGACCTCATCGTCCCCTGCATCATCTTCCACACAGTCTTCCTCCCTGACCTCCTGTTCGGTCTGCACACTGCAGAAAGACGCAGCAGTTGGCACCTGTGTTTCGTCATCATCAGAGACGTGCGGACTCCGATGAGGTGGTATTCCCATGTCCTCATCATCAGTAAACATCAGAGGTTGTGCATCAGTGCATTCTATGTCTTCCACCACTGGGGAAGGGCTAGGTGGATTCCCTTGGGAAACCCTGCCAGCAGAGTCTTCAAACAGCATAAGAGACTGCTGCATAACTTGAGGCTCAGACAGTTTCCCTGATATGCATGGGGGTGATGTGACAGACTGATGGGCTTGGTTTTCAGGTGCCACCTGTGCGCTTTCTGCAGAAGACTTGGTGGGAGATAATGTTGTGAACATGCTGGATCCACTGTCGGCCACCCAATTGACTAGCGCCTGTACCTGCTCAGGCCTTACCATCCTTAGAACGGCATTGGGCCCCACCAAATATCGCTGTAAATTCTGGCGGGTACTGGAACCTGAGGTAGTTGGTTCACTAGGATGTGTGGCTGTGGCAGAATGGCCACGTCCTCTCCCAGCACCAGAGGGTACACTAACACCACCACGACCGATCCGCGTCCCTTACTAGATGTTTTCCTCATTGTTACCGTTCACCAAGCACCACAATAAGGAAAAAAATATTTGGCCCAATGTATTGATTTCAAATTCAGGCCTTTTTTTACAGGCACCTACCACTATCTGCCTATTTGTTTATGTAGCTTATTACACTAATCCAGGCACAGCAGTAACCACTGATTTAGGGGAATATCTCTTTTAGGGCAAGTATTTAGGCCCTGGATGAAAGGTATCCTTTTATGGACAGATTTACAATGGGCCTGCAACAGCTGTGACACCAGATTTAGGGTGTTGCTATTTTGGCAAGTGAATTTCACCCCAGAACAAAATATATGTTTTTGCGGATACTAATATAGTTTGCCAGGCTCAGCTGTGACACCAGATTTAGAGGATTGCTATTTTGGCAAGTGAATTTCACCCCAGAACAAAATATATGTTTTTGCGGATAATAATATAGTTTGCCAGGCTCAGCTGTGACACCAGATTTAGTGGATTGCTATTTTGGCAAGTGAATTTCACCCCAGAAGAAAATATATGTTTTTACGGATACTAATATAGTTTGCCAGGCTCAGCTGTGACACCAGATTTAGGGTGTTGCTATTTTGGCAAGTGAATTTCACCCCAGAAGAAAATATATGTTTTTACGGATACTAATATAGTTTGCCAGGCTCAGCTGTGACACCAGATTTAGAGGATTGCTATTTTGGCAAGTGAATTTCACCCCAGAACAAAATATATGTTTTTGCGGATAATAATATAGTTTGCCAGGCTCAGCTGTGACACCAGATTTAGGGTGTTGCTATTTTGGCAAGTGAATTTCACCCCAGAAGAAAATATATGTTTTTGCGGATACTAATATAGTTTGCCAGGCTCAGCTGTGACACCAGATTTAGAGGATTGCTATTTTGGCAAGTGAATTTCACCCCAGAACAAAATATATGTTTTTATGGATAATAATATAGTTTGCCAGGCTCAGCTGTGACACCAGATTTAGGGTGTTGCTATTTTGGCAAGTGAATTTCACCCCAGAAGAAAATATATGTTTTTACGGATACTAATATAGTTTGCCAGGCTCAGCTGTGACACCAGATTTAGAGGATTGCTATTTTGGCAAGTGAATTTCACCCCAGAACAAAATATATGTTTTTGCGGATACTAATATAGTTTGCCAGGCTCAGCTGTGACACCAGATTTAGGGTGTTGCTATTTTGGCAAGTGAATTTCACCCCAGAAGAAAATATATGTTTTTGCGGATACTAATATAGTTTGTCAGGCTCAGCTGTGACACCAGATTTAGAGGATTGCTATTTTGGCAAGTGAATTTCACCCCAGAACAAAATATATGTTTTTGCGGATAATAATATAGTTTGCCAGGCTCAGCTGTGACACCAGATTTAGTGGATTGCTATTTTGGCAAGTGAATTTCACCCCAGAACAAAATATATGTTTTTGCGGATAATAATATAGTTTGCCAGGCTCAGCTGTGACACCAGATTTAGTGGATTGCTATTTTGGCAAGTGAATTTCACCCCAGAACAAAATATATGTTTTTGCGGATACTAATATAGTTTGCCAGGCTCAGCTGTGACACCAGATTTAGGGTGTTGCTATTTTGGCAAGTGAATTTCACCCCAGAAGAAAATATATGTTTTTAGCGGATACTAATATAGTTTGCCAGGCTCAGCTGTGACACCAGATTTAGAGGATTGCTATTTTGGCAAGTGAATTTCACCCCAGAACAAAATATATGTTTTTGCGGATAATAATATAGTTTGCCAGGCTCAGCTGTGACACCAGATTTAGTGGATTGCTATTTTGGCAAGTGAATTTCACCCCAGAAGAAAATATATGTTTTTACGGATACTAATATAGTTTGCCAGGCTCAGCTGTGACACCAGATTTAGGGTGTTGCTATTTTGGCAAGTGAATTTCACCCCAGAAGAAAATATATGTTTTTGCGGATACTAATATAGTTTGCCAGGCTCAGCTGTGACACCAGATTTAGGGTGTTGCTATTTTGGCAAGTGAATTTCACCCCAGAACAAAATATATGTTTTTACGGATACTAATATAGTTTGCCAGGCTCAGCTGTGACACCAGATTTAGTGGATTGCTATTTTGGCAAGTGAATTTCACCCCAGAAGAAAATATATGTTTTTACGGATACTAATATAGTTTGCCAGGCTCAGCTGTGACACCAGATTTAGAGTGTTGCTATTTTGGCAAGTGAATTTCACCCCAGAAGAAAATATATGTTTTTGCGGATACTAATATAGTTTGCCAGGCTCAGCTGTGACACCAGATTTAGGGTGTTGCTATTTTGGCAAATGAATTTCACCCCAGAACAAAATATATGTTTTTGCGGATACTAATATAGTTTGCCAGGCTCAGCTGTGACACCAGATTTAGAGGATTGCTATTTTGGCAAGTGAATTTCACCCCAGAACAAAATATATGTTTTTGCGGATACTAATATAGTTTGCCAGGCTCAGCTGTGACACCAGATTTAGAGGATTGCTATTTTGGCAAGTGAATTTCACCCCAGAACAAAATATATGTTTTTGCGGATAATAATATAGTTTGCCAGGCTCAGCTGTGACACCAGATTTAGTGGATTGCTATTTTGGCAAGTGAATTTCACCCCAGAACAAAATATATGTTTTTGCGGATAATAATATAGTTTGCCAGGCTCAGCTGTGACACCAGATTTAGTGGATTGCTATTTTGGCAAGTGAATTTCACCCCAGAACAAAATATATGTTTTTGCGGATAATAATATAGTTTGCCAGGCTCAGCTGTGACACCAGATTTAGGGTGTTGCTATTTTGGCAAGTGAATTTCACCCCAGAAGAAAATATATGTTTTTGCGGATACTAATATAGTTTGCCAGGCTCAGCTGTGACACCAGATTTAGAGGATTGCTATTTTGGCAAGTGAATTTCACCCCAGAAGAAAATATATGTTTTTGCGGATAATAATATAGTTTGCCAGGCTCAGCTGTGACACCAGATTTAGTGGATTGCTATTTTGGCAAGTGAATTTCACCCCAGAAGAAAATATATGTTTTTGCGGATACTAATATAGTTTGCCAGGCTCAGCTGTGACACCAGATTTAGGGTGTTGCTATTTTGGCAAGTGAATTTCACCCCAGAAGAAAATATATGTTTTTACGGATACTAATATAGTTTGCCAGGCTCAGCTGTGACACCAGATTTAGTGGATTGCTATTTTGGCAAGTAAATTTAACCCCAGAACAAAATATATGTTTTTGCGGATACTAATATAGTTTGCCAGGCTCAGCTGTGACACCAGATTTAGGGTGTTGCTATTTTGGCAAGTGAATTTCACCCCAGAAGAAAATATATGTTTTTGCGGATACTAATATAGTTTGCCAGGCTCAGCTGTGACACCAGATTTAGGGTGTTGCTATTTTGGCAATTGAATTTAACCCCAAACCAAAATATCTGTTTTGGCGGACACTATTATATTTTGCCAGCCACTGCTGAAACCACTGATGTATGGTTTTGCTATTTTGCCAATTGAATTTCACCCCAGAAAATAATCTATCCTTTGCCAGACAGCAGACAGTATTATGCTTGTCTAGCCAAAGCTGGAACACCAGATTTAGGGGATTGGTATTTGGGCAATTGTATTTAACCCCTTAATAAAATATAGAAATTGCTATCCTGAGTTTCTAGGGGTGACAATTAGCACAGCCAAGCCCCTGATGGAGGATATAGCAAAAAAAAATAGTATTGAAGCATTGATGGATGTGTGGCAGCTTGTTCTGGAGCACCACAAGTCACAAAATGGCCGCCGATCAACCCAGAAAATAAGTGACAGAAAAACGCTCTGTGCAGCCAAAAACCAGCAATCAAGTAAATAGCAGAAGTTCACTGATTCTCAGCTGCAGATCGATCCGTTCATTAGGTGCTGTTGCTGACTTTTCCCTGCCTATCTCGCCCTCACAGAAGCTGCATCCTCTCCCTACACTAGTCAGAGCAGTGTGACGTGCGGCGCTACGTGACTCCAGCTTAAATAGAGGCTGGGTCACATGCTGCACTTGGCCAATCACAGCCATGCCATTAGTAGGCATGGCTGTGATGGCTTCTTAGGGCAAGAAGTAAGACGCTAGCTGATTGGCTGCTGTGCAGCCCTTCAGAAAGCGGGAAGAAATCGACGAACACCGAACCCGAACCCGAACTTTTTTGAAAATGTCCGGGTTCGGGTCCGGGTCCCGGACACCCCAAAATTCGGTACGAACCCGAACGATGCGCGAACTGTTCGCTCAACACTAAAAACAATGTAAGCACTATGCGCATATCCCTTTTCCAGGACCTTTTTGCTGAAGTGAGGAGAGATATCGAGACACTCAGCATTGAGGAAAAAGTTTTTGAACATTTTGGATTTGAAGTACCCTGTGGGCTACAGGAACACCGTGTAATCGCACAGACATACAAGAGGAAGGACGCTTGTGGGATTACACATCGCATGCAAGTACTAACTAACCCTAACTAAGACTGCGCAGAACTACTCTTTCTCGTTTGGTATACAAGTGGAGTTTCGGGATCACTTTGCAACAGTTACGGCTGCACTTCACACACGCCAGATAGGACATCTGTCTTCTGTTTTTGTACTTACCTCTCTTGTCGCCACTCTCCCTGTCCTGGCTGTCTTCTCTTCTCAGGGCCCGCGTTGCAGTCACCTGACCTCCTGCAGCGTCAGGTCAGAGTGCGCTGTGTACATCCTGACGCTGCAGGCAGCCAGGACACAGCAGCGCGGGCCCTGAGAAGAGTAAGCAGCGCTTCTCTCCCCCTCCTCCTGCATACTAGTGAGCACTTTCATTATGGAAGCGCTCACTAGTATTCCCTTTATAAGATGCACTGCATCTTATAAAGGGAAAAGCAATGAGCGCTTCCATCTGTATTGATAGAAGCGCTCATTGCTTCTGTTCTGGCACCCCCCTGAGAGCGGGCACTGCTCCCCGGGCATGCCACTGCTTTGCTGTATCAGGTTCTGGGCAGCTCACCGTCATAGAATCCAGAGGCTTATGAGAAATGTCTGCCGAACATTCTTTGTGCCACAGAAGATAGTTTCCCCACAGAACAAATATGGAATTTTTGCAAAAGTTTTTGCTTAGGAATTATTGTTTTTCATTGCCATCACAATTGAGATGTCCATAAAACCTTTCATGGGGCATTCTTACATTTTCCCATGACAGTACCACTTGCACGTCCTGCACCACCTCAGTCAGACGTGGACTTTTAGCCCTGATGCCTGTAATGGAATTTACGCAATATTTGTCTTTTCAGCTTGTTATGTTACATTTCCCAACCACTTCTGGAGACAAGCAGAACTATGACTAACACCTGGTGGCGTAAGTGGAATAGTTTCCCTTTTGTTCAATGGGAAATACAAAATGTTAGTTCTCTACTGTTCCCGACTATTTGTGAAAGTGGCTGAGCTGCGCCTAGGCCACGTGACTGATGGTTGTGGCGTCACTGGCTTAGGGTAAGCAGCGAGAAGGCCAGGAGTGGTGGACCTTTTCAAACAGCTGATTGGTTGGGGTCCTGGGTGTCATACTCCCATTGATCAGATGCTGATGACCTATCAAGAGGATCGGTAATCAGTTACAAATAGTCGGATAACCCCACAGTGGGCACAGTAGATTAATATCTGTAGATTAAATATAAATTTATATTCCTAGGTCTTGCTCACTGATTGGCGTGGCCAGCGCTGTCGGTGGTTCTTCTGCTGTATTGAGTATACAGGGACAGTAATATACTATAACTGTCGCTATAGACAGTAGAACAGCTTCATCCTGCCTCCCTGCATTGCCTATAGCGAGTGCTTACTGCTCATTGACATGTATCTCCCGACGGGAGGATGCCGGGAATACAGCAGAAGAACTCAGTACAGCGCTGGCCATGCGGATCAGTGAGAAAGGAATATTAATAAAAATCTACTGTACCCTCCATGAGGGAGCAGTGAAGGCAGATGCCCGGCACCAACGCACATTAAGGCTCATGCACACGAATGTATTTTCTTTCCTTGTCCGTTCCGGGTTTTTTTGCGGACCATATGCGGAACCACTTATTTCAATGGGTCCACAAAAAAAAACGGAAGTTACTCCATGTGCATTCCATTTCCCTATGTCCGTCCCGCAAAAAAGTAGACCATGTCCTATTATTGTTCGCACTAAGGATAGGACTGTTCTAGTAGGGGCCAGCTGTTCCGTTCCGCAATATAAGAAATGCACATGGACATCATCTGTATTTTTTGCGGGTCTGTGTTTTGCAGATTGCAAAATACATATGGTTGTGTGCATGAGCCATTAATGCTGGGTTCAGACCTGAGCGTTTCTGAGACGCGCGTTTTCCGCGCGTTTTTGTCGCGCGTTTTACGCACGTTTTTGTGCGCGTTTTTGGCAATAGTAAACGCGCGTTTTACGTGTGATTGAATGCAGTGTTGTCCAATGACCAAATATCCCTGTCTATATGAAGTTTGGCCTTTCCAGCATGTTGCAAATTCATAAACGCGAGTTCGAACGCGCGTTTTCAGTGTCAAAAATGCGCAAAATACAAGCGTTGCGCGTTCCCATTGAAGTCTATGGGCCAAAACGCGCAACAAACGCCCCCAAAAAAGCTCAAGTACTTGTTTATGCGTCGGGCGTTTTTCAGCGCGTTCGAACGGGATGTAAAACGCGAAAATGTGAACCAGTCCCATAGGGAAGCATTGGTTTGCATCGGTTATGCGTTTTACAGCGCGTTCGAACGCGCAAGTGTGAACTGAGGGTAAGGGACATTTCTGCCCAAGTTTTCTAGTATAAATATCCAAGATCTCTAAATAAACGACATCACAAAAATTTTCGCTATCTTTGTCCATACACATTAGCAAAAAAAAAAGGTACAAACATGACAGTTACACTTTAAGCCAGAATTACTGTAGAAACTAGTGCGGAAGGGAAAAATTCCAATCCACGCTATTGCTAAATTTTATGCAGAAGGGACATTGTGAAATATTACTTGTGTCTGTTTTTCTTCAGCACAGACCTATTCGAGTAAATGCTACAATATCACACTAATCCTTCTATCTATCTATCTATCTATCTATCTATCTATCTATCTATCTATCTATCATCAGCAATCGCTGACAAAAGGCATCTTCAAACCAGAGATGAGCGAATCGATTCTAAATTAATCAGATTCATCACAAATTTAGCAAAAAAATATTCCTCCAAACAAACCCAAAGTTTTGGTGATTTGCTTCAGACACATTAAAATTCATACATTAGTGAGGAAAACATTTCAGGGAAGAAGATGATGGACGATCACATGAGCCAGGGCGCAGTCACCAGGGTATTCAGCGCTCACTGTTGCAGGTATATGTGGCAAAACCTTTAGTGATGTATTTCGGTCAAAAAACAAATTTTATTCAGCGCTGTAGTAATATGCAGTGGCGGATTATAATTGGGGCGTTCGGGTCGGTCGCCCCGGGCCCGGCATCGCTGGGGGGCCCAGCGCCGACCCGAACACCCACGTACTGCGGCGGGGCATGGGAGCGTATAGTTCCCTGCCCTGCCGCCTATCACCGCCATAGGCTTCAGGCCTAGTAGGCCTGAGGCCTGTGTGGTGGTAGAAGCCCTGCGTGCGCGATGACATCATCGTGCGGCGCGCGTGATGACGTCATCGCGCGCCTGTATGGTGGCGCTCGCGCACGCTCTGATGTACGCGCGCGCCTGCCACACCATTCAGCATACAGGTAAGTATTACCGTTTTTTTATGTGTATGTGTATGTGCTAACTTGGGGGGAAGATATTAAGGGACAGTGGGGCAAATTAGTTAATGGATGGCAGTTGTGGGGGAAAATTAATGGATAGCATTATGGGGGCAAGTAGATTAATGGATGGCAGTGTGGGGGCAAATTAATGAATGGCAGTATGGGGGCAAATAAATTAATGGATGGCAGTGTGGGGGCAAATTATAGGATGGCAGTGTGGGGGCAAGTTATAGGATGGCAGTATGGGGCAAATTAATTAATGGATGGCAGTGTGGGGGCAAATTAATAGATGGCAGTGTGGGGGCAAATTAATGGATGAGAGTGTGGGGCAAACTAATTAATGGATGGCAGTTCTGGGGGCAAATTAATTAATGGTTGGCAGTTGTGGGGGGAAATTAATAGATGGCAGTGTGGGGGCAAATTAATTAATGGATGGCAGTTGTGGGGGCAAATTAATAGATGGCAGTGTGGGGGCAAATTAATTAATGGATGGCAGTTGTGGGGGCAAATTAATTAATGGATGGCAGTGTGGGGGAAATTACTATATGGGACAGTGTGGGGGAAATTACTATATGGGGGCAGTGTGAGGGTGATTACTATATGGGACAGTGTGGGGAAATTACTATATGGGGGCAGTGTGGGAGAAATTACTATATGGGGGCAGTGTGAGGGAAATTACTATATGGGGGCAGTGTGGGGGAAATTACTATATGAGGGCAGTGTTGGGTATTGGGGACATTATTTTTGGGGACACTATACAGGTATTATTACCTGGAGCACAATATAGGGTGTTGTTGTTATTACTGGGGGCACTCTAGGGGACATTATAACTGCTGTAGACACTATAGGGACCTTTGGGATAATTTATAAAGCTGGTGTAAAGTAGAACTGGCTTAGTTGTCCATAGCTACAGAGTTCACCTTTCATTTTTAACAGCTCCTCTGGAAAAGGAAAGGTGGAATCTAATTGGTTGCTATGGGCAACTAAGCCAGTTCTAATTTACACCAGTTTGATAAATGACCCCAATTATGAGAAATCTAACGTGTCTGTGTAACAAACTCTGTAGAGACGAGATGCGGCTGAAAGAATTAGTCATGGCGGTCTGGGTCAGACGGAGGAGAAGAGGAAAGAGAAGATCTACATGACAGGAGAAGTCCCTGGATGTAAGAGGTATGTGGTGCTGTATCCTCACTGCTGTGACCTGCGTCTCATCTTCTCTTTCAAGTCTTTATCATAATCATATGTATTTTAAATTTGGCAACTTAAACTTTAATTTTTCACCTGCAGCCCTATGTAACAGCCCAGATACCAGTGATAACTCTCTGTGTGCAGATAATGTTGTACATGTTCCCTGCAGTCCTATGTAACACCCCACATAACAGAATAAATCACTGTGTTATGTGGGGTGTTAAATAGGACTGCAGGTAACATCTATGACATCTGTACACAGAGAGTTATGAGATGGTGGGGGTCAGACTCCTGTTTGAGGAGACCGTGATGTTCCAGTGAGCGCCGCAGCCTCTTTGCTCCTTACCAAGCACAGCGCTGTCCATTTGACAGCACTGCGCTTGGTATTGCAGCTCAGCCCCAATCACTCAGATAGGACAGAGCTGCACCTCGGCCACGTGAACGATGAATGTGACATCATATGGCCTAGGAAGAGACTGTGACGCTCACAAAGCACCGCAGCCTCTTCACACAGAAAAAAAACCTGAAACCTAAAATGGAGGGGGGGGGGGCCAAGTTGGGTAGACAGCCCCGGGCCTATCATGCATTTAATCCGCCCCTGGTAATATGCGGTAAAATTTTTTGTGTTGCGTATTTAAGTGGAAACATTTTTTTTATTCAGCTTTCAGAGCTGAAGTTATATGCAGTAAAATCTCCATGATTTCTCCATGATAAATCTGCAGCGTAGGGGGCCCCGTGTGGCTTCTACACACTTTCAAAATAATCCTTCAGCGGAGCGAATAGATGCGGATGACCGGGACCCTCCATGTCCTTCCCAGGAGCTGCTGTCGGGAGCAGCGGTTTATTTCTGAGACGTCCGTATAGAGCGGGGGGAATCCGAAGACTCTCTCCATCTCCGTGCTCCATTATATGTGGTAAAATCTTTATAGAAGTATTTTGGTGGAAAAACAAATTGTATTCAGCGTTCAGCGCTGCAGTTATACGTGGTAAAATCTTTTGTGACTTATTTGGGAGGAAAAAAATATTGTATTCAGCGTTCAGTGCTGCAATTATGTGGTAAAATCTTTATTGAAGTATTTCGGTAGAAAACCTAATTTTATTCAGCACTGTAGTAATATGCCGTAAAATCTTTTGTGACTTATTTTGGTCGAAAAATAAATTGTATTCAGTGTTCAGAGCTGCAGTTATATGCGGTAAAATTTTTATTGATGTTATTGGGTGGAAAAACAATTCTTATTCAGTGTTCAGCGCTGCAGTAATATGTGGTAAAATCTTTATTGAAGTATGTCGGTTGAAAAACAAAATTAATTCAGTGGTCAGCGCTGCGGTTATATGCGGTAAAAACTTTATTGAAGTATTTCGGTCGAAAAACAAAATGTATTCTGCGATCTGCGCTGCAGTTATATGCGGTAAAATCTTTAGTGACGTATCTTGATAAACTTCGCAACTCTTAGGCTCAAAGCTATCTTGATGCTTTGTCTTCTCATTGTCTGTAGCTACTAGAGGTCTGTTCATGCCAGGCAGGTTTCCCCAGAAGTATCTTGGTCGATCGACACTCTGTCATTGTGCCATTCTGTAGCTTCCTCATGCTGCTGCCACCTCTACACTCTGTGATTGTACTATTCTGTGGCTTCCTCATGCTGCTGCCACCTCCACACTATGTCATTGTGCCACTCTGTGGCTTCCTCATGCTGCTGCCAACTCCAGACTCTGTCATCATGCCATTCTGTGGCTTCCTCTTGCTGTTGCTGACACCTCCACACTCTGTCATTGTGCCACTCTTTGGCCTGCTCATGCTGCTGCCACCTCTGCACTCTGTTATTGTGCCACTTTGTGGCCTACTCATGCTGCTGCCAACTCCAGACTCTGTTATTGTGCCGCTCTGTGGTCTCCTCATGCTGCTGCCACCTCCTCACTTGGTCATTGTGCCACTCTGTGGCCTCCTCCTGATACTGCTGCTGCCACCTCCAGACACTGTCATTGTGCCGATCTGTGGTCTCCTCATGCTGCTGCCGCCTCCAGACTTGGTCATTGCACCACTCTTTGGCCTCCTCCTGATGCTGCTGCCTACACCTCCAGACTCTGTCATTGTGCCACTCTGTGGCCTACTCATGCTGCCAACACCTCCAGACTCTGTCATTGTGCCACTCTGTGGCCTACTGATGCTGCTGCCACCTCCACACTCTGTCAATGTGCTGCTCTGTGGTCTCCTTATGCTGCCACCACCTGCAGACTCGGTCATTTTGCTACTCGGTGGCCTCCTAATACTGCCACCACCTCCAGACTCAGTCATTGTGCCACTCGGTGGCCTTCTCCTAATGCTGCTGCCGCCACCTACAGACTCTGTCATTGTGCCACTCGGTGGCCTCCTCATACTGCTTTCACCTCCAGACCCTGTCATTGGGCCACTCTGTGGTCTTCTCATGTTGCTTCCACCTCACCATGCTGTTCCCAACCTCTCCATTTCATAACTGGTCCACTATTTTGGCTTTCGGCCTGGCCGACATCATCATTTATATGACACTTCTTCTGATCTGTCACAGGAAGTAAAAATGAGACACAATGGATCCTGTCTGTGTAGCAGCTGTAAGGCCTGTATGGTCCCATCAGCAATACTGATGGATTATTGCTCAAATGTTGATCGAGTGAAGGTGTATGCTCCACAGACAGGCTCCGTTTTTTCTGGGTTATTGTTCTGACGGATCAGAGAATGGGAAAAATGAATCATTGACGTCAACACAAACTTACTGCTGACACCCTCTCCACTCTGTCGGGGGGCTCTACTTGTAAGCATTTAATAGAACAGGTTCTGTAGACATCTATGTGGAATCAGCTGACGAGGGTGTAAAAGGTCTGCACTTCTTCTTGATGCTATCATCTACCTGTAAGGCTAAGTTGATACTTGAGTTATTTGGTTAGTTTTGGCCCCGTAACTGCCCAAATAAGTGAAGTATGCAGTGATTCTAAGAGCAACACCTGTCATATGCTTGTCATACTGACTCACAGTATTATTTCATTACCACAGCAGACTCCCTATGCGTGTTACTACAAGGCATAGTGTTCTATACCCCTATAATGGCTCTCTGCATCCCGGAAATAGCAATTTTTTAATGCGATTCTCTGGGTATAAATTCGTATCGAAGTGAATTTTTCTGAAAAATTCGGCGAACCGGCCGAATCGAGTTTTTGAGAAAAGTCGATCATCTCTAGTCATATTTCCAGTCACCACTGGACGGGGCTGGTATCACCATCTTTATACTGTATATAGAGAAGAAAAGTCCAGTAGATATAACATGTCTAAGAAGGACTTATTGGCTCTACGGCACATATGTCCAGGCAAAAGCCTCTGGTGCCTGTATACAAATTAAAGTAGACTGATCATCTGCGTGAGAATCCCCACATCCCAAGATTTTGTGGAGATGTACTGTGGTGCAGAACAGTTTGCCTGCAATTGAGGGCAATGCCTTCTGGAAGCATTATATTATCAAAAATATACACGCCAAGTCTGGATGCTTATGTCGGAGTCAGTCAGTGAGGTGCAGAGTAAGGCCCCATTCACATAACCGTATGACTTGAATTGACTTGAATGTGTCCCTGATCCACAAGATACAGCAAAAGATAGGACATGTCCTATCTTTTGTGGTGTGGAGGTACAGATCAGAAGTCCATGGAAACATATGAAAGCCGCAACGCAATCTGTAGTTCACATGGCTGGTGCACGTGTTTTGCGGACCCTCTGTTTGCAGTCCACAAGATGTGCATGGCAACCATATGGTCGTGTGAATGGGGCCTAAGGAAATCTACTTTAAAGAGACACCTTTTGGCCTATTATCTACAAGTGCAGCTGTGAAACCTGTAAAAACATCTGTGAAAAGTGCATTCTGTGTATGAACTGCTGGTCCATAACAAGATAACTGTCCTGATCTGTTTGCATTTGAATTCTACAGTAAAGAACTGTTCTGCTGTACTACTGCCTCATTATTACTTCCTGCACAACTACTACACTGCAAAGTGTTGGCGTCACAACTGGGAACTTGCCTTGCATCTCAAAACCTTTACCGCCAAGGGCACCTCAACTGTCATCAGGCAGAAGGACCTAAAAATCCCCTGAAGGGGAGAAAAGGTGCACCCTTCCTATCACTGCATGCCGTCCCAAGGAGTGTCAGCACTGTGAGTACTGCAAGAACTACCTCCTGAAACTACTACTTATCCAGTCACTCACTCACACACTCTCCTACTGCCTGGTTGCTGGTGTACTTTGAGAAATTATGAAAGAGATCAAAGGAAAATCGTCTCTCGAGCTCTGGAATGCATGTCTGACAAACAGCTCATGGAAGAGAAGGAGTTACAAGATGAATGACATAATGAATTATAACCATAGATAACTTCAAAAAAACAAATATAGCAATGGCCAAAAGAAAACCAAATATCACAATGGCCAAAAGATGGCAACAAAGTGCACTGAGTATAGTAGAGAAACCATAGATGGGACAGAAGTGCAGCACAACTACTACAGCAGGCATCATGCACAAAGCATTTTAGTTCACGTAGTGGCAGCTTATCAGGAATGCGTGTTGTGTGCTCAGGCCCTTCGAAAACGCCACCAGGTTTGTCAGTAGGAACAACAGCAACAATATCATTCCCTGTTCCCTGACCTCATGACCTTCTAGCCAGACAGATTGGACCAATGACTGGAACTGGCCCAGTTTGCTATGGTGTGCTGCCTTTTCCAGCCCAATTTGTCTTCTGAAGGTGTACAAAACATCATAATTCTCTAAATGAATAAGACAGAGATCAGTAATGATTTTCATATACCTTCAGCTGATTCCAACAAACAGATCTGCAATGCTGGCCCAATCATGGCACTGCTGCTGTCTGCTTGTCATCAGATCCATACCGTATTGCTGCTAACGCAGCTGCTGCTTCCAGTACTGTCATTACCCCTACACAGCTGCACATCTTCTACCGTGCTACTACTACTACCCCTAAACAGACACACATCTATTGCTTTGTCTGTGAGGCTCCATACTGTACTGCTATTGCTGTTGCTACTACTACCTCTGTGCCATTGCATATCTCCTTGCTTTGTCTGTGAGGTTTCACATCCACACCATACTGCTTCCGCTCCCAAAAAGTAAGAATTTTGGATGCTTGTTTAGAACAAGCCACTGCTACCCTCGATATTACAGTTTATGTGTAAAAACATGGGCAAGCATCTGCCCCTGTAAAAGCATAATTTTTGGGCTCCTGTTTAAAACAAGCCACTGCTTCTTCCAAAATTACCGTGTATGTGTATAAACATGGGCAGCCCCAGTTAACGTATAATTTTTGGACCAATTATTCAAAGCAAGCCACTGCTTCTTCTGATACTAACGAGTATGTATAAACATGGGCAGACATTTGCCCCAATTAATGCATAATTTTTAGACCACTTGTTCAGAACAAACCACAGCTTCTTCCAATACTACTGTTTGTAGTGGGGGAGGGGGCATCTGCCCCTATTAAGGCAGTATTGGACTGCTTGTTCAGAACAAGCCACAGTTTTTTGTGATAACACTGCATGTTTTTAGTCATCATCTGCCCATTAAGCAGAATGTTCTCACTGTTAACCATTCTGTATGTCCGTGTCACTCTGACATTACTTATTGCTTTTTTTATATTAAAAAGCTTAAGGGGGGAAGGGGGGAGGAAGAGAGAGATAGAAAAAAATGCCTAGGAGACCTTGAACACTTTTGATTTGGGTATAATCGATTGGGCCCAAAATCAAGTTGTCTGACCGATTTGTTGGAATTGGACCCAAAACAAATTTTAAGAAATTTACTAATTTCCACTAAAAAAAGCTTTACAGTTGCCATTAGAACAAGGCTGATACTTTCTGTTTACCACAGCTTTGCTTTATAGATTGGAAAAAGATGAGCAGAGTTATGTCATTATTAGAGATGAGTGCATTTTTCAAAAATTCGATTTGGCCGCTTTGCCAAATTTTTTGATAGGGGTGAGGTGGAAGCAGCATCAGGAGGCCACAGAGTGGCACAATGACAGTGTGGTGGGGGCAACAGCATCAGGAGGCCACATAGTGGCAAGGTGACATAGTGTGCAGGTGGCAGCAGCATCAGGAGGCCTCAGAGTGGCAAGGTGACATAGTGTGGAGGTGGCAGCAGCATGAGGAGACCACAGAGTGGCAAGGTGACATAGTGTGGAGTTGGCAGCAGCATCAGGAGGCCACAAAGTGGCATGGTGACATAGTGTGGAGTGGCAGCCGCATCAGGAGGCCACAGAGTGGCAAGGTGACATAGTGTGGAGGTGACAGCAGCATCAGGAGACCACAGAGTGGCAAGGTGACATAGTGTGGAGGTGGCAGCAGAAGACCACAGAGTGACCCGGTGACAAAGTGGGGAAGTGGCTGGCAATAACAGTACCCGCTAACGATAGTGGGTGTAAGAAGGAGCACTTGGCATCAGATGTATGGCATCAGGCAGGTGGCAGCATCAGAATAGTAGCTGAGGCAGGCAGCCAGAAGAAACCTGTCTCTTTTGTCAAAATGTTGGTGTGGCCCCATGGATGATCTAGTCTGATGCATTAGGCATTGGTGGGTGGAAATCCTGGCTGATCCATGCCTGATTCATCTTGACAAAGCGACAGGCGAGTTCTACTTGGGGTATCTATGGCCCCCGCGGCACTAAACACCCGCTCTGATGCCACACTACTGGATGGGCAGGACAGTTTTTCCAGAGCAAACTAGGCCAGTTGCGGCTACAAATCCAGTTTGGCTGCCCAGTAGTCCAGCGGATCTTCAATGTGGTTTGGCAGGATGATGTCCAAGTATGCCACCACCTGCTGGTTCAGGTCCTGCTCTATGTCTAGCTGCTGGTGAGTAGTTTCTTCACTATGCGGGTGAAGGAAGCTGCTCATCAGCGACTCTAGACTCAGGCTGCTGCTGATGGAGCAGCCATCGCAGTAGAACGTGAGCGCAGAGGGCCCCCCCGGTCAGACCTGCGAGAGGATGGACGATGGCGCAGATAGGCAGCGGCCAACTGACTAAATAGGATGTCTCTATAGTAGTTCAGTTTGTCCTCCTTCTCAACGGGTGTAAAAGAGGCCCCCATTTTGGACCGGTAGCGAGGGTCCAACAAGGTGGAGAGGCAGAAGTCATCCCTCTGCCGAATGGTGATAATTCAGCTGTCAATACCCAAGCAAGTGAGCATGCAGCGGGCCATTTGTGCAAGTGACTCGTAGGGACTTTCTGCTGCTATCTCCACTGCATACTGCCACGGTGTGTCTTGGTGCTCTGCCTCATCTTCCTCATCGCTCTGTAGCTCCTCTGGCTGGTCCTGCTCCTCCTCTCCTTTCACCTGTGTAGTAAAATCACCCATTTCGCTACACATTGCTTGTGCTCCAATGTCCTCCTCCTCCAGTTCAGCTCCCACAGGGCTCATGTGGCCGTGAGATCTAGGCGCCTCGTCTCCAGTCCCCTGACCAGCCAGATTTACCAGCATCTGTTCCAGGGCATGAAGCAGTGGAATGACATCGTTTATCCCGTAGTACTGGC
The DNA here is from genome assembly GCA_033119425.1 of Bufotes viridis. Taxonomy (NCBI): domain Eukaryota; kingdom Metazoa; phylum Chordata; class Amphibia; order Anura; family Bufonidae; genus Bufotes; species Bufotes viridis. The sequence goes on from CM065590.1 coordinate 39,724,457, forward strand.
AAAAAATGTGGCCTCCTCAAAGGGCCTGAACAAATGACAGGTGTCACGCATTAGCTGACACTGGCTGACATCAAAGTTACACAGGGGAGTACTCCTGTCTGCTTGGATCATCAATAAATCGTTTATGGCTTTTCTCTATTTGTATAGTCGGTCCAACATATGGACGGCGGAATTCCAAAGGGGTGGAAAAGTCGCAAATCTGCCTATGTTGGGGGATGCCTTTATGCCGCTGCAGCTCAAGGAGGGTGTGCTTTGCTCTGTACGAGTGACTGAAGTGCATGCAAAGTTTCCTGGCCATTTTTAGGATGTCTTGTAGAGGGGTGGAAGACTTCAGGAACCGCTTGACAACCAGATTGAACACATGTGCCATGCAGGGTGCATGGATCAGCCCTCCTTGACAGAGCGCCGACACCATGTTCTTCCCATTGTCGATCACCATGGTTCCGATTTTGAGTTGTCACGAAGAAAGCCAGGATTCGATTCCTTGATGAAGGACATGGAGCAGTTCCTCCCCTGTGTGACTCCGTTCGCCCAGGCAAACGAGGTGCAGAACAGCGTGACACTGCCGTGCTCTGCACATGTGGCATGCTGGAGGGGCACTGTGAACTGTGCTGCAGTGGAGGCTTAAGAACACGGTGGAGGATGAGGAGGCAGAGGCGGACATTGTCGCAGGACCAAACGCTTGAGAACAACATCACCTGGCTAAGTTGCTGGTGGGGCTGTGCAGGAACAACATTCACCCAGTGGACCATAAACGACATGTATTGTCCCTGAACGAAGTTACAGCTCCACATGTCGGCGCTACCATGCACTTTGGCAGACACCGACAGGCTCAAGGACTGGCCCACCTTCTGTTCTACATGTGTGTGCGGGGCTGGTACTGCTTTTTTGGTAAAGAAATGACGGCTTGGGACTCTCCACCTTGGCTCGGCACAAGCCATCAGTTCTCTGAAAGGTGCAGAGTCCACCACTTGGAAAGGGAGAGACTGCAGCACCAGCAACTTGGCCAAGAGCACGTTCAGCTTCTGCGCCGTTGGATGAGTGCACGCATACTGTTATCTCTTGGCAATGGTTTCGGTGATCGATTGCTGATGGAATGACTGACAAGGAGTAGAAGGGCGAGGAGCAGGAACTTCAAGACCAGCAGATGAAGGGAAGGCCAGATAGCTCCCTTCGGCTTAGGTGGTGGAGCCTTGCCTGCCTGAAATCGGCTGCGTGCTACTGGGTGATGCAGAGGTGGCTATGGTAGGCTGGACTACCACATCAGAGCCACAGTTTTTCCAGGCCAAGTTATGGTAATGCTGTATATATTGATGCAGGGTCGTGGTGCCAACATTGGCACCCTGGCCACGCTTCACCTTCTGCCCACTGATTCTACATATGGCCATGTTCACCTCCTCCGGCGGCTTAACAAAAAACTTCCACACTGTCGAGTAGGTGATTTTACCCCCAACACTACGCACTGACTGACTGCTACCACAACTGCCTCCGTGAACCCGTGCACCACTACTTCCCGAGCAGGTAGGCTTCTGCGAAGCGGGAGGTCTACCCCGGGCACGTTTGGCTGCTGTCCTCCCAATGCTGCCACCCTGCTGACTCCTGAGCACGCTAGCGACTTGCTGGCTCCGCTGCTTCCTCACGAGCAAGCTGTCACCCTCTTCTCCCGATGATGTTGAAGTCCCTTCATCATCCGGCTTCCAAGTGCGATCAGCTACATCATCATCATCGAGTACTGTCTGCACATCACTCCCACACCACTCTCCTCATCACTACTTGCCCGCCACTAGCTGCTGACTGTCTTCTAGTAGCTTGTCCTCACTGCATAGTTGAGCTGAGCCCACAGCATAAAATACTTCTCTGGCTGAAGGAACAGAAAAGGACAGAAGCAGGTTGAGGACAGGTGAGGGCACAGGACCTGCTCCCGGGCCATGCCAACTAAGGGTTGTTTCTGACGAACCCACTGACTCTTGGTTGAGGGTGTCTGATGTTACTCGCGACAAAGTCAAAAAACAAGTCAACTATTCAAGAACCGCTGGGATGCTGGTCAAGACATGACCATTAGATGAAAATGGGCGCCCAGGCCTCTTGATGCGACTCCTGCTGCCACAGCCCCTTACTCTGCTGTGACCTCTGCCTGCACTAGAAACATTTAGGCCTCTGCCACTCCAGTGTGCAAAGCCTGGCACTTCTTTGTCTGACATACTGTTAAATCAAATAAATAAATAAGAAGGAAATTAAAACACCCCAAAAATGTCTGTAATTTTCTCACTTCACCACTCAATGGCTAATAAGCCCTTTTAAAAGGGCTTTAGAACATATAACAGCACCACTGAACGGCAAATATATTTATTTTTTAACACTAATACACGACAAAAAGTGCTTTAGAACATATAACTGCACCGCTGAATGGCAAATATATTTTACTTTTGCCTAATACATACCACAAAAGGCTTTAGAACATATAACTGCACAGCTGAACAGCAAATATATTTTTTATTTTGCCACTATTACACGACAAAAAGGGCTTTATAACACATAACTGCACCGCTAAACGGCAAATATACTTTACTTTTGCCACTTGATCAACTAACATGGTTCCCATATCCTCCAGCTCTCAGATAATGCCTTATTCACTCAATTTGGGACACAACACAAGCAGAAAGATGTGTCATATATGACGTATGCTGTACTGATGCTAATGTGAAGCCATTACAAGATGGAGCTTGCACCTAAATATTTACATAGTCTGCATACCAAAGTTAGTAAAACAATGCACCATGCGCAGATGCCAAGTCAAGTGTTATTTCTTTTCTTGTTTTTGTATTCTAGCCAACGGAACAATGCCACTGCTTAACTTCGTGTAATAAAGGAGAACTGCTTTAACGCTCGCCTGGCGTCAGTGTAGGTTCTTCCATGTAATTAGCCCTGATTAAGAGCATCTTTAACAAGGGCAAATAAGACGTAGAAATATTTCCTTGTAATAAACCCTGTAATAAACCCTGTTAATGGCTGTATCAAACAGCATTTGCACCCCAATAACTGGAATTTGCTGGAAGGTGTAATAGAATTGTTCCCATTACCCAGGATGTAACCTCCCCTACTGAACCCTGTTCAACATAATGCTGTGGAATGATTCTTCCCTATCTTTTCCCTACACCTTGAATAATCTTTCCCTGCACTTGTAAATCGTTTTAGCACAACAAAGTTTTTTTTTATAACACTGTCCCTAACGCCTGCTGACGTCACTCGTTTGGCAAGCCTCTTCATGGTGGGAGGAAGGATAATCAGAGTGAGGATTCGGTTGACCAGACTCTTGGATACAGAGACTGGACGAGACGGTGGTGCTTAACCGACTGGAAGAATTATCTTCAGCAATCCAACCGACCAACTGTTCGCATTGGTCCGACTTGGATAGTGTTGTCCTGCGCCGCCCAGCTAAGTTGGATATGAAGCTGGGTATGGTGGATGTTTTTTTTTCTGGTTCACTGGCAGCAGGCACAGTTTAATTGCGCCCAGGGTCCATCAGCATCACGCCCACTTCCCCGTCCCTTAGTGCTCGCCTTCATCATATTAATGGTTTTGTCACTAGATGTGGCGCAGCTTGTTTTACTGTCCGCTAAAGACACAGTTTTCGGATGCAGGACAGTATATGTCGCAGTAACCCACAGCATATGGACACTATATTAGGCCCAGATTCTTGGAATTTGTAATACAGACACTGTTTGCAGATGTTCTACAGTATTGGTTACAGAACACCCCAGATTATGGACACTAGATGTGGCCCAGATTCTTGGAATTTGTAATACACACACTGTTTACAGATGTTCTACAGTATTGGTTACAGAACACCACAGATTATGAACACTAGATGTGGCCAAGATTATTAAAGACATATTCTGCGGATGATGTACAGTATATGTCACTAATAGGTATAAAATAAAAATATCTTGCTGCTGTCAAACACACACAGTAGTCCTTAAAAGGACTTTGGGGTCTTTGAAAGACTTTTGGTAGTAAAAACATCTGTCCCTTCCGAAGCACTGTCCCTGAGACTGCAGGAGGTAAATAGATTGCTGCTCTAAAACACACACACAGTAGTCCTTAAAATAACTTTTGGGTCTTGGAAAAGCTTTCTTAGAATAAAAACTGTGAAAATAGCTTCCTACACTCTCTTTCCATTCCTACGCTCTGCTCTCTTACTGTCTACGTCTGAGCCAAACATGCGTCATCGGGTGCTATATAGCACCCGATGACGCGTTCCGGCCGGCAAATCACTGTAATGCCAGCAGCCAACATGGCTTCTGGCATTACAGTGAGGGCAGTACTTACCTGCACCTTTATTGGCTGCTTAAAACCCACGAACCGTGCGGGGCAGAGACTCAAACATTGCGCTCGAGCACATTCGGTACTCGGTCAAGTACTGCCATGTGCGAAGCATAGCGATGCTTGAGCCGAACAGATATTCTCAGCATGCTCGCTCATGACTACTCTTGATCTCTGACCCACATGGCCCATTAGTATACCTTTGGATTGTCCCTTTCTTGTCTGGCAATGTCTTTGTACTTGGATGGGTTTCTTCATGCAATCTTTCGCACATTCAGAAGATACCAGTGAGATAATAGGTCATCTGATGGGCTGTTCTTGAACCCTTTGACCTCCTACCTTTCTTATGTATATTTGTAATTTTAATAAAGAATTGATATAACTTCTTTCGACATCTTGTTTCCTTCTTCATTACCAGAATCAACGGCCTTTGTTCTCATCATTGCATTGTGCCAACACAAGCTTTTTGGCTAGTGACCAACTCTGACTATTTTTAAGAGAACATCAGTTGTTTGGAAAGTCAATGTTGACTTTTCGCTCTTTATTTTAAGATTATTTTTTAGCTGCCTTTATGAATGTGAGATATTCTTTCTGAAACCACCAGGAACACTAGTGTAGCCATCAGAAATGTAGAGGGTGCAATCAAATTAAAGTTGCTCTGCAGGGCTTATAGGGAATTTCTCACCTATAATTTTTTCTGCCATTTATAACGAGATAGTGACACATATCTTTTTTATCTAATCTGTTTTCATTGCTGAATGTCGATTCTTTTACTCTATTTTCTATGAAAGGTTATGGGGGTTGCTTCTTCAGCATTTAGTGCTATGCTTTACTGCAGCCACATGGGTCGTAGATCCAGTAGATTGAAGAGTACTTGATTAGTTTTTAGGGGGATTGTGGGGAATGCTCTGTGCCCTTTGCAGAGGTAACTGTGAAAGGAAGGAGTAGATAAGTTGTGACATCACCTAAAATAAATGGTGGATCCTGAGTTGTCTATACAGAGGAGATATCTGTCATTGCAGTTCTCTATATAATGATAATGAGATGACTGCTGAGAAGTGATCTGTAAGGAACACAAGGTTTCAACGTATTATTAGGCTAAGTGGTCAGTGCAAAAACTGCAGGATCGTAAAAATTTTTTAAAATATAGAAAGTGACAAGGAAAATAAATACCTAGAATTCTGAAAAAAATATGTTTAACATAAACACTTGAACAGTAGGTAATTTTTGGATGACTGATGAGGAGTCCGTGCAGAGCCTTGTATGTTTGAGGAGTTTATAAAACAGAGGTGCACTGCAATTTAGAGTCATCTGGCTCCAATGCAAAATTTGTTACTGACCTTCCACACCTACTTTGTGCCATTTACAATACTGGTGTCTTCTATGGGTTAAGGGACTCACTCAAGTTCCAAGGCCAGTGGAATTGCTAACTTGGCAACTCCTATAGTTAGGCTCCTGAACTTTATATTGATACTTTACTGATGAAACAATGATGTCATTGGTACATACTGTATTGCGTAGACTCGCAACACTTCCACTTCATCTGGTGAGCTTCTCATGACCTTGACTATTACACAAGGGCATGATACTTCTGTGCAGCCAAGTTGCATATTTAAAGCCTAGGACAAATTTTTCAATTTCACTTTTTTGGCAGATTTTCCATTTTAATCATTTTTTTCTTTAACACATCGAGGGTTAACAGCCAAACAAAGCATAATATTTTTTACCCTGATTCTGCGGTTTTAAAACGTCCATTTAGAGATAGACAACCGCCCATAGGACGTTTATATCCTATGGGCGGTCGTCAAGTGGTTAATAATGAACACCAAACTGTATAGTCGGTGTTCATTGTTAATGGCCGACTGGAACCTTTAATGCACCTTTAAAAAGAGGTTGCACTCACTTCTCCAACCCCAGCACTCTCCTGCCGTAGAGGTGGGAGCCCTTCTTCTGCCATCTGCTTTTCCACATCATCTAACATCAATGTGGATGTGTTCCTCCTCTCTCTGCATCTTGCTGGCTTTTCTAGAACATAGAGACTTTGAAGGATAATTTGAAAAAAGTAAAGCCAGCAAAAGATGAGGATAGTCATCGTTAAGACCTGACCCCCTAAGGAGTGCAAACTAGATGTTATTGGTTGGCATGCTAGTGGTGGAAAAATAAAGGCGTCCATCTTATTGGTATTCAATTACATAGCTTCGTTTATGGCTGATGTAGGAATAAGTAAATGTAGGAATAAATAAATAGAACTGACGCAGAATAAGTCTCTCTGCAGTCTCCCTGTATTCTCCCTGCACTCTACCTGCAGTCTCCCTACACTCTCCCTGCAGTCTCTCTGCAGTCTTTCTGCACTCTCCTTCTCCAATATTCTTCTATTAATCGTTTTCTGCAACACTGTCCCTAGTGCATGAGTGCTTGTTACGTCTCTCCCTAAGCTCAGCTCACAGGACAAACGCGGAGAGGAGACCATGTGTAATGAGGGTTTTATAGGGCTGTGACATCACAGGGGATGGCTATCTGCGGATTGGCTGGCTGCATGGAATTATAGGTGATCTTGGGTTCCCAGGCTTGTCTCCTCTACAATTAGTTTCACTTTGTAACAAGTGCAGCTGCCATTTTAGGAAAACCTGATTCATTAACACGAAGCGTGAGAAAATTCAAATTTATTGCTTCGGACTGAATTCTGATTTAAATGCCTCGCTCAATACTAGTCAATAATGTTAAGTTTATACTAATTGATTGAACCCTATCATAATGATGCCCATACGTTGACTCCTCAGAAATATTGAACACATCGTGAACTATCTGGAGAAAATTTTGGCAGAAGAAACTTGAATTTACGAAAACCATAAAGCATGGAGTATTATGTTATAGACACAAGACCAGGCCTGATAATATCTGTTGCTATCTTGTTTCAGCTGGACCATCAATGAGAACATTTTTCAATGTTTGGCCTGCTCTTCAATTTGAATGTATGCATTAGATAATAAGCCAGGTATATATATCAATATATGAATGAATTGAAAAAAAAAGAAAAAGATTTTTAGCCCAAAGCAATCATAAAAAATTGCCCGGAGATGTCCACAGCCCCCTTAAGGACACGGCCCTATTTCACCTTAAGGACCAGGCCATTTTTTCAAAATCTGACCATTGTCACTTTATGTGGTGATAACTTTAAAACGCTTTTTCTTATCCAGTCCATTCTGAGATTGTTTTTTCGTCACATATTGTACATCATGACAGTGGTAAAATGAAGTAAAAAAATTTCATTTTTATTTATAAAAAAATACCAAATTTACCAAAAATTTTGAAAAATTTGCAATTTTCCAAGTTTCAATTACTCTACTTCTATAATACATAGTAATACTGCCAAAAAAAGTTATTGATTTACATTCCCCATATGTCTACTTCATGTATCGATCATTTTGGGAATGCTATTTCATTTTTGGGGACGTTACAAGGCTTAGAAGTTTAGAAGCAAATCTTGAAATTTTTCAGAAATTTTCAAAAACCCACTTTTTAGGGACCAGTTCAGGTCTGAAGTCACTTTGTGAGGCTTACATAATAGAAACCACCCAAAAATTACCCCATTCTAGAAACTACACCCCTCAAGGTATTCAAAACTGATTTTACAAACGTCATTAACCCTTTAGGTTTTCCACAAGAGTTAATGGCAAATGGAGATAAAATTTCAGAATTTCGATTTTTGAAAAATTTTCCGTTTGAATCCATTTTTCCAGTAACAAAGCAAGGGTTAACAGCCAAACAAAACTCAATTTTATTGCCCCGATTCTGTAGTTTTCAGAAACACCCTATATGTGGTCGTAAACTGCTGTATGGCCAAACTGCAGGGCGCAGAAGGAAAGGAGCGCCATATGGTTTTGGAAGGCAGATTTTGCTGGACTGGATTTTTGACACCATGTCCCATTTGAAGCCCCCGATGCACCCCTAGAGTAGAAACTCCATAAAAGTGACTCCATCTAAGAAACTACACCCCTCAAGGTATTCAAAACCAGTTTTACAAACTTTGTTAACCCTTTAGGTGTTCCACAAGAGGTTATTGGCAAATGGAGATGAAATTTCCGAATTTCTATTTTTGTTACCTTGTCTCAAAAAAGTGTAATATAGAGCAACCAAAAATCATGTTTACCCTAGAATAGTACCAACAAAACTGACACCTTATCCCGTAGTTTCCAAAATGGGGTCACTTTTTTGGAGTTTCTACTGTAGGGGTGCATCAGGGGGCTTCAAATGGGACATAGTGTCAAAAAACCAGTCCAGCAAAATCTGCCTTCCAAAACCATATGGCGTTCCCTTCCTTCTGTGCCCTGCCGTTTGGCCATACAGTAGTTTACGACCACATATGGGGTGTTTGTGCAAACAAGAGAATCAGGGCAATAAATATTGAGTTTTGCTTGGCTGTTAACCCTTGCTTTGTTACTGCAAAAATGGATTAAAATGGAAAATTTGCAAAAAAATAGCTGTTTTGGGACTGTTTTTATTTTTGTTATTTACATAGTTGAACTGACAGGTTAGATTGTGTGCTATTTCTATAGAGCAGGTTGTTACGGACGTGACAATACCAAATATGACTACTTTTTGGGGTTTTTGTTTCAGTTTTACATAATAAAGCCTTTTTGAAAATATTTTTTTAGTGTCTCCACATTCTGAAAGCCATAGTTTTATTTCATTTTTTGGGCGACTGTGTTATGTAGGGGCTCATTTTTTGCGGGATGAGATGGCGGTTTGATTGGCACCATCTTGGGGTGCATATGACATTTTGGTCGCTTGCTATGACACTTTTTGTGATGTAAGGTGACAAAAATGGCTTTTGACACCGTATTTTTTATTTTTTTTGCTGTGTTCAGCTGAGGGGTTAGGTCATGTGTTATTTATATAGATCAGGTTGTGACGGACGCGCGATACATAATATGTATACTTTTATTTATTTATATAAGTTTTACACAATAATATAATTTTTAAAACAAAAAAATCATGTTTTAGTGTCTCCATAGTTTGAGAGCCATATATATATATATTTTTGGGCGATTGTCCTATGTAGGGGCTCATTTTTTGCGGGATGAGATGGCGGTTTGATTGGCACCATCTTGGGGTGCATATGACTTTTTGATCGCTTACTATTACACTTTTTGTGATGTAAGGTGACAAAAAAATGGCTTGTTTGACAACGTTTTTATTTTTATGTTTACGGCGTTCATCTGAGGGGTTAGGTCATGTTATATTTTTATAGAGCAGGTCCTTACGGACGCGGCGATACATAATATGTATACCTTTTTTATTTATTTTGGTTTTACACAATAATATCCTTTTTGAATGAAAAAAACATGTTTTAGTATCTCCATAGTCTGAGAGCCATATATTTTTCAGTTTTTAGGCAATTGTCTCAGGTTGGGTATCATTTTTGCGGGATGAGGTGACGGTTAGATTGGCACTATTTGGGGGTCATATGACTTTTTGATCGCTTGCTATTACACTTTTTGTGATGTAAGGTGGCAAAAAATGGCTTTTTGACAAAGTTTTTATTTTTTTTTTACAGTGTTTACTTGAGGGGTTAGGTCATGTGATATTTTTATAGAGCAGATTCTTACGGACGTGTAGATACCAAATATGTCTACTTTTTAATTTTTTTACATTTAACACTAAAAGCATTTTTGAAACAAAAAAATCATGTTTTAGTCTGAGAGGCATAGTTTTTTATTTTTTGGCCAATTGTTTTAGGTAGGGGCTCGTTTTTGTGGGATGAGATGGCGGTTTGATTGGTACTATTTTGGGAGGCAAACGCCTTTTTGATCGCTTTGTATTACACTTTTAGTGATGTAATGTGCCAAAAATGGCTTATTTACACCATTTTTTGGGGTTTTTTTATGGCGTTCACCTGAGGAGTTCAGTCATGTGATATTCTTATAGAGCAGGTTTTTACGGACGCGGCGATACCTAATATGTGTAGTGTATTTTATTTTTTTTTTTTTATTCAGTGTTATGTGTTTTTTAATTTTTACTTTTTTTCTCACTTTTTACATTTTTTTGACCCAGACCCACTTGGTTCTGAAAGATCCAGTGGATCTGGTGTCTGTATAATACAGTACAGTACACTATATAGTGCACTGTACTGTATTTTGGACTTTAGAAAGTCTGAATAGACCTTTAGCAGGTCTATTCAGACATTCAGCACCATGGAGAGCAGGACGCTTCTGAAAGCGTCCTGTCTCCATGGCAACCATCACCCGCTGCCATAACTGGGCAGGGGATGATGGATGGGGAGGGAGTGGAGCACCCTCCCTCTGCGATCCCATCCTGTTGGGGGGCTGCAAAGGCACAGCAGCCCCCGATGGGAGAGGGAGGGAGCGCTCCCTCCTGTTAACCCTTCCATACCGCGGTCCGTACGGACCGCGGTGCAGAAAGGGTTAAACGGCTGGCATCTGCAGCACAGATGCCAGCCGTTTCTATCAGAGTGTCAGCAATGTGCTGACACTCTGATAGAACCACTAGACACCAGGGATAGATTACAGGGAGGCGGGCGGGGGATCACAATCGCGATCCCGCCCGCCACACCGCCCGCCTCCCGCCGCCCGCAACCACCCCCTGCACCCCGCAGCCACAATATGATTGGGGGCTGCAGGGAGGTTAAAAACTGTTTGGGGGCATTAACTCTCTGATCCCAGCGGTCATAGACCGCGGGATCAGAGATCGCACAGAGCGCTGCAAACCGCAGGTCTGAATTGACCTGCGGTTTGCAGTGATCGCCATATGGGGGTCACAGGACCCCCTGGGCATTGTAACAAGGTACCTGCTGAATGATTTCAGCAGGTACCTTGTTCGATCACTGCCAGCTGAGCAGCAGTGATCGGAACAACTCATGACGTACCGGTACGTCATGTGTCCTTAAGGACTCGGGAAACATGCCGTACCGGTACGTCATGTGTCCCAAAGGGGTTAACCACTTGAAGACCACAGGTTTATACCCCCCTAGTGACCAGGCCCTTTTTTACAAATCCACACTACACTATTTTCACCGTTTATTGCTCGGTCATACAACTTACCACCCAAATTAATTTTACCTCCTTTTCTTCTCACTAATAGAGCTTTCATTTGGTGCTATTTCATTGCTGCTGACATTTTTACTTTTTTTGATATTTTACTTTTTTTGACGAAATTTTTTAAAAAAAACGACATTTTTCGCTTTCTGTTGTAAAAATTTTCAAACACTACATTTCAATTTAAATTTTTCTCTTAATTTATTGTTCTACATGTCTTTGATAAAAAAAAATGCAATAAGTGTATATTTATTGGTTTGGGTAAAAGTTATAGCGTTTACAAACAATGGTGCAAAAAAGTGAGTTTCCGCACTTTGATTTTCTGAGCACCTGTCCTGTTTCCTGACGTACTACAATGCCCAGACAGTAGAAACACCCCATAAGTGACCCCATTTCGGAAAGTAGACACCCCAAGGTATTCGCTAAGGGGCATAGTGAGTTCATGGAATTTTTTATTTTTTGTCACAAGTTAGCGGAAATGGAATTTATTTATTTTTTTTCAAAAAATTTCATTTTCTGCTAACTTGTGTCAAAAAATAAAAACTTCCATGAACTCACTATGCCCCTTAGCGAATACCTTGGGGTGTCTACTTTCTAAAATGGGGTCACTTGTGAGGTTTTTCCACTGCCCTGGCATTTGAGGGTCTCTGCAATCATTACACGTATGGCCAGAATTAGGAGTTTTTGCTATTCTCCTTATATTGACCATACGGGTAATGAGATTTTTTTTTTCCGTTCAGCCGCTGGGCTGAAAGAAAAAATGAACGGCACAGATTTCTTCATTCACATTGATCAATGTGGATGAAAAAATCTCTAAAAATGTGCAAAAAAAAGAGGGGAAAGCTGTAAAGCTGCGATCGCTAAGGGACCCTTAGGCCTCATTCACACGTCCGCAATTCTGTTCGGCAAAATTTTGCGGAACGGAATTGTAGATACATTCAATTCTATGGGGACAGACTTTGTCCCGCTCGGATCCGGAATTGCGGATCTGCACTTCCGGATCCGCAAAAATATAGAACATGTCCTATTCTTGTCCGCAATTGCGGACAAGAAAAGGCATTTTCTATATAGTTCTGGCAATGTGCGGATCCGCAAAATGCAGAAAGCACATTGCTGGTGTCCGTGTTTTGTGGATCCGCAGATCCATGGATCCGCAAAACACATACGGACGTCTGAATGAGCCTTACAGGGGGTGATTAGTGACAGGGGGTGACATGGGTGATCAGGGGTTAATCAGTGATGGGGGTGAGTGTGTGTAGTGATTGGTGCAGTTTACTTATGTTTGCCCTGGTGGTCCCAGACAAATGGACCACCAGAGGAGCAAACAGCAGGCATATCAGACGCTGTTTACAAAACAGCGTCTGATATGTGTTTTAAATGCGTTTTTATACGCATCTACAGCCTGCCAGTGCATGATCAGCGCTGGCAGGCTGTAGTTTCAGTTGTCCCGAGTACGATCACATGAACGCGAACGCGCGTTCATGTGAAATCTCAGGTCTCACGAGATGACGCCGATAGGCGGCAGTGAGACCTGAGAGAGCCGCCGCACTGACGCCCATCGGCGTTAGCGTGGCGGCAAGTGGTTAAGGACTCAGCTGCAATTTTTTTTTTGATCTCCTCATTTCAAAACTTTTTTTCCTCTATACTATTCATATGAGAGCTTCTTGAATACAGGGCAAGTTGTATTATTTATTGGCACTATTGGGTGTAAATCAGGTGAATTCAATAACTTTATTAACTATGTGGTACATCTCACTTTTATTCTATGGTTCAGTACAATTATGGAGACACCAAATTTATATGGTTTATATTTTGTTTATAAAAAATATATTGCTTTGCACTGCCATATTCTGACACCCAGAACTTTTTAATTTTTCTGCTGTCAAAGGCTGTGTAAAAGCTCATTTTTTTTCTTGATACCATTTTGAGTTACATGGGACCTTCTGATCATTTTTTATTCAATTATTTTGGGGTAGTTAAATAATCGGGCAATTTACTATATCAGGTTGTTGTGGATGTGACAATGTCAATGATTTTGAGTTTTTTTTAAATTGGGAAAAGGGGGTGTGTATTTAACATTTAGTTTTTTTTATATTAACTTTATTGTTTTACTTATTTTTACATCTCTTTAGTCCCTTTAGAAGAGATCTTGAATCTGCGATCTTTCCCTCGATTGAACTATGCACTGTGATACTCCAGTCATTCTTATGGGCAGGATGTAATAGCAACTGAGACATTGCAGGCTTGGGGCCCGTCAGAAGGTCCCCAGCCGCCATGCCAGTACTCGGTACACTGCGATTGCATTTGCTGGGTGCTGATTGGAGCACAGAGATCCCTCTGTCTCAGATGGCGTTACGGTCATTGACACAGCATCTGAGTGGTTAGACTGTCTGGATCAGAGTTATCCCTGATCCCAGCTGTGAGATTCAGGTGCCTGCTGTATAAAACATCCATCACCCAAAGTGATCGCGCTGTTAAAGCTCCTCATCTCACGCCATAACATGATGTAGTTTTTATAGCACAGAGTGTTAACCTTGAGTGCTCTATGATATAATAGTACATTAGAAAGCAGGATAGGTCACAGTATAAAACAGGCTGACCATAAGGAGTTGTATTAGTTGTACTAGATAAAAAAACATGGTTGCAGCACTACTCCTGTCCATGGGTTGTGTCTGAAATTGCTGCTGAGAACGGAGTCTTTGGTCATCAGCCTGATGTGTATGGGGGGGGGGGGGGGGTGGTTACCTACTCTTCCCTGGGGAGAGAAGGATGGGGCAAACCAGGGGTGGGATTCAAATTTTTAACAACAGGTTCCCTACTCAACGGCAGACACGCGGAGTCATGACACATGTTTACATATACATGCACCATATATATGCAACACACATACACATAAATACACCTATACATGGTACACATACATAAATACACCATAAATATACACTAGACACACATACCACCCAACTAAGAAGCTAAACTATCAGCGGCGCGCAAAGCAATGGAAGTCAACATCTAAAGCTGCCCTGCCACCGCCAGAGCACTGGACTCAGCCGGTAACATGGTTCTCCGATCCAGTTGTAATTTTAACAACCGGATCTGGAGAACTGGAGGGAACTGGCTAAATCCCATGCCTGGGCCAAACTGAATTGAATTTACATGATTATTTTGTTCTTCCAGGAGATAAGCTGCCACTAGATGTATGGCAGCAGCTTTCTCTTCTCTCCCCATTGATACATGTTTGGTGAACCAAACATGTATATGTATAGGGGAGTTTGAAGAGAATCGGGAAAGATAACCTGTCATTTAGCTGACAGGGAGATAGCTGTGTTAGAAAGGATATGCCCCCCGAACTGTTATATAAACGGAGTGGCAACAGAAAGAGCTGCCAGATTGAAATAAATCTATCAGAGCAATTGGACCAATAAATGGGGAAATCTCTGGATCCATGTGAGGTACGGGGCTGGTTCTAAGAGATTGTCATGTCCTATATGATGTCTGATTTTCATACATTAATCATAGAAATACCCCTTTTAAGGTCAGAGTTCTGGGTTATGTCAACTGAGTACAGCAGATAGCAGCATATCATTTCCAAAGATCGCGTAAGTCATGGGGCGGCTAATGGTCTTGATGTGAAAAAGAGGAAAACCCTTCAATGATAAGTAAACAGAATAGTCTAGTGATCTCCAGTTCAATGTCTGGACCATCATTGATTACACTACGAAGTGAGGGAGGAAAATCAATATCAATCTCCATATTCTCACATCTCCTAAGAATTTAATTTACCTGGGGCCCTAACCTGATAACTAATATATGAATAACAACAATAATATTCTTTATTTTTATAGCACAAAATTATTCTGCAGTACTTTATAATTTAGAGGACAAATCAGCATTAATTCATGTAGGAGCACCAAGCACTCATGCACCTGATCAACAGGCCTCCTAAATTCTACCTTATTGTCGTAGATACAGTTTCATACTGTTACGCAGAAGGCGGTATATTGTGCTGCACTGTGATATTTGGTTTTGCAGAGGCACTATTTTGTGCTGCACTGTGGCATTTGGTCCTCCTGAAGCAGTATTTTGCTGGGGTGGTGTCTTGTTCTGCCCTACGGTATTGTTGGCCCTCCTTACTTCTGTTGTCCAACCTTCTGTCAATTCGGACCTGCCTACAACATCGGGCCCCTGGTGACTGTGGAGAACTTTGTGGGTGAAAATGAGAAGTTTAAGTTGATTCCCAAAGTGAATGGGAATCTGTGCAGTGACTGGCATGGAAGCTGGAGGTATTGGTGCAGTAATTGGTATAGGGTGGAGGCATTGGTGCAGTGACAGGCACAGGCCTATGGTATTGGTGCAGGGACTGGCACGGGGTGAAGGTATTGGTGCAGTGACAGGCACAGGCCGATGGTATTGGTGCAGGGACTGGCACAGGCTGAAGGTATTGGTGCAGTGACTGGCACGGGGTGAAGGTATTGGTGCAGTGACAGGCACAGGCCTATGGTATTGGTGCAGGGACTGGCACGGGGTGAAGGTATTGGTGCAGTGACTGGCACGGGGTGAAGGTATTGGTGCAGTGACTGGCACAGGGTGAAGGTATTGGTGCAGTGACTGGCACAGGGTGAAGGTATTGGTGCAGTGACTGGCACAGGGTGAAGGTATTGGTGCAGTGACTGGCACAGGGTGAAGGTATTGGTGCAGTGACTGGCACAGGGTGAAGGTATTGGTGCAGTGACTGGCACAGGGTGAAGGTATTGGTGCAGTGACTAGCACAGGGTGAAGGTATTGGTGCAGTGACTGGCATAAGGTGAATGTATCAGTACAGTGGTACAGGGTGGAGGTATCAGAGCAGCGTTTGGACAGATAGATGAGCCTGGCTGCTGCATTTAGGACAGATAGAAGAATAGAGTTTAGAGGAGGGAAGACTGGCCCACAGGGGTACAGGTGAATCCCCCAGTGGGCCCCTGAGCAAGGTAGGCCCCTGGTCTCCCACCCCCTGCACAAGTGGCAGAGAACACTGTAGACTTACTGTACTACATACATATATTCAATGTACAGCACCTCAACCAGCCCATGTTCATATAGAATATGTGTTAAAATATTTATTATATTTGAATGTATCCGTACAGTGGGCCCCCAAAATAAGTTTTACTGGTGGGCCCTAGGTACCCCAGTCCGACACTGGTGATGACTAACAGTAATCAAGATGAGAATGAACCAGAACAATAGTATAGTATGAGTTTTGGCCATTCCCACAGTTTATAAATGGCATGACATGATTCATTATATGGAGGAAAGGAATCACTCTAGGTCATTGATTCAGAAGCTTTCAGGCAGCTTATGGCTCTTTGAGTCTATGTGGTACATACGAAATCACCACTAAGACTGGGATGGTCATCATCACTAATGGCCATCATAACCCAAGTGCAGGGAAAATGGTGCCTGGGATTTATGGTAGCATCACACTCTGAAATGGAAGCATCTGGTTTACGAGATGAAGTTATAAAAAAGCCCTCTAATTCATTGGCCATTGTGTAAAGCTGATACAACGGAGACCTCTAATGTGGTCTACAGAGATGAGGGAATTTTAAAACTCTACTGGCAATTTGCCAAATTAGATTCAGAGCCAATGATCGGTTCCAAACTTAATACATAATAGACACAGAGCACAGTCTCCCATTACATGTTAGAACGGATGACCACATTGTACACCACAACATCTGATAATACCTACCATCTTAAAAAGGTTTAGAAACTCTTTTTCAAATACAGTACCCTTTTAGAGCATTTTGTGGGTCCCTCAGCAAATGCCTCTTCTATGGAGGACTGGCACAATCATGCATTACACAGACAACTCACTGATCTCAATGGACACTATGTACTGCTTCAGTTTCCCAGTGATGGCACTTCTTGGGAATTGAACACCGACTATCATTAATCTAATATCCATCTCCATACTGTCCACTCTGTCATTACCTACAAACCGGTTTAGGACTTTTCTTTCTCCCGTTCTGCATACAAAGCTCTGTCTGATCAACGTCACTTGAACCTTTGCTCGTCTGACTTCTCTCTCATATCACTCTGCAGTGTCATATGCCAACATCCTCATTACTTTACCCTAGGCTCAAATGACTATGTTCGTATTGAGTGTACCAATGTCCCTGACACCTTGACTGACTACTTAACTATGTTACCTATCTCTTTATGCTACCTGATGATACAAAACTGTGTAAAGTAATTGGGCAGAGAAGTGGCAAATGAGGTTTAAGGCCTCTTGCACACAACCATGGGGCAGCGTGCCCATGTTGCAGACTGTAAACCAAGACCACCTGCAAGACCATTAAAGATGTGCCAAAAGGTAGGTTATGTCCTGCAGGGTGGAGGCATGGACAGAGAAGCCCACAGAAACACACGCACAGCAAAATATAGAACATGTCCATGATTTTATGTATCCATCGAAGACAATGGGTCCGACGGCTGGTTTATTGTGTTCAACTCTTGACTCCTGTGCATAAGACTGACATAGCAGAGCTGGAGAGGGTTCAGAAGAGGGCAACTAAAGTAATTAGTGGAATGGGTGGACTACAGGACCCAGAAAGATTATCAAAATTACGTTTATTTTGTTTAAAAAAAAGATGACTGAGGTGAAATCTAATACCTATTGTGGGAGACAGCTTTACAAATGGTATGACGA
Source organism: Bufotes viridis (assembly GCA_033119425.1). Lineage (NCBI taxonomy): Eukaryota > Metazoa > Chordata > Amphibia > Anura > Bufonidae > Bufotes > Bufotes viridis. Next base: position 39,742,526 of record CM065590.1, read on the forward strand.
CAGCCATTTAAAGTTCAACCACATAAAACGCTTATCTTCAGCCAAAACAATGGCACGTTCTCACACCTACATGTGTCTTGTCACAGTCCATTTGCAAAGAGGCAGAAATAATAGTCACCTTGTGCAGGGTTCTCTCTCTCTGGTGCACTGTGGAGAAGAATGCTCCTAAATCCTTTCCATTAGTGTCTTTCTTCCCCCTGATCTCTGGGAACTGCACCTGGACTCCTCTGTCAGTCGTGTGGAAAGTCCGGGGGGTACTGCCGGAACAGCCACACTGCAATCCTTGGAATGAGACACTGAGATTAGCAACCGACATGGCACATACAGTTGTGTTCAAAATTATTCAACCCCCACTGAAATTGAGTGTTTTGGCCAGTTTGACATTGATTTTGATCATTTCAGTCATCTTGTTTACAATGAAATCAAAGAGGCTCTTGTAAGTCAGACAAATATAACATAACATTTATACTGAAATAACCACAAATGTCTTTTCTGTGCTCACATCATTATCAGTTTTATTCAACCCCCAAGTGACATTCAATCTTAGTACTTAGTACAACATCCTTTTCCAGTTATAACAGCTTTTAAACATGAAGCATAGCTTGACACAAGTGTCTTGCAGCGATCTACGGGTATCTTCGCCCATTCTTCATGGGCAAAAGCCTCCAGTTCAGTCACATTCTTAGGCTTGCGCGCTGCAACTGCTTTCTTTAAGTCCCACCAGAGGTTCTCAATCGGATTTAAGTCTGGTGACTGTGATGGCCACTTCAAAATGTTCCAGCCTTTAATCTGCAACCATGCTCTAGTGGACTTGGAGGTATGCTTGGGATCATTGTCCTGTTGAAAAGTCCAAAGTCTCCCAAGCCTCAGGTTTGTGACGGACTGCATCACATTTTCATCCAATATCTCCTGGTACTGAAGAGAATTCATGGTACCTTGCACACGCTGAAGCTTCCCTATACCTGTAGAAGCAAAACAGCCCCAAAGCATGATTGACCCCCCGCCATGCTTCACAGTAGGCAAGGTGTTCTTTTCTTCATAGGCCTTGTTCTTCCTCCTCCAAACATCCATGGGCCCAAACAGTTCTAATTTTGTTTCATCAGTCCACAGAACACTATCCCAAAACTTTTGTGGTTTGTCCACATGACTTTTGGCATACTGCAGTCGACTCTTCTTATTCTTTGGAGACAGCAGGGGTGCGCCTGGGAGTTCTGGCATGGAGGCCTTCATTACGCAGTGTGCGCCTTATTGTCTGAGCTGAAACTTCAGTACCCGCATCTGACAAATCTTTTTTCAGTTCCTCAGCAGTCACACGGGGACTTTTCTCCACTTTAGGCTTCAGGTAGCACACAGCAGTCGAAGTCAGCATCTTCTTTCTGCCACGACCAGGTAGCGTTTCAACAGTGCCCTTTGCCTTGAATTTGCGAATGATGCTTCCTATGGTGTCTCTTGGTATGTTTAACATCTTTGCAATCTTCTTATAGCCATTGCCCTTCCTGTGAAGAGAAATCTCCTCTTCTCTTGTCTTCCTGGACCATTCTCCTGACTTCACCATGTCTGTAAACACACCAGTAAATGTCTAGAAGGAGCTGAGGATCACAGCCATTTTACATCTGCCTAATTGGTGCTTATTCTGCTTGATTGCTGCAACTTGACATCCACAGGGGTTTTCAATACCTGATCGAAAACACTTGAATGAACCTCTGTTCTTAAGAGTGGTCGTCTTTAAGGGGCTGAATAATTGTGTCAATGAAGAAATCACAAAAAAAAAACATGTAATACTGTATTACAAAAACAATTGATGTCATTTTAGTTGCATTTGGTTGTTTAAAAAGTCCTTGTAAGATTTCATTCTGAACACAATTACAAATGTACACTAAATTCCCTAAAACCCTTTACAGCATTGGGGGTTGAATAATTTTGAACACAACTGTATCTGCCCTCTAGTATCTTTCTGCTGGTTGCCTACACTATGTATATCAGGGGTCAGTACAGAGATCTCTTCCATCATTTATATTTCCCCAGAAGTGTGATGAGGGGACATCCTCTGCGTCTGGAGGAAAGAAGGTTTGTATACGAACATAGAAGAGGATTCTTTACGGTAAGAGCAGTGAGACTATGGAACTCTCTGCCTGAGGAGCTGGTGATGGTGAATTCACTAAAAGAGTCCAAGAGGGGCCTGGATGTATTTCTGGAGTGTAATAATATTACAGGCTATAGCTACTAGAGAAGGGTCGCTGATCCAGTGAGTTATTCTGATTGCCTGATTGGAGTGGGGAAGGAATTTTTTCCCACTAAAATGAGGAAAAATGGCTTCTACCTCAACTTTCAGGATAATGGGCTGAACTGGGTGGACAGATGTCTTTTTTCAGCCTACGTTACTATGTTGCCTTTCTCTTACATTTTTTAAAATCACCAATAATTTAGTCTCTGACCATGGCAATCTTAGTTGTTGTCGTTGTTATGCCGTAGCTATTCCCAATTGGTTTAGTTTCCAATTCTGCTAGATGATGAGTATCCATAGTTAGACAAATTATCTACAAGTCGCGAAATTTCAAGACTTTCAGTGGATGTCCTGTTGAGAATTTTCCAAGACCACAAGAGCAATCTTAAAACAGTTGAGAAAGAGCCCAAAGGTAATAGCAAATGAACTAAAGAAGATTCTACAAACTGCTGAAACTGTTCATGTATGCACTTTTATAAGAACACTGAATAACAATCGTGTTCATGGAAGGACCCCATGATGGAAGCTGCTGCTCTCCAAAACAACTTGAGCTTCTTCACCTATGAGGGCCTGTCCCACAGGTGAAGAAGGTTCCACCTGCCACAAGATTAACAGGGCTGGACATTTAGTTGGGCTATGACATGCAGAGTGATTAGCAGAGCAAGGGCAGAGGCTCTGCTTTGGAGCAGCATCTGCTTAATACTAGATGCCTAGCATGACTTTTCAACTTTGCTTGTGAAGGAAGAGGTCAATCCCTGTTTTGTATCTACCATAGATTCCCATTGTTTGATTCAATTGAATATTCATCAATATATTCGTCAAAATCGAATATTCGTCATTCTATATATTGCGAATGTTACGCGAATTTATATTCGCATTGCGAATTAAACTTAGAGCTGAGTTCCTAATGGTTGTATTGCTACAACATAACGAAGAAAACGAAGATGACGAATATCACGAATTCACGAATATAGCACTATATTCTCAATCTTCGTTATATTCTAGCAATACAACCATTAGGAACTCAGCTCTAAGTTTAAATCGCGAAGCGAACATATACTCGCATTGCGATTACAACTTAGATCTGAGTTCCTAATGGTTGTTGTATTGCTAGAATATAACGAAGATTGAGAATATAGCGCTATATTCGTGAATTCCTGATATTCGTCATCTTCGTTATATTCGCGATTTAAACTTAGAGCTGAGTTCCTAATGGCTGTATTGCTAGAATATAACGACGATTGAGAATATAGTGCTATATTCGTGAATTCGTGATATTCGTTATATTCTAGCAATACAACCATTAGGAACCAGAAGTTGAATTCGCAATGCGAGTAATTCAGGTTATATTAATCGCATTGCGATTACAACTTAGTCAAATTTGTGAGATCGTGATTCTCACATCCGACAGTACATTTTAGCATGGAGGCGTTCCCATGCACACAGGAAGTCGGCAGAAGAGGCAACGGGCATTGACTAGAGCAGACAGGGAGCCAGGAATCCTCCGGACAGGTAAGAACAGCTTTTGGGAAGTGGGAAGACAACCAGAGAGCAACAAGGATTAACAACTTAAAAAAACAAAAATGAATATTCGAAATAGCGAATATATAGCGCTATATTCGCAATATTCGCAAATTAGCGAAGTGCTGATATTCGCAAAAAAATTAACAGTAGTGTTAGCTATGCTGCCATGCTAGTTGCCTCCAGTTATCACATGATCCTACACCATAGTGAATATGAACAGGAACAATACGTGTCCTTCAGGATCCTACTGGAAACCCTAATAGACTTTTTGAGGATAGTTTTCAGATGGCAATAATGCTACAACAAAATGTTCTAATAGGGGAGGAGAATAATCTCATGAGGAAGAGCAGGGACAAAAAAGAAAATGGTGAAAACCTCAGTAAGTGATGGTCTAAGGTCTCATTGTGTTTTTCTGTTTCATTTCCATGTAAATGGCTTATCAGGTGTAGATTAAATAAGAATGCCCCATGCATGTTTGTCTGGGCTATCTCTAGATAACTGAGCAACAAGTAAATATTAGGCAACGCTGGTCAGCTAGATTTATGTCCCCTAATCCTTAGAGTCTGTGCCAGTAACTAATACTGTATACCGTATAAATATATCATTAACACTATAATGGGCCATTGCTTAAGTAAATCTTGTGTTGTCCAGTTGAAGCAGTGTATCTAGTAGAGAATGAATATCTCCATAATATGCTATGATTTGAAACGGCACACTCTGTATGATTCCCACAGAATATATCTCTGTATGTAATTGGAGGTAAAGTGTGGGCCTATACAGCAATTCTATTATGCTGTACTATCATTCATATGACTCAGGTTACGGACATATTCAATAGGCCCAACAATAAGATATCTGATACTTGAATAATTGTCTAATAATCAGAGTAAATTACACTTACAAAATCTCTTGGAATGTTCAGAGACTGCAGAAAAAAAGAGATCTTCAGGACCAGGGGTGCACCTAGCCTTTCTGCTGCCTGAGGTGAAAATTGAAAATTGAAACAGCCCCCATAGTCTGTACCAGAATAAAGTTCACGTATACCATTCCCCGAGTAAATGCTCCTTTTCCCCTTCCTCAAGTTGACCAAACTGCAGGGTGCCAAATAAAAAAAATTTAGCAAAAAAATACAATGCAACAACACTGTGCCAACACAACTAAAGTACAATAATGCCATAATTATAGAAAATATTCTGGTGCTAATGCTACGCCCATTTAGCAAATTTGAGATTCTTGGCAAATTCATTTTGTACAAAATTATTTGGGCCCGTCTGCCAAACGTCAAGGCGATCTCTGTAAAACGGGAACCTAACACTAAATACTACCTGTTATGTGCCATAATGGCCACCATAAAATTCAGGGAGTGCAGGTTCCAGCATGCATGTGGAACCTGCACTCCCTGAATTTTATGGTGGCCATTATGGCACATAACAGGTAGTATTTAGGGTTAGGTTCCCGTCTTATAGAGATCGCCTTGACGAGGCCTGAAGACGAAAGAGTGGGGCAGGGAGACGACACTCCAATGCCCTGCTGCAGCCTTCAGCTGTTTCGCTGTCCTGAGGACGGTGATACAGCTGAGTATAGAGAGATGAGGTCTTCCACAATGAAATCGCTTATCTCCCGCTGCCTCTGCCGCCACCCCCACTTAGACCCAGGGCCAGGCTGTCTGAGGCGATAGCCTCACCTCACCTAATTGGCGGTGCGGCCCTGTTCTGGACTCTCAAAAGAGCTGGTAAATTTACCAGATGCTGCACCCTCATATATTCGTTGCTCCCTCATTGTTTCTGAGGGAACAATAGGGAAACATCATAACACTTGGCTCTTGCTTCATGATGTCGTCAATGACAAATTTTAGGAGTGAAGGTAGGAGCAGGGAGTCTTGGTGTTAGTATTTTGGAGATTTGGATATAATCCTGGCTGGGGTCTGAAAGTTGGGAATACCGTAGCCCAGACTATACTATATAGAGAAGGACCTGCCTGACTCAGACCACCTTGGCACTGGTAGGCGGGTACAGATGTGTTTTGATCAAAATATATTGGCTGAGAGTCTCAGATTTTATCATATCAGAGTGAAGGTTTAGTCCATATATTGTAAAGTAAAGCAGCTGGCACTCTCTTATCTGTGGTAAAATCAATGAGTTTTATTAAGACAACTAAAATTGGTAGATTGTGTTATAGGGTAAAGATAAGGATTTTTTATAAAAGAAGTATAAATTAGTAGAAAAAATAGTTTTTTTTAAGAACAATAAAAAAAGGAAAACAATTTTTTATAAAATTATCTTAAAAAATATTTTTGGGCAAAATGCATCCGGTCCTTTGGTTTCTAGGTATATCTGGAAATAATGTATACAGTAATGGCTGAATTAATCTCTAACTGTAATGATGTAGAGTTAGTAAAGTTAGTCTCAAAGTATAACTGATATAAGATGCTGGCCAGAGTAAAGATAGTTAAGTCCTTTTGGTTTTTTGTCAAGATTCTGTTAGAGTAGCTGAAGAATGTCTTTGGTGTAGTTGTAAGCTGTAGAAGCAAAGCGGTGTTCTGTGCCTCGGTGTGGCGTCCCACACTGTCACTGGCACAGAGTTCACTTACCGGCCGGTGCTTTTCTTCTGTACTATGGTTGATCTCGGTCCTCCGCGTCTTCGTAGGGTTCCTGTGTCTCTGTATATGACTTCTTTCCTTGCGGCTCGATCTTCCCTTGTGGCTTGATCTCGGCGTCCTCGTGGTCTCGTTCGCGCGCTTTTTCTTCCGGCACTTCTGATTGTTGTTTCGGTTCTCGATTTGGATATGATAGTGTCGATCCAATTGCTTCCAAGTTGTGTCGTATAGAGTGAGTCCTGCTATATCCCCTGTAGCTCAAGCGCGTTTCGGGACTGTGTCCCTTCCTCAGTAAGCTGGGGATATGTGTGGCCAGCAGGGATTAAATAGGGAGGTAGTTAATTAATTAAGTCCGTACACCCGAGTGTGTGAGGTTAATTTCGGTGATGTCTAGTAATTGGTACGTGAATGAATGTGATGATGTGAAGTGATTGGTGGGAGTGTATTCTTAGTTACAATGTTTTGAGTTGCTATTTTGTAAGCAGATGTAAGTGACCTTATTAGTAACAATGTTTAGGGTGCTGTTTTACATAATTTGATTGAGAAGTGAGTATAATGAATACGTTCTGATATTGTTGGTGGACAATATACTTTGTGTATAGTGATTAAGAACATGGAAGTGCTAGTGCTTGTGTGAGGGGGTCCGGTGGATGTGAGATATAAACCCTACATAGTGTGTGTGTGATATATGGGGGGTACATATAGTATGTGTAGTGGCGGATACAATCTGTATCAGAACATTCACAGTGTGTCTGTTTTCCATAAGAGAAAGGAGGTGGTTTTTAGGTCTTTGATAAAGGTAACATCTCTGTCGAGGGATTGATTTTTTTTGAATGCGTTCTTGTATTTGTTCTTTGATTGGACTTTCAATTGATAGATTTTCCATACATTAATGGTTGCTAAGTAGTTTTGTGTTTGTTGAGAGTGGGTAAATTGCTCTGTATATTTCAGTTAGAGGGAAGTTAGCAAAAAATAGATATGTTTGGACATTGTATTAGTTTGTGAGTCAGGAGACCTGGAGGGTTTCCCCTGATATCTTGTATATTTTGTTGAGTGGCATAATATTTTTTGTGTAGTGGTGAGGTGTCCGGTTCTGTAGATGTTCTATTGTTTATCAAATTCCCCAATTATTCCTCCTATCAGGAGAATTTGGGATACTTTGATTGCCCCGTTTGTCTGAGGATTTTTATTTTCAGGAGATAAATTTCCTCAATTCTTCTACTGATCCATAGACCAAAGATCCAGTGTATATTGAACTTGAATATTTTCCATATGGCTTGTCATCCTGATTTTAATCTATTTTGCTCTATTTTACTTAGTTTTTTAGAGTCCAATCTGTATTGATGTTGTTTTTGGTTTTGTATATCAATTTAGGTACTCTTATGTAGGTACCTCAATTAATCCTCCAGGCAGTGGTTTTTGATCTGATTTTTATGTATGTAGGTTCCTCAATTAATCCTCCAAGAAATGGCTTTTCACGATCTATGTGGTATGAAGGATATGGAGTATATGTTCAATGGATTAGATTCTGAGATGGGTGGGTTTTCTCAATTATTCCACTGATCCGTAGAACAAAAGATCCAGTGGGTGAGAGATTTCACCACCTTTATACCAGATATCCACCCATTTGCATAACATATCCAAACGATGAATGTGAGATTATCTGTCATTCTTAATTATTGAGTTCCTCAATTCTTCCCCTTATCAGAGAGGAAGAGAAATTATTGATTTCTCGATTTTTCCTCCTGTCTGTGGGTATGTTTGATTTCCTCCCTTATTTCATTGATCCGTAAATCAAAGAATCCAGTGGGTACGGGGTTTAGCTAACTGTTTCTGTACAATGTAATTTTTATTCGTGTTTCCTTATTGTAAATGGATTTTAGTATGGTGGGTCTAGATGGTTTTGTGAGGGGCGGCTGGGCTCCAAGGCCCGACCGGAGTAACTAATTAAAGCAATCCGGTCCTGCGTTAGAGGCCACCGGCCCCCCAACATTTATAAGAAACCAAATATTTCCATTTCACTGTTCAAGCCCTTTGGAATGATTGTTTCGAATTCAAATATTCTTCTAGATTCTATTCTTGACATTTTTTGTATGTGATTGCCCCCTCTCCAATCTGTTGGAACTTTTTCTAGTGCTGCATATTTCAGCCCTGTTGGATCTTTGTTGTGTTGTAATTTAAAGTGGTTTGAGAGTGAATGATTTTCATAACCTTTTTTAATATTTCCTATATGTTCCGACACTCGTTTTTTTAGGGACCTTTTTGTGCGGCCTATGTACAGTTTACCACATGGGCATTCCAATACATATATTACCCCGGTGGTACCGCAGGTAAGAAATTCTTTTATTTCTTGTACATGTGTATTCGATGTGGATTTGATGTGTGTGGTTCTCTTTGGAAAGGATGTCATTTTGCAATTATTACATTTTCCACATCTATAGAAGCCAGTGATGTCCGCCCATTTTTGGATGGTAGTAGAATTTGATTTATCCCTTTTGATGGTAGGTGCTACTTTCAAACCTAAGTTGGGAGCTTTGGTAAAGGTAATTTGGGGATTGTTTGGGACTATTGTTCCTATTATTTTATCCTGCTTGATGTGGTACCAATGGCTGTTAATAATTCTTTTTATTTGACGGCATTGTTGATTGTATGGTAGTATAATCCGAAATGATGGGTCTACCATTTCAGATTTCGAGTCTGTCTTGTTGAAGAAGGTGTTTCTATCTATATTTTTTACTTTTTCTAACGAGGAGTTGATCAATGTAGGAGGATATTTCTTATCTAAAAATTGTTTTTTCATTTTCGCAGCCTCTTGTTCAAAATTGGATTCAAGGGTACAATTTCTTTTGACCCTCCGAAATTGTCCTTGTGGGATATTTTCCAACCAAGAAGGTAGATGGCAGCTGTCATATTGGATGAAGCTGTTTTTGGCTGTCGGTTTTTGGTAGGTTGTGCATATTAATTTATTGTCTGTATTGTTAATTGAAATTTGTAGGTCTAAAAATTTAATTGTGGGTGATGCTATTGTTGGAGTAAATTTTAAGTTATAATCGTTGGTATTTATTTCTTCTACAAAGTTATATAATCCTTCTATATCATTTTGCCAAATTAGTAGAATATCGTCTATGTAACGATGCCAGAGCACCAGATCCGTCCCCAGTCTGGGAGTGATGTAGTCTTCTTCCCATTGTGCCAAAAACAGATTGGCATAGCTGGGGGCGAATCTGGTGCCCATGGCAGTTCCTTGGGTTTGTAAGTAAAATTCTGAGTTCCAGTAGAAATAATTATGGTGTAGTATGAAACTGATTCCTTGATGCATGTGTATAAGGACTGTACATCCAGCTAAATACCAACGATTATAACTTAAAATTTACTCCAACAATAGCATCATCCACAATTGAATTTTTAGACCTACAAATTTCAATTAACAATACAGACAATAAATTAATATGCACAACCTACCAAAAACCGACAGCCAAAAACAGCTTCATCCAATATGACAGCTGCCATCTACCTTCTTGGTTGGAAAATATCCCACAAGGACAATTTCGGAGGGTCAAAAGAAATTGTACCCTTGAATCCAATTTTGAACAAGAGGCTGCGAAAATGAAAAAACAATTTTTAGATAAGAAATATCCTCCTACATTGATCAACTCCTCGTTAGAAAAAGTAAAAAATATAGATAAAAACACCTTCTTCAACAAGACAGACTCGAAATCTGAAATGGTAGACCCATCATTTCGGATTATACTACCATACAATCAACAATACCGTCAAATAAAAAGAATTATTAACAGCCATTGGTACCACATCAAGCAGGATAAAATAATAGGAACAATAGTCCCAAACAATCCCCAAATTACCTTTACCAAAGCTCCCAACTTAGGTTTGAAAGTAGCACCTACCATCAAAAGGGATAAATCAAATTCTACTACCATCCAAGAATGGGCGGACATCACTGGCTTCTATAGATGTGGAAAATGTAATAATTGCAAAATGACATCCTTTCCAAAGAGAACCACACACATCAAATCCACATCGAATACACATGTACAAGAAATAAAAGAATTTCTTACCTGCGGTACCACCGGGGTAATATATGTATTGGAATGCCCATGTGGTAAACTGTACATAGGCCGCACAAAAGGTCCCTAAAAAAACGAGTGTCGGAACATATAGGAAATATTAAAAAAGGTTATGAAAATCATTCACTCTCAAACCACTTTAAATTACAACACAACAAAGATCCAACAGGGCTGAAATATGCAGCACTAGAAAAAGTTCCAACAGATTGGAGAGGGGCAATCACATACAAAAATGTCAAGAATAGAATCTAGAAAAATATTTGAATTCGAAACAATCATTCCAAAGGGCTTGAACAGTGAAATGGAAATATTTGGTTTCTTATAAATGTTGGGGGGCCGGTGGCCTCTAACGCAGGACCGGATTGCTTTAATTAGTTACTCGGTCGGGCCTTGGAGCCCAGCCGCCCCTCACAAAACCATCTAGACCCACCATACTAAAATCCATTTACAATAAGGAAACACGAATAAAAATTACATTGTACAGAAACAGTTAGCTAAACCCCGTACCCACTGGATTCTTTGATTTACGGATCAATGAAATAAGGGAGGAAATCAAACATACCCACAGACAGGAGGAAAAATCGAGAAATCAATAATTTCTCTTCCTCTCTGATAAGGGGAAGAATTGAGGAACTCAATAATTAAGAATGACAGATAATCTCACATTCATCGTTTGGATATGTTATGCAAATGGGTGGATATCTGGTATAAAGGTGGTGAAATCTCTCACCCACTGGATCTTTTGTTCTACGGATCAGTGGAATAATTGAGAAAACCCACCCATCTCAGAATCTAATCCATTGAACATATACTCCATATCCTTCATACCACATAGATCGTGAAAAGCCATTTCTTGGAGGATTAATTGAGAAACCTACATACATAAAAATCAGATCAAAAACCACTGCCTGGAGGATTAATTGAGGTACCTACATAAGAGTACCTAAATTGATATACAAAACCAAAAACAACATCAATACAGATTGGACTCTAAAAAACTAAGTAAAATAGAGCAAAATAGATTAAAATCAGGATGACAAGCCATATGGAAAATATTCAAGTTCAATATACACTGGATCTTTGGTCTATGGATCAGTAGAAGAATTGAGGAAATTTATCTCCTGAAAATAAAAATCCTCAGACAAACGGGGCAATCAAAGTATCCCAAATTCTCCTGATAGGAGGAATAATTGGGAATTTGATAAACAATAGAACATCTACAGAACCGGACACCTCACCACTACACAAAAAATATTATGCCACTCAACAAAATATACAAGATATCAGGGGAAACCCTCCAGGTCTCCTGACTCACAAACTAATACAATGTCCAAACATATCTATTTTTTGCTAACTTCCCTCTAACTGAAATATACAGAGCAATTTACCCACTCTCAACAAACACAAAACTACTTAGCAACCATTAATGTATGGAAAATCTATCAATTGAAAGTCCAATCAAAGAACAAATACAAGAACGCATTCAAAAAAAATCAATCCCTCGACAGAGATGTTACCTTTATCAAAGACCTAAAAACCACCTCCTTTCTCTTATGGAAAACAGACACACTGTGAATGTTCTGATACAGATTGTATCCGCCACTACACATACTATATGTACCCCCCACATATCACACACACACCATGTAGGGTTTATATCTCACATCCACCGGACCCCCTCACACAAGCACTAGCAGTTCCATGTTCTTAATCACTATACACAAAGTATATTGTCCACCAACAATATCAGAACGTATTCATTATACTCACTTCTCAATCAAATTATGTAAAACAGCACCCTAAACATTGTTACTAATAAGGTCACTTACATCTGCTTACAAAATAGCAACTCAAAACATTGTAACTAAGAATACACTCCCACCAATCACTTCACATCATCACATTCATTCACGTACCAATTACTAGACATCACCGAAATTAACCTCACACACTCGGGTGTACGGACTTAATTAATTAACTACCTCCCTATTTAATCCCTGCTGGCCACACATATCCCCAGCTTACTGAGGAAGGGACACAGTCCCGAAACGCGTTTGAGCTACAGGGGATATAGCAGGACTCACTCTATACGACACAACTTGGAAGCAATTGGATCGACACTATCATATCCAAATCGAGAACCGAAACAACAATCAGAAGTGCCGGAAGAAAAAGCGCGCGAACGAGACCACGAGGACGCCGAGATCAAGCCACAAGGGAAGATCGAGCCGCAATGAAAGAAGTCATATACAGAGACACAGGAACCCTACGAAGACGCGGAGGACCGAGATCAACCATAGTACAGAAGAAAAGCACCGGCCGGTAAGTGAACTCTGTGCCAGTGACAGTGTGGGACGCCACACCGAGGCACAGAACACCGCTTTGCTTCTACAGCTTACAACTACACCAAAGACATTTTTCAGCTACTCTAACAGAATCTTGACAAAAACCAAAAGGACTTAACTATCTTTACTCTGGCCAGCATCTTATATCAGTTATACTTTGAGACTAACTTTACTAACTCTACATCATTACAGTTAGAGATTAATTCAGCCATTACTGTATACATTATTTTCAGATATACCTAGAAACCAAAGGACCGGATGCATTTTGCCCAAAAATATTTTTTAAGATAATTTTATAAAAAATTGTTTTCCTTTTTTTATTGTTCTTAAAAAAAACTATTTTTTCTACTAATTTATACTTCTTTATAAAAAATCCTTATCTTTACCCTATAACACAATCTACCAATTTTAGTTGTCTTAATAAAACTCATTGATTTTACCACAGATAAGAGAGTGCCAGCTGCTTTACTTTACAATTTCTGCACACTATTACTGACGGGGTGAGTCAGTGCATCCAGCTAGAGCACCTCGAACATCAATACCGACAGGTGGAGCCGTCTTACCCATTCTCTCTATTTATTAGTCCATATATTATGTTTGCATCTACTGTATTAGTGCATTATATTCTGTGATTTTTCTGTAGCCATGCTCATCCACATATTAATTTATTACGTCGTGCAGGATTCTCCTCGACAACTCAAAATCGGAACCATGGTGGCCGACAATGGGAAGAACATGGTGCGCTGTGTCAAGGAGGGCTGAGCCATGCACCCTGCATGGCGCAAGTGTTCAATCTGATTGTAAAGCGGTTCCTGAAGTTATCCACCCATCTGCAAGACACCCTGAAAATGGCCAGGAAACTTTGCATGCACTTCAGCCACTTGTATACCGTAAAGCACACCCTCCTTGAGCTGCAGCGGCAGAATGGCATCCCCCAACATAGGCTGATATGCAACGATTCCACTTGTTGGAATTCTACCCTCCATATATGGAGCATATGGACCGATTATATGAACAGAGAAAGGCCATAAACGATTTCTTGATGATACAGGCGGACAGAGGTACTGTCCTGTTTAACTTCGACTTAGCCAGTGGCAGCTCATGCGTCACACCTGCCTTTTGCTCAGGCCCTTTGAGGAGGACACTTTATTTTTAAGTCGCCAGGACTGTGGGATGTACAACGTCATTCCACTGATTTATGTCCTGGAGCAGATGCTGCTAAATCTGGCTGGCCAGGGGATAGGAGACGTGGCGACTACATCTCACAGCCACATGAGCCCTGTGAGTGCTAAACTAGAGGAGAAGGACATTTGAGCACAAGCAATGTGTAGAGAAATGGGTGGTTTTTCTACTCAGGTGACAGGAGAGGAGGAGCAGGTGGAGCAGGAGCAGCCAGAGGACCTACAGGGCGATGAGGAAGAGGAAGCAGAGGACCCAGACACACTGTGGCAGTATGTAGTGGAGATGGAGGCAGGGAGTCCTTCTGAGTCACTTGTGCAAATGGCCTGATACATGCTCACTTGCTTGGGTAGTGACAGCCGAATTGTCACCATTCGCCAGAGAGATGGCTACTGGTTCTCCACCATGTTAGACCCTTGCTACCGGTCCAAAATGGGGGCATTTTTTTACACCAGCTGAGAGGGAGGACAAACTGAACTACTATCGAGACATACTATATAGTCAGTTGGCCGCTGACTATGTGCGCCATCGCCCATACTCATGCAGGTCTGCCCGCGGGGGGCCCTCTGCGCTCACGTTTCACTGCCGTGGCTGCTGGGAGGGGGGGGAGGGGGGTAGGTGGGTGGGGTTGGAGCAGTACCAGTTCCATCAGCAGCAACTTAAGTCTAGAGTCGCTGATGAGCAGTTTTCTTCATCCGCCTACTGAAGAAACCATTCACCAGCAGCAGGTAGACATAGAGCAGAACCTAAACCAGCAGGTTGTGGCATACTTGGAGTGCGCCCTGCCACCCCACATCGAAGATTCCCTGGACTACTTGGCAACCAAACTTCATTTGTGGCCGCAACTGGCTGAGTTTGCCCAGGACAAGCTTTCCTGCCGGCCAGCAGTGTGGCATCAGAGCGGGTGTTTAGTGTGGCGGGGGTCATAGTTACCCCAAGGAGAACTCTCCTGTCCACCCAAAATATAGAGAAACTGACCTTTGTGAAGATGAATTAAGCGTGGATCAGCCAGGATTTTCAAACACCTGTGCCTGATGCATCAGACTAGATCATCCATAGTGCCACACCTACGATATGACAAAAGAGGCCTGTTTCTTCTAGCTACCTTCTTCAGCTACTATTCTGATGCTGCCACCTGCCTGATGCCACAACTGATGCCAGGTGCTCCTACTGCCAGCCAGCCACCATTTTCAGCTGGTACTGGTATTGCCCCCCACCTCCCCATTCTGTCACTGTGCCACTCTGTGGTCTCCTCATGCTGCTGCCACCTCAACACTATGTCACTTGGCCACTCTGTGGTCTCCTCATGCTGCTGCCACCTCAACACTATGTCACTTGGCCACTCTGTGGTCTCCTCATGCTGCTGCCACCTCAACACTATGTCACTGGGCCACTCTGTGGTCGCCTCATGCTGCTGCCACCTTACCACTATGTCACTGGGCTCCTCATGCTGCTGCTACATCAATACTATGTCTCTAGGCCACTCTGTGGTCTCCTCATGCTGCAGCCACATCACTACACTGCGGTCTCCTCATGCTGCTGCCACCTCAACACTATGTCACTTGGCCATTCTGTGGTCTCCTCATGCTGCTGCCACATCACTACTCTGTGGTCTCCTCATGTTGCTGCCACCTTACCACTATGTCACTGGGCTCCTCATGCTGCTGCTACATCAACACTATGTCTCTGGGCCACTCTGTGGTCTCCTAATTCTGCTGCCACATCACCACTCTGTGGTCTCCTCATGCTGCTGCCACCTCAACACTATGTCACTGGGCCATTCTGTGATCTCCTCATGCTGCTGCCACCTCAACACTATGTCACTGGGCCACTCTCTGGTCTCCTCATGCTGCTGCCACCTCAACACTCTGTGGTCTCCTCATGCTGCTGCCACCTCAACACTATGTCACTGGGCCACTGTGTGATCTCCTCATGCTGCTGCCACCTCACCACTCTGTGGTTTTCTCATTCTGCTGCTACCTCAACACTATGTCAATGGGCCACTATGTGGTCTCCTCATGCTGCTGCCACCTTGACACTATGTCACTGGGCCACTCTGTGGTCTCCTTATGCTTCTGCCACATCACTACTCTGTGGTCTCCTCATGCTGCTCCCGCCTCACCACTCTGTCACTGGGCCACTTTGTGGTCTCCTCATGCTGTTGCCACATCACTACTCTGTGGTCTCCTAATGCTGCTGCCACTTCAACACTATGTCACTGGGCCACTCTATGATCGCCTCATGCTTCTGCCACCTCACCACTCTGTCACTGGGCCACTCTGTGGTCTCCTCATGCTGCTACCACCTCACCACTCTGTCACTGGTCCACTCTGTCGTCTCCTCATGCTGCTGCCACATCACTACTCTGTCTCTGGGCCACTCTGTGGTCTCCTCAGGCTGCTCTCACTTCACTACTCTGGTTTCCTCATGCTGCTCCCACCTCACAACTCTGTCAATGGGCCACTCTGTGGTCTCCTTATGCTGCTGCCACCTCAACAGTATGTCACTGAGCCACTCTGTGGTCTCCTCATGCTGTTGCCACATCGCTACTCTGTGGTATCCTCATGCTGCTCCCACCTCACCACTCTTTCACTGGGCCACTCTGTGGTCTCATCATGCTGCTGCCACATCACTACTCTGTGGTCTCCTCATGCTACTGCCACCTCACCACTCTGTCACTGGGCCACACTGTGGTCTCTTCATGCTGCTGCCACATCACCACTCTGTGGTCTCCTCATGCTACTGCCACATGGCTACTCTGTGGTCTGCTCATGCTGCTGCCATATCCACACTATGTCACTGCGCCACTCTGTGGACTTCTTATGCTGTTCCCACCCTCCCCACTTCATGACTGGGCCCAATAATTTGCCTTTTTGGCCTGGTTGACATAATCATTTTTTTGACCCTTCTTCTGATCTGTCAGAAGGAAGGAAAAATGAGACGCACAACGGATCCTGTCTATGTAGCAGTTGTAAGGCCTATATGACATAGTCCCATCAGAATTGGTTTATGATTTAGTAGCCAAAAGCAGGAGTTGGTACAAAACACAGAAGACATGCAAATATTCCATTCAAGTGTCATCTCTGTTTTGGATTCACTTCTGTTTTTTAGGGGCTTTAGCAATACTGATGTATTACTGACCAAATGCTGACCGAGTGAAAGCAGATGCTCAACAGACAGGATCCGTTTTATTGGGGGTTATTTTTATGACGAATCAGAGGAAGGGCAAAATAATCAGTGACGTCAAGACAAAATTAGTGCTGACACCCTCTCCACTCTGTCAGGGGGCTCTACTTGTTTAATAGAACAGGTTCTGTAGACATCTATGTGGAATCAGCTGACAGCTGTGTAATAGGAGTGCGCTTCTTCTTGACGCTAACTTTGACCTGTAAGGCTGAGTTCCTATTTGAGTTATTTGGTCAGTTTTGGCCCCATAACTGTCCAAATAAGTGAAGTGTGCAGTGATTCTAAGAGTGACGTCTGTCATCTGCATGTCATACTGACTCACAGTATTGTTTTACTACCACAGCAGACTCCCTATGCGTGTTACTGCAAGGCACAGTGTTCTTCACCACTATAAAGGCTTTCAGCAGCCAGGAAATAGCTGTTTTTTAACGCGATTCGCCATGAATAAATTAGGATCAAATCAAATCTGTTCAGAAAATTCGGCAAACTGATCAAATTGAACTTTTGAGAAATTAGCTCATCTCTAGTGGCACCCCCAGTTGACAACCATCCTTAGATTCATAGACAGTCCCTAAAAACCAGATAAAATGAAAATAATCTCCGGTATACTGCCTGTAATATTAGCGCTGCAGGTCCCAGGAGTGAAGTGGGTAAGATTCACATTCAGTCAATGCGTTTTTGTTGGACCGCGCTGCTTCAATTGTCCAGGGAGTAGTACCTCTAAGGCTACTTTCACATTAGCGTTTTTTGCGGATCCGTCATGGATCTACAAAAACGCTTCTGTTACAATAATACAACCGCATGAATCCATCATGAATGGATCCGGTTGTATTATGTCTTCTATAGCTATGAACATCAATAAAAGTCAATGGGGGACGGATCTGTTTTCTATTGTGTCAGAGAAAACGGATCCGTCCTGACACACAATGTAAGTCAATGGGGACAGATCCGTTTTCTCTTGCTCCGCACCACCTGGCGGACTGAAAAACGCTGCAGTAGGCGTTTTGGTGTCTGCCTCCAGAGCGGAATGGTGACTGAACAGAGGCAAACTGATGCATTCTGAGCGGATGCTTTTCCATTCAAAATGCATTAGTTCAAAACTAAACCGTTTTGGACCGCTTCCCATGACGTATCTCACAAACGGAAAGCCAATACGCTAGTGTGAAAGTAGCCTCATTCAGAGCTATCCACATATATGAGCATAGGAAAACATCGATTTCCATATATGTCCTCCTTCCCTCAATGGACAACTCTGTGGAACATCAAAAAGTCGCATCAATAGTGAAGCACCAGGGGTCAGGTGAGTACAATAAATTCCTTTTTCACCTTTTTCACCAATTAAAATCAGCCTATGGGGCAGACAGGCTCGTCAGGGGTTCAAGACTAAATGGAGTCAGGCACAACTCCAGTACAACTGCAAAGAAAAAGGGGGTCAGTCAGCACATCCCAATGCGTAGGTGCGCGCTGCCATGGCTAGAAACACAAAGAAAAAAATACATTGCAACAGCACTCTGCAAACACAAATAAAGTACAATACTGCCATAGTAATAGAAAATATTCTGGTGCTAATGCTACGCTTATTTTGTAAATTTGAGATTCTTGGCAAATACATTTTGTACAAAATTATTTGGGCCCGTCTGCCAAACGTCAAGGCGATCTCTGTAAGACGGGAACCTAACACGAAATCCTACCTGTTATGTGCCATAACGACCACCATAAAATTTGGGGAGTGCAGGTTCCACATGTATTTGCCAAGAATCTCAAATTTACAAAATAAGCATAGTATTAGCACCAGAATATTTTCTATTACTATGGCATTATTGTACTTTATTTGGTTTGGAGAATGCTGTTTCAACATTTCTAAATGGCCTCTGACAAACAAGAGATGGTATATCACTGGTTGTTATGGGCGACTCCTCCATTTTGTTTCCTGGCACTAGCTTTCAAAACGCCTAGGCTGTATTCCTCATAGCAACCAATCACAGTGCAGCTCTCATTTTCTCACAGCAGCTCAAGAAATGAAAGCTGAGCTCTGATTGGTTGCTATGGGCAGCAAGTCCTGTTTTCCTGTTACATTGCGTGTTTGACAAATGAGGCAAAATGGCTCACATTTGGTAATGAGGATACACAATTTCTTGGGCATACACACTGCGCTGTGAGACAAATTTGCACAAAAATTTACATCTTTTGTCACACAAATTAGAAAAGTGATGAGAAGGGTTGTGGTCTTCTCATGACTTTTCCTCGCAATGAGTTGTAGTACAGTGACCGGTGTATCAGAAAACACAAATGTAAGGGGCCCCCCAGAGCATTTAGCTTGGGGACACAGTCACTACATATTATTGAGGAGTTTTGTGGTGGTTTTATTGTTTTGGTGGTCTGCTGTGGTACTGGTGCTCCACACCCCCTTTTTCTGTGTTCTGTTTCCACAGGGCTCACCTGAGGTGAATTCCAGTTCTAGCCGGTCCAAGATCTTCTTTGCCCAGCAATGGTTCTTGATGGGTCATCAGCGGGAAGATTCTTCAAATAGGATTGGCTGGATTCAGTTGCGGCGGGAAAACCTAAAGTTTAAAAAAAGGGACATCGCTGTTATTACGTGCAGTTAAAGAAGAAGGGACCAGCCCCCCCACCCTCCCTCCCTCGTGTTGCCTTCATTCTGGGTATTTTGTCGCCCAGCTAATGCTGGGTAGACTTTTGGTCAATATTTATTGGTTGAATTTCTGAGATTAAATTTATCAATTTATTATTTATTCATCTAATTGGCGTCATTTTTGGGTAACCCCGAATAAAGCAACACGGCCTGTTTTTCTCCATATTTACTTGTGTGTGTATTTTTTATTGGAGTAATATGTGACTTGTGTCACCATTCTTAGAAACCATTGTCAGGATTAACACAGCAAAAATATAGCTCTCTCATAGACTAGGTAAATGACCTATACTTTTCCTGTATCGATTCCTGACACAATGGTTTCTGGTAGATCCTCCTCAGTCCTCAGACTGATTGAAACACCATGGAGGTCACTTATTAAGACCGGCGTTTTAGATGCCGTGTTAATAGCCCCAGCGCTGGCGGTGGATCTGCTGAAGTTATGTAGAGGCACTGGCTCAGTGGTTCCTATGGACTTCAGCAGAGAATTCCAAGCACATGCAAAGCCATCTTTCTTATATGTGGTTAGAACATGGGTTTTAGTTCTAGAGGCAGGGTGGAGATTTGGCTTTTCTCAAAGCCTTCAGAAAAGTGAAGCGAGTTTAGCAAATATTGCTTAATAAAAACATGTTTGGTGGTTGCAATTAGAGATGAGCGAATTTCATATTTTGAAATTCGTTCACACTTCGTTTGGTGGTAAAAGGTGAATTGTGTTATGGATCTCTAGTTGCAATCTCTTTGGAGATGTTTGACTTCCTTGTTCTACCATTCATTAGAAATCAATTGTTTTCTGCACGTCTGAAGATTGAATTTCCAACTTCTGGTGGGTCTGGAAAAAACACAGTTGATAATGGGGGAAAGGGGCAGTGGACAATTTTATGAAGATCAATGGAAGACCTGGTGCTCGAGGTCAAAAGATCTCCTTCCTTGAGAGCTTTCCAACAACTTTTACATCACTACTATTAGGAATCTGATCTCCAACCATAAAAGATAGAAAAACTCCAGAAGTTTCCATTTTGAGAAGGATTAGGTGGCATTTATAGACAAAGACCTTCTGTACAGAATTCTATGCATTTATTGCATTTAATTCCTTAATTTGACTAGAAGGTATAAAGCTGTGGGATATGTCTGCGCTGTATAAGTGTACAAAATAATAATAAATTAGGAGGTCAACTGAAGATCATCCCATCGTAGAGTTCTGCTGTAGATTATGTCTAGGTCATCATTGATGGATTCCCCACTTGGGGCTGCACCATATGTACTACAACCATATTTGATACCACATTTTCTATGGCATGTTGCTTCAGGAGAAAAGTGCAAGGTCTCAAAGCTTCACCTGGAGATAACAGCTGATTTATGAGGGTTTCAGAAGCCAGACTCCCAGCAAGCAGATAAGATCTGTAGGGCTTCATTTCGAAAGGAGGTTGTCCTCATCGGAATACTCTTAAAGATTCTCCATAAATATGAATGTTTGAACTGGCCAAGTATACATTCTGTATTTCATGGCATATGTTTCTTTCCAGGAACACTGGTCATTAGGCTGGTTTACATGTTCAGGTTTCTTTATGCAGTTTTTGAAACCAAAGCCAGGAGTGTATTCTAAACTTGGAGAAGACTCATACTGTCCCCTATAGGTGTCCTCAGTTTATGATCTACTCCTAGCTTTTGCTTCAAAAAGTGCACCAAGAGATCTGAATGAGTAAAACCAGCTTGTATTATTGAGACCAAAGTCTCAAGTCAACTGCAAGTTTAACGGGAGCCTGTCACCATTGAAATGCTATCCAATCTGCCGGCAGTATGTTATGGAGCAGGAGGAGCTGAGCAGATTGATATATAATTGGGAATAGATTCAGTATAACTTGAAATGTATTGAAGAAATTAAAGAAATTTCTATGCTTAGGAGTCCAGTGGGCAGTCTCACTCAATAATGGTCAGCCTTCCTTGTATGGCCTACAGAGATAGCTGTCAATCACTGATTAGGACCGCCCACTGGACTGCTGCATCTTTTCCTATAAAACTATATATTATTCTGCTCTGCTCCAAATACTCAACACAGAAATAAACCCCTGACTGAGTGGCATACTTTCTACAGGGCCTAGGGGACGCAGGCCCTAGGCACGGAAATGCTTCTTTTGTTCCCAACATAAAAACACTTCATTTTCATTCAGCCACCACTAAGGGGGGAGCAGGGGGGGGGGCGCAGTGCAAAGAGATTTTGCAATTCCTAGGAACTGATCTCCCCCTAGCATTGGCTGCAGGTGCCAGTTTTGTAAACTATTATGTGAAGGGAAGCAGCAGACATGGAGTGGGGCCAAGGGCAAATTACAATTACAATTTTGTGAACATTTTGAAATTCTAATTTCTTCCACTTAAAAAAATTGTAAATTTGTCAGAAATCTGGGGCTGGCACTTTGTGTTCTGCATTGTCTGGTAGTATTTGACACTCGCGTACTGGAAAAAAATGGTCAGTTTTTTCTGCATGGACCTTAGGGCTCATACACACGCACTTATTTTTTTTCCATTTCTGTTCCGTTTTTTTTTGAGGCCCGTATGAGGAACCATTCACACTTCAATGGGTCAGCAAGAAAAACAGAAATGACTCCGTGTGCATTCTGTTTCCAGATGTCCGCAAGTCTGTTTCGCAAAAAAAGATAGAACATGTCCTATTTTTGTCTGATTTGCGGACAAGGACAGGCAATGTTAGAATGGATGCAATACAGATGTCACACGGACATCATCCAAATGTTTTGCGGACTGCTTTGTGTGCATGAGACATTCTATTCCATTTAATAATCCCTCTCCTCTATGTCTCTGTGTATTCACACATCCTACAGGGAGGGGAATGAGAGATGCTTTAGTTATATCCATCCTTTTATGAGGGGTGTTTACCTAGGGGGTTCTTGAGGAGCATGTTCCTCAGTTCCTTGGCGTCTGTGGGGGATGGGGCAATAGCTTCAGGGTTCTGCATTAGTTGTATTGTAAATAGCATGCTGCCTTGTTCTATTGCTTCACTATAATCTGCTTTCTTCCCTCTCACTTTGCCCTGGATTAAGCAATGGTCTTTTATGCTGGAGCTGTGTGATTTCCCGGCAGTGTTGATTTTGCATTCCTGTATTTGTCCCCCAGCCAAATGTTTGCATACCTTAAACCTTAAATCTCTTCAGTTACTGATTAAAAAGGCTATAGGGTCAAGGAAAGAGAGCTCAGCCTAAAATCCTTTATAAACCCCCTCCATGTCTGCAAACAGCACAACCCCAGGCAGCATCATGGGGTTAGGAGCTTTGTGTCTTCTTCTACTGTATGGACTCATTGGGTCCTACGCGCAGTCACCGTGAGTAGAACCTGACCCTATACATCTAGAGTATATACGTAGATATGTAAACAGGGTCATATGTGCATTGACTGTTAATTACATTGTGAAAATAAGATGCAGTAGACATAGCGGGAAGAGATCAGTGAGATTGTATTGCTTGTTATTGTGTTTTTGTGTATTGATATGTTCTAAAAGAAGCAAAGGGTTAAATAGTCAAGGGTTCAATACCTGATGAGCCTAGAGGAGCTGGACCGCAATGTGTGCTCAATGAACAAGTTGTAAAATATATATATTATAGATAGAACAAGTTGTAAAAGGTTGATTGGCATTAAAATGTATCTATATATCTATCTATCTATCTATCTATCTATCTATCTATCTATATCCTATCTATCTATCTATCTATCTAATATCTATCTATCTATCTATCTATCTATCTATCTATCTATCTATCTATCTATCTATCTATCTATCTATCTATCTATCTATCTATCTATCTATCTATCTATCTATCTATCTATCTATCTATCTATCTATCTATCTATCTCATACCTATTAATCACATCTATCAAATATCAGAGTATTATTAATCCTTGTCTCGTGGCTTATCAAAGTGTAAGGCAGTTATGGAAGCTTGTAAATTTACGTTTGTGCAGAAGCAATTATGTAAGACTGACTAATTATAAAACAGTTGGATAATGTATCTATCTATAGAGCATAAAAGTAAATGTGGAAAAAAGTAGAAAAAAAGGGGTGCCAGCGGATGTGGCGGTGATTCTCCCGTCAAACCATAAATAAAAAAGGAAATTCCATGGCACTTTCCAAAAATAGACACGGGTTTATTTCACCAGATGCAACGTTTCGGTTCTCTCTTTGGAACCTTTTTCAAGCAGTGACTGAGCAAAGGTTCCAAAGGGAGAACCGAAACGTTGCATCTGGGGTAGTGTTGAGCGAACAGTTCGAGAATAGTTTTCAAAAAAGTTCGGGTTCGAGTCCAGTGTTCGTCGATTTCTTCCCGCTTTCTGAAGGGCTGCATAGCAGCCAATCAGCTGGCGTTTTACTTCTTGCCCTAAGAGCCCATCACAGCCATGCCTACTAATGGCATGGCTGTGATTGGCCAAGTGCAGCATGTGACCCAGCCTCTATTTAAGCTGGAGTCACGTAGCGCCGCACGTCACACTGCTCTGACTAGTGTAGGGAGAGGATGCAGCTTCTGTGAGGGCGAGATAGGCAGGGATAAAGAAGTGATTGAATGATCTACCTTTCTACACCTGTGCATCAGAACAACTCAGCTGAGCTGTTCACTGAAAGTCACTATTTTGTTGAGACTGGCCAGAACGATTTTTACTGGCACATGTAACTAGGCTGACCGGCGGTGGCCATTTTGGGACTTGTGGTGCGCCAGCACAAGCTGCCACAGAGTCTAAACCAAAGCTCCAAAGAAGTGAAAAATCTACACCTGTGAATCAGAACAACAGCGATTCAGCTGCTCAGTCAAAGTCTATTTTTTTCTGGCTGGGCAGACTGTTTTCTGGCACATGTTACTGGGCTGATAGGCGGCGGCCATTTTGGGACTTGTGGTGCTACAGCAAAAGCTGCCACAACGTCCATTAATCTCATGTAATAGTCGATTTTTTCATAGATATACTACATCAGGGGTTTGGCTGTGCTTGTGTCACCCCTACTAACTGCAAAGATATTTAATATATCAGTGGTGAAACTGAAAGTAACCCACTTGGATAGCAAATCCCATGAATACGTACGAATGTAACTTCTATTACAGCACACCAATACTAAAACTGACTAAGAGACAGCTTTAAGTTCTATTCGAACGCGATTGCAACTTTGGAACTTAAAGTGGTGTACGATTTTAAAAGTTGAGTACTAAAAAGTTGAAATTGCAATGCGATTCTTATGTATTTGCTTAATCGCATTGCGATTACAACTTTGAGCTACCGATCACCATGGGAACGCCTCCTCCAGTAGAATGTACTGTCGGATGTGAGAATTAAGTTAAAATCGCAATGCGATTCTTATATATCTGCTTAATCGAATTGCCGTTTCAACTTAGCATTGCTAAATAATTCAGTAAGTTAACGATATGGATGGAATTATTTAGCAATGCTAAGTTGAAATCGCAATGCGATTAAGCAAATATATAAGAATCGCATTGCGATTTCAACCTAATTCTCAGATCCGACAGTACATTCTACTGGAGGAGGCGTTCCCATGGTGATCGTTAGCTCAAAGTTGTAATCGCAATGCGTTTATTGCGGTATATTATCCCTCTGGGTGTCTTTTACAGCCTTTTTAGTGCCCAAAAGTTCGGGTCCCCATTGACTTCTATGGGGTTCGGGTTCGGGATGAAGTTCGGGTTGAGTTCGGATCACGAACCCGGACATTTTCCGGAAGTTCGGCCGAACCTCTCGAACCCGAACATCCAGGTGTTCGCTCATCTCTAATCTGGGGAAATAAACCGGTGTCTATTTTTAGGAAGTGCCGCGGAATTTCCTTTTTCTTTTATCTATAGAGCATAGATATTTACACAGACAGATACAAGATAGATACAGACAGATACAAGATAGATAGATAATTGATAGATAGATAGATAGATAGATAGATAGCTAGATATGATAGATAGATAGATAGATAGATAGATAGCTAGATATGAGATAGATATATAAATAGATGAGACCCCATTATTCAGACCAGATTTTCTTGTCCACCATACACTATATTATGCATATTGGCAGTTTTCTTTGAGAAGACCACCTCCCTAACAGACCACTTTTAATGCAATGCTCTACTATCCCCTACAAGAGGATGTCTATTTAGCTAAGCTGCAATGTCAGATGCAGTCCATGAACAAGAAAAGAGTATTTTGTCTGAAAAGAGAGAAAAAAACAGACCTAACTTTCTAATCCTGGACAACCCCATTTAACCTTCCTTTGCGGGGACAGGTAATCAGGGGTGGACTGGAAGTTAAAGTGGCCTCATTTTGTAGTTGGGTCCAAATTGACAGAATGCAGGGCACCACAAGTAGAGGGGGCCAGCAATGCCGTATTGTGGCACGTTATACTACCCCAGCAGAGCCAAATTCCACAATGTATCACAAAATACTGCCGGCAGCACAAAATATCTCTCCAAAAACTGCCTTTTTGAGGTCACCAGTGCTAGCTGCCATGTTTTGTTCTACTACTCCAGTTGCCTCTGGATGGCAATAGAGTTGAATTATGGAGTCATGAGGGGTGTGTTAGATCATTACTTAATATGGTTGTCGGTCATGAGAAGGGCTCCTGTGGCCCTCTGGGCATCAGCCCACTGGGAAAGTTTCCCTGTAGACTCTATGACCAGTCCACCTCTGCAGGTAATCAAACTGGGCATACATTATATCAGTTTTCAGATATTGACCTGTTCTCTTTATGTATTTCTTCTACCAGATGCAGCCTGATTACACCCAACGTGCTGCGTGTGGACAGCGAGGAGACCATTATAGTAGATGGACAGGGTTCTACGTTTGAAGCTGATATCACAATCCACGACTTTCCTCGAAGGAGATTTACTTTAGTTTCGGGCAAAGTCTCTGTGAAGAGCGATAACCAATTCTTTGGACATGTCAAGTTGGTGGTAAGATTACATTCAAGTCATCTTTGGGTGGCACATCACGTACCTGTCTTTTCCTCTGGGTAATGGTAACCCATGTTTCCTGGTGGTGGCCACTAGTGGTGGGTTATGTCTACCATAACCAGATGTTATTGATGTTCTTCAGTCTCAGTCTAGTCATTGTGCTCAGTATCCTCTTCAATCTTGGTCCTGATTCTGGATGCTTCTGTAGTTTTATCTTCAGTCCCCTTCTAGATGTTTTTCCCGGTTGTACACTTTAACTTGATGACCTTGACGATGTAACTGTAGTTAATCTTTTAGCTATGAATTAATGTGGATAACTCTAGATATAATCACCAAAATTCTGAACATTACTCTCCTCAAATCACAGTGAAGGACTAGATCCTTAGATATTGAACTTTAATTATATCGGGGTCAAAGGTCCTATAATCTAGGCCTGTGTCTGCAGATCTTATTAAACTGCATTGTAACGTTTGTTGACTAGCCTGGAGTTTTTGGTCAATGAGAAACAATCATTGCTGATGAGTGCTCTAGATAATATGGATGGATAGGAAGTGTAAAGCTCCCATGCAGAGCCACCACAGGAATAATGAAGTATTACACAGGCCTCACTGAAATTAGTGGGCTTAATTTTCAGAATTTGTAGAGAGAGAAACACTCCTTGTAGATTCTATGTGGTGGCTAATAAATCTGGCTAAGAGTTTAGACTTTTCCATCTTTTCAACTTCTGCTGGTATTTTTTTTTTTTAAGATCCCCTCAAATAATCTGGAAAAAGACCCAAATAAGAAACAGTTTGTGTACGTCACTGTAAAGGCTCCTGCTTGCAATCTGGAGAAAGCTGTTCTGGTGTCCTTTCAAAGTGGATATATATTCATACAGACGGACAAACCCATCTACACCCCAGGATCTACAGGTACAGTGTTATGACATAACTACATTTTTTTTATCCACAAAAAAATGGGAATCCACATGTATGGTTCTTGAAGACAACAAAAGGAACATTTATAAAAGATTGACTTGGTCTGGATCTTCGAAAGAGACTTCTCATTGCTTTAAATATATATATTGCTACTTCTTGTCATCCTTTTGCCCGGCGAGCCGTTGGTTCACCAAAGGTTTCCACATTTGTGTACGTAAGGAAAAAATAGATGCATCCTTAATTTTATTTTCAGAGGTAATATCCACCTAGTGGGGCAATAAAAATACAAGTAGTGAAAAAAGAAAAGGAGAGGATTTTTGCGAGTCATAGAAATTTTTACTCTAAGGCCTCTTTCACACTTGCGTTCTGAGGATCCGGCGGGCACTTCCGTCCTGCCGGATCCGTCAGAACGCAAGTCGTCTGAAAGCATTAGAAGACTGATCAGGATCCTGATCAGTCTTCGAAATGCTTTCAGGTTACTATGGCAGCCAGGACGCTATTAAAGTCCTGGTTGCCATAGTAGTAGTGAGGAGCGGGGAGCGGTATACTTACAGTCCGTCGCGGCTCCGGGCGCTCCTGAATGACGTCAGAGCGCCCCATGCCCATGGATCACGTGATCCATGCGATCACGTGATCCATGCGTGTGGGGCGCCCTGACGTCACTCTGGAGCGCCCGGGAGCCGCACGGATGGTAAGTATACTGCTCCCCGCTCCCCACTACATTTTACCATGGCAACCAGGACTTTAGCGTCCTGGCTGCCATGGTAACAATTGAGAAAAAGCTAAACGTCGGATCCGGCGATGCGCCGAAACGACGGTTAGCTTAAGGCCAGATCCGGATTAATGCACTTCAATGGGCATTAATTCCGGATCCGGCGTTACGGCATGTCTTCCGGATTTTTGGACGGAGACAAATCCGCAGCATGCTGCGCTTTTGTCAACGTCCAAAAAACGTTCACATACTGAACTGAAGACATCCTGATGCATCCTGAACGGATTTCTCTCAATTCAGGATGCATTAGGATAATCCTGATCAGTAGCTTTCCGTCCTAGAGCCCAGAGGACGGAACTCTAGGACGGAAAGCAAAAACGCTGATGTGAAAGGGGCCTAAGTCCTAGAGATTTTAGATTAACTTTGTTGAATTTGATGTGTCAATTTTCCAGTTCATTCTCATTTCCCCTTCTCTACGCTTAAGTACAGATCAGGTGCTTTTGAATTTCTCCCAGCTTTTCAAAAATGTTTGCATTGGATCGCGTTTCTCTCCTCTTTTGAGAATTTGAGAAAGACAGTTATGTATGGTTTCAGTCAAAACCGGTAAAATACTGGCTGCATAAATTTTCCTTTTGGGGTTGCTTCTTTCAATTCTTTTGAATGAGATAAAGCTGGTCCTTGATTGGTTTGGTGGGGCCATATGCTCCCAGATGAGTAGTTTTTGATTGGAAAACACTGGTCACGTATGAAAGATGTTTATCAGTGGAGCTTCTTACAGATGCCGCCGAGCTAAACTTGATGGTTAAGACGTTAAGTAAAGAATGGCAAGGAAAGATAACTAACTTTTCAATGGATTTCAATGGCTTTTGTCACAAGACACTGTGCCATGTGTTTTCAGAGTCAAGTTTAGCTTGGCCACATCTGTATATATTTATAGTGTGAAAATATCACATAGTGGGCATATAATCTATATATTTTGCATTATATTTGAATCTGTCCAGCAACCTCCTTATTCAACTGTTTGTCTAGACACATAGCTGTGGTTCATATGATTCAAATGTTGTTTTCCTCTTGTTGATCAGAGGCTCCATTCCCAAGTTGTGAGACTTTTTCTCAATATGTCAATTAGGCCTTTGGTGCAATGAGGGCATCACTGTTGCTCTTTTTGAACTCAATCGCTGCTCCTTTCTGTGGTCAGCCCCTCCCTCACTGCATTGCCACTACATGCTACTGTCAATCAAAACAGCCAGGCAGGGTCTGTTCCCAGAAAGGAGCGGAGCTTGGGTGCAACAAGAGCAAGGGTGATGCCTTCATTGCACCAAATGCTTAATTTGCATATTAAGAAAAAATATGGTAACTCTGGAACGAAGCCTCAGATCAACAAAAGAAAAAGAGTGTTTAATCAGGTGACCCACAGCTATGTGTCTATGCAGACAGCTGGATAGGGAGGTACCTGGGGACAGATTCTCTTTAACCCCTTCCCGACCAGCGGCGTAATAGTAAGGCGCTGGCCGTGTCTTTAAAGATGGCGCCCGCTCCTGCCCGCTGTTTTTTATAGCAGACACCCGCAGCTCATGTCCACAACGGACAATTAACCCCTCACAGACAATTAACCCCTCAGATGCCGTGGTCAATCCTGAAGTGAAACCTTTCGGTGGTGCTCCGGCTACCCTGTGTGGCGATCGGAGGATCCGGAGCATGTATGCAGCAGCCAGTGTCTTTATGAATGACTCGAGGCTGCTGCATAGTATTTGCCTGTAATAGGGCTCCATAGGAAACTAATAAAATGATCATAGATTGCAATGCAAGTGCATTTGAGTCTATGAGAATAGCAATCTAATGCTTGCATGTTATAGGTCCCTTTGCGAACTATAAAAAAAGTGTAAAAACAAAGTTTACAAAAAAGATTTAAAAAACATAAAAATTCAAAGCATCCCCCTTTTCCCAAAATAAAAATAAAAAAAATACACATCATGGGTGTCGCAATGTGAAAAAATGCCCATAGTATAAAAATATATTCCCCATACGGCAAACAGCAAAACGTAAATAAAGCATCCAAATGGCCGATTCGCAGTTTTGGTCGCTTCATTTTCTACAAAAAATTTAATAAAAAGTGAACAAAACGTCATACACACCCCAGGATGGTATCAATAAAAAGTTCAGATCGCCCTGCAAAAAATGAGCCCCGTACACATAATTACAAAAAAGTTATAGAGGTCAAAATATGGTGAAAACCGATTTTTTCCCACTTTTTAATTATTTTTATCACTATTAAAACGCAAGAAAAACTATATAAGGTGTTGTCGGATTCATACTGACCTGTAGAATAAAAGTAACTGGTCAGTTTTATTGTAGATCGAACGTCGTAATTAAGAAACCTGTAAAACTGTGGTGGAATTGCTTTTTTTTGCAATTTCACCCCATTTGGAATTTTTTACTTCTTCCCACTACATCATATACAATATTAAATGGTGGCCTTGGAAAGTACAATTTGTCTCGCAAAAAAACAAGCCCTCATATGGCTACGTGAACAGACAAATAAAAAGACAAATAAAAAAGTTATGGCTCTGGGAAGGCAGGGAGCGCAAAACGAAAGCGCAAAAAAACCCCAAAAGAAAATGTCCGGGGTTGAAAGGGTTAAATAGTGTAATATTAGTATATTAATAAATGGTTTTTATTGAGTAACATTATACTTCTTTTATGCAGTTTTATGTATTTTCATGACTAAATGAGAACATTTTTTTGCAGTCAGTTTTACTGCCATTACCGCTTACCGGGTCGCGGCTGACCTCCACTTCCTGATCACTCAGACTCTCACTGGCTGAGCAGTTATTCCCTGCCACTTTCTATGTGTTGCACCCATAACAGGAAGTAGAGACCAGCGGGCATCCGGTAATCCAGTAAGCATTGCAGTAGTGAGGGGGGGCGAGACTTTTTTTAACACCGTTCTGAGAACTTTATTAAAGAATTCGCCCCACTGGACAACATATTTAAGGTCATCCTGTGGATGGAGTTGTTGCTTGGGCAGAGACTCAACAGTATGACCGGCATCTATTCTTGGGACTCTACCTAGGACAATGTTATATGGTGGCACCAAGGTAACATAGTAGGGGTGCCAAGGTACATGTTGTAAGCAAGTGTAAACCTGAAGCAGGAGTTTAGTTATAGGCGGTGCAAGAGTAGCCATCACAGCTAGACTCTGGTGCCTGGGAGATCCAAAAATTTTACATTAGGGCCCAGGAACTTCAAGTTCCGCCTCTGACCTGGGAGTCTGGGACATGCTACATCTGTAAATACTGAAGAAAGCAGATTCAGAATATAAAGACATATAATAAATTGTTGAGCCATATATAACGAAACCTATCTACGGTACATGGTACTTATATATTTCTTCTTTCTTTCTTACAAAGTTTTATACAGGATTTTCACCATGACCCCAAAACTAAAACCAGTGAGCAAACCGGTGATCATTGAATTCCTGGTAAGACTGCTTTCTTTGACGCAATGTGCTATACAGTCCAAGTATTATACTGCGTTACTACAGAGACTGATATGGTGGAACCATGGGCGTAGCTATAGGGGGTGCAGAGGTAGCAGTTGCTACCGGGCCCAGGAGACTGAGGGGGCCCAAAGACCCTTGTGCCACATAAGAAGACACACAAAGCACTGAGGGAAGGGGACCCAAGCTGAACTCTTGCACCAGAGCCCATGAGTCATTGGCTACGCCCCTGGGTGGAACCCTACTTACTTTGTAGAGAGCAGTTTTAGCTATTAAGGATAGTGGCCAGTGTCAGCACCAGGTAGGTTCAAGGCAGATCTTACATTATAGGGTCATATTGTCATACAGTGAGCAAAGCTAAACCTTATTGATAGTCTAATTGATGGTGTCATACTTTATGGTGCCCAAATGACAGTACCACATGTTAGAAAATGAAAACAGTTGTCTGCACCCCAAATCTAATCATTGCAATTACCACTATGCAAGGATGGCTGCACAGGTCACACTCTTCTAAGAGCGAACCAGTGTACACCAGGCTTGACAGTCCCATGTACATCTAGGTAACTATGGGGTAGAAATGGACTCCATCATGAATCAGTCTTCCTTGGGTCCACATATGTAGACTAGGTGACTAGTATTAAGAAGAAGTATGTGCACTTAATACCACCATACTGGGTCACTGTGCTGGACCATAACTGTTTTATTAAGAACCTCTTTTTTTCTTCATAGACTCCAGAAAACGTCATCGTCAAAAAAGATCTCATTCAACAAAACAACAAAAACGGAATCCTTTCCACGTCTCATAAACTGCCCGATCTTGTAAGGTGAGAAACAAAAACATGGAAGTAGGGGGCAGCATCCCCTGAGGATCATATATTTATCATGATGAAAATAATTACAAACTTTTTCTGTCTTCTTAACAGTTTGGGATTATGGACAATATCAGCAAAGTTTGAGGACACCTTGATACAGAATTATACCACACAATTTGAAGTGAAGGAATATGGTAAGAACAGGACAAAGCAGGAGCCTTACTGTTGACTGATCCTCAAATATGGTATTCTGATTTGGACATGTGATCAAATTGACTAAATTGTCCTCCAGAAATAAGCTGATCATGATATGTCCCATTGCTGGCATCATAAGTGATCAGCTGAAATCTGCTGGAGAACTTGGCAGTGAATGCTCAATTTCTGTTCAGCCCCACCAAACGGGAAATGAAGCATCACATGGTGCCTGTTGAAATGAATGGACTGTGTGTTTAATGGGTCAGTGCACTGGTGCCTTTAAAAGATGGATGCTCTTTCTAGATGCTCTTCACTCTGGCTCATTTGAAATTGAAAATGACAAAAATAGGGAATTTGAACATTTGTTTATTAGTGCAGTGGACATTCCAACCACCAGTCTATGTAGAGTATTGAACTATACTGATGTCTTTTTACTTTGCGTTGCTCAGTCATGTTTTCCCTGAACAGCACACCATGTGGTTAGATGTGGTACTGCAAGATTGACTTTTACAGGGATTTAAAATGGTCAATTTAATTTTCTCTTTTTGCATTTATTTCAGTTCTACCAAGCTTTGAAATAAAAGTGACTACATCTCAGAAATTTTTCTACATTAAAGACAAAGACCTAAAAGTGGACATAGAGGCAAAGTGAGTAGAAGCCATGGGCATGTTGAGTTTCCATCAGTTCTAGAGATGTTTGGGACTTATTCCAGCTGTCACTGACATCTATGAAGGAGATTTTAATGTGACTGGTAGTGAAACACAGTTATTTTTTTTTTTTAGCTATCTCTATGGTGAACCTGTTCAAGGAAAAGCCTTTGTGCTCTTTGGGCTCAAGAGAGACAACGAGAAGAAAACTCTGCCAGATACCTTGAGGAGAGAAGATGTAATAATTTATTTTTCTTCTAAGTTTGTCTTCTTCTTCCTTCTATAAATACATTTACTCTTAAATGATCCATCATAAGAATCCATCAGAATGATACGTGTGATACTAAATAACGGGGCTGTCTGAGATTTAGACCTTGTTCACATCTACATCGTGGCTTCCTTAATAAATGGAAGCCAAAATGCAGTATTGGATCCATAGCACTTTATACTGTGGAGACTGATGGACCATCAGTTTTCTCTGCAGTATCAACCCTTTTGTCCATAGGCGGTGCCTAGTACTTCAGCTTTAAGTGACTGAGGTTAAGGTGCATTAACAGGCACAGACCATGGACAAGAATGGTACTGTAGCCAGAAAAGGCCACAGGTCAAGGTCACAAGGCCATCTCCCCTGGCAAACCACGGATTTTGCTTGGGTGAAGACGTTGCCAGGCAGATATATCATTACATGATGACCATTGAAGTGTATGGCAGGCAATGTAAACCATGTAATCTCAAGTCCTCCAAAGTGGGAGCTTCCCTTACAGAGCAGCTCTCCATTGTGGCTCATACAGGGAGAAAGCTGATGTAAGCCAGATATTTGGCTATTTAGGGATCCATGCATTCATGATTCAAGTTTGCAAGAGTGGGAGCTGCCACATATCTAGTATCACATAACAGCTATTCTGATGAATGGATAGATGGCTTATGTCTTCCGTTGACTGGGGGCACCTTCTCAATGACATTCCAATTCTGTAATTGAGTATGGGGGGGCTGTCTTCATGAAACAACCAATTTAACCAGTTGGCCATCCATGGCATAGACAATGTTGACTGTGGTTTTACAACTTTCATCTAGATCAACGAGGGTGTAGGTTCCGCCATTTTGAAAAGAGAGGACTTAGTGAAGGTCTTTCAAGAAGAGAGAGACATGTTGCAATGGACCTTATTTGTGACTGTAACGGTCATTACTGATTCAGGTAAGAAAAACAAATATCTCCATGGTCTTGCATTTATGTAGACATATGCAGATAAATACCTGTAATCTGGCATCTTGATAAATGTCACTTGTTTAAAGAAAAATCCAGCTCACCTCCACATTGACTTGGTGCACGGATCCGAACCGGGCAAATCCAATGTAGTAGTAGAAAAGGAGAACAATCCAGCACTTTGTAAAATCTTCATGCGCTTTATTGGTATTGTAGCAAATAATTCACAAGCAAAAAACCTTCACCCAAACAGCAGTTGCAGTTGAGGCGTTTCGAACACCTCTGTGTTCTTAGGCTACTTTCACACTAGCGTTAATATTTTCCTGTATTGAGTTCCGTCATACGGTCTCAATACCGGAAAAACTGCAACTGCTGTTTGGGTGAAGGTTTTTTGCTTGTGAATTATTTGCAAATTATCAAATATTCCCAAGAAAGCTAAAAATTTCTACTTTAAAGGTTTTCCGAGACTTAGATAGTGACAACCTATCATCTGGATTTGTCATCAGTATCTGATTGGTATGGGTCGGACACCGGGACCCCTGCCGATCAGCAATTTGAGTAGGCAGCGGTGCTCGCAGTAGCGCCTGAGCCTTCTTTCAGCTTTCCTTAGGCCAGTGATTTCACGGTTATTGGTCACTTGGCCTAGATGCTGTTCAGCCCCATTGAAGTGAATGGAGCTCATCTGTGATACCAAGCACAACCACTATACAATGTATGCACTGGTAAGCAAGGAGAAAGCACCGATGAATTCTCAAACAGCTGATCGGGGGTGGTGGTGGTGGCGGTGGGGTGTCCCCGGTGTTGGACCTCCACTGATCAGATACTGATGATAGCTCATCGGTATATGTGTCGGAAAACACCCTTTTAATGTTTTTTTTTCTGGTCTTTTCCAAATTACATTGCATTTCTAAGCTAGAGACAGGTGGGCTTTAAAAGATTAGTGAAAATGGACATTTTACACTTGTTGGCTTTTCCAAATGGTTTTACCCATATGATATAGAAATGTCTAGTATTATACCCTCAAATATCTATTTCACGTGGAGATAAAGTATCATTTGCATGAACACATTTTTGGAAAACTTTTTTTTAACCCCTTAGTGACCAGCCTGTTTTGGGCCTTACTGACAAGCGTTTTTCTTCCTTTTTTCATCGTCACGTTCCAAGAGCTATAACTTTTTATTTTTCTGCCTATATAGCTTTATGAGGGCTTGTTTTTTGCAGGACAAGTTGTAGTTTTTAATGGTGCCATTTTGGGCTACAAAAAACTTTCTGATTAACTTTTATTAACTCTTTCTGGGAGGGAGATGGGAAAAATAGCAATACTGCCACTGCGTTTTTAGTTATAAATTTTACGGCGTTCATTTTTCGGTATAAATAACATAATATCTTTATTCTCTGGGTCAGTATGATTACAGTGATACCAAATACATTTAGTTTTTTTCACCCATTTTACTACTTTTTTGCAATAAAACCCCTTTTTTTAGAAGAAAAAAATGTTTTTGCATTGCCGCTTTCCAAGACCCATAATTTTTTTATTTTCCTTTCTATGGAGTTGTCTGAGGGCTTAATTTTTGCGGAACTACTTGTATTTTTCATTGGTATTATTTTGGAGTAAATGGCGCTTTTTTTTATTGCCTATTATTACGTTTTTAGGTGGTAACTAAGAATAAATTAGCAATTCTGTCTTTTTTATTTTATTTTATTTTTACGGCGTTCACCGTAGGGGATAATTTACATGATATTTATGTAGTCTGGGTCGTTACAGATGCAGCAATACCAAACAGATGGGGAAGATTTTTTTTTTCAAATTTTTTTTTCATTGAAAAGCGTATTTTCAATGGAAAAAAAGCTTACCGTAATCTTTTTAAGGGAATTTTTTTATAGAATAAATTAGGTTTTTTTTTTAACTTTTTTTTACCACTTAATAGTCCCACAATGGGACTATAACAGACAGCTTTTTTATTGTTTTTAAAATGCAATTCACTATCCCTATAGTGCATTGCATTTTAATGGCAATGCTATTCTAACATTGACCAGCAGGCTGCGCCAGAGAGGTGCAGCCTGCTGGAAATTACTGAAGGCTGGTCTGGGGCCTACATTAGACCCCAGGCAGCCTTCACACACATCGGCCCCCCTCGATCTCATTTGCTGGCTGCCGATGGGAGACAGAGGGAGTCCTCTCCCTCTGTCAGCACTTTACATGCGGTGGGCGCCATTGCCCACGGCATGTCAAGTGTTAAACAGCCCGGATCAGCACTCCTGCTGGTCCGGGCTGTTAGAGCAGGGTACGGCTCTCATGTGAGAGCCGGGTCCCCGCTGCATGGGGAACGGGGAGCCGTGCAGCGCTTAGACTGGGCCGCCGTATAAAAGTGGTGGCCCAGACTAAGGCTCCTTAGTGACAGCTGTAAAAACACGTATGGGTGGTCACTAAGAGGTTAATTAGATATTTGATAAAATCCACTGTAGAACTTTTTGGGACATTTATTAAAATCAGATATAGCTGGCATTAGGGCAAAGGTATAAGGAGCCCCTGGCATTTCTGTATGGAGGGAGGAAGACTGAACACAATACTGCTATAATACTGCCCCAATAACAGAGTGTAAATAATACTAACATATAGTGGCACATGTTTTCATGTAGTTCTGACTTAAAATTCCATTCAGTGAGCACACAGCAGTTCAATATAGTATACTGCTAAAATGACAGTGCTCAAATAATAATGCTATATTCAAGGGTGGACTGTCCCTGGACCCTACACGTAAATTTCATGGTGGGTCGCTGCCCAGGGGGCCTTTCAAGCCCTCCTGATGCCGCTGGCTGGTTACATAACAATTTGATTCTCTCACCATTAATTAATGCTAGGAAAAGCAGGTACCAGGTGATGCTAGGAGCACCAGGTACTATGGCGGCTGCAGCTGCTCTCCGGAATTCAAGTCCTCAGGATGGTGATACAGTTGAATAATGCAGCAGGGGTGACAGTATTTTGTGCTGCACTGTGGTATTTGGTTCTGCTAGGGCGGTATTTTGTGCTGCACTACGATATTGCTGGCCTCACCTACTTATGTTGTCCCTGCCTACTTGTGTTGCCCACCTTCTTCTAGTTTGGACCCGCCCACAACATGGGGGCCACTTTTACTTTTTTTCCAGGGCCATTTTAAGTTCCCAGTCCTCCCCTGGCTATATAGTTTCTTAATAGTATCACAGCTGCCTTGATGATTCCTACCTTGGTTGGCACATCTATGCTGCCATATTGCGCCACTTGCTCTGTTAGGTTTATTTCAAGCTGGCAGCTCAGGGTGTGTGTCCTTCCTGCAGCAGCTCTCTCCCTAACAAATCTCAGGAAGCATATCTTTTCTGCTGCAGCTGTTTCCTTATCATAGCTTGGGGGGGTGCACACGCGTGGCTAACGCTTGCTGGATCTTGTCTATTCTAGTGCCTAGGGTAGGGAAAAATCACGGCCAATTGCGCATGCAACGAGGGTAGTGAAAACTTACAGCCCAGTAATTTTTCACTAACCCACCGGTCATCTAATAACCCTCTTCTCTAAACTACTAAGAGATCACAAACACTTATTTAAGCCACCTTCTTATCAGTAAGATAACTGAGCTATAATGAGTGTTTATATAGAGAGCAGAGATAAGGAGTTCATCTGCTCCCCAGATGACGGAAAACGACAAAAAATCCACTAGCTGCTACTAGAGCATGTCAGCTCTGTACACAAAAAAGGATTCCATATTTTCAATAAAGACCAATTGAAAAACTTATTATTAGCTCAAAATAATATTTATTGCAATGCAATAAAAAAAATTGTCTACAAAGGTGTACATAGCCTTTAAATGTGATTAGCATTCAGTATTCAGATCCAGATTCTGGTTTAAGAAATGTATTTTCGTGGGACAATCCCCTTAAATAATAGCCATGTAAATACAGTATAATGTACAGCTGCTTCTCTTACAGGCAGTGATATGGTGGAATATGAGCTGGATAACATCTTCATTGTGGAATCGCCCTATAAAATTCTCTACACAAAAACATCCAAGTTTTTCAAGCCTGGAATGCCATTCGATCTTATGGTAAGTGCCCTGATTTCATATTAGATTATATTGTATAATTATATTGTATAATTATATTTTTAAGGGTGCTTTCACACTTGCGTTCTGAGGATCCGGCAGGCACTTTCGGCCCGCCGTATCCATCAGAACGCAAGTCGCCTGAAAGCATTTGAAGACTGATCAGGATCCTGATCAGTCTTCAAAATGCTTTCAGGTTACCATGGCAGCCAGGACGCTACTGAAGTCCTGGCTGCCATGATACTCCGCAGCAGTGTACTTACCTGCGGAACTGCTTCTGCGCATACGCAGAGCTAAACGTCGGATCTGGCGATGGGCCCAAACTACGTTTAGCTTAATTCCGGATGCAAATGAATGCATTTCAATGGGCATTAATTCCGGATCCGGCGTTATGGCAAGTCTTCCGGATTTTTGGACGGAGACAAATCTGCAGCATGCTGCGGTTTTGTCAACGTACAAAAAACATTACAATACTGAGCGGAAGACATCCTGATGCCTCCTGAATGGATTTCTCTCTATTCAGAATGCATGGGGATAATCCTGATCGGTTTCTTTCCGGCGTAGAGACCCGACGACGGATCTCTACGCCGGAAAGTAAAAACGCAAGTGTGAAAGCACCCTTAGCACTTTCATCTTCTGCTTATAAAATATGGTAAAAATACAAAAAATCATTTTCAAAGGAACTTTTTTTCTGCCCAAGGAAGATGAAACGCCCCTCTGACACATAAGAAGATAACAGGATTATAAATGGCACATGTTAGGTGTGTTTTTCCCAAGAATCTCATTTTTGGTTTTGTTCATTTCAGGTGTTTGTCACTAATCCTGATGGGTCTCCGGCTCATCGTGTCCCTGTTGTAGCAGAACCAGGAAATGTCAGAGGATCAACTCTGGAAGATGGAACCGTTCGGCTGACCCTGAACACTCGCTCAGACATAAGCAATTTGCAGATAACAGTAATATTTCTATTATTAGACATGTCTCCATTTGTTATAGACTAATAATGAATGTTTGATAATTCTGAACTTAGTGGAGGTGTTAAATTCCGGCGGCGGTCCGACATCCTGCATCCCTGACGATCAGCTGTTCCAGCGTAGCTCTGGCTCTATAATTTGGCAGCTCCACAGCTCCATCAGCCATGTAGTGGAAGGACCTGATTACATCCATTGTGTACAAAGGTGATGGAGCTATGTGGGAACAGATAGTCGGTAGAGGTGAAGGGTGTCGGATTCCCACAAATTAGATTTTGATGGTCTATCCTGAGGATAGGACATCAATATTTAATTGTTGGAATACCATTTTACTGGATAGAAAGCCTAATGGTTTAGCAGTGTTGACTTGCATATTGAAAAAATCCCGGCACTCACTATTTTAAATCAGTTAATTTATTTTATTGTTTATGGTGCACAGATATGGTTATAACTAGAGATGAGCGAATCGATGTTGGCAAAGTGGAATTCGATCCGAATTTCAAGAAAAATTAGATTCGCAGCGATTCCTTTTTGGCATGTATTAGTGGCAAAAAAATTTATATTACTTGCCGTTCAGCGGTGCAGTTATATGTTCTAAAGCCTTTTGTGGCGTGTATTAGTGGGAAAAAAAGGGTTTATTAGCCGTTGTGTGGTTTAGAGAGAAAACTACTGATATTTTTGGGGCGTTTTAATTTCCTTTTTATTTATTTAATCTAACAGTATGTCAGACAGAGAAGTGCCAGGCCCTGCACAGGGAAGTGGCAGAGGCTTAAATGTTTCTGGCGCAGGCACAGGTTGCAGCAGAGTAGGGGGCATGGCAGCAGGAGTTGCAGCAAGAGGCCTGAGCTCCCGGTATCATCTAGCGGTTGTGTCTTGACCAGCAACCGAGCGGTTCTTGAATGGTTGACTCGGTCATCCACTTCGTCCCAAGTGACATCAGACACCCCCAGCCAAGAGTCGGTGGGTTTGTCAAACACAACCCTTAGTTGGCATGGCCTGGGAGCAGGCCCTGTGCCCTCACCTGTCCTCAGCCGGGTGATGAAGGGGCTTTATAATAATCGGGAGAAAAGGGTGGCAGCTTTTGTGAGGCAGCGGCAGAGCCTGCAAGTAGCTAGCGTGGCCGGGAGTCAGCATGGTTGCAGCAGTTGGAGGTTAGGAGCCAAAAGTGCCCGGGGTAGACCACCCACTTCGCAGGAGCCTACCTGCCTGGGAAGTAGTGGTGCAGGGGTTCATGGAAGCAGCGGTGGTAGCAGTCAGTCAATGCGGAGTGTTGGGGGTAAAATCACCTACTCGGCAGTGTGGCAGTTTTTTGTTAAGCCACCAGAGAAGGTGAACATGGCCATTCGTAGAATCTATGGGCAGAAGGTGAAATGTGGCCAGGGTGCCAATGTTGGCATCACGGCCCTGTGTCAACATATGCAGCGTCACCATAAAGTGGCCCAGGAGAACGGTGGCTCCGATGTGGTGGTCCAGCCTGCCGCAGCAACCGCTGCATCACCCAGTGGCACGCACCCGATTTCAGGCAGTCAAGGCTTCACCACCTCAGCTGAAGAAAGCTGTCTGTCCTTCCCATCATCTGCTGGTCCTGATGCTCCTGCTCCTTCTCCTACTCCTCGTCACTCATTCCATCAGCAACCGATCACCGAAGCGATTGCCAAGAGAAAACAGGTGCACTCATTCAACGGCGTAGAAGCTGAATGTGCTCCTGTCCAAGTTGCTGGTGCTGCAGTCCCTCCCATTCCAAGTGGTGGACTCAGCACCTTTCAGAGAACTGATGGCTTGTGCCGAGCCGAGGTGGAGAGTCCCAAGCCGTCATTTCTTTGACAAAAAGCCAGTACCAGCCCCGCACACATATGTAGAACAGAAGGTGGGCCAGTCCTTGAGCCTGTCAGTGTCTGCCAAAGTGCACGGCAGTGCCAACGTGTGGAGCTGTAACTACGGTCAGGGACAATACATGTCCTTTATGGCCCACTGGGTAAATGTGGTTCCTGCACAGCCACAACAGCAACTTGGCCAGGTGACGCCGCTTCTACCTCCACGTTCTCAGGCTGTTGGTCCTGTGACAATGTCCGCCTCTGCCTCCTCATCCTCCACCGTGTCCTCAGCCTCCACTGCAGGGACAATTCACAGTGCTCCTCCAGCATACAACATGTGCAGGGCACGGAGGTGTCATGCTGTTCTGCACCTCATTTGCCTGGGCGAACCGGCCGAATCGAATTGTTTGAAAATTTCCCTCATCTCTAGTTAGAACTATATCCGTGAACAATATAAAAAACTAACTGATTGAAGATAGCGAGTGCCAGGATTTCTTCTATATTCCACTGGGACTGATCTTAACTTGAATATTGACTATTGACTATGAATATTGGTTATTAGACAGTTAGCACTCTATTACCACTCCATTGTAGATGACTATTTCTTCTCTCTACTTCTAGGTGTCCACAACAGATGAGAAAATACCCAAGGAAAAACAAGCTTCTGCCTCCATGACAGCAATTGCCTACAAACCCCTCAGTGGCAACTACCTACATCTTGGTGTCACGGGAGGAGAATTGAAACTAGGAGAGAATGCAGTGATCAACTTTATTATCCGGAACAATGACAATGCTGTTCAAAACCAGATCACTCATTTCAACTACGTGGTAATTTTCCCTTTCTTTTCTCAGGCTTAGGCCTCATGCACACGACCGTTGTTGTGGTCCGCGTCCGAGCCGCTTATTTTGCGGCTCGGGCGCAGACCCATTCACTTCAATGGGGCCGCAAAAGATGCGGACAGCACCCCGTGTGCTGTCCGCATCCGTTGCTCCGTTTCGTGGCCCCGCAAAAAAAAAGATCATGTCCAATTCTTGTCCGTTTTGCGGACGAGGATAGGCATTTCTACAATGGGCTGCGTTCTGTTCCGCAAATTGCAGAACGGAACGCGGAGCAGCTTCCGTGTTTTGCGGATCCGCGGTTTGCGGTAGTTATCTTATTTTAAGGGTACTCTTCCAACAAAAAGCTCAGGTTAAGGCCTCATGCACACGACCGTATGTGGTACGCAAAACACATACGGTCTTGTGCATGAGGCCTTAACCTGAGCTTTTTGTTGGAAGAGTACCCTTAAAATAAGATAACTATATAGTATTTCCATTCTGACAGCCACATTGATCAACTGTAATCTGAGGTGGAATTGGCAGCCAGTGCAGCGCCACCCCAGGCAAAATGAATTACTCCACAGTGCTCATTGAAATCAATAGGCTGTCCATAAAATACATGGACATACCTTGACATACCATGATAATGAACTAACATGAACAGAATAAACCCAGTCCCATTTTTTATGCAGTCATGAGAGCCCATTATAACAGATGTGCTGAATGTATAGACATTAGAATTAAAGAGATTTCTATTTCCACTATATTTATATCATATTGAGGCAATACGGGAGCCTAAACTGACCGAGATCCTCTTCTGTTAGTAGAGCACCATTTCAAAAAATCAGATCTCACCATGTAGTTCCATCTTTGATCTACTTTGGACATGGACCGATTGTTTTTAAAAACGTCAACGCTCCTCTGTATGATATTGTACATAGTAGGGCCCACAATTTTTTTACAACTGCTATATTACAGATATGTACTACAAGATGGATCCATAATATGGTCATAGGCATAATCCCCAACCACTATACATCAACGTATCACTAATGAGCACTTGTGGGATGGAGGTTGAGTTGTAGTAACCTTGCTATCTGCAAGTAGTTTCCTCTTATAAAGGCAGTCAAAAAAATTTAGCAAACTTTCCCAGATTCTCTGCTCTCTGACATTGATGCTTTTTTCTACAGATAATGAACAAAGGAAGGATAATGAAGGTGGGGACACAGGCGAGAACAATGGGCCAGGCTCTTGTGACTATGTTACTATCAATAACAGAAGAATTTATCCCTTCATTCCGCATTTTGGCCTACTATACCGTGACCACTGGAGCAGGTCGGGAAATTGTGGCTGACTCTATTTGGATTGATGTGGCCGATACCTGTATGGGGACGGTAAGAAAATTTACCATTAGAGAGAGTAGTACGATTATTATTATTATTTTTTTTCTCTATTTTAGAACAGGGGAAAATACTATAACTTGCAAGCTCTGTGCAAATTGGGCTATCGCTGCCAATTTTTTTTAAATAGCATACATTGTTTGGTATCTACAGATCTATCAGCTTCCAAATTATAGGGTCAAACTTATTTGCCAACAACTGAGTTCTCCCCTTCCGGTACATGTCTTTTCCTTCCCTACTGTCCCCTTTTCTTTAGTTTCTTCCCTTCCCCTTTCCTTTGCACTCCTCTTCCTTATCCCTGGTATTATAGGAGTGCAATGGTATCTTTAGAGCCCAAGAGCTATATCTTACC
This sequence comes from Bufotes viridis, assembly GCA_033119425.1. Taxonomy (NCBI): domain Eukaryota; kingdom Metazoa; phylum Chordata; class Amphibia; order Anura; family Bufonidae; genus Bufotes; species Bufotes viridis. The sequence continues at coordinate 39,786,662 of CM065590.1, forward strand.
CACAGATATAATCTTAAAACCTCAATTCAGTAACATCATGTCTATCTTAAATTATGTCATCCTGTCTGCATCTATCCAATGGAAAGGAAATCAGTCGGCACTCCAACCAAATCCACGTTCCGCGGGAAGGAGCAATCCCCAACGAACAATCGAACAAGATGTCCCAGCAAACGTGTAATTCCAGACTTTACTTCTTTATTTTCATATATCAAAATTACAATCCAGTGTCTCCCAGACGCGTTTTGGCAATTAAGCCTTCATCAACACCTGTAATTTTGATATATAAAAATAAAGAAGTAAAGTCTGGAATTACACGTTTGCTGGGACATCTTGTTCGATTGCATCTATCCAATGACACCACTCCCTGTCTTAGTAACAATGAAGTCTCATCTAAAAACTTAAAGATTACAGGGTAGGGAGACTCGACCAGAAAGCTGTGATGAAAGCTTATAAAGGTTGAAAGAGTGGACAGTAATCAGGCATGAGGAACGTTACAGTGGCGATCATTGCCACATGCAAATGACGGTAACTAGTGCACAATGATCACTGCAGTATGTGAATAAATGATCTCTACTGCACTTGTTCATGTTCGCCCAACAAAAGAGTATTGTTGGTACCACATGAAAGAGGCAATCTCCCGACAAATGAGTGAGTTTGTTTGGTGAAAGTTGGCCTGAACCTTGGGGGCCTAAGTTAGCATGCTGACCTAGGAGATGGAAGAAAATATTTTAATGACTGACTGTTTTCTATAGCTATCGATAACAGGAGATAAGGACAAAGACAATGCTGTTCAGCTACCTGGAGCCTCCTTGAGGCTAAAACTACAAGCAGACCATAAAGCTGCCGTTGGACTGGTGGCTGTTGATAAAGGGGTCTATGTGATCAACAATAAACTAAAGATCTCCCAGCGCAAGGTGAGTAATTAAGCAACATGTATCACAAAAGTTATTACATATGCAAAGCACAGTGTCCACTGAAAGTCATTCGTCTTTCTGTTAAGGTTTGGGATTCGGTGGAAAAATATGACATTGGTTGCACACCAGGAAGCGGTGCCAACGCACCAGGAGTGTTTTATGATGCTGGCCTTGCCCTGCAAACAAGCTTCAACATGGCAACTCCTCAGAGAGCAGGTGATCATTTATCTTATATTTAAATTGTCTTTTAGATTTAAAAATGTCTGCATCTGGGTAAACTGGAACCATCACTGATCACTCGAGTAAGGGGATATTCTGAGAGCCATGTCTAGTTGGGTTTTGAGTAATTTTGAAAAAGTTCCATATGATTTAAAGGAAATATACGTGTGTTGATGACATTAGAGTTACTTCTCTAACCAAAGAGATTTATACCAGTCAGTCAAGTTATTGTACTTTTCTCTGAAAGTTTTTGAACAAGAAAACTTTCAGGTTATGCCCAAAAATGTCCAGAATGGAACATCAAAATCTGATCCGGTCTTTTTGACAAAATCATCTGGGCAGTAATTGTGAAAAAGGTTTAAATATTACTCAACAGACCTTTCTGTTTAATTGCTTTAGTAGATTCAGAGATAGGCAACAAAATTGGTGCCACTTCTGAGACATAAAACATAAGGAAATACATGGAAAACTTTAGAAAATGAAACCTTTCCAAAAGACCATTCCTTGTGAGGAGAGCACCCCTTCTCTTGGCCAGAATTCTTGTGATCGATTTTTAGCTCCATCATATATTGTGTATGTTGTGACCATCTTCTTTGAGAGGACCACACATAAAATCAGTGGTTTCACTATATGTGCAATGGGCGGCTCCCTAGGGCGATCGAGTCTCAGTGTTTAGGAATGCCGAGTGGTAAGTTGTGGCTCTAATAGTTTGTGTCACGTTAAACCGTGTTTAACGGTATTACTTGCAATAAACTCATGTCATCCAAATAATACTTGATCTTTCTCTTGGCTCCAGCAGGCTAAGGGTAAACTGGCATACTTTGAACAATCGCTCTGCTGCTGTGCTGATTTCTGGCTTCAGTATGGTTCCTATCAGCTTCAGTTACTGTTTCTTATCAGAGTGAGGTATCATGTGACCGGTTTTGCTAAGTAGGGTACTAAGGCCTTTTATATATCTTGAGTGGGCTGCTCCTTTAGCTACTTTCCCAAGCAGCAGTGAGGTGAAGCCACTCCCTCTCCGCACCATGTTGCTTCACTCTCTCGCTCCAACTCTCAACTCCACTCCAGCTTCCTGCAACCCTTGACTTGGTAGGAAGTAGAACTAACACACTTCTGCCCCTAAGGGGTGGGGGATGGGGGGTGGGTAATAGAATGGTAAGTTCCACCCTGCCTAAATATCTCTGCCAGGTACACTACCAATTGTTGGTAAACCAGGTACATTACATGAACATACCAGTTTTTGCATATAACAAAATTACACTTTGTAGCTGGTGGCACAGTTAGTGGTGCAAACTAATACAATGGTGGCAATCAGGCTAGCAATAGGAATGTCCCTCTGGGCCACTACATAGGTACAGTAAGCCGAGCAGAAGGCTGGGGATGTGTCACAAATAAAATCAATGACACAGTCAAGACACAGTAGAAAACAGTGAACTTTACTAAGAGCTCCCATGTACTCCAGCTCTCAGACAACATCTTATCTCCTCCAGAGCACGAAGGTTCCATCCTACCAAAGAAACCACGCCTCCTTGCTACGTCATCTATGCTTTTCTGCTGTTAGTATAGACTCCATTACAAGATTGCCACCATAGCTGGATGTTTACATACTAGAGTTAGTAAAACAATGCACACTGCCCAGATGCCAAGTGTTATCTCTTTTCATATTTTCATATTTCAGCCAATGTAACAATGCCACATGCCTCAGAGGGAATGCCTCTCTGATGTCTATATAAAGTGCTGTACTTCCTGTAATTAATTAGAAATTACTTTGACCCCAATGTGTGTCACTGTTATTTTCTCTGTGCACGTAAAAGCCTTGGCTTACCACTAATTTGGAGCAGTAGAGCAAACATAATCAGCCCTGATTGAGGGCATCTTTAACAGTAGTATAATATTATAGCCTCTAAAGGGGTTGCACCAGTCTTCTTGAGACTATGTACAGATCGTACCTACTATACAGTCACAAAGCATAGGTGGCAATGGTGGCTCTCCAATATATGCATCTTCCCAGGTAAAGGGCTACATTCTCACTGTCACTACCATGCAGGTAGCCCAATTTTCAGCTGCTTAAAGGCTCCGTTCCACTGTGGTTTCTCCCTCTAGCTTGACCCACCCTTACACAGGTGCACTTACTCACTCACTTACTGTCATATGCCTTACTTCTGTTGGTGGAAAGGGTAGGGATGATTCTTAAGGATGTACTAACTGTAACAGACTTCTTTTGTAAAAAATGATAGTACATCTGATGGACCTCTTGGTGTTAAATGAAGAGGAGCTGAAAGGTTGAAGTTGCTTATTTTAAAAGTTATTCAATGTCAAATTTTTCTACAGAGCCTTTATGTCAACCAACTCTGAGGCGTAGGAGACGTTCCTCTGGTCTAATTATTCAAGAACGGAACAAAAAAGGTAAAACTGTGACAATATATTGTCATTTCTTCATTCCCTCAATCACATGTATGCTCCTGTATTTTTTGGAGTAGCTACAAATCCTACAATGATCTACTTTATCCTTCCAGCATCACAATATATAGGGCTGGAGAAGAAATGTTGTGAAGACGGCATGCTCGACAACCCTATGGGTTACAGTTGTGAACGTCGAACTCACCACATTATGGATGGAGAGAAATGCATCGCTGCTTTCCTTGATTGCTGCAAACATATTAAAAAGCAAAGGGAAGTTGAGAGTGAACTCAAAGAAACTGATGAAGATGGAAGAAGTAAGATGTGGAAAAAATAATCATAGATTATCATTAACAAACCCATAAATATGTCAGCATGAGGGCTCAACTCACCAAACAGAGTAGGCAACAGAGATAAGCAAATTGATACCACTCAAAGCTCTCCAGCAGGAGAAGCTAAGCAGATTCATATAGAATTTGATGGTGAAAATATTTTTATTCCCTCAAAACATCTGTTTTTTCAATGCCTAGAAAAGATCCTACTTACTGACTTGCTTATCCAGCATGGTGGAGGCCCCTGGGCAAAAAATGTGATGGAGGCCCCCATAATCTAAATGTTTATGTAGCTGAGAGAATAAGCATGTCCCTTAGATGCATGACCATCTGCTGCTGCTACACTCCTCTAGGGTCCAACTGCCATGTGTAAACTCTGCTTCCGCCTAGCAGTGTTCCCAGTGACGTCACCGGCACTAATGGATGGGCTTTAGCTGTGCCCTAGCCTGTAAAATCACTGATTAGGACAGGGAAAATTACTCCTAAGCCCAGAATGAGCAGAGACTTAAAAGGCATCTGTCAGCAGATTTGTACCCATGACACTGGCTAACCTGTCGCATGTGCACTTGACAGCTGAAGACATCTGTGTTGGTTCCATGTTCATATATTCCCACATTGTTGAGAAAAATGATGTATTTATATATGCAAATAAGCCTCTAGGAGCAATGGGGGCGTTGTCATTACACCTAGAGGCTCAGCTCTCTCTGCAACTGCCAGGTCCTCTGCATTTTGATTCACAGGACCAGGTTTGATCACGTTTACACTGCCTGGTCCTGTCAGTCAAAGAGGAAAGGATCCAGCAGTTACAGAGAAATCAGAGCCTCTAGGTGTACCAACAACACCCCCGTTACTCCTAGAGACTCATTCGCATATATTAACATCATTATTCTCAGCAATGTGGACACATATGGACATGGGACCAACACAGATGTCTTCAGCTGCCAAACGCCCATGTAACAGGTCAGCCGGGGTCATAAGTACAAATCTGCTGACAGATGCCCTATAAATGATGGGATGATATGGGTTATTTTAACTTTTCATGGTATTCACCGTGCGGGTTAAATAATTTCATTTTAGTAATAATGTAATACTTCTGGAGATACCAATTATGTGTACTTTTTTAGAATTAGGATTTTATTGTAGTTTTTTTTACCTTTTTTAGAACATTTCTTTACACTTTCTCTTATTTCTCTCTCTCTCTCTGCTCTCTCTCTTCCATTTTTTGTATGTTTTGAACTTCATATACATTGTCATGCTTCTATGGGAAACTTGGACCTCCTTGCTGAACTTCTGATGAAATCCAAGGGGTTTATGGGTTTTATAAGCTACAAGGCCCATTTCTGCTGGAACAAATAACTGGTAACATTGAAGATCCTCAGGCTTCATGTCAAACTTGAAATCTACTAGGGATGAACGAATTGCTAAAAATTCAATTCAGGCTTGATTCGGTCAAGTCGTTTGACCAATTTGTCTACGGTCCAAATCGATTCTAACCAAAGCAAAACTGTTTGGATTGGCCTGAAAATTTCTTTATCACTCTATGTGGTACCCTAGGACTCTGTTATGTCAATGCCCAAATCTGCTTCCATCCCGCTCTCCTGTTGCTGCCACCTTGCTTCACTCACCCTTTATTCTACTGCTCTGACCAACTGGTCCCGCATGCCTTCCTAGCCAACAAAATTGCCTGCTTCAACTCCCTAGCAGACTAGACTTCAGTCTGCTTCTTGCCGGCAAGGGCTCTCCTCTCTCTTCCCGTAGGGCGGCTCCTCACAGCTCCCCTTTGGGTACTTAAAGTATACCGAATCTTTTAACAGATTTAGCATTAATCAATAGTACAGTGTGTGTTCACATGAGAACTTCTTCTGGTCTTTTTTATTAGCAGATTTCCCCTGTGCATGCTGAATGTCTAGTTTTCCGTTATCCCACAGATGGTGGGTGGAGACTATTACAGAAAGATACTTACCTGTATGGTTGTGAATGAAGCACTTAGGAACTTTATCTCAGCCCTCTTCATAACCTTGGTGAATCCTCCGCCAGTTCTAAATGTAAGACAGCTTCCTAGCTGTCTTACATTTTGACCTTTTTCTATGCCTAAAACAGGCTTAGAAAATGGTAACTACGACGGGCCGGCCAGCCTTTCCCGCACCACGCCCCCTTTTTAAGACCTGGCATGAGCGTGGCCAAGTTGCAGATTGCAGCGCAACTAGCTGTTGCGCCGCAATCTGCACCTGAATCTAGGTGTGTTCAGCTTAGTAAATGTGACATATGTGACCAGGTTTATATTTTAAGATTCATTTTTTTATCAGGTGATGAAGACGAAGAATTTATTGATGATGCCGAAATAACATCCAGAACACAGTTCCCAGAAAGCTGGCTTTGGAAGACAGAGGTATTGACTGAAGCACCAGATGCCAACGGGTGAGTATCATATAAGTCTACAGTCAACTTTTTAAATGGATTGTATGTGAATGGATGAAAGAATATACGGTACTTTTTATCTTCCAGAAATACCGCCACTTTTGTCCATGGGCTGTGCCTGGTGCTGCACCTAAGTCCCATTTAAAGGGAATGTGAAATCAGAAAATGACATTGTTTAATGCAAAATTACCCAATAGGATATGTTTCATTTTTATCAACCCTTTAAATTGTGGAAATCATTAAGTGTTATCAGTATTATTAATCGCCCTGTCCAGTATTGTCAGATATGTTGGGGGTTACACTATGAATTTCTATTACTTTTTTTCATAGGATCTCCACCAAGTATCTACCTGTTTTCTTAAAAGATTCAATCACCACATGGGAGGTTTTGGCAGTGAGTCTATCTGAAAATAAAGGTAAGTGTTCTTCTTGTTCTCATGAAGAGTGTACACAGGGTGGGCTAAAGCCATTTTGCTGCCTGAGGTGAAAATTTAAATGACACCTACCTTCCAAATTCTCTATTCAACCCATTTCCCCCAGCACAGCTGTTAAACACATTTGGTGAACCACATTACATGCAGTGCTGTGAAAAATACAGGACAATACAGCACCACATACCTATTACATCCAGTGATGTCTCCTCTGTTGTAGATGTTCTCTTTCTTCATCTTTTCAATTCGGACAAGACCGCCATGATGACTTCTTTCATCTTTGCCTCCTTCTTTCTTTTTTGCCTCCTGTAGTGGTCTGGCCTTGATTATAATGCCTCCTTCCTATAGTGCCCCCTGTACTACAGAAGGGAATTATACTGTAATATTATTCATTCCTGTAGTGGTAGTATATATAATATTCTGACCCCCACTCCATAGTGCCCCCTGTATTATAATGCTCCCTTGTAGTGCCCCCTGCTTTAATTCTTTTTGCACCGTTCTATGGAAACAGTGCCTCTGCACTGTTCTTTATACCTGACTAGGGTTGTACGAACCCGAACTGTAAAAGTTCCGTAAAAGTTCGGGTTCGCGTTCGGTGTTCGGTGATTTCTTGGAGCTTTTTGAAAGGCTGCAGTGCAGCCAATCAACAAGCGTTTCGCTAGTCTGCCCTTAGAAGCCATCACAGTCATGCCTACTAATGGCATGGATGTGATTGGCCAAGTGCAGCATGTGACCCAGCCTCTATATAAGCTGGAGTCACATAGCGTCGCACGTCACTCTGCTCTTCTCAGTGTAGGGATAGGATGCTGCTGCTGGGAGGGAGAGATTAGGGAAGAATTCTGGTGTACTTGGTGTTGTTCAATCTTCAAACTACAGCGATTATTGAGGGTGCTATGCTACATTTTTGTACCCAGCCCTGAGCCCAGTGACACTGAAAAATAACTTTTAATCCATCTGCTAGTTTGGTGGGCGTCGGCGGCCATTTTTGCAAGTGTAGTGCCCTTGCAACTGCATGTGAACTGCATTTGTGCCAGGGACATTACTTTAATTCTGTTCTGGTAGCTCCGTGGAGGACAAATTCCCTTTTTTGGCTGTTCAATACTGCAGTTACATCGCTGCTATAAAAAAGCACATTTTCTTGTGCTAGATAGCAAATTTACATGCTACGTTGCATTTCTGATAGTCCAATTAAACCGTAACATACTGCATTTACATTGGTGCTATAAAAAACACACTTTTTGTGCTAGATAGCAAACATGTATCCTACGCTGCATTTCTGATATTCCAATGAAACCATAACATACTGCATTTTTATTGTTGTTTGCAAAAACACTGTTTTTCTGCTAGATAGCACATTAGCGGCCTACGCTGCATTTCTGATATTCCAATAAAACCGTAACACACTGCATTTACATAGTTGTTTGCAAAATAAAAAAACAGTTTTTGTGCTAGATAGCACATTAGGATTGTACACTGCATTTCTGATATTCCAATAAAACAGTAATATACTGCATTTACACAGTTGTTTGTTAAAACACTGTTTTTGTGCTAGATAGCACATTAGCGGCCTACGCTGCATTTCTGATATTCCAATAAAACAGTAACATACTGCAATTACATAGTTGTTTGCAAAAAAAAAAACTGTTTTTGTGCTAGATAGCACATTTGGATCCTATGCTGCATTTCTGACAGTCAAATTAATCCGTTAACTTTCGGCTGTTACATTGTTGGTTGGAAAATTCACATTTTTTGTCATAGTGAAGTAATTGTATTGAATTGCTCCGTTACACTGTTGTGTGACATAAAGAAATGTATTCTATTTATGACACCGGCACTACCTTACTGTTAGTGAACTTAATTGTTGACTATTGGCAGTTAAATTGTCACCTGACATAAACCATCTGTTAGTTTGGTGGGTGAACGCAAATAATGAGGAGAACGTCAAATAAGGGACGTGGCCCTGGTCGTGGTGTTGGTGGTGGAGCTCCTGTTGCAGGCAGAGGACGTGGCTGTTCTGTGCCAGCTACACGCCAAAGTGAAACACCTTCCTCAGGTACGAGTAGGTGACAGAACCTTCAGTGTTATTTAGTAGGCCCGAATGCCGCTCTACGAATGGTGAGGCTAGAACAATTACAGGCGCTAGTAGATTGGGTGGCTGACAGTGCCTCCAGTACCTTCACATTGTCTCCCACCCGATCCCCTGCTGAAAGTGCAAAGTTCGCACCTGCAGCCCATGGTCATCTATCTCGCACCTCAACCCCTTGCAAATCAGCCAAGCAGTCTAAGCCCGAAGTCATGCGTTTAGATTATTGGGTGATCTATACCACTTTTTTCTTTGAAAGTACTTCTGCACTGCATACCTGACTGGGAAATATATTCTGTAAATTCGGCGGCGTTTAGATTGTTGGGTGATCTATACCCCTTACAAGCGCACGCTGGTAGACACGCTGCTGATGGCATTCCCACCTGACACCAGGGCCTCAGTGAAAGCACCAGGCGAAGGCAGAGGAGGAAGAAGAAGTCGCCAACGCAGCTGGGGCACCGCCAGCACCTCAGAAGGCAGGGTTAGCATGGCCGAAATCTGGAAAAGCTTTGTCAGCACGCCACAAGAACCAGCACCACCAGCTGATATGGAACGTCTTAGCAGAAGGCAGCATTCCAGCAACATGGTGGAGCAGTATATGTGCACACGCCTACACGTACTGACTGATGGGTCTGCCCCATTCAACTTCTGGGTCTCCAAATCGGGCACATGGCCTGAGCTTGCCCTTTACGCCTTGAAGGTGCTGGCCTGCCCGGCAGCCAGTGTATTGTCTGAACGTATGTTTAGCACGGCAGAGGGCGTTATCACAGACAAGCGCAGCCGCCTGTCCACAGCCAATGTGGACAAGCCTCACGTTCATTAAAATGAACCAGGCATGGATCCCTCAGGACTTGTCCGTACCTTGTGCAGAATAGACATGTATACCGGCCTCACCCAGCCTTTGTAATACTCCAGAGCACTTTCTCTTAGATTTATTTTATATATTCCACAATGTTTTATGGTCTACCCAAATAAAAAAAAAAAAAAAAAAAAAAGTGTTAGCTACCTGCTCCTCCTCCACTGCCGCTTCCACCTACACCGCCACGTCCACCGCCTCCTCAACCTCCTACTCCATATGGACCTCTTCCTCCTAGTTCAAGATTGTTGTTTTTAATTATTTTTATTTTATTTTAAGTCATTTCCCTATCCACATTCGTTTGCAGGGCACTTGTCATGCTCTTACCCACATTTTGCTTCCTTTTGTAGCCCTCTAGCCCTTTCCATGACTCTTTTAGAGCCATTTTAGTGCCCCATAGTTCGGGTCCCCATTGACTTCAATGGGGTTCGGGGTCAAGTTCGGGTACCGAACTCGAACTTTGCAACGAAGTTCTGCCGAACCCGGGAACCCAAACTTCCAGGTGTTCGCTCAACTCTATACCTGACGCTAACATCAACCTGTAAGGCTGAGTTCACACTTGAGTTATTTGGTCAGTTTTTGCCCCTTAACTGCCCAAAGAAATGAAGTTTGCTGTGATTCTAAAAGCGACTCCTGTCATCTGCATGTCATACTGACTCACAGTATTGTTTTACTACCACAGCAGACTCACTATGCGTGTTACTGCAAGGCACAGTGTTATACACCACTATACAGGCTCTCAGCAGCCAGGAAATAGCTGTTTTTAACTCAATTCACCACAAAATGAATTTGGATTGAATCGAATCGAATCTTTTCAGAAAATTTGTCGAACTGACCGAATTGAATTTTTTAAAATTCGCTAGTTTTGATGTGATCTTCACCTTGTCAAGGCTTTTTCTAGTATTTCCTGCTAAACATGATTTGGAAGGTGTGGTGGTGGTGTTACTATCTCTTCTTAGGCACAGAGCACCTTAGTCAGCATGAGAAGACTTATAGGCCATACATGCTGCTCTGGAATTCTAGGAAAAAAGGGATGCAAATGAGCTCCTTCCAAGCTCTGCTTCTAATACCACCAGATATAAGGTAGCTATCCTACAAGTCAATGTTTAACCCTATAAATAGGACTTGAGACATGACTCGGATATTAAATAAGCCAGCACCTCATCTACAGACAGCTGTTTCGGGGTGATTGCCCCTCATCAGTGCAGAGCAGAAAGTACTGGCTTAACTTGGTGAGAGGGGGTACTATCTCTACTTAGGGAGAGAGCGCCTTAGTCAGCATGATGATACTTATAGGCCAGACCTGCTCCTCTGGAATTCTGGGAAGAAGCTCCCTAAGGAGAAATAATACCCCCGGAATCCTTACTTTGCCTCTTACCCAGTAAAGCCAGTACTTTCTGCTCTGCACTGATGAGGGACAATCACCCTGAAAGAGCTGTCTGCAGATGAGATGCTGGCTTATTTATTATCCAAGTCATGTTTCAAGGCTTATTTATAGGGTTGCACATTGACTTATATGATAGCTACCTTACATCTGGTGGCATCAGAGGCACAGCTTGTTTGCATCCCTTTCTTCCCATGCTAAGCATAATATTGTATTGAATTTATTTTGTGAGAAATTGGAGACCAAATTCAAGAAGTGGTAAAGGTGGACACATCTGTAGTAGCAAATATGCAGTTCCTGCTTGTTCTGTGGCTCCAGTGCCTTGTTATTATTGTCTCTAGATTTGTGGTGAGACATAGTACTGTAATATTAAAAAATATTGTCAGCTATACTGCTAGGAGGTGTCTGTCTACAAGCTTGTGGGGAGTTTCTGATAATCAACATCATTATGATTGCATTTCAGGGTATAACAGTGGCTGTAACTAGAGTCAATGCAGGATAAATTATGTAATGTATGTACACAGTGACTCCACCAGAAGAATGCAGAGTGCAGCTGTGGAGTATAATCCAGGATGTAAATCAGGATCAGTGCAGGATGTAATGTAATGTATGTACACAGTTATTCCACCAGCAGAACACTAAGTGCAGCTCTGGAGTATATTAAAGGATGTAACTCAGGATCAGTACAGGATAAATTATGTAATGTATGTACACAGTGACTGCACCAGCAGAATAGTGAGTGCAGCTCTGGAGTATAATACAGGATGTAACTCAGGATCAGTGCAGGATGTAATGTAATGTATGTACACAGTTATTCCACCAGCAGAATAGTGAGTGCAGCTCTGGAGTATATTAAAGAATGTAACTCAGGATCAGTACAGGATAGGTAATGTATGTACATAGTGACTTCACCAGCAGAATAGTGAGTGCAGCTCTGAAGTATAATACAGGATGTAACTCAGGATCAGTGCAGGATGTAATGTAATGTATGTGCACAGTTATTCCACCAGCAGAATAGTGAGTGCAGCTCTGGAGTATATTAAAGAATGTAACTCAGGATCAGTACAGGATAGGTAATGTATGTACATAGTGACTTCACCAGCAGAATAGTGAGTGCAGCTCTGGAGTATAATACAGGATGTAACTCAGGATCAGTACAGGATAAGTAATGTATGTACACAGTGACTCCACCAGCAGAATAGTGAGTGCAGCTCTGTAGTATAATACCAGGTGTAACTCAGGATCAGTACTAGGTAAGTAATGTATGTACATAGTGACTCCACCAGAAGAATCGTGAGTGCAGCTCTGGAGTATAATACTAGATGTTATTCAGGATCAGTACTAGATAAGTAATGTATGTACACAGTGACTGCACCAGCAGAATAGTGAGTGCAGCTCTAGAGTATAATATAGAATGTAACTCAGGATCTTGGGAATATAAAAATAAGTGATGTACTGTATGTACATTTTACATAGATTATATTCGCAATCAATCACATGGAATTTGATGTTCTCTTTTGTTTCTGCATTTTCTTGGCAGGTATCTGTGTGTCTAAACCTCATAATATTCAGGTGATGATGAACTTCTTCATTGATTTGAAGCTTCCATATTCTGTGGTGAGAAACGAACAAGTAGAGATACGGGCCATTCTCTACAACTACTATAACATTAAGCTGAAGGCAAGTCAACCACATTACAGTCCTAGAAATGAGAAAGATGAGTTAATTAACCTGAGAATGTTTACGCCTCAGTCATTCTTCCTTCATAAACGGTCATCTTGTTGTTTTCGGTTTAGTTGTATGTATACTGGACCTACAATGAAAACTTCTGCAGTCTCTCTACTGCCAAGAAGAAGTTCCGCCAAGAAGTGACAGTCCCACCTTCCTCATCTGTGGCTGTTCCATTCATTATTGTACCACTAACCCTGGGATATTATGATATTGAAGTGAAGGCAGCTGGACAGCAAGTATCTGATGGTGTAAAGAAAAAGCTGTTTGTTGTGGTAAGTAACAAAGAAAGATGCAATCCTGATAGCATACCTGTATGTATGTGTAAAGAGGTAATGAATTTGACAGATTCTAAACACGATCAACAACATTCCACCATGTAGATCAGGCATCCTCAAACTGCGGCCCTCCAGCTGTTGTAAAACTACAACTCCCACAATGCCCTGCTGTAGGCTGATACCTGTAGGCTGTTCGGGCATGCTGGTAGTTGTAGTTTTGCAACAGCTGGAGGGCCGCAGTTTGAGGATGCCTGATGTAGATGGTAATTTTATGGTTCCATGCAAACTCTGAGTCATAGGAAGGGATATCAGTGCATGTGTAGACTTCAACGGGACCCTGTTGTATATCTGTATGCCTCCTAGCTAGCACATAGATTAGTTATAGTATTTGTGAAAGCAGTGGAGGATCGGACACAAGAGTAAGAGTTTCTGACACTATTTTCTTTTTCTTTTTTATAATATAAAAATGGACACAAAAAGAAATACGGTATAATAGAAAAACTTCTCCATCCTGCTGCATTAGCATTCTAGCGTTGACTTAAAAAAATGTAAAAAAAAAACGTGTAATGTGTAATTGTGTTATGTGCACAATCGGCTGCAGGATCCTAAAGCAAATGTGTCTATATTCTCACAGTCATAAATTCAACATTACCCCCTCAGTCTCTTCAGTTACATATTCCAGTTCTCCCAAAACCAGGGAATGATCCCTCTGTGCGAGGTAACTTAAGGCCTATATCTTTCATCAACATGGATTTAAAACTATATACCAACATTTTTGGTTCTGAGACTCCTTTCATGCCATGCTTGATTCATCGTGAACAAGTGAGGTTTGTCCCTGGTCGGGAAGCTCAAGACAACATTATCAAATCTCTATCTTTAATATTTATGGCTAAGGCCTGTTCTCAACCCGTTTGTTTACTCACTGTCGATGCTAAAAAAGTGTTTGAAAGGGTGAATTGGAACTTCCTGGAATCCATGTTGACTCAGATTGGCCTGGCTTGTCGCATGCGGGAGTGGATTATTGGCCTTTATCGTCGCCCCACTGCACGGGTTAGAGTGAATGGTACTCTCTCAGCTCCTTTTTCAATACCTAATGGGGTGATTCAGGACTGTCCCCTCTCCTCTTACCTTTATGTACTGGTGATGGAATCACAAGCCAACGCACTTAGACAAAACACATCTATTCGAGGATGCCGAGGACCATAAGCTGTGCCTGTTGGCAGATGGCCTCCTTCTTTATGTTGCCTCAGCAAGGGTTCATCTCCCTGTGATAAGGCATGAATTTCAGAGGTATGTCAGGGCTCAGGGTTAGTAACTTTAAGGTAAATGTTCCAAAGTCTGTATTACTTAACACTGCTCTTCTATCTGTGAAGGTGTGACACTTGTCCGAGGCTTTGCCCTTCCGAGAATCCTCATTAAGTACTTAGGAATTTACCTTCCTTCTGATGTTTCCCAAGTCTTGCCCCTTAATTATAAACCCCTCTTAGACTCTCTGGAAACAGATTTACCTAAATGGTCCTTACTCCTTCTTTATTGGTTTGGTAGGGATAATGTCATTAAAATGGATAGTTTACCCAAATTATTATATCTTCTTCAAACCCTCCCAATTCGGCTTGCCAAACTCTTCTTTATGAGACTGAAGAAGATAGATTCTTCTTTACTTTGGATGGGATCCTGGTCGCATTTAAGACATTCCCTACTTACACTCCTTAAAACCAGACATGACATAGGCCTCCCTGACTTCCAACGTTATTACACATCGGCTATTAGAACTTGCGTGCTAAATCTCTGTCATCACAGGTCCTTTAAACTATGGGTGGCTTTAGAACATACCCTTGATCCTTTTCAAGCAAAAGGGGTGTCTTGGCTCACAGAAAGGGATGTAAAAGACCTCCCTCTTTCTCCTTTCCTATGCTCTTTACTCTTGTCTTGGTAGAGGCTTACCCTTTCCTCCCGTTTGATAGCATCTCCAGGCCCACTCACTCCTCTACTAAGAAACCCTGCTCTTTTTAAGAGCGGGACAGGTTCTTCCCCCTCCTTCATTTTATAGAGGGGAGAAGAACCCAGGGTGAATGATGTGCATCAGGGTTCTGGGCTGCAAACGCTACAGGATTTTCTGGGCGCTGAGAAGACCCTAATGGGTGCTTGAGGACTTCAATACTTTTGCCTGCGGGGTTTCATTTCTAAACTGGCCTCTATGTCTTTTTTATCCTCTTGTCTTAGACCATTTGAACCACTTTGTTTTGTAGCGTTGGCGCCCACTCAGACTATTATACTGATCTATAAAATGTTGCTTCGGGAGGAGACAGATTTCATTGTCACCTGGGAGAAGGAGCTGGGATGCACACTTTCTCAGGAATAGTGGACTACATCACTTATTCTATTTCATAAACTTTCTATTTCTAATTGTATTTAAGAACTTGCCTGTTAAATTGCACCTTATCTTATCTTCTGCTCCTGCTAAGTGTCCCATATTTGGTGAAGTTGATCTATGATCTCTCTTTTGTGGCAAGATGTCATTTCCGTATACAGTTTTATTTGCCATTCATCCCTGGTTCTTACCCTAGAGGTGGCATTTCTATCACTTTTTTCAGGGAGTGTTTCTGGGACATGTCTGCTCCACAACCTTATTGTAGCGACTAGACAGACTATTCCTAGACACTGGCGGTCGCCCTTACCGTCGTTCAGAGCCCAATGGGCTTATGCCTTGAATTTTCTAATTAGAATGGAAATACCAAAAGCATCTGAGGGTAATAAATGCTGATTTAAGAGTGGTGATTTGTTACTCTTCATGTATTAAAGGGAGCACATCACTTTTAAAATGTGAATTTTTCAGTCTACACTTGATTATCCTCCTATGTCTCTCGATTTGCGACATTTTAACGTCAATGGCACTAAAATTAGACTTTCTTTAAATGGAAATGCGCCATTACAGCCACTTCTAGTAAATGTCCCCTATCGGCTCTTAAATAAAAGCAAAAACTGGAGCTCAAGCATCATCATAAAAGCTCACCATTTTTTTTTGCTTGCAGAAAAACGTCAGTTGTACCAAACATTTTAGATAGCTTTTTTTTTCTTACAACCAAGCTATGTGGCATCTATAATGATTTTATGTTTTCAGGTCCATTAGATACGCCTTTTTAAAAGAACCAGAAAAGTCTTATGCTCAGAAAATGTATTTTTTGTCAAGCAATAACACTGACCCCCTAACACCAAAACAAAAAACAACAGAAACCAAAGCGCATTCTGTAGTGTCTTGCCGGCGTAGATTGTTGGCGTTCTGCCCCGTGCCTCTTGGTTGCATTTTATCGAATATGGTGTTTGAATAAAGAAGTGGTGAACGGTGGTGAGTGCCATCTATCGTGATCTTCGTTTGTGGAGCATTCTGTAGTGCGTTTTGTACCTGGCTGCAGAAAAAACCACAAAAGAAAATCACAGATAAAAAGAACATTAAAAATGGCCACAAAAAAACTTCCACAACTTTATGCGTGACTCCAGACGTAAGGGCTGTCCACACATCCAACTTTATAGATGTTGAGCATCCAAAATCATAGATGCTATAAATTCGGGTTCATTAAATTGACGGTCAGGCGATGACACATGAGTGATACAGCTGCATATTTAAGGAAGGCTTTCGAGAGGTTTGATGTGGCTTCACAATATTTGCAAGAATGTCCCATTTTGGTCATCATTATGGTCATTTTATTTTTATCTCCAGCCAGAAGGAAGACGTTTGACAAAGGCAGTGAAATCAGTTGTTTTGGAGCCAGAACGAAAAGGTTTGTAAATTGTATTCGGCTGTAGTGTTACCATATACTTGTGGATGAGAATTTTTCTTTTTTTAGGGGGGGGTCAGTATAATGATTAAGTCATGGATTATTAAGCTGTTGTTACTTCCAAATCACTATAGCTTTTAATTTCTTCTTATTGCTGATTCTTATACAGGAGGAGTACAAGAAGAGCTGGTCTCAGCAGTAGATCCCAAAAATATTGTTCCTAATACAAGAATTGATACCATTGTTACCATCCAAGGTGAGCTCTGATTAGCTAAATCTGCTATAACAGTATATGGGACACTGTTGATTGCTTCAAAGAATTACTTTATTAAATCCGTATATATTTCACCCGGTCCAGACTAGTTCATCCTACCATGTCAAGAAAGCTCAGATATCAGATACAGAACGTTTCAATCAATCACTGACCTTCATCAGCATATGAGTCTTAGGCTAGTTACACGCTTGTGCTAACGATCCAATAGGCAGTTTTCTTTCGTCAGATTCTAGGCAAATTTCTGCTGGTCCCCATTATAGTTAGTGGGGCCGGAGGGAGCCTTTAAAAGATTCTGGCAATGCCTGCTGGATCACTAGTGCTAGTGTGAAACTAGCCTTAGAGCAAAAGCATATCTACAATCGTCACTGGACCATATATAACCAGTATATAGGATATATCTATACATGGGCGTAGCTATAGGGGGTGCAGAGGTAGCAGTCGCTACCGGGCCCAGGAACCTAAGGGGGCCCAAAGACCCTTGTGCTGCATAGGAAGACACACAAAGCACTGAGGGAAGAGGGGCCCAAGCTGAAGTCTTGCACCAGGGCCCATGTGTCGTTAGCTACTCCCCTGTATCTATACATATATACCGTATATCTATACATGTACAGAATGAAATGCATAAAATAGTGACTCTTTTGCTAGCCTGATCTCATGACTTTTATCTTCACAATACCCAGGAAGCCCAATAAGTGAAATGGTAGAGAAATCCATTGATGGTGTCAACCTGAACCACCTGATCAATCCTCCACAAGGATGTGGCGAGCAAAACATGATGAGTATGACCTCTCCCCTGATAGCCACACATTACATGGATTTCAGCAACCAATGGGAAAAAATAGGACTTCACCGCAGGGATCAGGCCATTCAGTTCATCAAAAATGGTAAGATATTTCTCAGTTATTTTTATTCCAAATGCAGGACTTTAAGGGGCTGTCTCCCTTCAGCAAGAGGCATTTATCATGTAGAGAAAGTTAATACAAGGCACTTACTAATGTATTGTTATTGCCCATATTGCCTCCTTTGCTGGCTTGATTCATTTTTCCATCACATTATAGACTGCTCCTTTCCCTGGTTACGACCACAATGCATTCCATCAGTGGTGGTCATGGTTGGAACATTCTCCTCTAGAAGCAATTAAACTCATGAGGGCACCATACAGTAATAAAAACCATAGGGACTCTGTATGCCTTCATGCAGTATCTGGGCTAATGGAAATCCTATAGTTATGGATTCTAAGGATGTTAGATTTATTCATGACCTACATGAATCTGGACACAGCAGAATTCCTGGTTTAAGATGTACACTGATTTACTTTATGTACTTTTTTGACAGGTGTTGTACAGCAATTGGCTTTTGCAAAACCAGATGGTTCATATGGTGCCTGGATCCATACAACTTCTAGCACATGGTATTTTACAAATTTACTAGTGTCGATCCGAATTTCAGGAAAAATTTGATTCGCCACAAATCTAAATTTCTTGGCGCTTCATGACAACAAATAAAGTAATAACAAAATTCATACCTCAACGATTTGAGTGCGAAGAGGCCTTCACGGCCATCTTGATGGAAGACAGTGCCCCAATTCTCCTGCCCACTGACATGTGACATCACCACGCTGGGTGGGCGCAGTGACGTCATCAGTGATGATGCCACAGCGCCCCCCCAACGTGATGACGTGGTGACATCATCACATCAGCGCGCACAGCAATTGGCGTGTTTTCTAGCCAGATGAAGTGATGTAAGATTAAGCCCAGCCCTAAAGTTGAAGGCTGGTTCATGGGTGGAAATCCTATCTAGCTTATTTACGTGTTCCTTACAAGGCCCATGTAAAGTCGTAATAATTCAGACTCCGTGACTGACCACAACTTGTCTACATTGTTGTCCATTTTCTTTGTGGCTTATTCCCAACACCTGCTCCACACGCTGTGGCTCCTCTACCAGTTGAAACTCCACCCATTGCATTTTAAGTACTACCTCTACTTAGTAGAACTCATTTTACTCTGTATAATTTTGGTTTACTTTGTTCCTAACATGTTTTTTTTTATCTACAGGCTCACTGCTTACGTAGTCAAAGTATTTTCCTTGGCTTCAAGTCTGGTTGATATTCAGAAAAATGTGATATGTGATGCCGTGAAGTGGCTCATTCTACATAAACAAAATCCAGATGGAGAATTTAGAGAGGATTTTCCTGTCTATCATCAAGAGATGGCGGTATGTACAAAACCTTCACAAAAACAAAAAGCAAACTGGAATATTCCAACTACAAAACATGGGAAAATTATTCTCTTGGTTCTCAAACCTGATGACCCAATGACATGCTTAATGAGCAAGGGTAACCACTTGGGACCAAGAAAACCACTGTGGAGTACACAATATACAGTAGTTATTATGGCCATTATAAAATACTTCTCATTCTTACTTTACTGTGTGTTTGAAAATCTTGTCAGTCACCAATCTCTTCCTCAACAATAAGGCCATATTCACAGTGTGGATTAGCCATAGACATTTCTCAAATAATCCGCCTGCTTGCTTTTCTACATGTAAATTATCTATATCTAGCAAATGGGTGAAGATACCCATTCACAAGCATTACCAGCAGTAACTCAGATGATACTTCAAAAAGTTAGATGCAGAATATACACCTAAATTCTGAAATAAATCTTAAAGTGCGAACATGGCTTAATCAAGTAAAGTGGACAGGAAGGGGGGACATGCAGCTGGTACATTTTAAAAGCTAAGGGGTGGGTAGGGTAAATTACACAGACTACGCAAATAATTTCATGCTGCAAAAAGTTTACTGTACATCTACTGCTGAGATTGTTTTTTGTAGTAGCATTATGTAAGTGTATTCTTTTCATTACATAGGGTGGTATAACAAAAGGTGCTGTTGAGCTGGATTCTAGTCTTACAGCCTTCATCCTCATCGCCATGTTGAATAGTGAACAAACCTGTAAAGACCAAGTTGCTGTAAGTTCCTCCTCTCCATTAAACACATTGCCCTCAAACGGTCAAATTCTCTACACTCTACTATGGTCCTACCTTTTGTGAAGTACAGTTGAGATGATATAACATCTATGACATAGTCAACTGTAGCATGATCTTTTAATAGATTATACCACGGTAGTGGTGGTGGTGGGTATTATTTAGAATGTTTTTACTGATGCCAGTGTTTATAAGAAGCCCTGCTGGCATACCATCTCCAGGCACCACAAGATGAAATTTGCAAGTAGCCGGTGTACATTTCGGGTACACTGTAAGCCAGATATCCGAAGCACATATTGGTAAATGTGTTAGGCCTTGGAGATCCTGCCTATGGCCCACAGCTTGTCCCACCCATGGTCTGCCCAATTTTTTCCAAAAGTGGTGAGGGAATAGGAAATTAGGGAAAAGTTGCACATTTTGGTGACAAAGGGGGTCATTTATTGACAACAGCATAAGACGCCGGTCTTAATAAGCCCTTCAGCTGACTGTGGATCTGCCGAAGTTATGTAGAGGCCTGGCCTCTACATAACTTTGGTGTATCCACCCCCGGTCTAAATGTAAGTCAGCTTCCTTGCTGGCTTAAATTTATACCATTTTCTACACCTATGCCTTTTTTTAAGCTCCCCAAAGCCCCTAAATGTGATAAAAAGTCCAATACATACAATGGGGGCATATCGTTACGATCTGTCCCCATTGTTTAATAGGTGCGGGTCCCACATCTGGAACCCGCACCTACAATGAGAACGGATCGGGGAAATTAATAGAGGGCGCACTGCGCATGCGCAGCCGCCCCCCATTCATTTCAATGGGGCCGCCAAAAATAGTCAAGCACTGGCTCGGCTATTTCCGTCTGCCCCATAGAAATGAATGGGAACAGGGGCCGCGCGTGCGCAGTGTGCTCCCATTCACTTGTATGAAAGCAGCGGGGAGCAGCGCTAGGTGGTGGATGGACCCTGGATTTTCTTCTATTTTTTTACAGGTAAGTGAGCTTTATAAAAAAAGTCAGACAACCCACTAACTATAGGTGTAGCATGCCAAAATGTGTCTTCTAACACTCACTCATTTTAATAACTTTTCAAGCAATTATAGCATTTACTATGTTTTACTTGCAATACCATGCCGACCCTCATGGTGTGCTGTGAAATGAAAACACACCTATGAGCAACATAGAGCTCAAATAGTGAAACATATCAAATATTATTTTACCTGATTGTAGTATACAATCACCATAGCTTGTACTTATATTTTTAATAATTTTTAAACATGGTTATTTTATAGAATCTACCTAGAGGCATTGAAAAGGCTGTACAATATTTAAACGATCGTTATCCCTCCCTGAAGAAACCCTACTCCATCGCCATCACTTCCTATGCACTGGCTAAAGCTGGCAAACTCAAGGACCCCAGTGTACTAATGGCTGCATCTACAGGTAGAGGACCATCAATTATCCATTTTCTTTCTCGTGTTAGATCAATGCTTTCTATTAGAAGTTCTTTAGACTTCATTTCATTGGTGGTAGATGATGAGTTGATAGTATTGTTGAGTTCATGGATTTTTTTGAGCCCAACCTTTTTTTTTAAACAGGTAACACCCACTGGAATGAACCAAGCTCTCGCTTCTTATCCCTTGAAGCAACCTCCTATGCACTTCTCACCCTATTAAAGTTGAAGGAGTTTGAGAAGGCTGGACCACTGGTGAAATGGCTTACCGAACAGAGATACTTTGGAGAAATCTGGGGATCCACGCAAGTAAGTCAATTAACTGTACAGAATTTTTTTTAAATATAGTTTTGTCTGTCATGGGATATGTTTAGAGATGTCAACCTCTCTCAGCCCAATGCTTTGGCTCCAATAAAGGTTGTTATTTTCTTTATACTAGTTAATGGAGAAGGCAGATATTTTTATAAATTGAACTTCGACCTTAGGTCCACCAGAGGAAACTATTTTTTTGAACTTACTGTAAATCTACAGTATAGAAAATATATGGACACAGTGATAATCTGCATTTATATGGCACCAACATATTCTGTAGTGCTTTACAACTGGGAAAAGAAACAAATAAAATAACCGATAATGTCCTGTCCATAACAGCTGACAATCTAAAGTCCCTGACATTAAGAACTTACACTGTACAGGAGAGAGATCCTGCTCATACGAGCTTACACTCTAAAGGACTAGTGATGAGCGGCAGGGGCAATATTCGAATTCGCGATATTTCGCGAATATTTGGGCGAATATTCGCCATATATTCGGAAATTCGCAAATTCGTAATCTCCAGACATTATTTTCTTGTGTGCGAAAATTCGCATAAAAAATTCGCATAAATTAGCATATAACTTTGCATAAATTAGCATCAACATTCGCCTAAACTGGCATTTAAAAGATACCTTTTAAATACCAGTTTACGCGAATTTTTATGCTAATTTATGCAAATTTTGTATGCGAATTTTCGCAAACAAGAAAATAATGACTATTTTCTTGCTTGCGAAAATCTGCATATAAAAAATTCGTATAAAACGAATATTCGCAATTGCGAATATATTTTCCAATATTCTAAATATTCACGAATTCTCGAAGTGCTGATATTCGCAAATAAAATTCGCAATTCGAAAATTCGTGATCAACACTATACAGGACAGAGGTATCTGCCCATAAGAGCTCACATTCTACAGGGTAAAAATCAAATGTCCATCAGGTCCAATGCATATAAGATGATTCAGGAGATCCTACACTCTACAGGTGAGAGGTTCCTGCTCATAAAAGTTTACATTCTACAGGAGAGAGGTCCCTGCTTATAATGGCTTGCACTCTATAGGAGAGAGATCCCTGCCCATAAGAGCTTACACTCTTCAGGAGAGAAATGACTGCCCATGAGAACTTACAGTCCACAGGAGAGAGGTCCTGCCCATAAGAGCTTACACTCTACAGGAGAAAAATCAAATCAGGTCCAAGACATATAGGATGATATAAGTAAAGGGAAGGGGTATGGCTAAAACTTGGAAACTTGTTTTCCTCTTTTGAACCAGAGGAAGCTAAAAACCAGAATAAGACATGATCCTGTCTTGCCAAAAAGGGATGTTCCTCCCTAGGCGAAGTGGTGATCATTTTGGCTCAACATGCAAAAGATGAATACAATATATTTCTATAAGAATAGATGTTTTTAAAAAAACCTTATCAGCTTAGTTGCTCTTCTTTGGACCTTTTCCACCTCTAAGGCATCTTTTCTATGAACTGTTGCCTAGACCTAAACTGGTGTATATTTCCTTCTGGGGGTGTTGTGTTGATATTGGGATTAGAGATGAGCGAACTTCAAAAATTAATTCGGCGTTCGGGTTGGGGTAATCGCCGCATCCCGTTATGTGGATTTGATCCAGTGCTGAGCCACGCCCCCTGCACTGATCACATGACGGTGACGTCACCCCAGGTCCTTCGGCTTTTCCAAAGTTCGGGTTTGTGGAAGCCGCCCCTTATGGATTCCATATGCCGGGATAGTCCGCGGTAGTAGAATCCATAACGCGATGCGGCGATTACCCCAACCCGAACGCCGAACTAATTTTTGAAGTTCGCTCATCTCTAATTGGGATTATAATTATAGCTACATTAACCAGTCACCCCAATAAAAGTATGAAGTGCAGACTGATGCCAAAGTGCAGCTAGCTGTGAAGAGGAGGGAGTGGGAATATCTGTGATCAAGTCAGGTGGTAATATATGGCCATGGACAATGGTTATGTGACATACTTTACCTTGAAGCAGGCATATTTAAACCTGGGAATGTTAAAAGCAATAATAATGTTCCTTGGCAGTGAGTTGTAAATATTGGGTGCAGCACAAGAGAAGTCCTAATGACAGCAATGATATGAGGTAGTATACCAAGTTAGTTGGTAGATCTAGACAAGAGCCAAAAGTAGAACATTGTGGAGAGTCTCACAGGTATCCTCTTTTTCTTGCTTTGGAAAACCTTTGGAAACCTTTGTTATCATTGTGCAAAATGTATTTTTAGATTATTTTTCATGCTTTTTGAGTATCTTCTCATGGTCTATGAACACAAGCATGTATCTGATTAATTTAGCATTGTTCTATGTGCTTTGGGTATGGTGGTGCACTGTTCATATCAATATTCTCTTGGGTTGTAGTCCACTATGATGCAGTTTGAAGCCCTTGCTCAGTACCAGATAGATGTACCAGGTTTCAAAGACTTGGACATGGACGTCTCCTTCCAACTCCCTGGGAGATCTGACCGTATAACTCATCGCCTCAATCTTGGAAACGCCCTTCTGGCCCGATCAGAACAGGTAAGAACCTGGGGATGTGATGGGCTCAGTAGTAAAAGAATAGTCACTGGTGTTGAATGGAAATGCAATTTCTTGTAACGGTCACTACTTAATCTATTTCATTGCAGACAAAAGAAGTTGGAGACTTTATAGTCACTGCTAAAGGGAAGGGTCAAGGCACTTTGACGGTAAGTAAAGGGGTTGGTGTTTTCAGATAATCCCGTAATAAATACTTTATAGAGATAATGAAGAACTGCTCTGTACAGAATTGCTGAGGAACATCCTGAGCCTTTGATGAGATTGCTTTTAGACTACTGCAGACTCCATCTTATCTGAAGGAAGAAAGAGGTGGATTCCAGGGCGTGGTTCTTAGTCCAGTTTATTCAAAATCTAAAAACAATAATAATTGTTTTTAATGTGTTTCACTGGACTACTGAGAGCAATGGGAATTCCGACTCTTTGTTCCTTCTGATCAGTGTAATGGGTTCTGAGTGTATCATCAGGTGGGACAGGAGCTGCAGTCCTATGTGTGCACTAAACAAGCATAATGCTGAGTTGTGCCAGCTCAAGTTTTGCACAAACCTATATGATCAGGATGGTTCACGCCAGGGGCGTTGCTAGGGTCTGAAGACATCTGGGGCATGAGCCCCTGTGAAGCCACGCCCCAAACCCATGAAGCCACGCCCTCATCGCCACCGGGGGGAAGTAGTTATTAACCCCTTTCAGCAGTCCCCCCTTCAGTGAATGGGGGATTGCTGAAAGGGGTTAATAACTACAGTAAAGGGCCTAGCCGTCTGGGCAACCCCACAGATCATCCTTACCTATGGCCAGCCTAATTTAAAATTAAGCAAACCCTCCAACTATAAACTAATCACAGATTGTGCTGCTGGGATGCCCAAGAATCAGTTGTAATCTTTGAAGGAACCCATCAACAAGTGTAGGAAGTTGGAACCCATCACCCCCCCTTGTACTTGTTCCGCTACTTGCAGGCTGCGCGGGCATCAGTTCAGAAATTCAGTCACTTTGGTCTTCAATTCTGTTCTGCAGCACATAATCCCACGAGGCCCGTGACCTCACGCTCCGCAGAACAGAATTATGCACCCAAGTGACTGAAGTTCTAAACTCATGCCTGCGCAGCCTGCAAGTAGTGGAATAAGTACAAGGGGGGTTGGGGGATGATCTGTGGGATTGCCCAGACCGCTAGGAATAGCCTAATAAAAAAAAAAATCCCACCAGCATAAACATTCGGGACACTGGACAAAACATCCGGGGCTCCAGCCCCGAATGTTTTGACCTAACAACGCCCCTGGTTTACACTATGGAGCACCATGTATTTAATATTTTCTATCAGACTCTAGGCACGGTAGACAACCATAGAATTATATAGTTTTCATATTGCTTATGATGAACGTTAACAAATGTAATTCTATTTATCTGCCAGGTATTTTCCATTTTCCATGCCTTTGAGACAGAGAAAGAGAAAAAATGCAACAACTTTGATCTGTCGGTGACAATTCAGGAGGAACCTGAATGTAAGATATTTGCATCTTGTGATTATTTGGTGATTTTATATTTATAAGCCATAATGTGGGGATAGAGAGAATGTGATCAGTAGTAGGACTCATGCCCATGCCTGTCAACGCCCAATGTAAGAATCATGCACAAGACCACAGGGAGACAGTACAGATCAGTATTACGGAGATGTAACCACTAACCATGCCTCTGTATGTTTCCAGTCAAGTAGAGTGAAACCTCTTTGGGATGACCACTCAAAATGGCATTAACTTTGGTCTTCTAGAGGGGTGGTCTTGTCAAATAAGATATCCAATAATCATAGTGCATTTTCTGATGAAACTAAAAACCTTACAAAGTAAATCTGGTTTAGGTGATAGCGACATCTTGTCAAGTGGTGGTTTTCAGCATTAGAACCATTGACTGGAGTAAAATGATCAAAAACATTCTTTCCCTTTTCTATAATATATGTGACCCAACAACCAGCCCTAAGTTTTGCCTTGATGAAATAGTAGAGCACATATTTGTCATGTATATGACTTCCAGAGAGTAAAAATAGGTTGATGACCATGACGCTCTACTGTAGCGATGCAATATAGTGCTTGAGCTCATTAAATACATTAAACTATTGAAAATATACAGTGAATACAGAGACTTCTAGGAAAGTCTTCTTCTTGGAGCCAGTATTCTGCCCCGCCTTGTAAACACTATAGATGCCTTTAAACAGGTCAAAACCGGTAGGAAAGAAATCCTCTGTGCTTCACTAATGCCAAATTCGAGTTCCAACACCAGAAATATTTTCTGTGTATTGGATGTATCTGGAGTATCAGAAGAATCGGGGATGGTGTAAAGTGGGGAATCGGGGGGAGAATTTGAATCAAACGGACAACTCTTTTATGTAAATTCATATATGAAATTTAACATATTCTTGAAATCTTCCACACAGTTAAGAGACCTAAAGAGGCCCTTTCAACGGTTTCTGTTACTATTTGTACGAGGTAAGTTCCATAAGTTGCTAATAATGTTGATGTGAACTTCAGTACAATAATATTGGATAGAAGTTGGAGAGTTGCTGGATAACATTACCAATAAAATAATTCCATGTTGGTTTATTGTAAACATTTCCCGCAGATTGTACATGTTGTCATTTAGTTGGGATTGACTGGTTTAGTCCACATTAAAGGCTCTTATCTATTTGCCAAAGGAAAGAAGAGTGTCTCGCTCTTGAGAACCTGGTGTGTCTATGCATTACATGAACAGTCCATTGATTTTGATGAGAACATTGTAATGCTTCATTTCGTCTATGATTGGGTGACCCTTCTAATAAAAAGGGATTTCCCAAAAAATATTATGTCGGTGTTTACTTCACTATCACTAAGAAGAATACATTTTTTTTAAAATGAGTGATCTTTGGAGAAAAACATTTGCATTATGGAAAATATCTTTACCTGGATGCTTGTTGGACTGGAGTTGTATCACTATGGACTGTCAAGAGAATACAGTAATATAATGTATGTACAGTTCTCAGATAGTAGACTACATTTAGAGTATGTTCCTTTTGCAGATTCCTTAAGAACCAAGATGCCACCATGTCCATCATTGATATGTCTATGATGACTGGTTATGCTCCAGATATAAATGACCTTAATAAGGTGAGTCGAAGATCTGCTTTAGGGCTCATGCACACGAACATATTTTTTTCAGTGTCCATTCCATTTTTTTTTGTTGCCATATGTGGAACATTTCACTTCAATGGGTCCGCAAAAAAACGGAAATGACTGTGCATTCCGTTTCCGCATATCCACATGGCTGTTCCACAAAAAAGATAGAACATGCCCTATTCTTGTCCGTTTTTTTTGGATATTTTATGTGATGTTTCCAAGATTTTTAAAAAGAGAACACTTCCTTTATTTACAGCTTAAAAAAGTAGTGGACAGATCCATCTCCAACTATGAGATCAACAACGGCGTATTTGATAAAGGCTCATTGATTATGTACCTTGACCGGGTAAGAAGTTGCTTGTTTTTGTATGGATGGGCCAGGGTGGGAAACTCTCTGAAAGAGTGAATCTTTTTCTTGGCTCATAGAGGGGGGCAGACTCCACATCTATGACTTCCAAATGTCACAATAAGGCCTATAGACATGAGTTGTGTTTATGAGTCAACCACTTGTCGCCAATACCTTTTATTTAAAGGGATTCTTTAAATATGAGATGATCACAGAATCTTCTGCCACTGGATTCCTGGAAATCAGATGCAATCTCTGAGAGAACCTGGAAGTTAGGGTCCAGAATCCCCTTATAGGGTATATGGAATTGGGCTTTCCAAACCAGCCTTCTACTATTTTGAACCCTTTTAGTCATCGATATCTAAAGTAGGACATTCTCAGGACCATATCAGGGGGTGGCATTCTTGACATACATGGGACACAAATCCATCAGACATTCAATATCCTGCGGATATGCCATAAATGTCCAAGTTTGGAATACCCCATTAATGGGATATGGGTGTATCTCAACTTGGTAATGTGTCTGTATTAACGTTCAACAGCATTTTAGAAGGGTAGAAAATGTGTCTCATCAACCATAACTTCCTTTAGAAGGCACCTTTGTCATCTCTCACTTCATAAAGTTTTATTTTGAACTGTGTTTTATTCATTATTTGTCTTAGATTCCACACAAGGAAGATGAATGTCTGAAATTCCACCTTCATCAATACTTTGAAGTAGGACTTATACAGCCTGGATCTGTCACAGTGTACGACTATTACTCTCCAGGTAAGATCCTTGTCACAACAGCCTCTTTAAAGGGGTTCTCTGGGAATAAAGAAAATGAAAATACTTAAATATTACTTCATTATGAATGTATTACGAAATACCTTTCATTAGTTATAATGGCTCATTTTGTCTAGGGAGAAATGATTAGAAGAAACAAAATGGCTGCTGTCCTATTAGTACGCAAAACCTGTCCTAATCACACAGTAGGACAACTTAATTCACATTGAGCTAAATAGATGTCTCATCCTCCTCTCTGCTCTGCTTGTCAGGGATTATGATCCTCAATACAGATGATAAGATCTTTAGCTGAATCTCTGTTGGAATTGAGTACATGAGCAGATGTGGCTAATGAGCAGCACTTGTATGCAGTCTCCATTACCACAGTCTGTTCTTCATTTCTGTACTTCATGTCTCCTCATGAGCTCCATTCCTACAGAGATTCAGCTAAATATCATATTAAACTGTATTCAGGATCATAATCCCTGACAAGTAGAGCAGAGAGGAGGATAAGGCAGTTCTTCATCTCAGTTTCATGAAGTAACCTGTCCTCCTGTGTGTTTAGGACAGGTTTTGTGTGTACTAATAGGACAGCGACCATTTTAATTCCCCTGATGATTGCTCCCTAGACAAAACGAGCCATTATAACTAATAAAAGGTATTTGGGAATATATTTATAATAAAGTAGTAATTACATATTTTCATTTTCTCAATTCCCGGAGAACTCCTTTAACTATGAGTTAGAACCCAAGCCATGAAAATGTAGATTTTTTTTCATCACTCTTGTGAAACAGAAAATTCGAAAGTCTTTGAAATTTTTGGTTAATATTTTTATGAAATGTTTTATTTTTGTTATTTGTTGTACAAAATTTTCCCTTCCTCGTGTTTCCTCTTGGACCTAGGTTGACTGGTGTTAGGTGACCTACTTAAAAAAAAAATTTTTCTTTATTCTGCTTTGTGAGTAATGCAGATGTCACCAGTGGTGCCCAAACAATGGCCACAGTGTTGGCAGTAGTCACATGCTGTGCCTGCGCACAACATTGCTGAGGTCATTGATTTTCTGGAAGCAGTGACTTGGATGTAGACGGCACTCGTCCAGTCCAGCAGGGACCAGAAGCAAAAAAAGATGGGAACCCAGTCTCAAAGAACCCCTTTCATTTAACTAATCAAAGTGTAAATGTTTAGAACCTATATAATGATGGTCTTCAGTCATATGAAACTAAAATCAAAGATGGTACCAGATTTACTCTGGTATTGGAAAAAATATTTGAAGAACTTCCTCTCTGGGGCATTTCTACCAACATGGTTTTACATGGTTGACCATTCATTTCAGTTTGTCTTATAATAAATGTCTTACATCATATCAGTCTAAAATCTAAGATAGTTCCAGATTTTCCATGGTACTAGCAAAAATATATCAAACAAGCATTTGGACATCATGGATCTTCTCCATCAGAAATCTCTCTTCTGTATGTGGACCAACTATGGTATTACATGGTTGACCATACATTTGAATGGTCATTGCGTAGTGCTATATTTTTACTTCATTGAAATGTGTGATTGGTCTCAACCTCCTGGAGCACAGCTGACTATAGTGAGAACATTTGTACATTAACATTATCCTATTTTTTGTACCCTCATAAGAACACCAATCAACTCCTGCCAATCAATTGAACAAAAAACTTTTTTATATGATTTTTCTCTACCCCACAGAAAGCCGTTGCACTAAATTCTACCATTTGGAGGAAGGAAGCAAACTTCTGGGCAAGATCTGTAAGGGAGAAGTATGTCGCTGTGCAGAAGGTAGGAGGACATAACAATAATCTGGTTTTAACAATAGGGGAACTATCTAATCTGGATCTTTTTGTTTAAAGACTAAATGGTTGATACGGTCTATATATCCCAAGTGTTTCTTCATTCCTTTTTTGTATGAAGAATTTTGTTTCAAACCTTTTTTGAGTCTATTTATTGTCCCTTTCATTTTTCAGAGAATTGCTTTTTGCAGCAACAGCTTGATAACGTGAATGCGCTTGACCGAGTAAATAAGGCTTGTGAACCTGGTGTGGATTATGGTGAGATCCTTACAATGGGATTTTCATGTTGTTACATATTAATAGTCAGACTTAGAATTTATTTTATTTTTATTAATGTATTGATATCATGTTTTAGGATCTATTTTCTTAAAACTTGAAAAAACTATGTCAGCGTTTCTAGGATTTTGGTGATTTGGACATCTTTAAGACGTAGTACCCAGTAGAGACAGTTGTGTATTGTGCAGCAAATTGAGGCCAAACTCTGTCTAGTCTGATCCTGCAGTCAGGGGGCAAAGACCCTTGTGCCACATAAGAAGACACCGGTATAGTAGAAAGTAAGAAAGTGCATGCTGGTCAAGTTACATCTCTGGCTGGAGGGAAGGGGTCAATAATTTGGCATAGAGGGTGCCAATTTTAAATTTTTGCCCCAGGCAGCAGCAAGGCTATGTTCTTCCCTCCTCCCTGGCCCCAAAGCACTGAGGGAAGGGGGGCCCAAGCTCAACTCTTGCACCAGGGCCCATGAACCTTTAGCTGCGCCCCTGCTTGCAGTCATATTTCCCTTCATCCAGAAGCTTAAAGAGGGCTTTCTGGGATTAACATGTTGAAGAACTATCCATAGGTACAGCAGATCTGCTTCCATTCACAGTGCTGCAGCATTCGAGAATGATCACTACACAGTGTACGGTTCTATGTTATTCTGGCTCTATACACTATTTACTTCTGGAACCTGTGGCTTCTGCTAACAGCTGATCGGGGGAGATCCTGGGTGTTGGATCCCCACTGATCTCTTGGTCTTGAAAAACATCTTTAACTTAAAGCTCCTAGAACCCAAGACAAAATCTGCAACAAGACCCCTGATCTACAATGTGCCAATTGTAATATTGAAGTCTTCTTATGGAACAAGGCCCTCTCAGGCACCAAGGCCCAGGTGTGACTGCTGTCCTCATCCTATAACTACATTCTGGCTTCCATTTGTTTCTGTTTTACTAGCAAACATTCAGAAGTAGGGGATAGATGGAAGGAAGTATGACTGCATGATCAGACTACTCATGGAATATGTAGTCTGTAACCATAGAGACAAATAGGTCTGCATGTCAGCTGTATACACAAAACGGTAGAATCATTTCATTGAATACTATCACTGGAGATTGTAGTGTAGATGCAATCCACTATATCTATGTGAAGTTCATAAAATCTTATAAAATGATTTACTTCCAGTTTTTAAGGCAACCCTGACGGAGATTCAGAAGGGTGATACTAACTATGACAACTATGTCATGACAATTACTACGGTCATTAAGGAAGGTAAGTTACATTTGTGCATTTCATTCATGCATTGTTATATTTGACTTATATCAAAAGAGCATGGCATTAGATCTTATATGTGGACTTCTACTTTTTGTTTCCCCTAGAGGGCTGTAAAAAGTATAGCTTAGTATATGTTGCTTGACTTTACCATTACCATGTGGGGCCTGAAATAAGACCAAGCGATATTGGTTTGCCCATCACAGACATTGACAACATATCTGTAGGATTAGGCATCAATTTCAGATAGGTGCCGGTCCTCTGTCTCCTATCTCCAGGACAGGGCCCCTGAAATGCAGGAGAGTACACCATGCATACAGGGGGTGCTCTACATTCATTGCCATGGGAGTTTCAAAAATAGCCAAGCAAGCGCTCTCCTCTATATTCGTAACTCCCATAGGGGTGAATGGAGGGTTGCCACACTTCTATGGGGTACTCTCCTTCACTTTGGGGAACCGGTTGTGGAGATAGGAGCGAGTCCCAGAGCTGGAACCTGCACCTATCTATTGATGGCGATATGCTATGAATTTCTTTGATGGGAATGCCACTTCATATCTACAGACTGAGTTAATCTCTCTCATCACAATTCATTTGTATTTGCTAGAATCAGAAATTTAAGTTGAATTTACTAATTTTAGAATCAATTGGCTCATCTCTAATAAGTATCGATAGTTTCTATCTCTCATACAAGCAGAAACTGGCCGCTTATTTGTTAATGATATTAATATACTTTTATAGTAAATCTTTCTTTATTGATATTTCAAATACGTAATCACCATAGAGTGCACGTGTAGTATTTGAGCTCGCAGGCTCAAGCACAGCTTTGCCAAAAATACAAATAGATGTTATGGTCGCAGCCATATAGGAGCGTCAAATAAGAGCCATTGCACATGTGCAGGATAAAAACGTATTAATATACTTTTATGCTCATATTCCAATTTTCCGTTTCCAGGTACGGATGTAGGTGTTGCCAATGAGAAACGCAATTTTATCAGTCATGCCAAATGTAGCAAAGTCTTGAACTTGGAGCAAGGCAAAGACTATGTAATCTGGGGAGTGAGCAAAGATCTGTGGAATACTGCGAATGGGTAAGTGACAGCAAATTACTTGTGAATTAAAGAGGTCTTCTGGGACCTAGTGGGTCACACATATCCACCTTTAAGGGGTTATCCCATGATTAATGTAAAGACTGAAAATCAGACATCATATAGCCCAAGACAATGTCTTTCTAACCACGATACAACCTCTTCGTATGAATCCAGAGATCTCCACATTTACTGTTGTAATTGCTCTGCGAGATTTATATCAAGCTGGCAGCTCAGGGAGCATGTCCTTTCTGTTTCATCTCTTTCCAAATCACAGCTCAGGAGGCATATGAAGGATGGAACTGAGCGTGTGCATCCACCTCAGCAAGGTGGACAGAGAAATAAGAGTAACTCAGTGACGTAACTAGGTTTTTAATTTCATGCATCCAGGTGCTGGTTTTAAAATTGCTGAATATATTTTATGGGACAGCCCCTTTAATTACACATAGCATACCTGTATGAGAACGTCTACAATATACTTAAAGTCCTGAAGTTGTGCAGATCGGCTGCTCAGGAGCCCAGTTACGGGATGCTCTTTTTCTGAAAATCCAGCTTCTGACAACATCATGTCCTTTGCCAAGTTTCCAGCCTGAACTTTGGATGAGATGTCACTTCGGCTGCAGATGGAGCCAGAACTATTCCTCACATTGGCGCATGTGTAAACTTCTTCATCCACCACATTGGTGCATGTACCAGGGAGGGGAATAGTTCTGGCGCTGTCCACAGTATAAGTTGCATTCCATCCATAGCCCAATGAGAAAACCTGGGACATAACATTGTCAGAAGCAGGATTTTCAGAGGGGGAGTTCCTGTGTCGCGGATCTGGATACCGGCAACTTCTGGACAATAAGTATATTACCAACTTTCTTCTACAGGTGAATTATGTGTAAGTAAGATGAGAAAACCTCATTAAGAACGTGAAAAGTGGCATAGACAAGAACAATGATGTTCAGGACAAAGGTCAGCTTGACCAGCAAAAATCAAAGCTTCATACATGTAGGTTATCATGAAAAAAAAAATAAAGAAAAAATAAGACCATATAAAAAAATTGTTATATCCAAAGCCAGTCCTCAAGAGTTTAAGGGTACATTCAACATGTTGCTTTATGATCAGTGCATGTCCTACTGCTAGTGGAATGCGTTCATCACCATCAGATCGCTCAGCTTTCTATTGGCCATTGCAGTGGACTAGATAATCCTGTACATAGTAGAATATTTGGCTAAAAGATCCTAATGGCTCTACCTAGATGTTCTGGACTTGTCCCACACTTATTATTTTGGTTCCCCTACAGGTTTGCCTACATGATAACCAAGGACACATGGATTGAGATGTGGCCAACTGACCGGGATTGCCAGAAAGCTGAGTTCGCTAAACTCTGTGAAGAATTCTTCAACTTTATTGATGAGATGGATTTCCGTGGATGTATCAGTTAAATTATTTTGGACTTCTCACCCCTCATTTCCATTTTCATATTCTCCTTCAACATCCCTTTTTTCATGTTCTCATTGTATATGTTAAGAATGAATACCTTAATAAAGGTTGTTTCTGACCAATGGTTTCACATCACTCATTATATTATTCATGAACTCAGTGTTGGACTGGGAACCCTAGGGCCCACCAGGGGAAGTGACTTTGGGGGCCCACCCTACAGTTACATACAAATATTGCTAGTTCATTGTTACGCCTTTATGACACAGCAATTTTACACAGAATTCCAGGACACAAAACTTTTTAAATAGTAAAACCACTTTTATTTCATGGCTTTTTTATTGCATGAACAGTGCAGTATAAATAACATTATTAAAAAGATTTGCATAGATTATTAAATATTTTACTAATTTAGAACTGGAAAAACATGTTTTGTGGAGAAAGAGTAATTTCTATGTCATTGTATTCCAAGAGCCATAACCTTATTTTTCTAGCTGTGTAGCTGAATGAGGGCATGTTTTTTTTTTTTTTGCAAGATGAGTTACGGTTTTCGTTACCACCATTTTGAGGTACTTATCAGTTATTGTCTTACATTTTAATGGTAACAGAAATAAGCTTTAAATATAGATATGGCAGAAGAGCCAAGTACTTAGACCTAGTAATAGAACCAAGCTCAGTACTAACATACAATATCTGAACCAAGCTGAGCACTAAGAAATGCTAACAGAACCATGCTCAGAACTATCATACACTGGACTTAGTATTAACCAATAGACCTGACAGAATAACAGATGTGCAAGTTGGGGGACACCTGGGAAATAGTGACCTTCAAAGAAATAACCTTCCAATTATCATCCAAAAGAGCATTTCTACAGGGAGGAACAGAAATACCATAGGCCTAACTAACTGGGACAAAGTCCTCAAAAACAAAAATACAGCCACAAAATGGGATATCTTTAAAAGCATCCTAAATTCTCATTGTCAGAGGTACATACCTTATGGGAATAAAAGGTTAAGGAACAAAAAGAAACCAATGTAGATAAATAGAAATGTAAAGAAAGCAATAAATGACAAAAAGAAAGCATATAAATCACTAAAACAGGAGGGTAGCGAGAAAGCACTGAAAAACTATAAGGAAAAAAATAGAACATGTAAAAAACAAATAAAAGCGGCCAAACTAGAGACCGAGAGATTAATTGCCAAAGAGAGTAAAACTAACCCTAACATTTTCTTCAATTATATAAATGCTAAAAAGTGTAAATCTGAAGGAGTCGGCCCTTTGAAGAGTAATGAGGGGGGAGTTGCAGAGAGCGACGAGGAGAAAGCAAAGCTGTTAAATATTTTTTTCTCCAATGTATTCACTGAGGAAAATAAAATGTCAGAGGAAATGCAGAATGTAAAAATAAATCCCCCATTAAAAGTGTCCTCTCTGACCCAGGAAGAAGTACAACAGCGACTTAAAAAGATTAAAATAGACAAATCGCCAGGACTGGATGGCATACACCCCCATATCCTAAGGGAATTAAGTGATGTCATAGCCAGACCCTTATTTCTGATATTTACGGACTCTATACTGACAGGGAATGTTCCACAGGATTTGCTCATAGCAAATGTGGTACCAATATTCAAAAAGGGTCCAAAAACAGAGCCCGGAAACTTTAGGACAGTAAGTTTAACATCTGTTGTGGGGAAACTGTTTGAAGGTTTTCTGAGAGATGCTATCTTAGAGGATCTCAACGGTACAGAGATCTGTCCCATCATCTATTTATCCCCAGGACTGTGACTGTGATGAG
Source organism: Bufotes viridis (assembly GCA_033119425.1). Lineage (NCBI taxonomy): Eukaryota > Metazoa > Chordata > Amphibia > Anura > Bufonidae > Bufotes > Bufotes viridis. The sequence goes on from CM065590.1 coordinate 39,822,938, forward strand.
GGGACATCCTCTGCGACTGGAGGAAAGAAGGTTTCTACACAAACATAGAAGTTTAGAAGATTCTATGAGCAGTGAGACAATGGAACTCTCTGCCTGAGGAGGTGGTGATGGTGAGTACAATAAAGGAATTCAAGAGAGGCCTGGATTTATTTCTGGAGTGTAATAATATTACAGGTTATAGTTACTAGAGATGGGTCGTTGATCCAGAGAGTTCTTCTGATTGCTTGATTGGAGTCGGGAAGGAATTTTAAAAAGTTTTTTTTTGCCTTCCTCTGGATCAACTTGCAGGATAACAGGCCGAACTGTATGGACAAATGTCTTTTTTTGGCCTTATATACTATGTTACTAAGTGCGTATATATATTTCTTGCAGTACTGAAATACGCCCCTATACGTTGTCACCAGAAATAACTGCAACAGTGCAGTCCGGATATATTTTTCTTGCACTGAGATACACCCCTATACGCTTTCATCAGAAGTAACAGCAGAAGTGACCTGAGAATATATATTTCTTGATGAACTGAATTAGGACACTGTACGCTTTGACCAGAAATAACTGCAACAGTGCAGTGCGTATATATTTTTCTTGCAGTGCTGAAATACACCCCTATACGCTTTCACCTGAAATAACTGCAACAGTGCAGTGGATATATATTTTTCTTTTTTTACTGTAATACACCCCTATACGCTTTTAACATAAATAACTGCAACAGTGCAGTGTGTATATATTTTTCTTGTTGTACTAAAATACGCCCCTATACGCTTTCACCAGAAATAACTGCAGAAGTGAACTGAGTATCTTTCTTGTAGTACAAAAAGCTGGAATGACGGAGCTGTCTAATGACTATTTGGATCCCCAAATAATCTTTCCCTGTACTTGTAAATCACTTTCCTATGTCCCTAGCGCCTTCTGACGTCCCTGCACCAAGATGTTGTTAATTAATTCCTCCCTATCCTTTCCCTGCACTTATAAATAGTATTTTCTGTCTTTCCCCCCCCCCCACAATTGTTTTTCCAATAGCTGTCCCTAATGCCTTCACACGTCTGTCCCTGCACTCTGAACGCTGGAAAATGTCTGACTGTAATATCCCGCCTTCCCAGAGTTCCTTGCCCCATGTCCTCAGTCCTCACACATCTAGCCGCCATTTTTGGAAAATTGCGATTCGTTACTACGAAGCACAAGGAAGTTCGTATTGGTTGCAAATCGAATTTTTCCTGAAATTATAAACGAATTTCACTTCGTCAGCTTCGATTCGCTCATCTCTAGTTGTAAGCTGTGCAGATGACCGGTAGGCAAATTATTTGTTAATCTAAATAAAGGACATGGTTTTGAAAATAAGGACTGGAATAAGCTATGTCATCATTTCACATGTCCATGCAAAAAAATAATAATAATTAAGTCATTACTATAGTACTATAAAAGCATAATTATATGTTCTGTCAACGCCCAGAGTGATCAGTGATGGCTACCAAAAATTAACCCCTTACAGACCCACCAATTTTCCATTGTTTCACTTCCCAGAGCCATAACTTTAAATTTTTCTGTTTCATTCCATTCGCATACTGTATGGGGATTTATTTTTTGCTTTATTCTGAACAAACAGAAAGAATTTAACACGGAAAGATGCCTGCCTGTGTTTATACACACACAAAAGTGTCAGAAGAAGCAGCAGCTTATTCTGAGGAAGTGTCCAAATAGTATGACTTAATCTATACACAAATGTTAACTCCTTAAGGACACATGACGTATGGGTACGTCATGTGTCCAGTCCCTGAAGATGGCGCCCGCTCCTGCTTGCTGCGGGCACCATCGCTGCGGGGGTCCGGCTGATTCCTGTAGCTGACCCCCGCAGCTGATGATCGCGGTCGGCAGCGCTGCCGATCGCGATCATTTAACCCCGCAGATGCCGTGATCAATCCTGATCACGGCATCTGCGCGCGCTAAAACCGAAAGTAAAACTTTCGGCAGAGCTCCGGCTCCCCCTAGTGGTGATCGGGAGAATCGGAGCGCTGTAAGGGATAGCCTTAAGCCTTTCATTCAGCTTAAGGCTATCACTTACTATTTCCTATGGAGCCCTTGTTAGCAATAGGGCTTCATAGGAAAGTAGTAAATGCTCATAAACTCCAATACAAGTGTATTGGAGTTTATGATAGAAGCAATCAGGTAACTGATTTATATAGGTCCCTATGGGACCTATATAAAAGTGTAAAAAATAAAAAAATAAAAATAAAAAAATAAATAAAAAAAACCTAAAAATTTAAATCACCCCCCTTTCCCCAAAATTAAAATAAAATAATAAAAAAATACACATCATGGGTGTCGCAATGTGTGAAAACGCCATAGTATAAAAATATAAAAATATATTTCCCATACGGTAAACAGAAAAATGGAAAAAGCGCCCAAATGGCCGATTTGCCGTTTTGGACGCTTCATTTCCTCAAAAAGATTAAATAAAAGCGATCAAAAAGTCCTACACACCCCATAATGGTATCAACTAAAAGTTAAGATCGCCCCGCAAAAAATAAGCCCCCATACAACGCCATACACTTATTTGCAAATACGTTATAGCGGTCAAAACATGGCGACAAAAAAAAAAAAAATTATCCCACTTTTGAATTTTTTTTCACTATCAAAACGCAAGAAAAGCTGTAGAATAAAACTAAATGGTCAGTTTTATCACAAATCAAACGTCGTAATTTAGAAACCCGTAAAACTGTGGTGAAATTGCTTTTTTTTGGCAATTTCACCCCATTTGGAATTTTTTTCCCGCTTCCCACTACACCGTATGCATTATTAAATGATGGCGTTGGAAAGTACAACTTGTCCCGCAAAAAATAAGCCCTCATATGGCCATGTGAACGGAAAAATAAAAAAGTTATGGCTCTTGGAAGGCATAGAGCGCAAAACGAAAAAGCAAAAATGAAAAAACCCTGTGTCCTTAAAGGGTTAATGTCAGAAGAAACAGCAGCTTGCTCTGAACAAGTGTCCAAAAGTGTTCCCTTGTTTGGGAGCAGAAGCAGTACAGTCTGTATGTAGAAGTGGTTAGCTGTGTATGGGTAGTAGTGGCAGCAATTGTAGCAGCACTAGAGGCAGCACAGCATGGAACCTAACAGACAAGGCAGTAGATGTGCAGCTTGTATCGCTGTAGATGTGCAGCATGCAGGCATGCTGCCATCTGTATCGCTGTCCTGGGGACGGCGATACAGATGACTATGGAGATGAACGCTTCCACAATAGAAGCGTTCATCTGCCTGTGCCCCGCCACCGCCGCACACATTGCCCTGCGAAAGCTGGGGGGGATTTTTGCATACCCGTCCCCCCCGCATTATTTATTGGGGGGGATCCGACCCCCCCGTCCCCCCCGCTTCCTACGCCCATGGGTATCTGCTAGGGAAAGGCCACAGTCCAGGACTGAACCTGGTTGAGGCTGAGGCAGAATTTATCAGTTTGCTGATTTGCATCAGCCTGGCACAGGAAAAAACTGCTCCATCATGTTCATCATGTGAATTACTCAATTGGCTGGTGCTGGTGCTGCTCTGCCTTCTGCTACATGTGGTCACAGAGAAAGCAGGATGTGGATAAGACAGAGAGGGGCTTCCTGGTCAGACACACAGACGGCAGACATCCAAAAGCTGCAGGAAAATTTGTACATAGTGTATCTTGGTAATACGGCAATATTTCCTCTTTTTCGGAAAAATGAAAACATTCCCCCACTTTGCTTTGATAGTGAGGATCTAAAAGCATGGCTATCCAGTCATCATCAGATTGCTTCATGTGCAGGGCTGGTTCCAGGTTCATGTGGGCCCTTGGGCGATAAATCTCAGTCGGTCCCCTTGTGGCATTTGTTATATGTCACTATGGCATCTGAGAGTGTTAAAAAACTGAAGCAAGGGCTTCCTGCTCACATGCGCCTTCCCCCAGCGGAGATCGAGGAAAGCACCCTGTTCTAAAAATGAGCCGCAGCCTGTAATTTCCATTATTTTGTATAACTTGCAGTCTGATGAAAAGTAATTAAAAAAAAGTAAAAAAAAAAAAAAAGGTTAGCCCATATGGGACATCTCCATAGACATAACTACAAAAAAAGTTATGGGGGTCACCGGGGAGAAGGGGTTCTGTTAGGGTTGCCTCCTTTCTGAACAATAAATAATAGTTACAGAAATTAAAAGGGTTGGTGTGTCTATTAAATCTTATTTAGCCTCTATTTTTGAAATTATTTTGCTGGGATTCGAACTCACAGTCTTCTTTTTTTTTTTAGTATAATCAGTTTTTTATTAGTTAACATATGAAATAGACAGTCAATAACAATTTGACTAAGAAACAAGTAAGAGCAAGTGAACGCAGTCACCAGTTGAAATTGGACAGTGACATTACAATATAAGAGTGCAAAAAATATTCGCTGATAACGATAAGCAATAATATCCATCAGACAATCCTAAATATTTGCATTGCCAACCCAGATTGTGGCAACATGAGATGGGGCATCTGGGAAGAAGACATAAAAGCAGATATGAAACCGCTATAGACACCAGGGCACCTGCTCAGGTGCTGCCAACCTGGCATCGCACATTACACCCTTGTCCCATTGCATAAGAGAAAACAGTAACATCATGTCTGACTATTAGTCTGTAACCTCTGTGGGGAGTTGCTCTGGTAGACAGCGGTGCGGGTGCAGTATAGAGGCAAAGAGAGTCCAGGTAGTGCAGCAAACAGTGTTTTATTTCACACTTGCACAAACAAAACTCAAAACAGTCACTTAGTGTTACTTCACACACATAGCAAAAACTTGAGGCAAAACAAAAGTCCAAGACTGAATCAAATTCACCTGTGTGGTTTAGGTGCGTGTTCACACCTGGCTGTCAGCCCAGCCGCAGGAAAGTCCAACCTCAGGCTTCCAGGCAGACTGCACGCCTCTTAGCAAGCTCTTGCTTCCAGCCCTGAGAGCTCCACAGAACACCAGCAGTTTCCAGGTTAAATCACCTCAAATCCTAGGTGTCAGTTCACACCTGGCTGAATGCTCAGCAACACAAAAAGTCCACTGACCGTCTTTAAATGGCCTGCTCTTCTGACACACAGGTCTCAGCTTTTCAGCCCAGCACAGGGCTCAGAGAGAGAGTTTGCATAAAACCCAGCTGTCTTTTAAAGGCACCTAGGCATTAACCCAAAAAAAACCCGGACTGGCACCTAAAATCCGGTCCAGTATTTGCCCTCACCTGGCTGCAATCAACCCAGCAGCACAGGCTGAGAGGAAAATACCTGCTTTTTTACCACCAAACCTCTCACTGTGTCACATACCCCCCCCTTTGTTCAACCCTGAGGGTGTGAACACACGCCAGACAGTATACCCAGAACCGGGCACTCGCATTTCCCTGTAACTGCCCTGCTCTGTGTTCCATTGACAATCTAAAGTTCTGAAGTCACCCGAACCCTCTGGTGACCCAGGACTTTCCTGTCCAGATGGGGACAGGCTGCGGCCAACCCCATATCACTCTTTCAGAGATGGCTTGTCGCTGAGCCACGGGCACCTGGTACGGCTTTAACCAGACTTTTGCCTGGGGCTCAGTGACAATATCACGGTGAGTTATGGAAGGGCATTCAGGGAAATCACAGAACACCTCTGTGTTCCCACTAACAAACTCCTTGGCTCTCTGAGTCTGTTCAGTGGAAAGGCTGCCAGTAATTTTATCTGTGGCAGCCGCTTCCCTGTTAGCAGACAGAGGGACCGGAATCTCTTTCCCTAGATAAACCGGCCGCGGGTTGTTCTCAATACAAGTCTCTCTAACCTTCCAAGGTTTCCGTAAAATTACATGGTAGACCGGCTCCGGCTTTTGCAGTCCTGGCTGGTGTACCTTGTAATTTGGGTCTCCAACTTTCTGTGCTATTTTATAGGTCCCCTTCCCCTAGCGCTGTCCTTACTGTTCACAGGTGGCCCAACAACCAAAACCGGGTCCCTTTGGCTACGGACCCCAGACACTCGATTGCAGGTCCGGCTTTGGCCTGGCTGAGCCACCTTCCTATGTTTTCTACCTATCCTATTTAGGGGGACTGTCTTCTCCTCAACCACCGGACCTACTGTGGGTCCCTCTGCCTTGGGTTTCTGGGGTTCTAACACCTCACCTGGGCTAGGCCTCACTACTTGAAGTTTTCCTACCTGTCTGGGAACTGTATGTACAATGGCCGGCCACAGGGCTGGGAACAATGGAAAGTCTCTTCCTATTATCACATCATAGGGCATACTCGTGGTTACAGCCACCTCATGGACCTGCCTGCCGGCACACGTGTTTACAGACAACAGAGCAGTGGGGTATTCTTTTACATCTCCATGAATGCTGAAAACCCCGACTCTCCGGCCTGTAAACTCTGTGGGTCGCACTAGGGAAGCCCTCACCAGGGTCACCTGACTCCCGAATCCAGCAGAGCTGCCACTGGAGTGTCTCCCACCTCCACCCGACACAAATGTTCCTCATGGATAACCTCTGACACATCGACCCTTCTGGCATACAATGACTGTCGATACCCAAAGTTTACATCCATGGGCTCACCCAGGAGGGGACAGTTGGCCCGTACATGGCCAGGCTCATGGCACCGCCAGCAGATTATAGAGTCCTGATCCCCAAAGGGCACATCCCGTGCGGTCCTTCTCAGCTCAGGCCGCAGGGTCTGGGGAGGGGATTTTCTGGGTTTTATTACTCCCTTCCCCAGAGTCCCCCCCTTAAGTTCCTCAGTAGCCCCATAACGTTCGACCAGGTCCGCCATCTCCAGGGCACTAGTAGGAGATGTCTGGCCAACCCAGCGCTGGAGGGGTAGTGGCAATGCCCTCCAGAATTTGTCAGCTACAATACGGTCCAGCATAGCAGTGGGACTAAGTACGTCAGTCGGTAGCCATTTTTGTAAGAGTTTTAGCAAATTGTAATACTGGGGTCGTGCTGGCTCAGCTGGGTTAAACTCCCACTGATGTACCCGCTGGGCCCTGACCAACACATTCACCCCCAGTCTCGCCAGGATCTCACCCTTAACCACAGAGTAGTCTGTCGCTTGGTCGTCCGGTAAATCAAAGTATACCTGTTGGGGTCCTGACGCCAGAAACGGAGCAATGACCTCCGCCCACTGGTCTCGGGGTAGTCTCTCTCTCACGGCCACCTTTTCGAACATCGCCAAGTAGGTTTCAACATCATCTGTAGGTGTCATCTTGGGAACGGCCATGCGGACTGCTTTCTGGGCATCGTGCACTCCCTGAGGCATCCCTGACTTTTCTAGCACCATTACATGTTGCAGCAGCCGCTGGTTCGTGTCCTGCTGTCGCTGATTAGCCTTTAGCAGTTGTCTGTTCGTCTCTTGCTGCTGTGCGATGGCCTGGACAAGCTGCTTTATCATCTCCTCCATCTTGTCCTGTGTTGGTGGTTGCAGCTTGGCAGGCTTAATCCAGGACATACAACAGTGCCCAAAAAAAAATGCTACGAAAAGTTTTGGCTTCACGCCAGCCTCACTGCAATTGCCCGCATCCTCCACCAAATGTGGGGAGTTGCTCTGGTAGACAGCGGTGCGGGTGCAGTATAGAGGCAAAGAGAGTCCAGGTAGTGCAGCAAACAGTGTTTTATTTCACACTTGCACAAACAAAACTCAAAACAGTCACTTAGTGTTACTTCACACACATAGCAAAAACTTGAGGCAAAACAAAAGTCCAAGACTGAATCAAATTCACCTGTGTGGTTTAGGTGCGTGTTCACACCCGGCTGACAGCCCAGCCGCAGGAAAGTCCAACCTCAGGCTTCCAGGCAGACTGCACGCCTCTTAGCAAGCTCTTGCTTCCAGCCCTGAGAGCTCCACAGAACACCAGCAGTTTCCAGGTTAAATCACCTCAAATCCTAGGTGTTAGTTCACACCTGGCTGAATGCTCAGCAACACAAAAAGTCCACTGACCGTCTTTAAATGGCCTGCTCTTCTGACACACAGGTCTCAGCTTTTCAGCCCAGCACAGGGCTCAGATCCCAAACACAGAGAGAGAGTTTGCATAAAACCCAGCTGTCTTTTAAAGGCACCTAGGCATTAACCCAAAAAAAACCCGGACCGGCACCTAAAATCCGGTCCAGTATTTGCCCTCACCTGGCTGCAATCAACCCAGCAGCACAGGCTGAGAGGAAAATACCTGCTTTTTTACCACCAAACCTCTCACTGTGTCACACCTCATACATCATTACATATCACCTTAAGGAAAATCTTAGGTGAAACAAATACAATAAGAAGAAAAAAAAGTAAGAAGAAGAAATAGGGGGGGGGGGGGGGAGCAGGGGGCGTCACTCGAGTAGAGAGAAGAGCACTTCATAAACGCATGTCAAGATACATAATATGTGCTATTATGCCAAGGATCCCACGTGTCATTTCTCAAAGCTACATTTAGCATCGATGGGGGGAGCAACCTTTCATATCGGCATGTAGTATTCAGAGCATCTACCACCTCACTCACATCTGGGGGCTCCAATGCTTTCCAATGCCTCGTAATCACAAGTTTAGCGTGTATAAAAATGAGCCCTATCAAGCGTTGCAAGGAATGTGGATAAGAATCAATACCAATAAACAGCAATGCTAGTTCAGGGGACATGGGAATTAATATATGTGTGACCCTAGACATCATATGGAACACTCGGAACCAATACCTAGCAATTTTTGGGCACGTCCATAAGACGTGGTACAAAGTGCCCACCTGGCCACAATGCCTCCAGCATTTACTCGAGGTCCCAGGATACATAAAACTAAGTTTTCTGGGAGTGAAATACCACCTGAGGAGAGTTTTTACGGCAGCCTCGCAATGTGTCACACATTTAAAGGCTGAGGAAGAGAATCTAGCCGCTGCTGCCCAAGCTTCTTCTGGAAAATCCTGATTCAGATCCCTCCCCCAGTGTTTCATGGCAGGTAATTTACCAAATTTATCTTTATTGCCTAAGAAGTTGTATATACGTCTAGTGCAGCTACTTCTTTCTCCCAATGGGGTTTGAAAAAGTCGCACTATTTCCACATGATAGGACATTTTATGCAGGTACAATGTATCTTAACAATGCCTAATCCGAAGAAAGGACAAGAATTCCGAATTGGGTAGATTGTATTCAAGATGTAGCTGTTCAAAAGTCACAAAATGTGAACTATCATAAAGCTGGGCAGCCGAGTGAATTCCATGGTCCCGCCATATAGACAGATTAATGTCACCAACCATCCCTTCAAGGGCAGAAATCGACACCAGTGAAAGGTCAGGGGCTGATTCGAGACCATGGGTGCAGTGAAATTGCTTCCAAATCGAACAGGCATGCGATATGGTCAAGAGAGTGTTATGAGAGGCGACAGGCAAAGGGCCCCAAAGGCACTGACATAGCAAGTCTCTCAGCGTTAGTCTAGGAGAATATTGCTTTTCAATCCGCACCCAGGGCCTCGTCAACATGTCAACCCACCACTCCCTCAGAAAGGAGAGTCCTATAGATAGAAAATAATCTTTGACTGGTGGGAGGCCTACACCACCTACTCCCTTTCTTCTAGTCATGACATGGAGTGCTATTCTCGGCTTACCCGATCTCCATATATAAGAATTGACACGCTTCTGGGCAGAGGTAAAAATGTTTATGGAATCGTTATAGGGAGAGCTCTGAATACATATATCAACTTTGGCAATACCATCATTTGAAAGGCTGCTATACGGCCCTTCCACGACACTTCCTTCATCCTAAAACTATCAAAGTCTTTTTTCATGGTCGATAATAAGGGGACATAGTTGTTCTGATATGCAAGCGAGCAGGGGAATGATAAAGAGATACCCAGATATTGGATAGATTCTGATTGCCAGTCAAGGGCATACAGACCCTTTAGGTATCTTAATTCGTAATCTGGTATGTTGATAGGCAGAGCTTGAGACTTAGAACTGTTAAGCTCATAATATGACAAACTCCCAAAATGAGAGATGATTTCCAATGCTTTCCCTATGGACCTAGTAGGGTTGGTAAGAGTTAATATTATGTCATCTGCATATAAGGAAATGACGTGAGTCTCTCCTCCAAATGTTACTCCCTCCACCTCCGACGCCAAACGTAAATGTTGAGCAAGGGGTTCCAGAGCCATTATAAATATTAGGGGGGATAGCGGGCACCCTTGACGCGAGCCGTTAGTAATTTGAAAACCCTTCGATATCACTCCATTAGCCAAAATACGGGCTGAGGGTGTTGAGTAAAGCCCCCTGATGGCATTTTTGATCTGACCAGAGAAACCCATCTTAGAGAGGACCGCAAAGTCATATGACCAACGAAGGCGGTCAAAGGCCTTCTCGGCGTCAAGGGTGACCGCCACCATAGGGATTCCATGCAATTCCGCCGCATTAACAATGTTAAACAGTCTCCTTGTGTTATCCGACGTTTGTCTACCCCTGACAAAACCTGACTGATCATCTTTAATTAAGGTAGGGAGAATAACTGAGAGCCTGGAGGCAATCAGCTTGGCGAAAATTTTTAAATCTGAATTGAGTAAGGAAATGGGTCGAAAATTCTGGGGGGAGTCGGGGGTTTTTCCCGTCTTCGGCAATGTTACTATAACCGCTTGAAGCATCTCGCTAGGAAAGGGGGTGCCCATCATTACCCTATTAAAGATGTCTGCCAGAGGTGATAGAAAATGCGACCCAAAGGCCCTATAGTAATCATTTGAGAGGCCATCAATCCCAGGTGATTTACCTACTGGTAGTGACTTAATCGTAGATTGCAATTCAGCAGTCGTAATAGGGGAATTAAGGGATAACAATTGGGCTTGCGTTAATGACGGCAAATGGGCCTTGTCCAAAAAGTCCTCAACTAATGTCTCGTATCGATCTGGCAATGGGATCCTATCTTGCAAGTTATAAAGGTCGTTATAGAAAAGACTAAATTGGTCAGCTATTTGGCGAGGGTCATACAATTTAGACCCAGAGACAGGATGTTTGAGGAAAGGTATCTTCGCCCTAATTCTCTGTTGTTTATGTTTATTCGCCAGTAGCTTACCCGCCTTGTCTCCTTGCGCATAATATCTAGCTTTAGAATACAGGATGGATTTGTTAAAATTCCTATTTAGGATGCTCAAAAGTTTGTCTCTTTCGGACCGGAGACGTTGGGAACCATCCACCGTCTGGCGAGCTTTATTGGATTTTTCTAGGTTGGCAATAGTCGCAAGAGTAAGCTTAATTTCCTCCTCTCTTCTCTTTCTATCAACATGACCAATTTTAATAAGGACACCTCTAATAAAGGCTTTATGAGCCTGCCAAACAATGAAGGGATCAGAAACCGTTCCCACATTATGGGTAAAATATTCGGTAATGTGTTGTACAATTTCCCCTGAATATTTCGGATGGGTGAAGAAGTACGTATTATTTCTCCACAACTGGGGTAAATTTGCTTGCTATTGTTCTGCAATATGGATGCTAATTGGGGCGTGGTCTGACCATTGAATCAGTCCAATGGTAGAATCCATAGTGTGAAACAATACATTGTTATCCACTAAAAACATATCTATCCGAGAATAGGAGGAGTGCACCTGGGAAAAGAATGTGTAATCACGCTCTTGACTATGCTGAGCCCTCCAGACGTCAACCAAACCTTCAGAGGTAAGGAAATTGGCTAGATTAGAGGGGTTCCGTCTGGAAGGATTAGTGGAGTCGAGAGATGTATCCAAAACAGTATTGAAATCCCCGCATATTATCAACTTGCCCTGTTGAACTTGCCTGACATGTTTCATAACTTTGTTGAGAAAGGAATGTTGACGTTCATTAGGTGCATAAACCGTTACAAGGGTGTAAATGATATTGTTCACTGTACACACCAGAACCACAAATCGTATTCTCGGGTCTACTTTCTGTGCTAACATAGAGAAACAAACAGCATTATTCATAGCAATAAAGACACCTCTAGATTTTTTCACATGATGTGAGTGAATAATAGTTGAAAATGATCTATGATGTACACGAGAAGCATCCTTCTGCAATAGATGCGACTCCTGCACACATAAGATATCTGCTTTATTTAATTTCAGGAAGGCACGCTTTTGTGGGCTATTCAGACCCTTGATATTAAGTGAATAAATCTTCAGCTCCATAATGATAGAAGGGCATGCGTAAATAGTGAGTTCTCTACAAGACTACCACCCTGTTCCGGGGAAAGAAAGAGAAAAGAATAAAACAACATGATCACAACTATAACTGAAGTAATCTATACGTAGAAAGGGCAGGAGTGCCCAACAGCAGGAGATCCCACTGTGAAGTAGGGGCAAAGTCCAGCAAGAAGCCGACAATAATAGAACAGGCGATAAACTAAACCAAAGCCCCAAACAGGAGAAACAAAGAGGGTCCCGCACATAACAATACAGCTAACGAAACCTTCACCATGGCTGATAGACCTGTAGCAATATAACAACAATCAGACTCCATGTAGAATCAGCGGTTCTCAGGGCTCCTCCGATCAGGTGGAACTTGGGAACGGTTTATTTCTCCCAGCGGAATGCGCCATTCTTTGAGACGCTTTTTCCCATCTTCCAAAGAGTGGATCACGTAATGTTGTCCATCTTTATGAACCAGGAGCTTTAAAGGATAGCCCCATTTATAAGGGATCCCAGTGTGACGAAGAGCCACTGTAATCGGTAGTAGCATTCTCCTCTGTCGAAGGGTGGCCGCTGACAAGTCAGTAAAAAGCCGCACTGATGCGTATGGAGCAGGAAGTTGGCTCTGCTTACGAGCTGCGGCCATCACCAACTCTTTAGTGGAGAAAAAGTGAATTCTAGCCAGCGTGTCTCTCGGGATGTCCAGTCCCAGATGTTTTGGCTTGGGGACTCTATGGACCCTGTCAATCATCATGTCACGTTGTGTTAACTGCGGCAGCAGCGTTGAAAAATTTTTTGCAGGTAGGGGCCCAACTCCGCTCCACTCACATCCTCCGGTATCCCCCGAAATTTTATGTTGTTCCTTCGCGATCGATCTTCGAGGTCGGCCAACTTGTGTTTAACCGCCTCTACTTCCTCAGAAAGATCGTTATGAGCATCTATCACCGCGTTTTGCGAGGCGGAAAATTCTGCCATCTTAGTCTCTACATGACATACCTTCTCATCCACCGCCTGTATCTTAGCGGCTAGCGGTTTCAATAGTCCAGAAAGATCCTGATGCAAAGAAGTTTTGAGAACCAGTAGCATGCGCTTCAGAGTATCCTCTGATACTGGATGCGAAGTAGTAGGAAAGTTCTCAAAACTATCCCCAGTAAAGCAATGAGCCGGGTGGGCAACCCTTTTAGAGGACACGCTGGGATCTGTCAGCATATCGGGCCACTCCAGAGTGCGCTGCACATCACTTCCCGCAGTTACATGCCGCGGCCCAGCGCCATCTTGGGCTTGACTACATGGGAGCATTTGCAGTCTTACCTCCTCCGGGGTAGAAGGCAAGGAGGGCTCCTCCGACTGTGAATAGTCCATGAAAGGCAACGCTGGGGGTACCGCATCCTCCGAGTTGTCAGCCGGAAGGTGCGAAGTCAGGGCCGAAGGAGTGAGGGCCTCGCTGTCGGCGCTCCGGGCGCCATCTTGGAGCTTGTTCTTTTCAAAATATCTCTCCAGACCCTCTCCTCCAAGCTTAGCCAACGGCCTTTTCGTTTTCCCCATTCGTCCCGAGGTCACAGGGGTCGTGTCCGAACGAGATCAAGGGCCACTAGTGAGGGCAATGCTGCAGATCAGTCGCTATAGCGCGGGGCTCCTGCTTCAAGCGTCTATTCCAGACGGCAGCCTAGCCACACCCCGAACTCACAGTCTTCTACAGTAAAGTCAAGAACCTTAATCACTGGGCTATAGTGCTTCATGTTACCTGCTGTAAATATATTATGGCTAAAAACCTCAGTAGTAATTTCCCACATATTATGCATTCATATATTTCAGAAGTATGATTATATATATATATATATATATATTGCAATTACACATTTATTTTGTGCCATACATTTTTTCAAAATTACTAAAAATATATATAAAATGATACTTCTGCTGTATAGGAATACCTAATATGTAAGAAACTACTATGAGGTTTTTCTAGCATAGTTTAGCATTGAGCTCCATAGTTCAGTGGTTAAAGTTTTTTCCTCTAATGTAGAAGGTTGTGAGTTCAAATCCTAGCATACACGTTTCAGAAATAAAGGCTAAATTAGAGTTATATACACTGGGTGTCCCCAAGCATACTGACAATGCTTGCGGATACCCCCTTCATGTTCCGGATGCTGACGCCGGCCTGTTCATGCGAATGATAAACCTGTCATTATGCAAGCAAGCATACAGCTTGCAATGTTTGCCAGTGTGTCCAAGGACCCAGTTCTTTATAGCTATGCCCCTACTGCGATGATTCGTCATCATCATCATCAGCTTTTTCAACGTCTTTCAGTGGTGGATCCCTTATTGCATTAGAGTGAGCATTTGCTCTAAAATAAATATCAGGGGGATGATATAGTTGATGCTGCAGTTTTCTCTACTGACATGCGGCGGCCTTTTCAAAGTGCCTGAGTAGTTGACACACGTCCCTGATGAGCTGATACTGCCTGACCTCGAAATACGAAATAACACATTCCTTCTGCTGGGGTGGTCTGGTGCATTATGTAATAATTCACTGCTTTGCGCTCCTGCATATGCAAGGTGGAATTATTGGAATCTAATTGGAACTTCAAGGATCAAGTGGTGCAGTGGCAGACTGTTTAGTTACTACAAGTCCAGGAAGAAGTTCCTTGTCACATAAGAATGGCTGAAATGTGAGGACAGTCTCCTCTACAAGCCACCTTTTGCAAGCCATAATACTTTTTAAAGTGGCTTCTCTTGCCCAGGCTCATCAGTTCTAAGATATATATATATATATATATATATATATATATATACATATATATATACTTATTGTATATATTTATATATATATATATATATATATATATATAAATATATAAATAAAAAAAGGGCAGCACTCCAAAAAATTTAAAATAAGGAACAGTTTATTCACCCATGTGGCAAAGAGAAAGGCTTCATTATAGAGCCGAAAAAGTCGCCTTTGCCACATGGGTGAATAAGCTGTTCCTTATTTTAAATTTTTTGGAGTGCTGCCCTTTTTTCATTTTTATTATTTGGATTGACTATTCCAGTGGGATTTGCACCCTGCTGCTTTGATTGGCTGTGGTGCCATTTCTTTATCTATCTATATATATATATATATATATTAAGAGGGAGGGGAAGTGGAAGCAACGTGGAGGAGGTGGATAAGTCCCTGCTGTAGGAACCAGGCCGACACAAATATAGTGGTGTTAATAGGACCTGGCTTTGTTGCTGTGGCGCTGCGTTGCTGCTGCCATGCAAAACATTGACCCTGAGGGCCATAAAAGACATATACTGTTCTTGGTCATAACAGCTGCTTCAGATATCAATGGTGGCGTGCACCTTGCCACACAGTGACAATTGCAAGGAGCTGCCCATGTTCTCTGCCATGCGAGAGTACAAGGAAGTGATGGCTTTTTGGAGAAATAATGACAGCTAGGTATCTTCCACTGAGGCTAAGTTCCATCATCAGTTCCGTAAAGGCAGCTGAATCCACTAAGTGGTATGGCAGCAACTTCACCATCAACAACTCAAGGTTCAGCTTGCGTGTATAGTTGTCTCCTGGCCACATATTCTATTATGGATGACTCACAACGAAGTGGAGAGAGAGGAGTCTGAGCAGAATAACTAGTAAGTGATGGTGATGATGACAAGAACACTGTACTGTTTTTATAGACAGATTATATGTATTTTGACTACTGTGGCGTCAGAGGTTATGCCTCAGAAGAAGCCAGCTAAAGATGAAACTTGGATAAATTAAGAAAGGAGTTGGTTTGGGTGTTACACAACGTGCTTTTATTTTATTGTCATTTATATGAATGAATAAACGCTTTTATAAAACTTTTTAACCATTCAGATATGTTGCTAGTCTAAACATAAAAAATTGAGGGGAGATTTATCAAACTGTTGTAAAATAGAACTGGCTTAGTTGCCCATAGCAACCAACCAGATTCCAACTTTCATTTATCACAGCTTCTTTGGAGAATGAAAGGTTGAATCTTATTGGTTGCTATGGGAAACTAAGCCAGTTCTACTTTACACCAGTTTGATAAATCTCCCCCCAATTTTTGTGGCTGGCATAAATTGTCCACTTTGCTTGCAATTGTGAAGGAAGTGGTTGCTTTTGGTTGATTTGTATCTACCACTTTTGATTTCATTTACTAGGTGGAAGATAATAAAACATTATTACGACAAGTGATAGCCATAATACCATGCAATCTACCTCTAGACATGGTCCCATGATCCTACGCAACAGACTATGTCGCCAATGACTCCGGGAATAGCGAATATGAACTGGAACAATATGTGTCCTTCAGGATCCTATGAGAAACACGGACAGAGTTTCATGGACAGAGTTTAGATGGAAATAATGCTACAATAAAATTTTCTAATAGGAGGATGATCTGATGATAAATTGCAACAGCCACCTCCACCCAGGGCGCTCTATATCACGACCCAGGTATAGTATGAATGCCGAGTGGTGTAGTGCGGCCTAAATGTCTCTCTATACGTGTCATGGTGCTCTTACCTGGATGGCGCTGGACCCTGGGCTTTGGCTTCGAAGCAATAAAAAGGGGAAATTATTGAGGGATTTGAAAGAATAATTTGAGTCCAGACCTTGAGATGAAGTTCAATGGCAGCTTTACATGAATAAACATTTCTCCAAACAGTTTTCAGGCTTGGTTCCAGCAGGCTTTAGCATTAACTAGCAGGCAAACTCAACTGTGCTTTATCTCTTTCTCTCTGCTATACTGACATATTAGGTGAGATTCCTTCTTTATGTTGTACTCCACTTTTTAGTCTGACTTAGATTCAGCCAAGGAATAGGTTAGTGTCCTGTCAGCTCCATCAAGGAGTCTAAACTGGAATCATCTAGAACTGCCCCACCTCAATCAGGACTGGCCCACTTCTGCCCAAAGGGAGGAGAATGGAACAGTAAGTTCCATTCTCTCTAAGGATAGCGCTGCCATTTACGCTGCCACCTGCTGGTGAACCAGGCACTTTACATGTTATAAACAGTTACATAACAAGATTATGAATTGTGGAGGACCTAGACAAAATACATAAGATGACGTTTTTTTTTAAATCCCATTAGAGCTAGTTACAGAATTACATGGTAAGATACAGTTAATTTCATTGGGAAAATCTCAGTAAGTAATGACAGTGTCAAACTGGAGTTCCTTGGACCCACCAAAGAAAATTCTTCTCTGGGCCCAATCACTATATCATTAAAAAAAATCGAATAGTTTTGAATGAAAGAAATAAACCCTGGCGGCAAGTGATTGGCTTCAAAAGAAGCTCCAAATGGGATTATTCTCCTGCAATTTTGTGGTCAACTGTGGGTCAGGCACAGCTATGTAACCCTTACAGTTATGGAATGTATCGGATAACACTGAGATAATGCTGTCAGTGTTAACCAGTACATTCCAGACCTCTAAGGGTTACATGGCATCATAAATCAATATAATGCTATGCGATCCCCTTCAGTGCTAGGAGGTCAGGACAGGTGCTCTCCCTGACACACGCTGCGAGTACGATGTGTGGGACTCACTCGTGTGAAAGGGGCCTTAGTGTCCATGTTCTTTCCGGTATGGTAACCAGTTTTCTGTCACATCTGTTCCTGATGACAGCCTGACTGGTCTTCCTAGCCAATCCATGTAGGTTCCTGTTACGTTTCTAGGCAAGTCAACTTTCGTTTGGTACATTTCTTGATGCCACCCTGCTTGCACTCTGCTACTCTAAGTTAAGCCAGTTATGTTGCAGGTATCTCTCTGCTACTCCATGTGTTAAGTTGGCTATTCTGTGCTTCAAGTAAAGGGTTGATGTTTCATTTTGCTATATCGTTATTGCAAATTGACTCTGCCACTCTACGAGTCAACTCGGCTATCCAATGTTGTTATCGCCAAGTCATCTGAAATATAGACTCTGCTCACCGGACCCAGCATGTTTCCACTGGACTCTGTCCTAGTGCCAAGTTGGGTGTCCTATGTTACCTTTGTAAAGTTATGTTAACTATACATACACTGCTCACCTGACACAGCTTGTTTCGTCTGGACGCTGTGTTAGTTCTTGGACTGTGTTTTTACCTGCTTGCTCTTTGTTGTGTCCACGTAAAAATCGACATTCATACCTTGCGTTACTGCGCGCTGAATCTGACCTGCCGCTTAGCGACTGGGTTTGTTACGAATTTCACCAAAATTTGTCCCCCCAAACTAATCTAAAGTTTTACAACTTGTTTTAGGCGAATCACATAAAATGGCACGCAGAGCCATTTTGCTATGAAAATTGGCGAGGAAATACCATAAGGGGACAGCTTGCAATTAAGTGGAAAATGCCAGGTGCTCTACATTTAGTTAGGAAATTAAATTGTAATGATATGTATGAGGAAATAATAGCAAAGACTAGTGAATCGAAAGCATCTGTAGTGGAATTTGATCCAAAGTTTAGGAAAAATTCAATTCGATACGAATCCGAATTTCCTCGCTGTTCGTGGTAATGAATCAGATTTTCTGAAATGGCTCCTGCACGTGTTACAAAGTGAAAGTAAGAAGCTCGGGAACACAATATGACCCATAATGTTGTGCAGCCAGCCAATCAGCAGATCCCCTGTGATGTCACAGCCCTATAAAAAGCCTTATCCCTAGCAGTTTCCATCATTTCACTGTGAACTGAACTTAGGGAAAGATGTGACAAGCGCTAGGGAAAGTGTTTCAGAAAGCCTTTAATTGTAGAATATCGGATAGGGACAGTGCAGGGATAGTACAGGGACAGTATAGGGAGATTGTAGGGAGAGTTTTAGACCCTGTAGAGAGAACATAGGTGCAATCATCCTGTGCATCTTGTTGACCTGCTGGGACATTCACAGTTGATCTGTTTATGCATAGACTTTGTGCTTCAGTGTTAAAGGGTTTTCAAGGCTTTTTACATTGATGACCTATCGTCAGGGTAAGTCATTATTATCTGGTCGGCAGGGGTCTGACACCTGGAAGCCCCACCGATCAGCTGTATGAAGAGAAGGCACATGCCGTCTCCCGTCTCTCTTCCTGCTTGTCGCTGCTATGTTAACAGTGAGCAGGAAGAGACACAGGAGACGGCACACACGCACGGGATGTCGGACCCCTGCCGATCTGATATTGATGACCTATCCTGACGATAGTATTGTAGTGTACGGGAGCTGTAACGCCCGTCACTACAGAAGGGTCACTTGTGTGCTGTTGTTCCCCTCATTTATGGGGAGGTTGGTATAAATTATCTTCAATGTAATGTAATGCTATATACTTCCCTGTTACTGTGTTATTGCTATGTGCAGGCCTGCTAGGGGTGTCATTCCAGCTCTAGGACACTAGAGGGAGCTAGGGAACCCTAGTTTATATATAGGCCCAGTCAGGGAAGTAAAAGGCAGTTAAGCCCAGGCCATGTGCCTGTGAAAGTCTAGCTCAGGCCATGAGCCTGTGAAGTCTAAGGCCAGGCCTTGTGCCTGTTGAAGTCAGCCCAGGCCCTATAGCCTGAGGGGGTCCAGCCTAGGAAGATTCATTCCCTAGGAGGAGCAGTCCAGACCCTAGAACTAGTGGAGAAGTGTTGCCTCCTTAGTCAAGCTGCATACAGGACAAGTATCCATGGAGAGAGAGAAGGGTTGCCTGAAGTGTATTGCTGCATTCAGAGTAAGATGAAAACCCCGATCTTAGGAGGCCTGTCTTGAAGATAGCCTTTTGGGACTGTGATTAACCCCTTAGTGACCAAGCCTGTTTGGGCCTTTATGACCAAGCGTTTTTCGTCCTTTTTTCATGGTCTCGTTCCCAGAGCTATAACTTTTTTATTTTTCCGTCTATATAGCAGTATGAGGGCTTGTTTTTTGCGGGACAAGTTGTAGTTTTTAATAGCGCCATTTTGGGGTACACATAACTATGTTATTAACTTTTATTAACTCTTTCTGGGAGGCAGAAGGGGAAAAATAGTACTACTGCCACTGCGTTTGTACATTATAAGTTTTACGGTGTTCATTATTCGGTAAAAGTAACATAATATTTTCATTCCCTGGGTCAGTACGATTACAGGGATACCAAATACTTATAGTTTTTTTTAAGTTTTACTACTTTTTTTCAATAAAACCCTTTTTTAACAAAAAAATGATTTTGCATTGCCACTTCCCAGGACCCATAACTTTTTAATTTTTTTTCTATGGAGTTGTGTGAGGGCTTGATTTTTGCGGGACGACTTCTATTTTTCATTGGTATAATTTTTTAGTAAATTCCGCTTTTGATCGCTTGTTATTTCTGTTTTTCTGTGAAAATTAAGAATAAATTAGAAATTCAGGCTTTTTTTAATTTATTTTTTAACGGCGTGTACTATAGGGGATAATTTATGTAATATTTATGTAGTGCCGGTTGTTACGGACGCGGCAATACCAAACATGTGGGGATAATTTTTTTGCAATTTTTTCATTGAAAAGCGTATTTTCAATGGAAAAAAAGCATATTTTTATATTTCATGGAATTTTTTTATTTAATAAATGTGTATTTTTTCTAATTTTTTACTACTTAATAGTCCCACATGAGGACTATAATATACAGTATTTTGATTGCTTTTAAAATGTAATGCATTATATCTATAATGCATTACATTTTAAATGCAGTGCAATTCTACCTTTGACCAGCAGGCTACGCCAGAGAGGCATAGCCTGCTGGTGAATACTTCAGGGCAGGCTCAGGGCCCTGCCGGAAGGAAGGTGAGCTTCCCAGCCCATCAGCACCCCGCGATCGCAGCTGCGGGGTGCTGATGGGTGACAGAGGGAGTTCGCTCCTCTGTCAACCCTTTACATGCGCAGGCGCCATTGCGCCCGGCATGTAAGGGGTTAAACAGCCCGGATCGGCACTCCTGCCGGCCCGGGCTGTTAGAGCAGGGTCGCGGCTCTCATGTGAGAGCCAGGCCCGCGCTCCCCGCTGCACGGGGGACCCGTGCAGCGCTTAGACTGGGCCGCCGTAAAAACGCGGCAGCCCAGCCTAAGGCCCCTTAGTGACCGCCGTAAAAACACGTATGGGTGGTCACTAAGGGGTTAATGATCTGAACCACTTCTGTGACTGTATTGTAACGTGTGGAACATTCTGGAACTGTACTTACTGACTGTTCATCTATCTTCAACTACGTTCAGTAAAGTTATCCTGTTATTCAAATATAAGGATTCCTCAATTATTCCACCTGTCACTACACGGTGTGCCACCGTTCAATTGGCACTGGCGTCATGACATTCATCACCTGCCTGTTCCAGTGCTGACCCGATTGAAGACAACAGTCGGTCCCAGGTTAGTGGGTTGCCCTGCACTACAAAGCCCAGCATACCTAAAGCTACACTACTGACCCCCTGGGACACTGCAATATTAAAAAAGAAATTCATATATATCATTGACATAGGCGTAGCTTGGGAAGTTCTCTTGTATACTTCCCACGCAGTCCAAGCAACAAAAGAGCCTGCTGTGTTGGTATAATCGACACATACCAAAGTCCATGTTTTAAAAGTCCGAATCACAGAGGCAGACAAGGCACAAGGCTGTAAGCATTTCGGTGGCGTTCCCCTTCTTCTGGCATATCCTGACGATAGATCATCAATATTAAAGGCCTGGAATATATCGCTGTCTGCATCTTGTTGAACTGTTGGCCCATTTGCAGTCTGTTAGTTAGTACTGTGCCTCAGTAAAAAAAAAGTCGACACAAGTTTTTTCCGTCATACATAAAAAGGGAAAAAATGGGAACTTTATTTGTGCCCATAGAAATGTATTAGGATGGAGCAAAACAGAATGCCTCTTAAAAGGTTCAGTTTTGCATTCCGTCCTTAAATTCTGCTATATTCCGGTATAACCCTGTTATAACGGAACAGTATAACGGAATTGCTAAATCTGATGCGAACCCGCCCTAAGGCCTCTTTCATATGATTAGTATTTTGCATCAGTATTTGATCAGTATTTGTTAGCCAAAAGCAGGGGTGCGTCCAAAACACAGAACACATGCAAATATTTCTATTACATTTTATCTCTGTTTTGGACCCACTCCTGGTTTTGGCTTACAATTACTGATCAAATGAAGGCTTCATTTTTTTCCCTTAATTTTCTGTTCTTCTGTAGGATCAGAAAAACGGAAAGATAAGCAGTGATGTGAACACAGTCTTTCTGCCACTGCCAGGAGCGTAGCTAACGGCTCATGGGCCCTGGTGCAAGAGTTCAGCTTGGGCCCCTTCCCTCAGTGCTTTGTGTGTCTTCTTATGTGGCACAAGGGTCTTTGGGCCCCCTCAGGCTCCTGGGCCCGGTAGCGACTGCTACCTCTGCACCCCCTATAGCTACGCCCATGGCCACTGCTACTGCACTTTCCCCCTTACCACTCTGTTTCGGGGTCATTTTGTCACTGTTACTGCCACTGCTGCCACCCTCCCCACTCTGTCATGGGGCCATTACTGTCACTGCTCCTGCCGCTGCTGCCATCCTCCCCACTACTTGAATCTTGGGGCACTGCACGGGAAAGTCGACAGCCAACCCTGTCGCTGATCATTTGGGCACAGCTTTCGCCCTTGCCCGATCACCCCGCCATACATGTATGCGTTTGTCCAAAACTTCCTGTCAGCTGTGCCATACATGAAATTTATTGAACAAATTTTCTGCTCTTTCTATGCTTAGGATTCCAGTGGGCGGTCTCACTTAATTGCCAGCCTTCCCTGTATGGCTATACAGATATAGCTGTCAATCACTGAGTAGGACTACCCAGTGGGATTTTTATTGTTATACTGAATCTTTTCCTATAAAACTATATATCAATCTGCTCTACTCCTCCTGAGCAAACTACTGTTCTAAATGACACTGCCAGTTTACTCTGACATGTTAATGCCCCAAGTTTTAAACAGTCAACACAGAAATAGACCCCTTTCCTAGTGGTGTACCTTCTATGTACGCAGACCACTCAACTGCTAAAAGGCCAAAGAGGAGTCGAGCTCTGGTGCTGAACTGACAGCCAGTTTTGTAATATATTATGTAAAGGGAAGCAGCAGACATAGATTGAAGCTGAGGGCAACTTTTTTATTGTAATTTTTTTAAATCAAAATTTCTTCCATTTAATAAAAATAATTGTGAATTTGTCCGAAACATGGAGCCTGGGCATTGTTCGTTAAGTTCTGTATCACCTGTACATGACAGATGTATACTTGGACCCTGGTGGGGCAGAGAACCCATACTAAATTTTGCTATGGGGTCCTATAAGATGTGTGCTCTTCCCTGCCCTTCAGCTAGCTGAGAAATGTTAATTCTTTCTTCAGTATGGACCCTCTGTCCCATTTAATAAAATCTATTTTATATGTAGTACCCCAGAGTAGGCACTACCATTCCTACACCCTGCTACTGTCTCAAATAGCCAACAAATAATGTCATCTATCTACTTGAATCCAGGTCCTTTGACACTGTACCTTAATCGTATTGCTATGAAACTGTTATGTTTGTGCACTGTGCCTGGTTGTCCAGCAGGTAGCAGAGAGAGACCTTTAGATAGAATGGTACTTACCATTCCATTCTCCCCCCTTTTGGGCAGAAGTGGGCTAGTAATGCCTCCTACCAAGGGAAGAGTTGCAGGAAGCTATAGTCAGTGTAGTCTAGTCGAGTCTAGTGTTGAAAACAGACAAGTCAAGATTGTGCAGTGAGTCTTCCGGGGAAGCAGCTTGCAAAGCACCTTGACCCCTTTCAGTCAAGGACTGAGTATTGCGAGGGGGTCTACAACCAAAGGCACCCCACTCAAAAGGTACCAGAACAGTCCTATAGTCCAGCTACCAGAAAGAAGTCAGATTCTAGCACAGCAGAGAAATATGAAGCAAGGTATCCAAGTTTGCCTGCCGGTTAACCCCAAAACCTGCTGGAGCCAAGAGAGAGACCAAGTATTGTCTGGATTCAAGTTTACTCAAGTAAAGCTGTTGAACTTTCACCAAGTCTGGACTTGAATTATTCTCCCCCTCCTACAACTCTCCCCTTTATTGATTTGGAGTCTAACTCTGGGGAGTGATAGTATCCAAGTAAGAGTACCATGAACCACAACTACTAAGGCCGCATCACCACTAGGCATTCCTAAAAACCTAGGACAGAATCGGCCCTGGGGGGCAGCATATTGCAACTGGTGTCACAAACAGGATATATACTTCTGTTCCTTATTACTAAAGGCCCACCACATCTGTAAAACCCCCTACAAGTGAGTTGCTTTTACTTACTGCTGGAAAGTGTGATATGCATCAGTTGCAGCACTGTGGCAAAATAGGGGTTAACCAACCATCTTGGATTTATGCCTCATGTATTAAGAGGAAAGACTGTTCCACCCAGCAGAGGGGAGGGAAACAAACAGCCCGCCTCCACAGAGGAACCATACTTGCAGCAGGAGGAACTAAAGTGCCGAGTTCAAGTTCCCAGGAGGACAAATAAACCAACTGTACACCTACAGGAAGTAGAAGCAGCAGCCATCTTGGAGAAGGGAAATGCAGTTCCAGCTTAACTAGATCCTGAGAATCAATGTCCAGAGGTCTGAGTGAGTACTGCTGGGGAAAATAACCTTAATAAGGACTGTTGGAGCTATAATCTGCCCAACAGAGCATCATACTCACCAAAATTGAGAGGTCGCAGCGACTCTTAAAAGGGGCCACACACCTATTCTGCTGCCACTGCCCATAGCAGCATGCACCCAAATTGCATTATTGCTTTCTTCTGACCTAATTGAGAGAACACATCTAAAACTATGACAGCGAAGACCCTATCCAAAGCAGCTGCCTGCACTAGGCTTCTAACTGTCCTGCTTCCAGTGAGGTAAAAGAGAGATCCTGCATCCCTGACCATATCCAATGTGGCCATAAGAGGGTAGCGAGGCTCTGCTGCTGGACCAAAGGTAGCTCCAAAAGGACAGGAGCGTCCCCTCATCTGAGAATATAGATTTAGTGGCTGTTACTGAGACATGGTTCATTGAGAGTAATGACTGGGATATAATAATACCTGGGTTCTCTCTATATAGGAAAAACAGAGAAGGCAAGAAAGGGGGTGGGGTGGCCCTATATGTGAAAGATAGCATAAAACCTAATCTAATACAAGTCAGCGAGACCAATTTAGAGTCAGTTTGGGTTACGTTGCAGCTTGGTAATCATAAGGTAACTCGTGTAGGTGTCATATATAGACCACCTAGCCAAGTCAAAGAATTAGATGATCTACTAGTTGAGGAAATGGCTAAAATGACATTGAAAGGGGAAGTTGTCATTATGGGAGACTTTAATCTTCCTGATATAAACTGGAAAACCAAAATAGATAGTTCTGCCAGGAGTACAGACATTCTAAATTCCCTACTGGGATTATCTCTACAGCAAGTAGTTGAGGAGCCAACCCGGAAGGAGGCCATTTTAGATTTAGTATTCACAAATGGCAATTTGGTATCTGATATCACTGTAGGGGAAAGCTTAGGATCTAGTGATCACCACAGTGTGGTTTACTATAAGTACAGTGACTGAGTCACTCCACACAAAAACAAAAGTTTTAGATTTTCGAAAAACAGACTTTTCTAAAATTAGATCAGTGGTATACGAGTCCCTATCAGACTGGAACAATTTCAAGGGAGTCCAAGAGAAATGGGACTACTTAAAAGTGGCACTACTGAAGGCAACAGAAAAGTGCATTAGGCTTGTCAGTAAAAGCAAAAAAAGGGAGGAGACCACTGTGGTACTCAGCAGAAGTGGCCAAAATCATTAAAAACAAAAAGATGGCATTTAGTAAGTATAAAAACACCCAAAACGAGGATGACAGGGAAATCTATAAGATGAGGCAGAGAGAGGCCAAGCAAGTTATAAGAGCTTCTAAAGCTCAGGCAGAAGAGAAATTAGCTCAGTCAGTGAAACAAGGTGATAAGACATTCTTCAGATACATAAATGAAAAAAGGAAATTAAAACAAGGAATTACCAAATCAAAAACAAAAGAAGGAAGGTATATGGAAAAGGATAAAGAACTAGCTGACTGCCTCAATTAATACTTCTGTTCAGTTTTTACAAAGTAAAATAAAGGAGAAGAACCTCGGTTAGGGAGGAAGACTAATGAATCCTTTGATGCATGTGTCTTTACAGAGGAAGAGGTTCTAAGTCAGCTGTCTAAAATTAATACAAATAAATCACAGGGGCCTGATGGGATACACCCAAAGCTATTAAAAGAGCTTAGAGGTGTACTAGCAGAACCATTAACAGATTTATTTAACCAATCACTGGTAACAGGTGTCGTCCCAGAAGATTGGAAATTAGCAAACGTTGTGCCCATTCACAAGAAAGGTGGTAGAGAGGAATCGGGCAACTATAGGCCAGTAAGCCTGACATCAATAGTGGGGAAATTAATGGAAACTATACTCAAGGAGAGGATTGTGGAACATCTAACAACCCATGGGTTGATTGATAAAAAAACAGCATGGGTTTACTTCAAGGAGATCATGTCAAACTAATCTTATTGACTTTTTTGATTGGGTGAGTAAAATAATAGATGGCGGAGGTGCAGTAGACATCACTTATCTTGACTTTAGTAAGGCTTTTGATACTGTCCCACATAGAAGGCTTATCAATAAACTGCAGTCTTTGAGCTTGGGCTCACATATTATTGAATGGATTAGGCAGTGGCTGAAGGACAGAAAACAGAGGGTTGTAGTCAATGGAGTATATTCAGACCATGGTATTGTTACCAGTGGGGTACCTCAGGGATCTGTTCTGGGACCCATATTGTTTAATATCTTTATCAGCGAAATTGCAGAAGGCCTCAATGGTAAGGTGTGTCTTTTTGCTGATGACACAAAGATTTGTAACAGGGATGTTCCTGGAGGGATACACCAAATGGAAAAGGAATTAGGAAAACTAGAAAAATCTGGCAACTAAAATTTTATGTCGATAAGTGCAAGATAATGCACCTGGGGCGTAAAAACCCAAGAGCAGAATATAAAATCAGTGATACAGTACTAACCTCAGTATCTGAGGAAAGGGATTTAGGGGTCATTATATCAGACGACCTAAAGGTGGTCAGACAATGTCATAGAGCAGCAGGTAATGCCAGCAGAATGCTTGGGTGTATAGGGAGAGGCATTAACAGTAGAAAGAGGGAGGTGCTTGTGCCGCTCTACAGAGCACTAGGGAGACCTCATTGGGAGTATTGTGTGCAGTACTGGAGACCAGATCTGCAGAAGGATATTCAGAGAAGAGCTACTAAACTAGCCGGACATGTTAAGGACCTTAACATGTATAGCTTGGAAGTAAGAAGAGAGAGAGGGGATATGATAGAAACTTTTAAATACATAAAGGGAATCATCACGGTAAAAGAGGAAAGAATATTTAAAAGAAGAAAAACTGCTACAAGAGGACAGAGTTTTAAATTAGAGGGGCAAAGATTTAAAAGTAATATCAGGAAGTATTACTTTACTGAGAGAGGGATGGGCTCTCCACAGGCTTCAGAGGGGAAGGAGTCAGAAAGTCCTGTGTCTTTAGGATTATGTGCTGTTGCTACACCGGTGGAGAATGACGTAGAGTCACAAGCAGTACCACTGGTGTAAGCAGTACAATTGCTACAAGCAGCCAGTGGCGTGCCCAGGGTTTTTGGCACCCGGGGCGGGTCCTTTCTCTGGCACCCCCCCCCCCCCATTACTTGGGCACATACCTCTTACATCAGGGACATCTCCTGTCATGTAGACCTTCTCTTTCCTATTCTCCTTCGTTAGACCCAGACCGCCAAGACACATTATTTCAGTCGCATTTCGTCTCTGCAGAGTTAGTGACACAGACACGTTAGATTTCTCAGTTTTTCCATCAACCTCCTAATAGACATAATTGGGGTCATTTATCAAATTGGTGTAAAGTAGAACTGGATTTCCTAAAGAGCTGTCAAATATGAAAGGTGGAATCTGATTGGCTGCTGGGGCAACTAAGCCAGTTCTACTGTACACCAGGTTGATAAATGACCCCAAATGTCCCTATAGTGTCTACAGAGGTTATAATGTCTCCTAGATTGCCCCCAGTAATAATAATACCCTATTATTATCCCCAGAAATAATAGAATTGCCCCTACAATGCCTTCCCAATAGCAACGCCTCTCACGCTGCCCCCATATAGTAATTTCCCCACACACTAGTGTCCCCAACACAGTAGTGCTCCCACACAGCAGTGTCCGCCACACTGTTCCTCACACAGTAGTGTCCCCACACTGCCCCCACACAATAGTGTCCCCCACACTGCCCCCACACAGTAGTGTCAGCCACACTGCCCCCACACAGTAGTGTCACCCACACTGCCCCCACACAGTAGTGTCCCCACACTGCCCCCACACAGTAGTGTCCCCCACACTGACCCCCACACTGCCCCCCACACAGTAGTGTCCGCCACACTGCCCCCCACACAGTAGTGTCCCCCACACTGCCCCTTACACAGTAATGTCCGCCTCACTGCCTCCACACAGTAGTGTTCCCCACACTGCCCCCACACAGTAGTGTCCGCCACACTGCCCCCACACAGTAGTGTCCGCCACACTGCCCCCACACAGTAGTGTCCCCCACACTGCCCCCACACAGTAGTGTCCCCACACTGCCCCTACACAGTAGTGTCCGCCACACTGCCCCACACAGTAGTGTTCCCCACACTACCCCTTACACAGTAGTGTCCGCCACACTGCCCCCACACAGTAGTGTTCCCCACACTGCCCCTACACAGTAGTGTCCGCCACACTGCCCACACACAGTAGTGTCCGCCATACTGCCCCTCACACAATAGTGTCCCCCGCACTGCCCCTTACACAGTAGTGTCCGCCACACTGCCCCGCACACTGCCCCTCGCACAGTAGTGTCCCCCACACTGCCCCTTACACAGTAGTGTCCGCCACACTGCCCCCACACAGTAGTGTTCCCCACACTGCCCCTTACACAGTAGTGTCCGCCACACTGTCCCCCACACAGCAGTGTCCGCCACACTGTCCCTCACACAGTAGTGTCCCCCTGCCACACAGTAGTGTCCGCCACACTGCCCCCACACAGTAGTGTCCGCCACACTGCCCCCCACACAGTAGTGTCCCCACACTGCCCCCACACAGTAGTGTCCGCCACACTGCCCCCACACAGTAGTGTCCGCCACACTGTCCCCCACACAGTAGTGTCCGCCACACTGCCCCCTCACAGTAGTGCCCCCACACTGTCCCCACACAGTAGTGTCCGCCACACTGTCCCCCACACACAGTAGTGTCCGCCACACTGTCCCCACACACAGTAGTGTCCCCACACTGCCCCCCACACAGTAGTGTTGGCCACACTGCCCCCACACAGTAGTGTCCCCCCACACTGCCCCCACACAGTAGTGTCCGCCACACTGTCCCCCACACACAGTAGTGTCTGCCACACTGTCCCCACACAGTATTGTCCGCCACACTGTCCCCACACAGTAGTGTCCCCCCACACTAGTGTCCCCCATACTGCCCCCACAGTAGTGTCCGCCACACTGCCCCCCACACAGTAGTGTTCCCCACACTGCCCCTTACACAGTAGTGTCCGCCACACTGCCCACACACAGTAGTGTCCGCCATACTGCACCTCACACAATAGTGTCCCCCGCACTGCCCCTTACACAGTAGTGTCCGCCACACTGCCCCGCACACTGCCCCTCGCACAGTAGTGTCCCCCACACTGCCCCTAACACAGTAGTGTCCGCCACACTGCCCCCACACAGTAGTGTTTCCCACACTGCCCCTTACACAGTAGTATCCGCCACACTGCCCCCACACAGTAGTGTTCCCCACACTGCCCCTTACACAGTAGTGTCCGCCATACTGCCCCCACACAGTAGTGTCCGCCATACTGCCCCTCACACAATAGTGTCCCCCGCACTGCCCCTTACACAGTAGTGTCCGCCACACTCCCCCGCACACTGCCCCTCGCACAGTAGTGTCCCCCACAATGCCCCCCACACAGTAGTGTCCGCCACACTGTCCCCCACACAGCAGTGTCCGCCACACTGTCCCTCACAAAGTAGTGTCCCCCACACTGCCCCCCACACAGTAGTGTCCGCCACACTGCCCCCACACAGTAGTGTCCGCCACACTGCCCCCCACACACAGTAGTGTCCCCCACACTGCCCCCCACACAGTAGTGTCTGCCACACTGCCCCCCACACAGAAGTGTCCGCCACACTGTCCCCCACACAGTAGTGTCCGCCACACTGCCCCTCTCACAGTAGTGCCCCCACACTGTCTCCCACACAGTAGTGTCCGCCACACTGTCCCCCACACACAGTAGTGTCCGCCACACTGTCCCCCACACACAGTAGTGTCCCCCACACTGCCCCCCACACAGTAGTGTTGGCCACACTGTCCCCACACAGTAGTGTCCCCCACACTGCCCCCACACAGTAGTGTCCGCCACACTGTCCCCCACACACAGTAGTGTCTGCCACACTGTCCCCACACAGTATTGTCCGCCACACTGTCCCCTCACAGTCGTGTCCCCCACACAGTAGTGTCCCCCATACTGCCCCCACAGTAGTGTCCGCCACATTGCCCCCACACAGTAGTGTCCCCACACCCCCAACCACACAGTAGTGCCCCCCACATAGTAATTTGTCATACCCCCCATCTTGTCATGCTTTTTCTGATCCCCCCATCTTGTCATGTTTTTTCTGATCCCCCCATTTTGATCACCCCTCCCCCCCAATCTTGTCATGTTCTTTCTAACCCCCCCCCCCTCTTGTCATGTTCTTTCTGTTCTTTCCCTCCCCTCCGCTCCCCTCCCTACCTTTGCTGTAGCGTGGCCGAGCATTGCGGCGGGTACAGGAGCTTTTGTCTCTGGTACCCGGGCTGACTCACTGGAAGCGCAAGCTGTGTGCGCACTTCCTGTCAGTCCGGCCGGGTACAGGAGACAGATGCTCTCTGTACCCGGACCTGACAGAGCTCGGTCACGCTACAAGGGAATGACAGGAGGGAGCGCTGAGCGCTTCCCCGTTCCCCCCTGTCAGTCCCTCTCCCTGGCACCCCCCTGACAGCCGGCACCCGGGGCGAACCGCCCCCCCCCTGGGCACGCCACTGCAAGCAGCACCAGTGCCTTAACACTTTAAAGGGTAACCCTGCTACCAAAAATATGTTTCTAGGTGCCTTAAAGCACTATGCACTTCCCCAAGGAGAAATGGTTAACAGCCACCAAGTTTAGACGTCAAGGTGAATAAAGCATAAAGCATGATTAGACCTTGATGCAGCGAAGGGATTACATGATGAAGCCACCCTTCCATTTGCAGGCCTTTATAATATAGTGGTGGGATTACATAGTAATGACACCCCCACAATCCAGATACGACCGTGGCCATGTCATACAGATTTTGGAGTAATAAGTGAATGCTTAATGCCAGTATAATCTCTAAGTGAGTAAGGAGTTCTTCTTTAACTTCTTAAGGATGCAGGGCGTACATGTACGCCCTGTGTCCGGTCTTAAAAGATGTCACCCGCTCCTGCTTCATGCGGGCGCCTTAACCGTGGGTGTCCGCATGGTTCTTGTAGTAGACACCCGCGGCTAATGTCCGCAACCGGCAGCAATGAATGAAACCCAGGCTGCTCTGTAGTATTTACTATGGAGCCTTGCCTGTAATAGACTTCATAGGAAGTATGCGATTTTTTCATACATTTCAATGCTATTGCATCGGAATGTATGATAATCGCAATCAGTTGATTGTAAGTTATTGGAACTATATAAAAGTGTAAAAAAAAAAAAGTTCAAATCTAAAAAGTTAAAATCTAAAAAAAAATACACATCATGGGTGTCGCAATGTGCGAAAAAGCCCATACTATAAAAATCTAAAAAAATATTTCCCATACGTCAAAAAGCAAAACGGAAACATTTTTGGTCGCTTCATTTTCCACAAAAAAATAAATAAAAGGTGATTAAAAAGTCACACACACCCCAGAATGGTATCATTAAAAAGATAAGATTATGACTCAAAAAATTAGCCCCATACAGCTCTGTACATATAATTTCACAAAAGTTATAGGGGTCAAAACATGGCAACAAAAAAGTAAAACAGATTTTTTTTCCCAATTTTGAATTTTGGTTTCACTATTTCACTTTTTTACAAAACGCAAGAAAACCTATAAATATAGGGTATCACCGGATTCGTACTGACCTGTAGAATAAAGGTAACTGGTCAGTTTTATCGCACATCAAACGTTGGAATTTAAAAACCCGCAAAACTGTGGTGGAATTGCTTTTTTTTTGCAATTTCACCCCATTTGGATTTTTTTTCCCGCTTCCCATTACATTATATGCAATATTAAATGGTGGCGTTGAAAAGTACATCCTGTCCCGCAAAAAACAAGTCCTCATATGGGACCTAAAAGGAGATAATGGAAAGAAGTCTAAAGCAACCATTAAAAGGGAACCATGGAGCATACCCTAAGGACAAGCCGACGGCGGCTTGGTTTTAAGTAAGGGGGTATGTAGTACCCCAGAGCAGGAACTACCATTCCTACACCCTGCTACCGTCTCTAATGTCTAACAAATAATGTCATCTGTGTACTTGATTCCAGGTCCTTTGATACTGTACCTCAATGGTATCGGTGTGAAACTGTTATGTTCATGCACTGTGCCTGGTTGTCCAGCAGGTGGCAGTGTATTTGGCAGAGAGAAATCTTTAGTTAGAATGGAACTTACCATTCCATTCTCCCCCCTTTTGGGCAGTAGTGGGCTAGTTCCTACCAAGGGAGGGGTTGCTGGAAGCTATAGTCAGTGTAGTCTAGTCTAGTGTTGGAAGCAGACAAATCAAGATTATGCAGTAAGTCTTCCAGGGAAAGCATCTTGCAAAGGCCCCCGACTCCTTCATGGACTAAGTATTGCGAGGGGGTCAACAGCTAAAGGCACCCCACTCAAATGGTACCAGAACAGTCCGAAAGTCTAGCTACCAGTCAGAAGCCAGGTTCTAGCACAGCAGAGAAAGATAAAGCAAGGCATTCAAGTCTGCCTGCCAGTTTACCCCAAAAACCGCTGGAGCCAGAGAAACTTCAAATATTATCTGGATGCAAGTTTATTCAAGTAAAGCTATTGAACGAGTCTGGACTCGATTTATTCTCCACTTCCTACAACTCTCCCCTTTATTTCTTTGAAGCCTAACCCTGGGGAGCGACCGTATCCAGGTAGGAGCACCGTGAGACACACAGAAACTAATACGGCCGCATCACCACTCGGAAATTCCAAAAAACCTGGGACACGATCGGCACGTTGCATATGTTTTTTAGAAGGTGGCTTCAACAATTGTCTCTGTGTATTCACACATTCTGTAGGGAGAGGGGGTAAGATGCCTGATTTGGAGCCATCCATCTATGATTGTTTTTGTGTGTGATGGAAGGATGCTTAAGAAGCATGTTCTTCACTTCCTTGGCATCTGCGGGGAATGGGTCTTTGATAAAATTTTCTGCATTAGTTGTATTATTTAGTGCATGCTACATTGCTCCATTGTTGTTGTTACTATATTCCCTATAATCTGCTCTTTTCTTCCCTCTCACTTTGCCCTGGATTAAGCAATGGTCTTTTATGCTGGAGCTGTGTGATTTCCCGGCAGTGTTGATTTTGCATTCCTGTATTTGTCCCCAGCCAAATGTTTGCATTCCCTAACCTTAAATCTTTTCTGTTTATGATGAAAAATTCTATACGGTCAAGGTGAGAGCTCCGGCTAAAATCCTTTATAAACCCCCTCCATGTCTGCAAACAGCACAACCCCAGGCAGCATCATGGGGTTAGGAGCTTTGTGTCTTCTTCTACTGTATGGACTCATTGGGTCCTACGCGCAGTCACCGTGAGTAGAACCTGACCCTATACATCTAGAGTCTGTCTATCTATCTATCTATCTATCTATCTATCTATCTATCTATCTATCTATCTATCTATCTATCTCTATCTCTCTATCTCTCTATCTCTCTATCTCTCTATCTCTCTATCTCTCTATCTCTCTATCTCTCTATCTCTCTATCTCTCTATCTCTCTATGTATCATACACAATGTCATCTGCACTCCGAGTATTAGGTGGTGCTAGATGGAGGGCTTGTGAGGCCAAAAATGAAAAGATACCACAGCACTCAATGGACTCTTTTGTCAATAGGTTTGCTTATTTTACATGCAATCCAGTGAGGTCCAAAATATTACATTTGATAATAATATGAGATTATCTGTCTCATAGTAACATTGTTTATAGGGCTAAAAAAGACATACGTCCATCCAGTTCAGCCTGTTATCTATCTATCTATCTATCTATCTATCTATCTATCTATCTATTCTATATCAATAGATATATTATTCAACTGTTTTATAATTAGTTAATTCTACAAAATAGCTTCTGTACAAACTTAAAGGGTTTTCCCATCTCAGACAATGGGGACATATCTCTAGGATTTGCCCCCATTGTCTGATAGGTGTGGGTCCCACCGCTGGGACCCGCACCTATATCGAGTACGAAGCCCCGAAAGTGAAGGAGGGCACACTGCCCATGCGCAGCTGCCCTCCATTCATTCTCTATGGGGCCGGCAAATTTCCGTCGGCCCCATAGAAATGAATGGGAGCATGGGCCACGCATGCGCGGTACACTCCCATTCACTTCTATGGGAGCAGAGCTTGGTGGTGGACGGACCCCGGGAAACCTGGGATCCTTCAGCCACAGCTCTTCCTGCTCCATTCTCGATATAGGTGCGGGTATTTCTTTGTTCAGCTGACTGAGAAGGTCACATACAGCTGTCATAGGGAGAGCTAAGACACGTCCCCTGAGCTGCGGCAGGAAAAACACTCCCCTTGATTTGCCACATGGATATAAATCTAGCAGAGCAATGAATGGGGAGATCTCTGGATCCATGTGAAGTACAAGGCTGGTTCTAGCTTTGCTAGAGATTGTCAGGTACATTACATGGGATACCCCTTTAAATGTGGTCTACAAGCTTCCGTATTTGCCTTACACTTTGATACACCATAAAACAAACATTAATAATACGCTGATAATAGATAGATAGGAGATAGATAAACTGTAGATAGATAGATAGATAGATAGATAGGAGAGAGATATTTGATTGGCCACCTCTTTCAGACAAACCACCCCATTATTCAGACCTGACTTCCTTATCCATCATACAGTATATTATTAATATTGGCCTTTTTCTTTGAAAAGACCACCTCCCTAACAGATCACTTTTAATCCAATTGCGGCTGGTAGTCTAAAACTGATATCACTCTATTTTATCAACAAGAGGATGTTTCAGATTAGAATTCATATCTCAGACATTGAGGGCATATTGCTAGAATATGCCATCCTTGTGAGAGGTGCAGGTCCATTCACTTCGCTGGCTTGGCAATTTTCTGGCGGTGAATGGAGAGGTGGCTGTGAATGTGCACTGCGCTCTCTCCATTCACTGCTGTTCAGAACTCCCATAGCAGGCCATGAACTATTCCGGTGAGATCCAAACCTATTTGAAATTGATAGTATTTCCTAGTGATCTAATTCTGCTATGTGCTAACCTCTTTAAGCTGCACCACAGATGCAGTCCATGGACAAGAAGGGGGCTGTTTTTCTGTAAAGAAAAAAATAACAGACCTATTTTTCTATACCTGGAGAACCCCATTTAACTTTCCTTTGTGGGGACAGGTAATTGCAGCAAGCACTTTTGGGACATGGTGTAGAAGATAGTAGTGGTAGTGTCACAGTGTCCTATCTCAGGGTGCTGCTCCCTGGGGTTCATTGCAGTGAAAGTAATTGTGCTGAAAAATAAAGCCATAGTTATATGGAACAAAGTCCATTTCACTAAGTGCAACATAGAACTAGAAACACATGCATCAGCAGCAGGCTTTCAGTGCAATTCTTCTCTAGCACCAGCTGAGACAGGTTGGATGACTGTAATTCTTCACTTATGGTAGGTGAAACTGACCTAGTAGTTGTTTGGTGATGGGTGTCTTAGCTATAGTCCCTCACCTCACAACAGTGTCTTGGGTATGGTTCTGGAGAGGTGATGCTCTACGAGCTACATAACAACTCTTTGGCAGGGTCATGAGAGTTGGTGCTCTATGAGCTACTTCCCAACACTTTGGCAGGAGAGGGATAACTGGGTCCTGAACTTGGATAAGAGACCTAGGAGTGGGTGTTCTGTGAGCTACTTCCCAACTCCTCCACTATCAGGTCAGGAACTTTAATGTCCAAACTCAGCCTGCACTCTCTCTAAACGAACTACTTTAGACTTCCCCCTCTGGGAAGGAAGTTGGACCGGACCACTCTAGGGGTGGGACAACGTGGTTAATCCTATTGCAGTCAGCCATTGCTAACCAGTACCTCCCCTGCTGGATCAAATGACATAGTACAACTCATATTACATATAAAACATATACAGTAAAAATGCAGCAATTAAAGAACTCAATAGTAGTACCACCAGGTCTGGGGTACGACATAATCAAACTGGGGCTATTCAGTATCTGCAGATTTCACATATTGACCTTTTCTCTTCATCTGTTTCTTCTACTAGATGCAGCCTGATTACACCCAACGTGCTGCATTTGGACAGCAAAGAGACCATTATAGTAGATGGACATGGTTCTGCGTTTGATGCTGAAATTATAATCCACGACTTTCCCCTGAAGAAATTCACTTTCCTTTCAACCAACGTCTCTGTCAACAGCAATAACCAGTACTTTGGAGATGTTAAGTTGACGGTAAGATTGCAGTCTCTCGAGTAGAAGTCCAGGCATCAGAGGGTACTGCACCATGGAATTAATGGCACTATAAAATAAATAATAATAATAATAATCATGTCACGTTCAATGCTGCGCGGGATCTGAAAGTCACATTGAGGCCTTTCATGGGGTTAATCAGGGGTTTAAAACAAAAAATACACACCTTATCCATTTGCTCGCAGAGAGGCCGTCGCGGCCATCTTGATAGAAGAAAACGCGCAAAATCTTTTACGTGCTGACATGACACGTCAGTGCGTGCAAGATTTGGCACATTTTCTTTTATCAAGATGGCCGCAACGGCCTCTCCACAAGCAAATGGATGAGGTGAGTATGTATTTTTTTTTTTTTAACCCAATTTCAGGAAAAATTGATGTTAACACAAGGCGTGAGGAAATTCTGCTTTGTGAAGAATCACATTTTTCCTATAATAAGTCCACTTAGTTACCATATTTTTCGCCCCATAAGACAAATTTTTTACCCCCCAAAAGTAGGCGTCTTATAGGGCGAATACTAATGAGCGGAGGATCAGGAAGTGGTGAAGGCTCTGTACTCACCGCTTCCTGGTCCTTGGCTGTCGGCTGTGCAGGGCTGCACACAGCGTGAGAGAGCTCTTTGACCTCACGCTGTACGCACCAGTTCACAGCACAGCTGACAGCAGGAGGAAGAAGATCGCGGGAGGTGAGGAGCAGCGGCGTCCAGGAGGAGGAGAGGTAAGTGGGTTTTTTATTTTATAAAACATGAGGCAATATGGGGCTGCTGAGGGGGTAATCTGAGGCAATATGGGGCTGCTAGGGGGTAATCTGAGGCAATATGGGGCTGCTGGGGGGTAATCTGAAGCAATATGGGGCTGCTGGGGAATGACTTGAGGCAATATGGGGCTGCTGGGGGTTGATCTGAAGCAATGGGGGCTAATATGAGAGGCAATGGGGGCTGCTGGAGGCTAATATGAGAGGCAATGTAGGCTGATATGAGACTGCTGGGGGCTGATTAGAGGCATGAGGCTCTTATCTGAGGTCTGATTGGGGGCCATTCATATTGGGGGCTGAGCTGAGGTCTGATTGGGGGTCTGATCTGAGGTCTTGTTGGGGTTTTATTAACATTGGGGGTCTGATTGGGGCTGTTATCTGAGGTCTGATTAACATTGGGGGTCTGATTGGGGGTCTGACCTGAGGTCTAATTAAAAATATTTTGATAGATGCATCTTATGGGTCTTATAGGGCGAAAAATATGGTAACTTTGATTCGCTCAGCACTAATAATAAACCATGTTCACTGATGGTTGCCACTAATGCTAGGTTATCTCTACCATGAGCAGATATTTACTCCTCGACCGTTAATGTTCTTCAGTTTTAATAACCACTTTACTACTTGTCCTGATTCTGGATGTCCCTCTGGTTAAAGCTTCAGTCCCTTTCTAAATGTTTTTCCTGGTTATATCTTTCAGCTTCATGGCCTAGGTCAGGAAGCACTAACTCTATTTCGTCTTTTAGCTATGACTTTGACTTCCATATTTGGTTCAATCTAAATATGTAATTGACTACTCCAAATCACAAAAAATTCTAAAACAAACAGGGGCGTAATGATCGCTGTCGCAGAAGGTGCGACCATGACTGGCGGGGCTAAGGAACCCACTGTGCTCACTGTTGTCACAAATTAAGGAGATGGGTGGAGCCTAACCGATTATAGACAGGCTCCGTCCACCAGCTTAATTTGTGACTAGTTTTAGTAAGGCAGTGTCGGGGCCTGATGCTGGAGGCGTAGAGACTGTAGTGCATATCATGCAGGTGAGCTGAGTGCTCTGTCGGGGCCCGGCAGTAAGTGCAGTGAAAATGCTGGGCCCCCTTACATGAAGACTGTGGGCAATGGGGGACACTACTAGGGACTGTGGAAGGCACTAATGGGGGCAGTGAGGGACACTACTAGGGGCTGTGGGAGCCACTAATGGGGCAGTGGGGGACACTACTAAGGGCTGTGGGGAATACTACTGGTGACATTACTGGGAGCCACTACTGGGGGCAGTGAAGGACACCATAAGAGGCTCCGGGAGACACTAATGGGTGAGTGGGAGAAACTAATGGGGACATTACTGGGGGCACGGGGGGACACTACTGGGGGCAGTGGGGGACATTACTGGGGGGCAGTGGGGGACACTACTAAGGGCTGTGGGGGGCGCTACTGAGGAAATTACTGGGGGGGGGGACACTACTGGGGCGCATTGGGGGACACTACTAGGGACACTACTGGGGGCAGTTACAGACATTACCGGGGACATTACTGGGGGATCAGGGACCGGGGGTGTAACACTCGCGGACACAGAGGGTGCGACCAGGTACAGCGTGGGGGGGCGCCTGATCCAAAAGTTTGCCCTGGGGCCCTAGCACTCTAGTTACGCCACTGGAAACAAACATTGCTGATTGAGTGATTTAGATCAGTGCTACCAAAAGAGTAATGAAGTATTACACAGTTCTCACAGAAATCTATAGGCTTGATTTTCATATTCTCCAGAGAGAGAGAAACGCTCCTTGTAGACTCTATGTGGTGGTTAGTAGATCTGGGTAAGAGTTATAGCCTTTTCCCTCCTTTCATCCTCTTCAGATTTACATTATGACCTTTTTTTCAGATACCCTCAAATAATTTGGAAAAAGACCCAAATAAGAAACAGTTTGTGTACGTCACTCTAAAGGCTCCTGCTTGCAATCTGGAGAAAGCTGTCCTGGTGTCCTTTCAAAGTGGATATATATTCATACAGACTGACAAACCCATCTACACCCCAGGATCTACAGGTACAGTCAGTTTTTATTACAAGGCTGTCACAACCCATCCCTGACCCTGTTGTGACTGGGGTCAGAAGGTCGCAGCGGGTGGCTACTTGCTCGGTTTCAAGAGATCGCTCCATGACCTAGTGGTGGGAATGGATTCTGGTCCAGGTTTTCCTGCTTAGGTTTGTGATCCTTTTTGTCTCCATTAGGAATCTGTAGCTTTTCCTTTCAGCCGTTCTCTGTCAGCTACTCCCAGCTTCTATACATTCTCCCTTTCTACTTCCCTTGTTGCCAGATATAGACCTTCTTTCCAGATCTTCTGACTTCTGGTGGAGTTGGAGTTGCTGTGGAGGTGTTGAAACTGGAGCTGTTGGATCTTCGTTTCTCTCCTGTTGTGGTCTCCTGTTGCTGTTGTCTCCCTTCGGGGATTGTTGATTGTTTTTGTGGTGTTTGTCCTCTCCCTGTGGTTACCCTAGGTATCAGTGGTGAGGTCTAGTGCTCCCACCTCCCTATTCACTGCCTAGGGCTTATTTCAGGGTAAGCCAGGGACGAGGTACCTGATCGGCGTACAAGTGAGCCCGTCTAGGGATGTTAGGGCAGCCAGGTGCCATTGCTAGGTGAGTTAGGGGTCACCACTCCTCCGTCTCCCTAGTGAAAGGGTACTCTCCTTCCCTCCCCTCTGCGCCGCACGTCTGTTACCTGCCATATCAAACGTGATAGTGTTATGTCATAACCACAGCCCCAATTCCAAAAAAGTTGGGAAGCTGTGTAAAATGTACATAAATGTAGATAAAAACAGAGTGCAATGATTTACAAACCTCAGAGATTGGACCGCCATCAAGGCAGTTCAGCTACTACTACTGTATGGGGCCTGGAGCTTCATAGTACGCTAGGAGGTTTGGCCATATCCTGCAGTCACCTGCGTTGGACAAGCGCACAGTACGATCCTGCAGCCATTCCTTCTAATGAAATGAAGCTGCAGGCCCCTATCACCAGCCATGGTGTGCAGACAGAGCACATAGCGATCCTGCCTCCTCCTGACATCTTGCTAAGTTGCAACATGAACTTCCTGAAGGCTGTCCAGACCCGGCTCATCAGTGAGGAGGAACAGCAGGATTAAGCTACCAACACTGAGCTGAACTTAATCTGTCCCCAGAAAGGTAAGCAGAAGTATGTGTGTGTAAATTTACGTGTATCATTGAATTATATATTTTTTTGGTTTGGTGCTTTGTATTATTTATTTACGGGGGCGTAGTGCATTGCATTATTTATTTCTGGGGGCGCTGTGCATTGTAGTATTTATTCCGGAGGCACCAAGCACTGTATTATTAATTTCTGGGAGCGCAGTGCATTGTATTATTTATTTCAAGGGCACAGTGCATTGTAGTAGTTATTTTTGGGAGTGGAGTGCATTTTAATATTTATTGCAGGGGCGCAGTGCATTGTAATTTTTAGTCCTGGGAGTGCAGTGCACTGTATTATTTATTTCTGGGGTACAGTGCATTTTAGTATTTATTCCAGGGGCACAGTGCATTGCATTATTTATTCCAGGGGCACAGTGCTTTTTAGTATTTTTTTCTGGGGCGCAATGATTTGTATTATTTTTTTAAGGGCACAGTGCTTTGTATTATTCGTATTATTTCTGGGATTGTGGTGCATAGTATTATTTATTTCACAGGTACAGTACATTATATAATTTATTTCTGGGAGCAGAGTGCATTGTATAGTTTATTTCTGGGAGCGCAGTGCATTATATAGTTTATTTCTGGGAGCGCAGTGCATTATATAGTTTATTTCTGGGAGCGCAGTGCATTTTAGTATTTATTTCAGGGGCACCGAGCATTGTATTATTTATTTCTGAGACGCAGTGCATTGCAGTATTTATTTCTGGGGGCACAGTGCATTATATAGTTTATTTCTGGGAGCGCAGTGCATTATAGTATTTATTTTAGGGGGCACAGTGCATTATATAGTTTATTTCTGGGAGCGCAGTGCATTATATAGTTTATTTCAGGGGTTTAGTGCATTGTAGTATTTATTTCAGGGGCACCGTGCATTGTATTATTTATTTCTAGGGGAACAGTGCATTATATAATTTATTTCTGGGGGCGCAATGCATTGTAGTATTTATTTCAGGGGTTTAGTGAATTGCATTATTTACTTCAGGGGCACAGTGCATTGTATTATTTATTTCAGGGGGCCCCGTGTATTATATTATTTATTTCAGAGGGTGCAGTGTGTATGATCTACAGTGGTGCTGGATTATATAGCATATACTGGGCAGACTCATTTGGGGGGCCCAAACAGCAGCAACTATGTTTTAATGTCACCGCGCGCTGGGGGCCTGGTTCAGTCACAGCAGTTGTGTCAGACAACTTTCTTCAAGTTTCGGCGCTCGCCGGCCACCCTAGGAATGGAACCATTGGAGTATGTATTCTGGAAGCAGCAGGTAGGCCATGAGGATCTGACGTCAGTGACATTATTGTGCATTATTACTGCTAGTGGACTTTATTACTTATTATTAGAGAGGTGCAATGGTGGACCCAGGGGTGGGGTGGAGCTGTGGGTTGAGGTGTGGAGCCTGGGTAAGGTCACATGGGGGCCCCACAAAAGGCGGCATCTTTACTTTTAACAGTCTATCTACCTCTGGGAAAAGAGGACACCAGTTGCTGGAGTTTTGGGAAAGAAATGTTGTCCCATTTTCGTCTAATGTAAGATTTTAGCTGCTCAACAGTCCTGGGTCTTCTTTGCTGGATTTTTCATTTTCATGGCTCACCAAACGTTTTCTACTGCAGTTGTGATAGTGTCTTCAAGCTGCAGCTAAGAACTAAAGGACCTGTGATGACGTCACATCACATGGTCCAATCACATGGTCCATCTTACCATGGTGATGGACCATGTGATTGGACCATGTGATGTGACGTCATCAGAGGTCCTTTAGCTGTTAGCTGAAGCTTGAAGAAAGAAGACAGATCGCAACTATGTGATCAAGTGGCTAAGGTAAGTTAAGTTTTATTATTTTTAACCCCTTCATCTTCACTTTATTAAGCCTTCTTTATTAAGATTGCAAATATTTTCCCTTATAACCATGTTATAAGGGAAAATAATACATTCTCCAGAATACTCTACCCGAAACCGGACTTCAGTGATGAAGTCCGGTTTCGGGTCTGGGTACCAAAGATGGCGATTTTTCACACGCGTGCAAAACGCATTACAAACGTTTGCACCCGTGCGGAAAAATCGCGCATATTCCAGCAACGCACCCGCCTCTTATCCGGGCGTCAAACATGACGCCCGTGTGAAAGAGGCCTTAGTGTTTCACTGGATGAGCAGTCATCCCCTGCCATTTTCTGTCTCTTGAACCCATAATAGGAAGTAGAGACCAACGGGAACCTGGAAAGCTTTGGAACAGCATTCTGAGCACTTTATTAAAAATTGTGCCCTATTGGAAAACATCTTATAGACAGAGTACGTGCTTGGGCAGAGATTCAAAAGTGTGACTTGACTACTATTTTAAGAGTTTATGGACATTATGGGCTGGCACAATGGTACATATGGAAAGCAAGTGTAAACCTGAAGCAGGGGTGCAGCTATAGGAGGTGTGAAAGTGGCCATCACAGTGAAGCTCTGGTGCCTACGGGATCAAAAGACCCTCTCTGCCACATAAGAAGACACCAATAAAACTTGATAGATGGGGCCCTGTTACAGATGTTACATTAGGGCAAAGGAGCTTCCAGGTACATCTTAGACTGCAGCATACTATGTCTTTAAATACTAAAGAAAGCAGATTCACAATATTAAGTATTAAGGCATATATAATAAATTGTATAAAATGAATCCTACATATATGGTGCTTATATATTTCTTCTTTCTTTCAAAGTTCTATGCAGAATTTTTACCGTGACTCCAAAACTAAAACCAGTGAGCAAACCGGTGATCATTGAATTCCTGGTAAGACTTCATTCTTCTCTCCATAGTTCAATTTTTCATTGACGTGTGCGGTGCGCATTTTCTTCTGGACGGAACACGTACCATTGATTTTACTGTGTCTGTTCACACATCAGTATTTTTTTTTTACTGACTGTGGGTCTGTGAAAAAATCATGGAGACATGCACTACTTTCAGGAGTGCACCTAGCCTTTGTGCTGCCTGGGGCAAAGATGAAAATTTTGGCCTCCCCCATACCAAATTACCAGCCTAACCGCTTACCTACAGCTGTACTGTTAAAGATATACTTGGAATACATGGCATATAGTGCTACAAAATATACAGAGTAATATAGCGCCACATACCTCTTATATCCAGTGATGTCTCCTCTGATGTAGGCGTTCTCTTTCCTCATCTTCTCCTTTCAGACTAGACTACCATGGTATAGTATATTTCAGACATGTTTTGTCTCTGCAGAGTTTGACACACAGACATCTTAGATTCCTCACTTTTCTATCATCCTCCTCTGCCCCAGCATTGGTATCTTGCTTTTAGTCCCAATACTGTGCCCGCTGTGCTCCAAAATACCCTTAAACACTATACTGCAGAAAAACAGTACGATACAGATAGTTCCTCCCATAGTAGTAATGCTCCCTGACTGCTCTCACTAGTAATAGTGCTCCTTATAGTATACCCAATAGTAATAATGCTCCACAACACTGTCCCCATTAGGAGCAATATCCTTGTGGCTTTTTGAAATGTCAGCTTTATACAATCACGCATCTGTGAGGTGACTTGTTGAATCAGACATTCTCCACTTACAGTTTGCGCATCAGACACCCAGGAGTTAATCAAGTAGTGTTTAATCCGGAGATTGTATTACAAGATATGCAGGGAATCCAGATGGCAAAAGAATTATGCCAACAATATTCTCCTTGATAAGAAGATGAG
Source organism: Bufotes viridis (assembly GCA_033119425.1). Lineage (NCBI taxonomy): Eukaryota > Metazoa > Chordata > Amphibia > Anura > Bufonidae > Bufotes > Bufotes viridis. Next base: position 39,867,396 of record CM065590.1, read on the forward strand.
ATTCTCCTCAGAATTAGAGCACACACTAACAGCAATGCATGACTGGGAAAAAAGGAAGTGGATAGACTGAACCGACTAGAAGCTGAAACAGAGGGGGGAGGAGAAGAAAGGAGCATACCAATACACAATGCAAGATACTGAAACAGAACACTCCCCGTCTGGTATCGGTAGACACCACTATGTATATGCATACAATGGAATTGTATAAAATAACAATTAATAATGTCCATAAACCTGATGAATAAACAGATGAATAATGTCCATAAACCTGAAAAGGAAACATGCAACATGAAACATTTATTCAAACCAAAAAAGGATATGTCTTCAGTTTAGGCCATAGAGCTGATACTGGAAACAGTCTTAGAAGATGATGAGTATCTTTGGTAGAAGGAATCTCAACATGGAAGTTTTTTCCATCCGAACTGGAAACGACTTTAGTAAGGCCTCTTTCACACGGGCGTCATGTTTGACGCCCGGATAAGAGGCGGGTGCGTTGTGGAAATATGCGCGTTTTTCCCATGCGGGTGCAAACGTTTGTAACGCATTTTACACGCGAGTGAGAAAAATCGCCATGTTTGATACCCAGACCCGAAGCCGGACTTCATAACTGAAGTCCGGTTTCGGGTCTTCTGGAGAATTGATTATTTTCCCTTATAACATGGTTATAAGGGGAAATAATAGCATTCTTAATAAAGAATGCATTGTAAAATGAAGTGGAAGGGGTTAAAAAATAATAAAAGTTTACTTACCTTAGCCACTTGATGGCGTAGTTTCGATCTCTCCTCTCTTTCCCTGCATCAGCTAACAGCTAAAGGACCTGTGATGACGTCACATCAGATGGTCCAATCACATGGTCCATCAACATGGTAAGATGGACCACGTGATTGGACCATGTGATGTGACGTCATCACAGGTCCTTTAGATCTTAGCTGATGCAGGGAAAGAGAGGAGAGATCGCAACTACGCGATCAAGTGGCTAAGGTAAGTTAACTTTTATTATTTTTAACCCCTTCCACTTTATTTTACAATGCATTCTTTATTAAGAATGCTATTATTTCCCCTTATAACCATGTTATAAGGGAAAATAATAGAGATCGGGTCCCGTTGCTAAGCAACCATGCTGGAAAATCGCAACGCATCCGCACTTGCTTGCGGATGCTTGCGATTTTCCCGCATCCCCATTCTCTTTTATGGGGCCTGCGTTGCGTGAAAAACGCACAATATAGAGCATGCTGCGATTTTCACACAACGCAGAAGTGATGCGTGAAAATAACCGCTCATGTGCACAGCCTCATAGAAATGAATGGGTGTAGTGTGAAAGGGGCCTAATAAGTCCAGTAGGCCAGTTGAGACGATCAACTTGTTTGTCTATTAACAGAACAAAATCTCCTTCCTTTAAATTAGGCCTTGGTTCTTGCCACCTTCTGCGTTCTTGCAAGAGGCAGAGGTACTTTCTTCTCCACCTTTTCCAGAACTGACTGGCGAGATGTTGTACCTGCTTCCACCGAAACTTATAAAGGTTGTGCTCTTTGAAAACGCCAGACGGCACAGGAATATTTCCTATCTTTTCTGGTTTATTCTTGAGTTATCTTTTATGCACCCCAGATGTGGATTTCTTCTTTTTTACTACAGGAGATTGTCTGTTGCTTTCATTAGAAGCTGAGCGAGACTTGGTTCTCCTTGACCTTGCCAAAAATTTAGAGCGAGAGCGCTTATTTTGTGAGGCTGACTTAGATGTAAATTGCATTCTGTCTATGGATCGTGAACGTGAATGCTTTTGTCTGCTTTTCACTTCTGAAATGGGCTCTGTCTTTGTACGTACGGACTTGGGTTGTTGACATGCAGTATTTGTCACGGACATTGGCGGTGAACTTTTCCCTGTAGTTTCCAGAAAAGGCTGAGCAATATAAAGGCGCTCATCCGTTGAAGACTAGGAAGAACTATGATCCTCTTGGGTGCAATAAACAACTGCAGATGGAACTGAAGGTTTTTGCAAACTATCTGAAATAAACTTTTCCTCTGTTGAAGGAACCTCCTTTATAGAACATTCAGAAGATACTTCCTTTACATAATTAAACTCATTGTCAAACGGTTGACTGGAAGGCTCACATTTCTGTGGTGTCTCATCAGAACTACATGAATCACAAGGCTTGTTGTCAGTGAAGATATAGGATACATTATGATAAACTGTGTGAGGACTGCAAAGCTGGGAAGGGCTTGAAGAGAGCTCCAATTGAGATCCTGAAGGCCTTTCTACAAGCTGCCCTTCTGTCCAGGAACATTCTTCTGCAGATGACTCCTTGGGATTTAAGCTGCTTTCTGATGTTTTTAGAATATTTGGGCAAGGGACCTCTTGCACATAGTAGTGGTTGGGACACTGTGTGAAGTAAGAAGTTCGTCCCCCTCTTAATACGTTGGTTCTGAAAGAGTGTACTTGGCAGGGTCTGCGGGCTCTGTCGAGACATAAATTCCCCACGATGACACAACCCACTGTAAGTTTCTGGGCATATGGAGTTCAAGGACCTTATGAGCCTCAAGAATGCCTCTACCTAGCAAGAGTAAGATCTCGGCATGGTTTTCAAGAGGAGGATTCTCTCTGGCTATGTTCCTGAGATGAAGGTGATGCTGTGCGGCTTCAGGTGTGGGAATCTCATCCCTTGCATCCGGCAATTTGTCACACTCTATAAGGGCTGGAAGAAAGAGACCAGAGCATGTTCCTAGGGTGTAGGGTGTAGTTTCTCCCTCTATCCTGAACAGATTAAAGAACTTAGGGCTAGCTAGGGAACGATTACTTTGGTCATCTAGAATAGCATGCATTCTTATGGTCTTCTCTGGTTGTGCAGTAGGAAACACATCCACGAGGCAAATCTTAGCACAAGACTTACCGCACACAAGTCCTTCTCCACATACCTTTGTGCATCTGGGTGTGACCGTAGTGGTTGGTCGGTCGGCACTCTCTCCGCCATGACTCTCCCCGCCTTGCTCGGAATGGGGCTTGTGCCAGCTAACTGGTTCTAGGTTCTGCCTGATTGTCCCGGGTGAACAGCGGACATATGTCCATCACTATTGCTTTCAGAACACTTGACTGGAACCTTAAAGTCTCCGGCGAAATGCTTAGTGGATGCACAGCATCTGAAGCAGATATTATGACTCCTTAGGAACTCCTTACGTTCCTCAAAGGGCTTTGCTATGAAGACACAGTATTTCCTTAAAGGATGTGGTTTATCATGGATAGGGCAATGGTGACCCGGTTCCTTAGGGCTTTCATTTCCATTGTTAGTAGTGGGCACAACCCCAGTCTTTTTGACTGAAATTAGACCTTTAGGTTTTCTCTGTCTGGGACTTAAAGTCTCTTGTCTCTGTTTAGTAGAGCCAAAGATGTTGGTTCCCAAGGTGTTGAATCTCGGATCGTTTTTAGCTCTAGCTAAGTCCTTTATGAACTTACAGAAGAATGAAAATGGTGGAAAGGGAACACGATGTTGCTCCTTGTATTTTGAACCTGTTGTTGCCCATTGGTCTTGAATATTGAGGGGTAATTTTTCCACGATCAGGCCCACACCCTGGGAGGTATCAAGAAAGCTGAGACCTGGTAGCTTAGGGTCTCCCTTGACGATTTCAAACTCAAGAAGAAGGTCGCTTAATTCCTGGAACCCTCAGAGGTCTGTATTGGATAATTCAGGAAAGTCATATAGTCGTTCAAAAAAGGCACGTTCAACTACTTCCGAGCCGCCGTATGTCTGCTCCAATCTTTCCCATGCAAGATGAAGGCCTTTGACTGGTTTGTAGATATGAACGGTTTTGAGTCTCTTAACACAGTTTGACGACCATGGACCTAGCCATCTAATTAATAAATCAAGTTCTTGCATAGGCGGTACACCAAGGGTTTGAACTGTTGTCTTGAAGGTGGCCTTCCAACTTCTATAGTTCTCTGGGCGATCATCAAAGTTAGTAAGGCTAGTACTGATGAGGTCCCTGAGGGTGAGGTACTTAGCGATTTGTGATGCGTCCTTTCTTTCCTGCATCATGGCGATGGGAACTTCTCCCTCGCTGGTGTTGTTGGCACCATCTGATACCCTATGTCTGGGGGTTGGAAGATCGAATGGAGTGGCAGCTGGGTTGAGCGTAAGTGAAGGCTTCACATCTGGTAATGTTGGCGACAGCGTCTTGGTTGCTATGTAACTAGTCTCAGGAGGTTTTAATGTGATTTGATGAGCTTGAAGCGGCTTGGTCGCTAATGGTGCCTAAAATACTGTGTAAGGTGCCAGAGGTTTGAAAGAAAGAGAAATGTCCACTGGACTGGGGTCAACTGTATAGTTATCAGCTGCCTCATTTTCTACTCGCATGAGTTCAGCAGGCTGGTGTGCAGAGCCCAAATCTTCTGGTGCAAATGCACTGACTTTGCTTTGGTCTAGGACGAATTGCAGGGTAGCTTCTTTTTCTTCAGCAGCTTTTTCAAGAACTCTGAGTTCAGCCATGGCTGCTGCTTCATCCCTTTCCTTCTGAAGGACCTCCAACTAAGCTTTATACTTGGCTTTGGTTGCTTGAGCCTGAGCATGTATAGCTGCGTGATAAGCTTGGGATTGGGCTTGTGTCTCTGCGACTTGTGCCTTAATGGCTGCTTCCTTTCTAATGCAGTGAGCTTATACCTTCGCTGCTTCCACTTTAGAGCGTGCCAACACCGATGAGGTACTCAGCGAAGAGTGCTGTGAGCTAGACCCTAGCGATGAGGACTGACCAATAGATTTCGAGGAACGGGATGAAGCCTTGGAGTGCCTTGAAAGGTTAGAATGGCGGGACGCAGTTTCATATTGTTGTGATATCTTGTCCTCTAGCATTGACTTGACTGCCATAAATCTGCTATATCTTTCATCATTAAGTGCAGTGTGGGTCTTTAATTCTAGGACAAATTTCGAGACTTGATAACAGAGAAGAATATTTTTCAGACACTCTTATAACTATCCTAGGTTTTATTCAATTTTGTACACATGGCCATCAATTGATCTTCGTTTTAGCCTGATCCATGTGCTGCATCCATACATTGTTCAGTCTTTTCCAACAAACTAGATAAATGATTGCATACCTCCATTTTGTCGGTTAGAAGGACCTCTTTCATTTTTAATGAGGGCTTAGAAATCTTTCTAGCTGTGTCCTGCATTTCCATCTATAACACAACAGTGACCTCTAGTGGTGGTTCAGTCTTTTAATAGCTTACAGCAGGCAGACGATATTTACCTCAGAAAACGGGCTGAATACAGTTCCTAGCCTGTATAAAACTGAAATTGCTAGAAGCTTCTGCGATCCTATTGAATGCAGTAATAGGCAGTATAAGATATTACCCTCCACTTTAGCATAACAGGAGACAAATGATGATAGCTATTACTTGGAAGAGGAGGAGAATATTCTTTTCTTAGCGGCAGAAGAAGAGTACTAAGACAATTCTTTTACTGTGGCATTTCGAAATGTCAGCTTTATACAATCACGCATCTGTGAGGTGACTTGTTTAATCAGACATTGTCCACTTACAGTTTACTCATCAGACACCCAGGAGTTAATCAAGTAGTGTTTAATCCGGAGATTGTATTACAAGGTATGCAGGGAATCCAGATGGTAAAAGAATTATGCCAACAATATTCTCCTTGATAAGAAAATGAGATTCTCCTCAGATTCTCCTCAGATTCTCCTCAGAATTAGAGCACACACTAACAGCAATTTTTACATTTTTTTTATTTAAAAAAATATTTTAAAACTTTTATTTTTTACACTTATTGTAAGCCTCCCTACAGGACTTTTAGGCCCCATTCACACATCCACAATGTTTGTCCACACCCGTTCCGCAAATCTGTGGAACGGGTGCGGACCCATTTAGTTTGAATGGGGACGTGATGGATGCGGAGAGCATACACTGTGCTCTCCGCATCCGCATTCGCGGAGCGCGCCGCCGATCTTCCGGCCGGCGGCTCCGCAATAATATAGAGCATGTCCTATTCTTGCCCGCAATTGCGGACAAGTATAGGCATCTCTATGGGGCTGGTGGCAAGGTGTGTTGCAGATCCGCAACACACAGCGGACGTGTGAATGGGGCCTAACATGCGATCTGATCGTTTCTCCCATGGACTGCAATGATTCAACATCATTGCTGTGAATATATGCATGTTAAGCAGCCTGTTAATCACCGCCCTGAGTGATATTCTCAGAAATATACCAAGAGAACTGCAGGAACTGAAAGCTGAGCTCTAATTGGCTGCCATGGGCAACTAAGACTGAGTTATTATTCAGTTTGATAAATTTGGCCTATTGTGTCAGAAAGATAGTGTTCACCCTGGAACAGCGAATAGTGACTGCGGAAGGCTATGTGCGAAGCAGATCGATTAACCACCTCACATCCGCCCATAGGATATAAACGTCCTATGTGTGCATGTTTATCTCTGAATGTACTTTATGGAACGTCCATTCAGAGATGGCAGTGGCAGCAGGGCAACCCAGAGAGAAGGCAGGGACAGTTCCCAGTTCCTTCTAGACCGTCTGGGCCGGGAGAGTGCAGGGGCTGTTGGGTCTTCCAAAAACCTCGATCAGCTTTGCACTGAGGCTGTACAGTGCTGTATTCTGCTGTACAACCTCTCTGGGGGGGGGGGGTGTATTTCCCCTGTAACTGGGGCTACTATGTCAGCCCCAGTTACAGGAGAAATCAATAGTGAAAAAAAAAAAAAAGTGAAGTTAAATGTCCCCCAGAGGTCTTGTATGACCTTATGGGGGATGCAAAGTGTAAAATTAAAAATAAAAAAATAAAGTGTTTTTTAAAAAAGTAAAAAAAAGGTTTCACATGTAAAAAAATAAAATTCCCCAATTAAGTAATAAAAAAAAATTTTAAAAATAGAAAAAAATAAATAAAATAGACATATTTGTTATTGCCACGTCCGTAATGACCGGCTCTATAAATATATAACATGATCCAGCCTGTCACCATCAAAATCAAAATAAAAACGGTGTAAAAAAAAAGCAATTTTTGTCACCTTACATCACAAAAAGTGCAACACCAAGTGATCAAAAAGGCGTATGTCCCACAAAATGGTACTAATAAAGTTGTCACCTCATCCTGAAAAAAAATGAGCCCCTACCTAAGAAAATTTCTCTAAAAATAAAAACTATAGCTCACAGAACATGGAGACATTAAAACATCATTTTAATGCTATTATTGTGTAATATTGTGAAATAAAAAAAATATATATTAATATTAGGTATTTACGTGTCCGTAACAACCAGCTCTATAAAAATATCACATTACCTAACCCCACATGTGAACACCATAACATTTTTTAATAAAAACAGTGCAAAAAAAGCCATTTTTTGTCACCTTACATCACAAAAATTGCAGCACCAAGCGATCAAAAATACGTATCCCCCCCAAAAATAGTACCAATCAAACCGTGACCTCATCCCACAAAAAATGAGACAATCTGTCAAAAAATAAAAAAAACTATGACTCCCAGACAATGGAGACACTAAAATATGTTTTTTTGCTTTAAAACTGCTATTATTGTGTTAAAGGGAAATAAATAAAAAAAGTAGATATATTAGGTATCGCTGCATCCGAAACAACCAGCTCTATAAAAATATTACATGAACTAAACCCTCAGATGAACACCATAAACAAAAAAAAAAAAAAACAGTGCTAAAAAAGCCATTTTTTGTCACCTAACATCACATAAAGTTCAACACCAAACAATCAAAAAGGCATATGCCCCCCAAAATAGTTCAAATCAAACCGTCACCTCACCCTGCAAAAAATGAGACCCTAACTAAGACGGAAGTTAGCGGAATTTCATTTTTTTTGGGTGTTTTTTCTCACAAAGTCTCCCTTTCCGCTAACTTGTGACAAAAAGTTAAATCTTTCATGGACTCAATATGCCCCTCAGCGAATACCTTGGGGTGTCTTCTTTCCAAAATGGGTTCACATGTGAGGTTTTTGTACTGCTCTGGCATTTTAGGGTCTACGCAATCATTACATGTATGGCCAGCATTAGGAGTTTCTGCTATTCTCCTTATATGGAGCATACGGGAGATTTTTTTTTCCGTTCAGCCTCTGGGCTGAAAGAAAAATGAACGGCACAGATTTCTTCATTCGCATCGATTAATGTGGATGAAGAAATCTCTGCCAAAAAAATGCAAAAAAAAAAAAAGAGGGGCCTGGCGATTGCCAGGACATAGGGGCACCGCCCAAACATCCATACCCACTTCAGCTCCTATGTCCTGGCAAACGTGATTTCTCCATTCACATCGATCAATCGATCGTTGTGGAGGAAGACATCTTTGCCAGATTTTTGATACAAAGTGTTTGCCAAAGCATATGAACTCCAACACCTCTCCTCAGCTCATATGCCTGGGCAAACGTACCTGTACTGCGGAGAAAAAATCTTGTCCTGCAGCGCCGCATACACCGACTTCCCATGTAAACTGACAGCAGTGCAATGCTTCTCTCAGAATGCACATAAGTGCTGCAGCGTTTTCGTCGGTTGGTCCAGCTGGAAAATAAAGGGTGGTTAGTAAAAAAAAAAAAAATGAAGAAAAAACAAGCAGCAGGCTCATAAATTTGAACATTACGACTTTATAAACCTGAACATCATAAAACTTTTAAAACCTAAACTAACTCAAAATTTCTTTTTCTTGCTACCTGTTTAATTTTTTTTCTTTTAACTCTTTATTTTCCTAGCAGAAACCTCTCCTCTCCCATAGGACAATGTGTAAAGTGTAAATCACACAGAGATGGTGCGAAGTACATTATGCACTTTATCCCAAGTGAAAGGAGACGTTTCTATCGTTTCACATAGCTGCAGTAGCACACTAGCTGTGTGTTAGAGTCTCTCAAAACCTAGTATCCTGAGAGACCCTTATGTAAAAACTACCTGTGTCCTGCGGTCCCTACGTCCCTAAGTGTACCTGAGTGTGGTACTTCCGGAAACACTCCCCTAGGCATAGAGCAGGGTGGTCAGGACAGTCAGAACAGAAATAGCGGGTGTCACGCCTTATTCCACTCCTGCTACAGACACAACATCTTTTTCAGGGTGGCGGTTGGGTTGAGGTACCAGCAACAACACTGGGGAAGTGTCGCTCGTGTAGACGGCTCACTACACTGGGGTTTGGGGCCATGGAACCTCCTGGATACAGGAGGTTCTCGATGATCTCTTTACTGAAATTTGAGAAAGGATCCTGTTCTCCCAGCCTTACTGTAGAGAACAAAACTACTGTACATAGCCAATTGAATAAGATATACAGACACCTTCTTATACCAGCGTCTGGTCTTTCGGTAAAGCAAATATGGGGCCAACATCTGGTCATTGAAATCCACCCCTCCCATGAGCAAATTATAGTCATGGACCGAGAGGGGCTTTTCAATGACACTGGTTGCCCGTTCAATTTGGATCGTCGTGTCTGCGTGAATGGAGGAGAGCATGTAAACATCACGCTTGTCTCTCTATTTCACCGCGAGCAGTTCTTCGTTACACAAGGCAGCCCTCTCCCCCCTTGCAAGATGGGTGGTAACGAGCCGTTGGGGGAAGCCCCAGCGACTAGGTTGCACGGTGCAACAGCAGCCAATCTGTTCTAGGAACAAATGCCTGAAGAGGGGCACACCAAGTCTCAGACTGTCTTCCCACTGCTCCCCAGGTAGTCAGGGCAACCGACCGGCACCAGGGTCTGATCTTTACCCTCATAGACACGAAATTTGGGGGTATAGCCTGTGGCCCTTTCACAGAGCTTATACAATTTGACCCCATACCGTGCGCGCTTGCTTGGGATGTATTGTTTGAAGCAAAGGCGCCCGGTAAAATGTATTAGGGACTCGTCTACGCAGATGTTTTGCTCAGGGGTATACAAATCTGCAAATTTGGTGTTGAAGTGGTCTATGAGGGGCCGAATTTTGTGGAGCCGGTCAAAAGCTGGGTGGCCTCTGGGACGAGAGGTGGTGTTGTCACTAAAGTGCAGGAAACGCAGGATGGTCTCAAATCGTGTCCTGGACATGGCAGCAGAGTACATGGGCATGTGATGAATTGGGTTTGTGGACCAATATGAACTCAATTCATTTTTTTTTTGTCAGGCCCATGTTGAGGAGAAGGCCCAGAAAAGTTTTAAATTCGGAAACTTGGACCGGTTTCCACCGGAAAGGCTGGGCATAGAAGCTTCTATAAATTAAGTGGCATACTGGTTTGTTTCTGCCACGACTAGGTCAAAGAGTTCCGCAGTGAAGAACAGCTCAAAAAACCCCAGTGCCGATCTGAGCTGTCTCCACCCGAACTCCTTACTGGGTGTTGAAAGGGGGAACTAATGGTGCGGCTGAATATGGGGGCTGCCAATCAGGGTTTTCCGGCACCTCAGGGACTTTAAGGGCTCTACGGGCCTGTCTGCGCGGTGGCTGCGACGGGGGAACTACTGCACGTACCACCGTACCAGCTTCAACTGCCCTTCTGGTGCTCGCCACTTCACCATGTTCTACGGCAGTGCTAGTACTAGGTCCAGGATGGGCTGCGCTGCTGGTGTATGCCTCACCACATAATCCCACAGAGCCAGCCCCACTCTGCTGCCCTTGAAACGGATCCTGCGCAACCTGTGGTCTAGCGACATGGGGCCGGGTACGCCTGGTGGTATCAGGGACCTCAACCTCCTCATCCGAACTTTGGGTCAGACTGCCGCTGCTTTCTACAGGTTCATATTCTGACCCGCTCGATTCGTCAGATGAGGGTTCCCATTCCTCATCCGACTGGGTCAGAATCCTGTAGGCCTCTCCAGACGAATACCCCTTATTTGACATTTGGACAACTAAATTTAGGGGGTATTCCCTGAGACTACCCAAGAAAAAAAGCAAGCCTGTCGTACAAATGGGAAGCTAGCGAAGTACAGAAAGCCACTGCGATTGATAAAAAATATCAAAACTGATTTTTTTATCGCCGCAGCGCTTGTGAAGTGATTGTGCAGTGATAAAAAAATAATAATAATTTTTGTCACTGCGGCGGGGCGGGCGTGGGTGAAAACACGTTCAGAAATAAAAAAGTATTCAATGGCTCTCCCTTCAGATAATATGGAGTGGGTGCTCACTCTCAGGTAGGCAACACCCTTGCCTTAAATGGGTTCAGACAGAATAGAAAGTGATGAGAGGGCACTCCTATATTTGGTTTTAATTGGTTCGTAGTTTATTTTATAGACCTGTAAATATTATTAAAAAATTACTAAAAAATCACATTAATTCAAATAACATTCCATAAAATTGTTACAATAAAGTTGGTAACCAGCTATTTAAAATTCACCCTGGGTGGGTGAAAACACGTGTGGGCGACCGATCAGGGCTGATCGGGCAAACACTGCGTTTTGGGTGGGGGGCGAACTAAGGTGACACTAATGCTATTATAGATCTGACTGTAATCAGTTCTGATCACTTACAGATACTATAAAAGTACAAATGCTGATTAGCGCTACGCTAATCAGCGAATCAGTGACTGCGGTGCGGTGGGCTGGGCGCTAACGGAAGCTAACTACCTACAAAAGTGGCCTAAACTAACCTAAACCTAGCAGTCAATACTGGTGAAAAAAAATAAAGTGACAGTTTGCACTGATCACTTTTTTTCCTTTCACTAGTGATTGACAGGTGATTGATAGGGGGTGATCAAGGGGTTAATTGGGGTGATGGGGGGTGATCTGGGCCTGTGTGTCTGGTGTTTGGTGTACTCACTGTCACATGTGCTCTGTGCTGGGTCCAACCGATGAAAAGGACCCAGCACAGAGCACAGAAGCCATTTAATGGCCCGCGGGTCAACGAGGAATAACTGGGCCGCCGAGGCAGTCCAGAGAAGGTTAAAAAGATGATTTGGGAAATTTTCTTTTATTTTTCTTTTGCATCTAAAATTCTAAGCCTTCTAACGTTCTAAAAAATAAAATGACATTTACAAAATGATGCTAACATAAAGTAGACATATGGGAATGTTAAGTAATAAATATTTTATGAGGTATCACTTTCTGTTTTAAAAGCAGAGAAATTGAAATTTAGAAATGTGCTAATTTTTCATCATTTTTGGTAAATTTGGGATTATTTTATAAATAAAGGTGAAAAATATCGACTCAAATTTACCACTGTCATGAAGTACAAAGTGTCATGAGAAAACAGTCTCAGAATGGCTTGGATAAGTAAAAGCGTTATTACCACATAAAGTGACACATGTCAGATTTGCAAAATTTGGCCTGGTCAGGAAGGGGGTAAATGGCCCGGATGTGAAGTGGTTAAGGAAACACAAGAGCTTTGCTGACAAGTACCCAGGAAGAAAACCACTAACTAAACACTGTATTCAGAGTGTCATTCAGAAATGGCATCAAACATAAAGAAACCGAGGCCTCCATTAATCCGGACAGCTGAAGTTGTGCATGAAATTTAGCGGCAAATAGCAAGTAATCCCCAAAAGTCAACTTAAAGACTGTCTCAGCAAGTTGGTGCATCACGAATGACGTGTCAGTTAGTGCTGAAATCTCTGACCCTGAAACCTCATCGAATAAGGTGTGTGAAGGAACTGAAAGAGTCTGACAAGGCTAAACACGTCAATTGCTGGATTTGGTTGCTGACTATGATTACTGACAGACATTCGGACCCATTGCTGTACTTCATGACGGACGAAGCTTGGTGTCATTTATCAGGTCACGTAAATTCTCAGAATATGAGGTACTGGTTCGCTGAAAATCCCCATTTCATAACCAGAAGAAAAATTGTCCTGCAACATGGGGTAACATGCCGCACCTGATGGAACTCACTGGATGGATTCCTGAATAGAGTTGAGCGGACACCTGGAAGTTCGGGTTCGACGGGTTCGGCCGAACTTCACAAAAAAGCTCGGGTTCGGGATCTGAACTTAACCCGAACTTGAGCCCGAACCCCATTAAAGTTAATTGGGACCCAAACTTTTGGGCACTAAAATGGCTGTAAAAAAGTAATGGAAAGGGCTAAAGGGCTTCAAAAGGCAGAAAAATCTGGGTAAGTGCCCTGCAAACAAATGTGGATAGGGAAATTACTTAAAATAAAATAAATTAAAAATAAAAATCTTGATCTAGGAGGAGGAAATGGATGTGGAGTAGGAGGTTGAGGAGGCGTCAGGTGGGAATGCCATCAGCAGCTCGTCTACCAGCGTGCGTTTGTAGTCAAGCATCTTTCGTTTATTAACAGACATTTTACCAAATTTGGTTCCCTGTCAACAATGTACAGCAAGGGTTTTTAACCGGCAAAACGGGGCGCCTGGCACCCAGGCAGAGGAGGGGTTAATTCATGGCAAAACGGGGTTCATGTCGCCCACAAATGGAACAGGCGATTTTTAGAAATGTAGGCCCCTGGCACCCAGGCAGAGCACGGGTTTCTTCATGGCAAAACGGGGTTCATGTCAACCACCAATGAAACAGGCGATTTTTAGAAATATAGGCCCTGGCACCCAGGCAGAGGAGGGGTTAATTCACTGCAAAACGGGGTTCATGTCACCCACCAATGGAACAGACGATTTTTAGAAATCTAGGCCCCTGGCACCCAGGCAGAGGAGGGGTTTATTTATGGCAAAACGGGCGTCATGTCACCCACCAATGGAACAGGTGATTTTTAGAAATGTAGGCCCCTGGCATCCAGGCAGAGGAGGGGTTTATTCACGGCAAAAATGGTAATATTGCACCCAACAATTTAAAGGAAGATTTTTCAAATTTGCGGTCCCTGCCACCTATGCAGAGCAAGGGTTTTTACCCGGCAAAAATGGTAATATTTAACCCAACAATTTAAAAGAAGATTCTCCGCATTTTCAGTCACTGTCACCTATGCAGAGCAGGGGTTTGTACCCGGCAAAAATAGTAATTTTGCACCCAACAATTTAAAAGATTTTTCTAATTTTTGGTCCCTGTCACCTATTCAAAGCAGGGATACTTGACAGCAAAGAATTGGAATATGTCAACCCCTGAACTCCCAGACGGATTAACTATATTATTGTCCCCGGCACATATGCAGCGCAGGCCGCAAAGGTAATTCCTGGCCTTAAAAAATATGATTTTTTCACCATCCATGAATAACATGGATTTAAGTGGTATATTTTGGGGTGCAGGATCTCATCGTTCTCAACATCATCTTCCACCCAGTCTTCAACCCTGCCCTCTTTGTCGGTCTGCACACCGCAGAAGGCCGCAGCAGTTTGCACCTGTGTTTCGTCATCATCAGAGACGTGCTGCGGTGGTCTTCCCATGTCCTCATCCTCAAACCTAAGTGGTTGGGCATCCGGGCACTCAATCTCTTCCACTTCTGAGGCAGGGCTATGGTTATGGCTCTGGGAAACTCTGCCAGCAGAGTCATCAAAAAGCATAGGAGACTTCTACATGACTTGGGGCTCAGATTGCTTGGCTGATTTGCAAGGGGGTGAGGTGCAAGAGAGATGACCATGGGCTGCAGGTGCCAACTCTGCGCTTTCAGCAGGGGACCGGGTGTGAGACAACGTGAAGGAACAGGAGGCACTGTCAGCCACCCAATCTACTATCGCCTGTACATGTTCTGGACTCACCATTCGTAGAGCGGCATTCGGGCCTACCAAATAACGCTGCAGGTTCTGTCGCCTACTCGCACCTGAGGAAGGTGTTTAACTTGGACCTGTAGTTAGCGCTGAACGGCCAAGTCCTCTCCGAGCAACAGGAGCTCCACCAACACCACCACGACCATGTCCACATCCCTTATTTGATGTTCTTCTCATTATTTGCGTTCACCCACCAAACTAACAGATGGTTTATCTCCGGTGTCAATTTAACTGCCAATAGTCAACAATTAAGTTCACTAACAGTAAGGCAGTGTCCGTGTCATAAACAGAATGCATTACTTTAGGTCCCACAACGGTGTAATGGAGCAATTCAATACAATTACTTCGCTATCACCAAAAATTTTCAAAACAACAATGTAACAGCAGAAGTTAACGGTTTAATTTGACTGTCAGAAATGCAGTGTACACTGCAAATGTGCTATCTACCACAAAACCAGTGTGTATGCAACCAACTATGAAAATGCGGAGTTCAAAAGGTTACTTAAAATGACTGAAATACAGGGTAGGCCTCAGATCGGCTATGTAGCACAAAACCAGTGTTTATTGCAACAAACTACAGGAATGCAGTATGTCACTGCTAAATTTTAAAATACGTTTTTGTGCGCTGTATGCAAAACTGCTCCGTGGAACAACAATACAAGTTTATTTTCCCCAAATACACAAATTCTGTATGCAGGGGCGTACATAGAATTCACTGGGCCCCATAGCAGGAATCTGAATTGGGCCCCCATGATCCTTCCCAAGCTCCTGACTACCCATTCCTGGTCCCTTCAACCTTCTACCCCAGCCCCTACCCTGTGACGGTGCCTTAAGTAGGTACATTGGTGCTACATTACAGATTATTACTGATTTCGATTTTTTGATAACCTGGGGTATGCTCGCAAAACACATAGGGTGACATTCATAGGTATAATGTACTATATAGCACTACCGTCCAAGCCCGCGTTCACATTACTGTTAATTTTCCGTTCTTCTTATGTTTCAGAAGAAACAAAAAAATATATAAAATAACAGATCCTGTATTTTAAGCATCCCTTATGCTCAAGTTATGCACATTTTGCATCCGTTTTAGCCATGTCCATCTGAGATACGTTATTTTAGACAAAAAAAAATACTTTGTGTAGAACAAAAAAAACAGATCTCAGACGGAAATGGCTAAAGAGGATGCAAAATGTGCATAACTGAGCATAATGAATGCCTTAAGTACAGGATCAGAACAGTGATGTGAACGTGGCCTAAGGGTACTTTGCCGTGCACTTGAGAAAGTAGAATCGGAGCAAGCATAGAGATAAAAATAAATAAATATTAATATTCTAAAAAACAAATATATTCGATATAGTCCTATATATTCGTTATCTTGAATATTCGTTGTTTTTTGCCATCTGAACACGATTCCTCTCTGCTTCTTGGTTGTGGGCCAATGAGTCAACTTAAGCAGGGAGGAATCATGACTTTAGATGGAAAAAATGACGAATATTTTAAAAAACTAATATATAGCACTATATCGAATATACTTGTTTTTTAGAATTTTCTTTTTTTTTTTTTTCAATCTCTACGCTTGCTCCCCTTCTACATACTCCTCCCCGACTAGCGTCCTCGTCACCATGGGAACGCCTGGGGGTTAGAATATACTACCGGATCTGAGCTTTCACTCATCGTGTGTGTGTTAAAGGGTTTCTGTCACCAGATTTGGGCATGATAAGCTGTCTGACATGTGCCAATGTCAGACCATCCTTATAATGTAAATCATATGCCCCTGTGACCTTTTAGAAGGCTAAAAAACGTCTTTATATTATATTATATGCAAATTAGCCTCTAGAAGCAGGGAGGGCATTGCCCCTGCTCCTAGAGGCTCCGTGTTCCCACCTGCGGCCACGCCCCTCTTCTTGTGATTGACAGGCCGGGCAGCACAGCTCTGCTGCCTCCGGCACTCTTTGCCTTCCGAAATCACGCGCCTGCGCCGTCTGCTTGTGTATTCGGCGCAGGCGCAGTGAGCTGAGGACTGCAGGCAAACGTGCTCTGTGGTTCGACATTACGGGTTTATTAACCCAACTACAGAAATGCAGTATGTCACCCCAAAAATTTTAAAATAGGTTTTTCAGCGGTGTATGCAAACGTGCTCTGTGGAACGACAGTATGGGTTTATTCTACCAACTACAGAAATGCCCTATGTCATGGCAAAATTTTAAAATAGGTTTTTCAGCGGTGTATGCAAACGTGCTCTGTGGTACGACAGTACAGGTTTATTACAGAAACTACAGAAATGCACTATGTCACCCCAAAATTATAAAATAGGTAATGTAGGGAGACTTGACCTGCCAGAAAAAAGGAATTTTTCCTCCACTGAGCTACCAAAAAATAATTAGACTGATGTCCCTGGCAGGCTGGCATACATGCAGGTCACATGCAGTTCCAAGGACACTGCAGTTTCTAAAATAACCGCCGACCCCCACCTCAGTAACAGATGGATTAAAAAATTTTGCAGTATCACTGGGCTCGGTGCTGGGTAGAAATATGTAGCATAGCACCCTCAATAATTGCTGTAGTTTGAAGAGTTAACACCACCAAGTTCAACAGATTTGTTCCCTAATCTGTCCCTCACAGCAGCAGCAGCAGGATCCTATCCCTACACTGAGAAGAGCAGAGTGACGTGCGGCGCTACATGACTCCAGCTTATATAGAGGCAGGGTCACATGCTGCTCTTGGCCAATCACAGCCATTCCATTAGTAGGCATGGCTGTGATGGCTTCTTAGGGCAAAGTAGTGAAACACTTGTTGATTAGCTGCCATGCAGCCTTTCAAAAAGTGGGAAGAAATCGCCGAACAACGAACCCGAACCCAAACTTTTACAGAAATGTTCGGGTCCGGGTGTAAAAAAACGTAATGTTCGTTATGAACTCGAACTTTACAGTTCGGGTTCGTTCAACCCAAATTCATGAACTGTTTATGAAGGAGCGAACTGTGACCGAGAGGTTATGGCCTCCACATTCCCCAGACTTGTCCACATGAGATTTTTATCTGTTTGGAATTTTAAAACAGAAAGTGTCCGCTAACAATCCACATCCCCTGGAAGAACTCAAGGAGAACATCACAAATAGGCTTGAGCAAATCGACCTTGCATAGAGAAGCATATTAAGCATCAGGGGGGCTTAAAATGGGACATGGTGTAGGTAAACCAGTCCAGCAAAATCTGCCTCCCAAAAACCACACAGTGCTCCTTTCCCTCTCTGCCCTGCTGCGTGGCCATAGAGTAGTTTACAGCCACATATGGGGTGTTTCTGCAAACTACAGAATCAGGGCTATAAAAATTGGGTTTTGTTTGGCTGTTAACCCTTGCTTAGATACTGGAAAAAATGGATTAAAATGGAAAATTTGGGGAAAAAATCTAAATTGTGAAATTTTAGCCTCATTTGCCATTAACTCTTGTGAAACACCTAAAGGGTTAACGACGTTTGTAAAATCAGTTTTGAATACCTTGAGGGGTGTAGTTTTTAGAATAGGGTCATTTTTGGGTGGTTTCTATTATGTAAGCCACACAAAGTAACTTCAAACCTGAACTGGTCCCTAAAAAGTGGATTTTTGAAAATTTCTGAAAATTTTCAAGATTTGCTTCTAAACTTCTAAGCTTTGTAACGTCCCCAAAAATTAAATGGCTAGAAATAGAGAAATTGAAACCTGGAAAATTGCTAATTTTTTTGACTTCATTTTACTAGTGTCATGAAGTACAATATGTGACGAAAAAACAATCTCAGAATGGCCTGCATAAGTAAAAGCATTTAAAAGTTATCACCACATAAAGTGACACTGGTTAGATTTGCAAAAAATGGCCGAGTCCTTAAGGTGAAATATGACTGTGTCCTTAAGGGGTTAACTGCAAATGTGTCAGAAATTCAACAAGATGCAGATGGCGATATATTAGACCATCCTTTAATTGTATCCACGTAGAAGAAGATTGTGAAAAAAGCGGCACTCACCAAGGATGTCTTCATATAAACACTTTATTCGCCATCAACGCGGCATAAGAAGTAAAATAAGGGCGAGCGGGTGGACGCGAACTTGCAGGTGGTCAATGCGGGACGGCCGTTTCGTGCTTGAGATTGCGCATCATCTCACCGCTATTAGCAGGCGTGATGATGCGCAATTTCAAGCGCGAAACGGCTGCCCCGCATTGACCACCTGCAAGTTCGCGTCCACCCGCTCGCCCTTATTTTACTTCTTATCCCGTGTTGATGGCGAATAAAGTGTTTATATGAAGACATCCTTGGTGAGTGCCGCTTTTTTCACAATCTTCTTCTACGTGGATACAATTCAGTACTGAGTCTGGTAATCGGCAGAGCACCACCTTATGGGATACACCGCAGCTGGAGGAGCTACTATTTGGGGATAGGTGTGAACTGTTGTCTATAAAGGAGTGCAGGGCAGTGCCGCGGGCAAATTGTTCTATCCATTTAAGACCATCCTTTAATACTGAGTCACATAAATTCTATATATCAACTAAAACATTTACCGAGATTGTGTCATCAGTTCAACAGGATGCAGACAGTTATTTTAGACTGCCCTTTAATACTGAGGCACAGTAATTGTATATATCAACTAAAGATTAGTAGGGATTGTGCCAGCAGCTGAACAAGATGCATGCAACGGTATATTAGCCACACTTTAATACTGAGCTACAGTAATTCTATACATAACATAAGAGATTAATAGGGATTACGTCAGCTGTTGAACAAAATGCACGTGGTGATATATTAGACCTCCCTTTAATACTGAGGCTCAAAATTACTACATATAAAATTAGAGAATAATTGAGATTGTGTCAGCAGTTCAGCAACTTGCAGGCGGTGATATATTAGACCAATCTTTAATACTGAGGCACAGTAATTCTATATATATGAAATTAGATCTTAATAGGGATTGTGTCAGCAGTTCAATAGGATGCAGACAGCGACATATTAGACTGCCCTTTAATACTGTGGCACAGTGTTTAATAATATAAAATATATAAAATAAAGACATTAACTGCAAATGTGTCAGCCTTTGAACAAGATGCACGTGGGGATATAATAGACCGACCTTTAATACTGAGGCACAGTAATTCTATGTGTCAAATTAAATATTAACTGTGAATGTGTCAGCAGTTCAACAGGATGCAGGCAGCAATATATTAGAATGCCCTTTAATACTGAGGCTCAGTAATACTACATACAAAATTATAGAATAATGGGGATTGAGTCAGCAGTTCAACAAAATGCAGACGGTGATATTTTAGACCAATCTTTAATACTGTAGCACAGTAATTCAATATATAAAATAAGAGATTAACTGCGAATGTGCCAGTGGTTCAACAAGATGCAGACTGTGATATGTTAGACCGCCCTTTAATAGTGAGACACAGTAATACCACTCAACCTGCACTGTTCCTGCAGTCTCCCTATCCTCTCCCTAAAGTACCTAAAAACTCTCCCTACGATCTCCTTACACTGTCCCTGCACTATCCTATCCACTCTCCCTATCCAATATAGTAATTCTATATATAAAATAAGAGATTAACAGGAATTTCTTCAGAAGTTGAACAAGATGCATGTGGTGATATATTAGACTGCCCTTTAATACTGAGGCACCTTAATACTACATATACAATTAAAGAATAATGGGGATTGTGTCAGCAGCTCAACAAAATGCAGACGGTGATATATTAAACCAATCTTTAATACTGTAGCACAGTGATTCTATATATAAAAAAGAGATTAACTGCGAATGTGTCAGCAGTTCAACAAGATGCGGATGGCGATATATTAGACTGCCCTTTAATACTGCGGCACAGTGATTCTATATATAAAATAAGAGATTAACTGCAAATGTGCCAGCGGTTCAACAAGATGCAGATGGTGATATGTTATACCACCCTTTAAAGAGGACCTTTCATCGGTCCAAAGTTTGTTAGTGAAAGGTATGTACAAGCAGAGCGGCACCCAGGGATGTCCCTGCACTTGCTTGTATCCCTGGGTGTCGCTCCGTTCGCCTGCTGTAGCCCCCGGTACCGGCACACGCGCTGATGCTAATTTTGCCTTGGGCAGAGACATCCTCTTTTGCCCTGGCGTCTCCTTCTCCCAGGCTGGAGCGCTGGCCAATCGCAGTGATCAGCTCATATCCTTGGACCGGTGAAAGGTCCTCTTTAATACTGAGGTAATACCACTCAACCTTCACTGTCCCTGCAGTCTCCCTATGCTCTCCCTAAAGTACCTAAAAACTCTCGCTATGATCTCTCTACACTGTCCCTGCACTCATCCTATCTAATATTCTACAATTAAAAGATTTCTGCAACACTGTCCCTAGCGCATAAGTGCTTTTTATGTCTCTCCCTATGCTCAAGTCACAGTGAAATGGCAGAGACCGTGTTGTATTACCATGTGGCTTACCACTTAAAATGTCCTCTAATAGTCCATTAGTACTAAATGAAGACATGTACTAAATAGCACCAGGGTGGGAAACCATGCTAGACCATACTTGTATAACTAAGACCCTTTCCTTTCTTAATAGACTCCAGAAAACATCATTATTAAAAGAGAGCTTATTCAACAAAACACCAAAACTGGAATCATATCCATGTCTCATAAACTGCCTGATCTTGTAAGGTGAGAAACAAAAACATAGAAATAGAGGGCAGCATCCTCTAAATATATATACTTATTATGAGAGCAATGATGAAAGTAATTTCAATATTTTCCTGTATTCTTTATAGTTTTGGACTATGGACCATATCAGCAAAGTTCGAAGACACTTTGATGCAGAATTATACCACACAATTTGAAGTGAAACAATATGGTAAGAACAGGATAAAGAACAAAGCAGGAACCTCGGGGTTATCTTGTTCCTGTTCTCTGATTTGTGTGTGGTCTTCTGCTTTGAACATTTGATAAAATGGCTCTCCCAAAATAAGCTGATCATGATATGTTCTATTATTTGAATTATAAGTGGTTAGCTCTAATTTGCAGGAGATCCTGGTAATGTGTGTTCAATTTCCCTTCAGCCCCACTAAACAGGAAGTGAAACAACACATGGTGCCTATTAAAACTCTCAGGCTCTGCGAGTAATGAGTAAGTGAAGTGAGCCGGTGCCTTTAGAAGAGAGATGCGCTTTGTGCAGTGGTCAGGTCTGGATTGGTCCATATTCTGCACTGGGTCCCCCAAACACCATGGAGGACATGGGCTGCTAAGCTATGGTGCAACCCAATGGAAAATAAGTCCAGAGATTCATAGTTTGTAGTAAACCAGTGTGCTTCTTTACTTGAGTAACTCCCGTGCAAAACAATACAGGCAATGCACTGAGCTGGCTTCACCAGTCTCATTCCTGGCAGAAGAAGGTTCTGTGCTGAGAAAAGGCCCGAGTTAGCTGTCCCCCTCTCTGTCTCCGAAGGCTGGTGCCTTGGTCAAAGGGCTGGTGGCTCAGGGTCTGTGGCTCAGTCATACTTATGAAAAAATAGACAATGCAGCAGCACTCTGCAAACCAAATAAAGTACAATAATGCCATAGTTATAGAAGATATTCTGGTGCTAATGCTACGCTTATTTTGTAAATTTGAGATTCTTGGCAAATACATTTTGTACAAAATTATTTGGGCCCGTCTGCCAAACGTCAAAGCACCAAAAATGGTAAAAAGCAGAGTGGACCCAGCATGCATGTGGAACCTGCACTCCCTGAATTTTATGGTGGCCATTAAGGCAAATAACAGGTAGGATTTAGTGCAGAGTTCCTGTCTTATAGAGATCGCCTTAATGATACTGTCATAAACAAGGGAGTAGGGAAGAGGAAGTGCACCCACTAGCTGCCACCCACGCCTCTGTCCATGCCTACTTACACTACCCATCCTAGGCAACGGGGCGTAACTGGGCGACAGTCCCTAACCTCTATAAGTGCAAAGAGTCAGAGCGGACAGAGACAGAATATAGCCAGGCAGAGGCAGTAGGAGGGAACCCTGCAGATGGATCCGAAGTCACGTATAGTGTCAGGAGCAATACAGAAATGCCAGACATAAACACTAACGTAAGCGAACAGGGGTAACAAGTACGGTAAACAAACACACCAAGGGTCAAACCAGGATATCACGTCAGTACACAAGGAATAGCAAGGACGAGTCAGAGTACAAGCCGAGGGTCAAACCTGGAGGTCACGTCAGTACACGAGGGCAGGCGAGGCCGGGTCAGAAACAAAGCCAAGGGTCAAAATCTAGAGTAGCAGAAGCACTGAGTAGTAGCAGTTAGGCACAGGACAAAATCGCAGGCAACCTGTTACATGACTTGATGATAAGTCTTTTTCTTTGCATTGCTTAATCCTGTTTTTCCTGAACTGCACACCACATGGTTAGATGTGGTATTGCAAGATTGACTTTTACATGGATGTAAAACTGTCCTAATTTCATGTTCCTTTTTACATTTATTGCAGTTCTACCAAGATTTGAAATAAAAGTGACTGCATCTCATAAATTTTTCTACATTAACGACAAAGAACTAAGGGTGGACATAGAGGCAACGTGAGTAGAAGCATTTTGGTCATGTTGAGTTTTCATCTGCTCTAGACATGTTTCGGGTACTTTTCTATGAGCTCCAACTGTTGGTGACATCTGTGGAGGAGATATTAATGTAACTGGTAATAAAAAATGTTTTATCTCATCAGCTATCTCTATGGTGAACATTTTAAAGGAAAATCCTTTGTGGTCTTTGGACTCAAGAGAGACAATAAGAAGAAAAGTTTACCAGATACTCTGAGGATAGTAGATGTAATGATATATATATATTTTTTTTCATTATTTTTAACATAGCCTCCCCTTTAACCGTGGAAGAGGTAGAAGAGTAATGTTGAGCTGGACAATGCTCTTCCTCCATGGATATTTTTCAATACTTGATGTCCAGCAAGGGTCTGTGCTTTCTACTTTGGTTTTCTGCCCTATTCAGGAGGATACATAAATCTATGACATACCTGACTACCATTGTTATCTTTAGTTTATAGGCTCTGTCTGGAACTTTAGATTTAAGACACAGACCATGGACAAGAATGGCACTATATCCAGAAAAAAAAACAAATAGTCCCTTTCTTATAATCTCATACAAGTTGAAAGGAGTTTTCTCCTCAGGGAGAACCCCATCTAGATTGGAGGCACCACGGTCATTAGCTCATCACCACAAGTTAAGTTCCTAACTCCCCTGGCAAACAACTGATTTTACTTGGGTAAAGTCACTGCAAGATACAAATCTAGCATTACGTGTAGAGATGAGCGAAGTTTTCAAAAATTCGATTAGGTTTCTCCCAAAAATTTGCTTCTACTCACGAAGCGCGTTACATCAGATCTATCGTGGCCTGCAGTTAAACTTTTGGGGGAACGCATCTCTGTGTGCATCACTGTGCATTGCAGCAACATGCATAGCTAGTCCTTTCTGGTAGCTAAATAGTTACTGTGTGTCAGAATGACAGGCACGTCACATATATGGACGTGCGCATCATCGTGCTGGCCACAAACTGTCCTTGCTAACCCGTAGCCGAACCCAAAGAAAAGCATACAGAATCCTTTAATAAAGAAAAAACAAAACAAAAAGACTGCGCCCCTGCAGGTGTCCCAGTGAATCTTTAGTGGAACAAAATAAGGTCATGGAGGCAGCGCCAAGTAGCGGATCCTGTAGTTTGAGACATCACATGGGCAAAAGAAAGGGGCCATTCTTCATGATGTTCTGTTGTGGCAGCACACTACAGTCAGATCAGTACTGCAAGAATGATCTAGCCTGTTGCATCAGACACCAGTATCTGGAAATCCTGGTTGATTCAGGCCTGATTCATTTTTTATAAAGGCTAGTCTTTCAACATTTTGTGTTGAAACTAGGCGAATTCTCTTTGGGGTAACTATACCACTCACTGCACTAAACACTCGCTCCAATGCCACACTACTGGCCGGGCAGGAAAACTTGCTAAGGCCAAATTCGGCCCGTTGTGGCCACAATTCGAATTTGGCTGCCTAGTAGTCCAGGGAATCTTGGATCTGGGATAACAGGGTGGAGTCAAAGTATGCCACCACCTGCTTGTGCAGGTTCTGCTCCATGTCCTGCTGCTGGTGGGTGGTTTCTTCACTAGGAGGGTGAAGAAAAGTGCTTATTAGAGACTCACAACTTAAGTTTCTGCTGATGGAGCTGGTGTTCCTCCTGCCCCCCATCCCCCTCCAGCAGCCATGGCAATCGAGCTTGAGCTCAGAGATTCCCCTGGTTAGACCTTCATGAGGATGGACGATGGCTCATGTAGGCAGAGACGAACCGACTACAAAGGATGTCTCAATAGTAGTTCAGTTTTTTATCCCTCTCAGAAGGTGTAAACAAGGCCCCCATTCTGGACTGGCATTGAGGGTGTAACATTGTGGAGAGCCAGTAGTCATCCCTCCGAATGATGATAATGTGGCTGTCACTACACAAGCAACTCAGCATGCATCTAGCCATTTGCGCAAAGGACTCGGAGTGACTGCCTGCCTCCATCTCCACTGCATACTGCCACGGCCTGTCAGTGTCATTTATGTCATCTTCATCATCTTTCTCTAGCATCTCATGATTCTCCTTCTCCTCTCCTGTCACTTGGGCAGATAAACCACCTAGTTCTGTATTGAATTCCTGGGCGTTTATGTCTTCCTCCTCGTCCTCCTGTGCCAGTTCAGCCTCTGCAGGGCTCCGGTGGTCGTAAGATGTAGGTGCCACGTCTTCTAATAATCCCATAAACCTGGCGACTGACAAATAAAGTGGCCTCCTTAAAGGGCCAGAGAAAATGGCAGGTGTCACACATGAACTGCCACTGTCTAACATGAAAGTTACACCGTGGAATAGTCCTGTCTGCCTGCATCATCAAGAAATCAGTCATGGGTTTCCTCTGCTCATGCTGTTGGTCCAATATGTGGAGCGTGAAGTTCCAACTTGTGGAAACGTCGCATATGAGGCAATGTAGGGGAACACCATTCTGCCTTTTCAGCTCAAGGAGGGCATGTTTTGCATTTTAAGAATGGCTGAAGTGAATGCACAGCTTTCTTGACATTTTCAAGATATCTTGCAGTTGGGTGGAAAACTTCACGAACTGGATGGCAATCAGATTGAAGACGTGAGCCATGCTGGGCACATGGATCAACCTTCCCTGATGCAGCGCAGACAGAATGTTCTTCCAGTTTTTGGTGACTAGAGTTGAGCGAACCCGAACTGTATAGTTCGGATTCGTACCAAATTTTGGGGTGTTTGGGACACGGACCCAAACTCCTACATTTACGTAAAAGTTCGGGTTCGGTGTTCGGCGATTTCTATGACTTATTGGCGCTTTTTGAAAGGCTGCAAAGCAGCCAGTCAACAAGCGCCATACTACTTGCCCCAAGAGGCCATCACAGCCCTACCTACTATTGGCATGGTTGTGATTGGCCAAGTGCAGCATGTGACCCAGCCTCTATTTAAACTGGAGTCACGTAGCGCTGCCCGTCACTCTGCTCTGATTAGTGTAGGGATAGGATGCAGCTGCTGTGAGGGTGAGATTAGGCAGGGAAAACTCAGCAAAAACACTTAATGAAATGATCGATCTACAGCTGTGAATCATTCAACTTCCATTAGTCCATTGCTCACTGGTTTTTAGGCTGCCCAGAGCGTTTTTCTGTCACTTTTTTTCTGGGGTGATCGGCAGCCATTTTGTGATCTTTTAGTGAACCAGCACATGTTTTGAGCTGCCACCAAGTTCAACATACATTTTTGAGTTCAATAGTAGGCTTTTTTTTTGCAATATCCTACATCAGGGGTTGTGCTTATTGTCACACCTTAAAACACCGGATAGAAATTGATATAAATTATTGAGGGGTGAAATTCAATTGCCAAAATACCAACCCCCTAAATCAGTGGTTTCAGCTGTTGCTGGCCAAGTGTAATACTGTCCGTAAAAGGATAGATTTTTTTTCTGTGGTGAAATTCAATTGCGAAAATACTAATCCCCTAAATCAGTGGTGTCAGCTGTTACTGGCCAAGTGTAATACTGTCCGTCAAAGGATAGATTTTTTTCTGGGGTGAAATTCAATTGCCAAAATACCAATCCCCTAAATCTGGTGTTCCAGCTGTGGCTGGCTAAGTGTAATACTGTCCGTTAAAGGATAGATTTTTTTTTTCTGTGGTGAAATTCAATTGCCAAAATACCAATCCCCTAAATCTGGTGTTCCAGCTGTTGCTGGCCAAGTGTAATACTGTCTGTAAAAGGATAGATTTTTTTTCTGTGGTGAAATTCAATTGCCAAAATACTAATCCCCTAAATCAGTGGTGTCAGCTGTTACTGGCCAAGTGTAATACTGCCCGTCAAAGGATAGATTTTTTTTCTGCGGTCAAATTCAATTGTCAAAATACCAATCCCCTAAATCTGGTGTTCCAGCTGTGGCTGGCCAAGTGTAATACTGTCCGTCAAAGGATAGATTTTTTTCTGTGGTTAAATAAAATCCCTGAAATAGAAATCCTAAACATCTGTGCTTGCCGCTGTTCCTCTCCAAGTGTAATTCTGTCCGTAATAGGGTATATTACACTTAGCGTGTCAGCGTCTAAATACAAGGCCTGGAAAATAAATCCTCTATATTTGCACACGCTGCTGTGCATCTCTAAGTGTATTTCTGTCCGTAAAAGGGTATATTACACTCAAGGTCTAAATACAAGGGCTGAAAGCTAAATCCTCTATATTTGCACACGCTACTGTGCATCTCGAAGTGTATTTCTGTCCGTAAAAGGGTATATTACACTCAAGGTCTAAATACAAGTGCTAAAAGCGTAATCCTCTATATTTGCACATGCTACTGTGCATCTCCAAGTGTATTTCTGTTGTCCGTAAAAGGGTATATTACACTCAAGGTCTAAATACAAGTGCTGAAAGTGTAATCCTCTATATTTGCACACGCTATTGTGCATTTACAAGTGTATTTCTGTCCGTAAAAGGATACCTTTCAGCCAGGACCTAAATACTAGGCCTAAAATTGATATTCCCCTAAATCTGTGGTTTCTGCTGTGCCTGTATTAGTGTAATACGGTACATAAATAGATAGCTAGATAGTGTTAGGTGCCTGTAAAAAAAGGCCTTAATTTGAACTCTATACATTGGGCCAAATAAGTTTTTACTTATTGTGGTGAACGGTAACAATGAGGAAAACATCTAATAAGGGACGTGGACATGATCATGGTGGTGTTAGTGGACCCTCTGGTGCTGGGAGAGGACGTGGCCGTTCTGCCACAGCTACACGTCTTAGTGAACCAACTACCTCCCAGTAGCCGCCAGAATCTACAGCAGTATTTGGTCGGGCCTAATGCCTTTCTAAGGATGGTAAGGCCTGAGCAAGTACAGGCGTTAGTTGATTGGGTGGCCGACAGTGGATCCAGCAGGTTCACATTATCTCCCACCCAGTCTTCTGCAGAAAGCGCACAGGTGGCGCCTGAAAACCAAGCCCATCAGTCTCATCACCCCCATGCATATCAGGGAAGCTGTCTGAGCCTCAAGTTATGCAGCAGTCTCTTATGCTGTTTGAAGATTCTGCTGGCAGGGTTTTCCAAGGGCCTCCACCTAGCCCTTCCCCAGCGGTGTAAGACATAGAATGCACTGACACACAACCACTTATGTTTCCTGATGAAGACATGGGAATACCACCTCAGCAGAGTTAGCACGTCTCTGATGATGACGAAACACAGGTGCCAACTGCTGCGTCTTTCTGCAGTGTGCAGACCGAACAGGAGGTCAGGGAAGAAGACTGTGTGGAAGACGATGCAGGGGACGATGAGGTCCTAAACCCAACATGGAATGAAGGTCGTGCCACTGACTTTCAGAGTTCAGAGGAAGAGGCAGTGGTGAGACTGAGCCAACAGTGTAGCAAAAGAGGGAGCAGGGTGCAAAAGCAGTACAGCCGTCGCCAAGAGAGTTCTCCTGCTACTGGCCACCACCACCAGGGACCGGGCACACCAAAGGCAGCTTCAAGTGCCCACCAGGTGGAACTCCACCTTGCACATGCTGGAGAGACTGTGCGAGCAGCAGCAGGCCATTGTGGAGTTTCAGCTGCTGCACGCACGGGTGAGTTGCACTGCGGAACAGCACCACTTCACCACCAATGACTGAGCCTCTATGTGAGACATGTGTGCCCTATTGCCCTGTTTCGAGTACTCCACCAACAACATGGCCAGTGGCGATGACGCCATTATCAGTGTTACAATAACACTTCTATGTCTCCTTGAAAAAACACTTAGGGCGATGATGGAAGAGGATGTGGCCCAGGAGGAGGAGGAAGAGGGGTCATTTCTAACACTTTCAGGCCAGTGTTTTAGAAGTGGCTCAGAGGGAAGTTTTTTTGCAACAGCAGAGGCCAGGTATAAATTTGGCCAGCCAGGGCCCACTACTGGAAGACGAGGAGGATTAGGAGGAGGATGAGGATGAAACATGTTCACTGCGGGATGGTACCCAACAAGCTCGGGCCCATCACTGGTGCGTGGCTGGGGGGAAACGGAGGAACATGATGATACGCCTCCCACAGAGGACAGCTTGTCCTTACCTCTGGGAAGCCTGGTACACATGCTGCAATGACAGCAGAGTTGCCCACATTTTAACGTGTGCTGACTACTGGGTGGCCACCCTGCTGGATCCTCGGTACAAAGACAACGTGCCCACCTTAATTCCCACACTGGAGCGTGATAGGAAGATGCGCGAGTACAAGCACACACTGGTAGACGCGCTCCAGAGAGCATTCCCAAATGACACAGGGGGACAAGTGGAAGCACAAGGCGAAGGCAGAGGGGGAGCAAGAGGTCGCCAACGCAGCTGTGTCAGCGCCAACACCTCAGAAGGCAGGGTTAGCATGGCCGACATGTGGAACAGCTTTGTCACCTCGCCACAACAACCGGCCCCAACTGCTGATATGGAGTGTGTTAGCAGGAGGCAGCATTTGAACAACAAGGTGGAACAGTACGTGTGCACACGCCTACACGTACTGACTGATGGTCCTGCCCCATTCAACTTCTGGGTCTCCAAATTGTCCACATGGCCAGAGTTGCCCTGTATGCCTTGGAGGTGCTGGCCTGCCCTGCAACCAGAGTACTCTCTGAACGTGCATTTAGCACGGCAGGAGGCGTCATTACAGACAGACGCAGCTGCCAGTCGACAGCCAACGTGGACAAGCTCACGTTCATTAAAATGAACCAGGCCTGGATCCCACAAGACTTGTCTGTACCTTGTGCAGAATAGACAGTTCTAACAGCCTCAACCATCCATCCTTGTACTCAAGTGCACTTATTCCTTTATTTTTTTTTATATGTCCCAATATTTTGGGGGACACCCCAATGTAAAAATGCTAAATAACACACATCTGTGTTGGCTACGTATTCCTCCTTCGCCGCCGCTTCCACCTAGACCGCCACGTGAGCCTACACCGCCACATCCACCCATTCACCGCCATCTCAACCTCTTCCTCCTACATCATTCCTAATTTTTATTTTTTTAAGGTCTTTTATGTTTTTTATTATTCATTTCCCTATCCACATTTGTTTGCAGAGCATTTGCCATGCTCTTAAGCACATTTTGCTGCCTTTTGCAGTCCTCTAGCTCTTTCCATGGCTATTTTAGAGCCATTTTAGTGGCCAAAAGTTCAGGTCCCCATTGACTTCCGAACCCGAACTTTTTTTCCAAGTTCGACCGAACCTGCCAAACCCAAACATCCAGGTGTTCGCTCAACTCTATTGGTGACCATGGTTCCTATCTCCAGTTGGTGAGGAGACAGCCAGGATTTTAATTCATGGTTGATGATGTAAAGCAGTTACTCTCCAGTGTGATTCCTTTTGTCCAGGCTGGTTTGCTGGAGGACCACACTGAACTGTACCTACAGTGGAGGCTGTCACATCAGAGCTGCCATGAATTTTAGCAGACTGGCCAACCTTCTGGCCAACCTTCTGCTCAACACACTCGTGCAGGGCTCGTACGTTTTTTTTTTTTTTTAGAGAAGTAATGATGGCTTTGGGCTCTCCACCTTGGGTGGGAACAAGCCATCAGTTCTCTGAAATGTTCAGAGTCCATGATTTGGAAAGGGAGGGACTGTAGTACCAGCAACTTTGCCAGGTGCAGGTTCAGCTTCTGCGTGATTAGATGATGGCACGCATACTGTTGTCTCTTTGCAATCTCCTTGATGATCAATTGCTGGCGAAACACATGATGAGTAGTAGGAGGAGCATCAGGAGCAGTAGACAAATAGAAGGAACAACAGATTTTTTCTGCTGAGGTTGAGAATCCCTGACTGTTGGAGAAGGCGTGCGGGCCACCGGAGATGCAGCGGTTGCTGTGTCAGACTGTACAACTATACCAGTGCCACAGTTTTCCCAGGCCACTTTATTTTGACGCTCAATCTGTTGAAGTAGGGCTGTGGTGCCAACATTAGCACCCTGACCGTGCTTCACCTTCTGCCCATATATTCTGCATACCATCACGCTAACATCCTCCAGCGACTTGATAAAAAACTCCCACACTGCTGAGTATGGCAGTTTACCCCCAACACTCTGTTCTCACTGCCTGCCACTACCTTTATAAACCTGTGCACAGCTAGTTGTTTCCTGACAAGTAGGCTTCTGAGTAGCAGACGGTGTGCCTCGGGCACGTCTGGCTCCAGATCTCCGACTGCTTCCACCTTGCTGCCTCATTGGCACGCTGCCACTCTCGCCCCCTGATGATGATGATGCCCCCTCTTCAGCCGGTTCCCGTGTGCAATCGGCTACATCATCATTCACTACTGTTTGCTCGCCACTTATGTTGCACTCACCAGGCTTATGGCCGAGTCCCTGACTGCTCGCAACACGTGCTCCCACCCGACCCACATCACTAGTTGCATGCCTAAGGGAGGACACAGCAGACCTCTCCTCCATGTCTGTGCTGGCCTTTAGCTGCTGACCATCCTCACTAAGCTTGTCCTAACTGAAAAGCGGAGCAGAGCCGGCAGCATGCATTACTTCCCAATCAGGAAGTAATTCATGCAAAAGAAAAAGGAAGGAGCAGCAAAAGAAAAAGTCAGTTACAGGACAGGTGAGGGTGTCAAAGGAATCCAACGATTCTGTATCTGTTGTCCCCTTAGATGATGTTGAATAGCGAGTCAACCATTCCAATACAGCTGAATTGTTGGTCCTAATACGACCGCTGGATGACAGTGGCAGCTGTAGCCTGTTGCTGGAGCTACTGCTACCACCACCCCTTCTTCTGCTGCTACTTGTGCCATATACAGCAACATTTTTTCCACTGCCGATTACTTTTGAGGGCCCAGACAACTGTTTATTGACCATAGTGTACAGTAACTGAATCAGTATTGTAACAGATTAAGTAAGAGAGGAGCAGCAAGTGTACTAGATAAGTGTGCCTATATATTAGACCGCCTATTGAAACTAAGTTTGATGCCCAGTAAGTCTATGTATAACAGAACAGATTAGGTATGAATGGTGCAGCAGATGAACTAGATAAATGCACCTATGTATTAGACAGCCTGTGGACAATGTGTCTGATGCACTGTAAGTCTATAGATAACTGAACAGATTAAGTATACATAGCATAGTAGGTAAAGTGCTTGATCCCCGGAAGAAGCCTTAGAGCGTAACGGCGTTGGGAAGAGGATGCTGCAGAGTCGGTCTGTAATCCATATGTAGGTGTTACTGTAAGTCTATAGATAACTGAAATGATTAAGCATACATGGCGTAGTAGGTGAACTAGGTAAATGTGCCTATATATTAGACCACGTGGAAACAAGCAGTATATAATCTGATGGTAAAATGAATCCAGCCAGCAAAGGAGGCAATATGGACAATCACAATACATTAGTATGTGCCTTGTATTAACTTTCTCTACATGATAAATGATATTTACTGAAGTGAGACAACACTTTAAGAATGAATGGTGCAGCAGGTGAACAAGATGCAATGGGTGAGCCTGCACTATCCCTGCAGTCTCCCTATGCTCTTCTTATGCTCTCCCTACAGTGTCTAAAAATTCTCCCTATGATCTCCCTACACTGTCCTCTGCACTGTCCTTATCCAATATTCTACAATTCAAAGCTTTCTCAAGCACATCACAGGGGATGGCTATCTGCTGATTGGCTGACTGTGTGGCATTATGGATCATATTACCTTACCGGGGTTCTTACTTTCACTTTGTAACACGCGTAGCTGGCATTTTAGGAAAAAAATTATTTGTTATTGTTACCACGAAATGAGAGGAAATTCAGATTCGTAGCGAACTGAATTTTTCCTGAAATTCGGATCGAAGTCAATCCATTTCACTTCGATTAACTCAACATTAATTACGTGGTCCATGTGAAATATATAATCTTGAGTCTACCAAAGTGGGAAACATATGTAGAGCAGCTCTCTATTGTGGCTCATAGAAGGGGTTCCTGAATGGAGGAAGTTGAGGTCTGCCAGATTTTTGTCCTTCTGGCTATCCATGTAATATATTCATGATTCAAGGCTGTCAGAGCAATAGCTGGCAAATATATAGTATCACATAGCAGTTGTTCTAATAAATAGCTGCTATAATAGATGGCTTGAGTTTTCCATTGAGTGTGGGCACCCTCCTCAGACATCTGTAAGCGCTAATTGTGTATGGAAAGGCTGTCTTAATAAGACAACCAATTTACCCAGTTGGTCATCCATGGCATAGACAATGTTGACTGTGGTTTTACAACTCTCACCTAGATAAACGAGGATGTCGGTTCTGCCATTTTGAAAAGAGAGGACTTGGTGAAGTACTTTCCAGAAGAGAGAGACATGTTACAATGGACCTTATTTGTGTCTGTTACTGTCATTACTGATTCAGGTAAGAGAAACAAATATCACCATGGTCTTCCATTTATGTAGACATATGCAGATAAATAACTATAATTTGGGATATTCTTAAATGCCGGATTATCAAATACTCATAAAAGCTCGAAATTTGCTCCAATCTCTACACAATGACCTTTTCTAGTCTTTTTTTACATTATATTGAACTTCTAAGCTAGAAACAAGTGGGGTTCAAAAGAGAAAACTGAATGGACAGTTTACACTCGTTTTTTTCTAAAAGTTTTGCCCATATGATGTGGACATGGCAAGCATCATAACTAGAGATGAGCGAATTTTTCAAAAATTTGATTCGCCGGTCCGCCAATTTTTTTGGGAAAACTTGGTTTGAAAAAAAAAGGCTATTTCCTGGCTGCAGAGAGCCTTTATAGTGGTGTAGAACACTGTGCCTTGCAGTAACACGCATAGAGAGTCTGCTTGGGTATCTTGGGTAGTGAAATAATACTGTGAGTCCATATGACATGCAGATGACGTCACTCTTAGAATCACTGCACACTTCACTTATGTGGGCAGTCACGGGGCCAAAACTGACCAAATAACTCAAGAATGAACTCAGTCTTACAGGTCGATGTTAGCGCCAAGAAGAAGCGCATTCCTTTTACACCATCGTCAGCTGATTCCACATAGACCTACAGAACCTGTTCTATTAAACACTTATACAAGTAGAGCCCCCTGATAGAGTGGAGAGGGTGTCAGCAGTAAGTTTGTGTTGACGTCACTGATTAATTTGCCCTTCCTCTGATCCATTAGAACAATAACCCACAAAAAACGGTTCCTGTCTGTGGAGCATCAGCCTTCACTCGGTCAGCATTTGCTCAATAATGCATCAGTATTGCTAATGGCAAAAAAAAAAAACAGGAGCCGATCTAAAACAAAGATGACATGTGAATGGAATATTTGGATGTCTTCAGTGTTTTGTATCCACTCCTGCTTTTGGCTACCAAATCATAAGCCAATTCTGATGGGACCATACAGACCTTACAGTTGCTACACAGACAGGATTCGTTGTGCAACTCATTTTTCCTTCCTTCTGAAAGATCAGAAAAAAGGTCAAATAAATAATGATGTTAGCCAGGTCGAAAGCCAAAGTAGTGGACTAGTCATGAAGTGGGAAGGGTGGGAACAGCATAAGAAGTCCACAGAGTGGCCCAATGACAGGGTGAGGAGTTGGCAACAGTATGAAGAAGGGGGTTGTTGCCCTATGCAGTATAATGTCACCATTTTTCCCATCCCATGCAGTATAATGTCACCATTTGCCCCCCCCCCATGTAGTATAATGTCACCATTTTGCCTACCCCATGCAGTATAATGTCACCATTTGCCCCCCCCCATGCAGTATAATGTCACCATTTTGCCTACCCCATGCAGTATAATGTCACCATTTGCCCCCCCCCCCATGCAGTATAATGTCACCATTTGCCCCCCCCCCCATGCAGTATAATGTCACCATTTTGCCCACCCCATGCAGTATAATGTCACCATTTGGCCCACCCTATGCAGTATAATGTCACCATTTGGCCCACTCCATGCAGTAGTGTATATAGTATAGTAATATAGTATATAGTGTATTTTAATATGCACCTTGTGTTTTGTTATGCGCGTGAATCAGTCAGTGTCAACCAGAGCAATCCCCCCCCACGGTCCCTGGGAAAATTGTCTTGCATAAAACCGGTCCTTGGTGCAAAAAAGGTTAGGGGCCACTGTCCTAAATGATCCCTCAGTGCCTTATAACTATTGGGTGTCCAAGCTGAACACGTGGCACGAACTTGCGCTCTATGCCTTGGAGGTGCTGGCCTGCTCTGCCGCCAGCGTATTGTCTGAGTGTGTATTTAGTGCTATTGGTGGCATTATAACAGATAAGCATATCCGCTTGTCAACTTACAATGCTGACAGGTTGACTCAGATAAATATGAACAAGGCCTGGATTGCCCCTGACTTCTCCACTCCACCAGAGGAAAGCTGAGCTAATGAGGAACAAAAATGCAATTTAAATGTATGCTTTATAATGTACTCAGTCCACAAGATTCAGATGCACCCTTTTCACTGCAGAAAAAGGGTATATGTTTGAATCTTGTTTTCTCATCCGCCTCCTCCTCTGCCTCCTCTTCCATACAGAATATACATGCCCTCACTACAATGTTTTGTAGGGTTCGCTCGGTTTCAGGCCCTCACCTCTAATGTTTTATATGGTCTGCTCACAGTTAGGCCATCAGTGCAATATTTTATGGGGTTCGCTCACCTTCAGGCCCTCAACTCCAATGTTTTATATGGTCAGCTAACCTGTAGGCCATTATTGCAATGTTTTATGGGGTTCCCTCACCTTCAGGCCCCCACTTCCAATGTTTTATACGGTCTGCTCACCTGTAGGCCATCACTGCAATGTTTTATGGGGTTCGCTCACCTTTAGGCCCTCACTACAATTTTTTATGGGGTCCGGTTAAGACCCTCACCTATAATGTTTTAGAAGGTAACCAGCAAGCCCTTGCTCCAAATGTTTTTGAGGGTCACCAGCAGGCCATCAATCATAATTTTTCAAGGGTGTGTATGATGCCCTCCTTTATGTGTAATAAAGGGTGTATTGGAGTGCGGGTTCCTTGTAATTTTTGCCAGCCCTTTCACTTAGTGCATAGGCTTTATGAGTGTAGCAGTGTACCTGAACAATTGTACCACCATGTGAATGAGGCCCTCCTTTATGTGATATACAGGCTGTATCTGAGTGCTTCTTCCTTGTAATTTTTGGCAGCATTTGCACTGTATATACAATTGAATATACAGGAAAAAATGTTAGCTAACAATTTAACCTCTAAAAATGTTTTTTTTTTTTTTTTTTTGAGGGGCGGGATTTTGGGCATGATTTTGTCGCTAATAGTGGCGGACAACTGGGACAATATGGTTCCCAGCAGCAACATTGGAGTCCAAGATGCACCCAAACATGGTCACCATGCTGTTCCAGATCCATTTCGGTGGTGTTTCTGACTTCTCCAATGCACCAGGCACCCTCCCCTCATCCGAGCAGTGGGTGCCTGGTCGTCTCCCATTGACTTCCATTATACTCGGGTGCTCGGCCGAGCGCACGAATATCGCTATGTGTTCGGACCGAGCACCTAAACACCCGAATACTTTGGTGGTGCCTCATCACTAGTAACTATGGTCCCCGCTGCACTAAACACCCTCTCAAATGCCACACTACTGGCCGGCAGAACAACTTTTCCAGAGTTTGGCTGCCCAGTAGTCCAGTGGATCTTCAATGACGGCTAGCAGGATGCTGTCCAAGTATGCCACCACCTGCTGGTTCAGGTCCAGCCACTGTAGACTCAGGCTGCTGCTGATGGAGCTTGTACTGCTCCAGCCATCCCACCCCTCCCCGCAGTCATGGAAGTGGAACGTTAGCACAGAGGCCCCCCCCCCCCCCCCCGTCAGACCTGCGAGAGGATGGGCGATGGCGCAGATAGGCAGCGGCCAACTGACTACATAGGATGTCTCTGTAGTAATTTAGTTTGTCCTCCCTCTCAGTGGGTGTAAAAAAGGCCCCCATTTTGGACCGTAAGCGAGGGTCTAACAAGGTTGGATAGCCAGAAGTCATCCCTCTGCCGAATGGTGACAATTCAACTGTCACTACGCAAGCAAGTTAGCATGCATCGTGCATTTTGTGCAAGTTACTCGGAGGGACTCTCCTGCTTCCATCTCCATTGCATACTGCCATGGTTTGTCTGGGTCCTCTGTCTCATCTTCCTCATCGCCCTGTAGCTCCTATGGCTGCTCCTGCTCCTCCTCTTCTAGTCGGAAACCACCCATTTTACTACACATTGCCTGTGCTCCAATGTCCTCCTCCCCCTCCTTTTCCAGTTTAGCCCACACAGGGCTCATGTAGCCTTGAGATCTAGGCGCCACGTCTCCTGTCCCTGACCAGCCATTGCTACCACCATCTGTTGCAGGACATGAAGCAGTGGAACGACATTGTTCATCCCGTACTCCTGGCAACTGACAAATAACATGGTGTTCTCAAAGGGCCTTAGCAAACAGCAGGTGTCACGCATGAGCTTCCACTGGCTGACATCAAAGTTACACAGGGGAGTACTCCTATCCGCTTGAATCATCAAGAAATCGTTGATGGTCTTTCTCTGTTCGTATAGTCAGTCCAACATATGGAGGGTGGAATTCCAATGGGTCGAAACGTCGCACATCAGCCTATGTTGGGGGATGCCGTTCTGCCGCTGCAGCTCATGGAGGGTGTGCTTTGTGGTGTATGAGTGGCTGAAGTGCATTCAAAGTTTCCTGGCCATTTTTAGGATGTTTTGCAGATGGGTGGAAGTCTTCAGGAACCGCTTGACAACCAGACTGAACACGTGTGCCATGCAGGGCGCATGGCTCAGCTTCGCTTGATGCAGCACTGACACTATGTTCTTCCCATTGTTGGTCACCATGGTTCCGATTTTCACTTGTCACAGAGAAAGCCAGGATTCGATTTCTTGATGAATCACACGGAGCAGTTCCTCCCTTGTGTGACTCAGTTTGCCAAGGCAAACCAGGTGCAGAACAGCGTGACACCGCAGTGCCCTGCCCATGTGTTATGCTGGAGGGGCACTGTGACTTGTCCCTGCAGTGGAAGCTGAGGACATGGTGGAGGATGAGGAGGCAGAGGCGGACATTGTTGCAGGACCAACGGCATGACAACGTGGAGGGGGAAGCGGCTT
Source organism: Bufotes viridis (assembly GCA_033119425.1). Taxonomy (NCBI): domain Eukaryota; kingdom Metazoa; phylum Chordata; class Amphibia; order Anura; family Bufonidae; genus Bufotes; species Bufotes viridis. Next base: position 39,905,540 of record CM065590.1, read on the forward strand.
GACCTAGCGAAGTTGCTGGTGTTGCTGTGCAGGAACAACATTCACCCAGTGGGCCGTAAAGGACATGTATTGTCCCTGCCCGTAGTTAAAGCTCCACAGGTCGGCACTGCCGTGCACTTTGGCAAAAACCGACAGGCTCAAGGACTGGCCCACCTTCTATTCTACATATTTGTGCAGAGCTGGTACTGCCTTTTTCACAAAGAAATGATGGCTTGGGACTCTCCACCTCGGCTTGGCACAAGCCATCAGTTCTCTAAGAGGTGCAAAGTCCGCCACTTGGAAAGGGAGGGACTGCAGCACCAGCAACTTGGCTTCTGCGCCGTTGGATGAGTGCACGCATACTTCCGTCACTTGGAAATCGCTTTGGTGACCGATTGCTGATGGAATGACTGACGAAGAGTAGGAGGAGGATGAGCAGGATCATCGCGACCAGCAGATGATGGGAATTACAGACAGCTCCCTTCGGCTGAGGTGGTGGAGCCTTGACTGCCTTAAACCGGGTGCGTGCCACTGGGCGATGCAGCTGTTGCTGCGGCAGGCTGGACCACCACATCGGAGCCAGGGTTCTCCCAGGCCACTGTACGGCAACGCTGAATATGTTGACAGAGGGCCATAGTGCCAACATTGGCACACTGGCCATGCTTCAACTTCTGCCCACAGATTATATATATGGCCACGTTCACCTCCTCCGGCGGCTTAACAAAATATTGCCACACTGCCGCAGAGTAGGTGATTTCCCCCAAAACAGTCCGCACTGACTGACTGCTAACGCCACTGCCTCCGTGAACCCCTGCAAGGTGGTCTACCCCGGGCACGTTTGACCCCCGACCTCCCACTGCTACCACCTTGCTGGCTCAGCCGCTGCCTCACAGGCAAGCTGCCACCCTCTTCTCCTGATGATGAGGAAGCCCCTTCTGCACCTGGCTCTCAAGTGCGATCGGCTTCATCATCATTGAGTAGTGTCTGCACGTCACTGATGTCTTCCTAAACGGTCTCTGTGTCAGGAGCCTGACCCCTCGCAAACACCACCTCCCATGCCACTCTCCTCATCACAACTTGCCCGCCTAGCGGGGGAAGCAGCGGATGTCTCCTTCACATCTTGGCTGGGCAGTAGCTGCAGACTGTCCTCTAGTAGCTTGTCCTCGCTGTATAGTGGAGCTGAGCCCACAGCATACAATACTTCTGTGGCTGAGGGAACAGAAAAGGACAGAGGCAGGTTGAGGACAGGTGAAGGCATCGAACCCACCGACTGTTGGCTGGGGGTGTCTGATGTCACTTGGGATTAAGTGGATGACCGAGTTAAACAATCAAGAACCGCTGGGTTGCTGGTTATGACACGGCCGCTAGATGACAGCAGGAGCTCAGGCTCTCGCTGAGACTCCTGCTTCCACGCCCCCCACTCTGCTGTGACCTCTGCCTGTGCCAGAAACATTTATGCCTCTGCCACTTCTCAGTGCATGGACTGGCACTTCTCTGTCGTACATACTTTTAGATGAACTAAATAAATTAAAAGCAAATGAAAACACCCCTAAAAGCGATGAAAATATTTTTATTTTTGTACTGAAATAGGCTACTAAATGCTTTCACCACAAATAACTGCAGAAGTGAAATGCATATATATTTTTCTTTCTGTACTGAAATGGGCCACTAAACGCTTTACTCACAAATAACTGCAACAGTGAAGTGCGTAGATATTTTTCTTTTTCTTCTTAAATCGGCCACTAAACACTTTTACCGCATGTAACTGCAGAAGTGAACTGAGAATATATTTTTAATTTTCTACTGAAATACGTCATTAAACTCTTTTACCGAAAATAACTGCAACAGTAAACTGCATGTATATTTTTCTTTTTGCACTGAAATACGCCACAAAATGCTTTCACCACATATAACTGCAGAAGTGAACTGAGAATATATTTTTCGGTTTGTACTGAAATAGGCCACTAAACGCTTTTACAGAAATATACTGCAACCGTAAACTGCGTATATATTTTTCTTTTTGTACTGAAATAGGCCACTAAACGCTTTCACCACATATAACTGCAACAGTAAAGTGTGTATATATTTTCTTTCTGTACTGAAATAGGCCACTAAATGCTTTCACCACAAATAACTGCAACAGTAAAATGCGTATATATTTTTCTTTTTGTAGTGAAATAGGCCACTAAACGCTTTCAGCAAATATAACTGCAACAGTGAACTGTGTATATATTTTTCTTTTAGTACTGAAATAGGCCACTAAAAGCTTTCACCACAAATAACTGCAATAGTAACATGCGTATACATTTTTCTTTTTTGTACTGAAATAGGCCAATAAACGCTTTAGCCACAAATAACTGCAACAGTGAAGTGCGTAGATATTTTTCTTTTTGTACTAAAATAGGTCACCAAACGCTTTTACCACATATAACTGCAGAAGTGAACTGCGTATCTATTTTTCTTTCTGTACTGAAATAGGCCACTAAACGCTTTCACAACATATAACTGCAGATGTGAAATGCGTATATATTTTTCTTTCTGTACTGAAATAGGCCACTAAACGCTTTCACCACAAATAACTGCAACAGTAAAATGCGTATATATTTTGCTTTTTGTAGTGAAATAGGCCACTAAACGCTTTGCAGAAGTGAACTGCGTATATATTTTTCTTTTAGTACTGAAATTCGTCACTAAACGCTTTTACCACAAATAACTGCAACATTGAACTGCGACTCTATTTTTCTTTTTGTACTGAAATACGCCACTAACCGCTTTCACCACATATAGCTGCAGAAGTGAACTGCGTATATATTTTTCTTTTTCCACAGGTATAAGCCTCTAAAGGCTTTTCAACATAGCACTTGAACCCCAAGAACAAATTGCTGGAATGACAGAGCTGTCAAATGGCTATTTGGATCCCCAAATAATCTTTCCTGCACTTGTAAATCGCTTTTTTTCCCACTATGCGGTTTTTCCTATCACTGCCCCTAGCACCCTCTGATGTCCCTCCCTGCACTAAGACGCTGTGAAATGATTTCTCCCTATCCTTTCCCTGCACTTATAAATCGTTTTTTCAGTAGTTTTTTTTCACAATCAGGTTTCTCCTATTGCTGTCCGTGCGCCTTCTCACGTCTGTCCCTGCACTCAGAATGCTGGAAAATGTCTGAATCAAAGACTTAAAGGGCTGTGACATTACAGGGCTGGCTGGCTGCTGACTGGCTGCATGCATGGCATTATGGGTCAACTTGCCTTCCCAGAGTTCCTTGCCCCATGTCCTCACACGTGTAGCCGCCATTTTACCCAGCATTTTAGGAAAAAATGTGATTCATTATCACAAAGCACGAGGAAATTCGCATTAGTTGAAAATCTAATTTTTCCTGAAATTCGTAACAAATTCCACTTCGTCAGCTTTGATTCATTCATCTCTAAACATAACGCTAAATGGCGTTTTTTAAGGTATATATACTTGGAGTTATAATGCATGAATATATCCTTAGAAATCTTTTTTTAATTGCACATTTTCTTTTCTTTCTTTTCTGTATGGAGGAAGATAGTAATACTGCTTACTACTGCCCCATAATAACAGAGCTTAAATAATAATGATATAAAGTTATTGAATGGTATCACAGCTGCCTTTCTGATGTACAGTTAGATGGGATATGATGGTGCCACTTTCACTCATCCCACATTCCTGCCCTGGCTGGCACATATATGCTGTCAGCTCTGAAGCCTTCTACAACCAGCTCAGTGGATGATCAAATACATTCAAATCCTTGAAAACCTGTCATGTGTAGGACACTTAAGGACGCATTTCTCAACTGCGGTTGCTTTTCTGTAATTTTTAAGTCTGCCTTTGCTTTGTGTGTCATCCCGATGCTGGCTCTTGCTCTCCTTCTCCTGCAGGCCTGGGCTCCTCTGCTGGGCTCAATCAATGTCCACATCGGGTTTGAAATCTCTGCAGCCAATTAGCTTTGCATCATGTGACTATTTGTCAAGGGAAGCCAGACATCGGCGCGTCCTGTGATTGGCTGCAGCGATGTCAAACCGAATGTTGACATCGATGGAGCCAAGGGAGCATGGCAGGCCTTTGCACGTCTGACGTCCCCATTCTTGCGCATCCCCTTTAATAATATATTTGGCATGATTGCAATGTGGGTTTCAAGTAAATGTGTAAAATTACACCAGGGAGTTACCTGGTGTGGAGTTGCGAAATTTGTGCGACTATTGCCACAGTCGTACATAGTAAATGTGCCATAACCCAGGTCTAATCTCACTTTTATCCCTTATCCCTTAAACATAGACGACTATGAAAAGTAGAAATTATCACCAAATGATGCAGAATTTGACCAAATGTTGCAGAAAACACCACACTCATCATGACTTGCAACAGTCCTTATAGGGGGCTATCCCATATTGTAGTGTTCTTTCTCAGGGGTGTGTCTTTTCTGCAGCTGCTCTCTGTAACAGATTCTAACAGTAGATATAGCTGATGGCCACTGAAGGATGGAACTGAGCATGTGCGACCACATCAGTAACATTGCTGAGAAAAAGGAAAAGAACAAACAGCAGGTGGCGCTATACAGATACTTTTTATTGAATAACCCTACTCTGGTGACTTTACTAAATATTTAATTACATTTAATTACAAAAGCCTTCAGATCCAGGTGCTGGTTAAAAAAAACTGTAGAATATTTTTCATGGGACAACCCGTTTAATCATAGCCATGTGAATACACTGTAATGCATGGCTCCTTGTCTTACAGGCAGTGATATGGCGGAATATGAGCTGGATAACATCTTCATTGTGGAATCTCCCTATAAAATTCTCTACACAAAAACATCCAAGTTTTTCAAGCCTGGAATGTCATTTGATCTTACGGTAAGTGCACTGACATATTAGATTATATTGTAACATTATCATTAAAGATAAGCAAAGTTTTCAAAAATTAGTTTCGGTCGGTTCGTTTGGAATTAATTCATCATGAAGCGTGTTAAATCCGGTCTATCCCGGCCTGCGGTTAAACTTTAGGGAGAATGTATCTCGGTGTACATCATTGTGCAGTGCAGCAACATCCATATCTAGTCTTTTCTGGTAGCGAAACAGTTACTGTGTGTCAGAATAAAAGGTGGGTCACATCTATGACTGAGAACATAATCGTGCAGGCCACCAACAGTCGTAGCAACCCTTAGCTAAACAAAAAAAAGCATACAGCATCCTTCAGTAAAGAAAAAAAAAAGCTGCACTCCCCTGCAGGTGTCCCAAAGACTCTTAATTGGAACAAAATACGGACATGGATGCAGCGCCAATAAAGTAGTGGAGAAAAAGAAGATTATTTTAGTCCGTGTTATAGCAGTGCCAACACATGCATTTGAATCACTTCTGTTGTAGAATGACTGTGTGCCAATATTAGAGTTAGTTCACACTTTACTTATTTGGTCAGTTATTGTCAGTCCAAAGCAGGTGCGTGTCAAACTCACAGAACAGGTGCACATCTATTCTTGATACCTAATCCGAGAGTAAGCTTAGCTCCTAAATTTGCCTCACAATAAGGCTGCGTTCACACGTCTGTGGAACACAGACCGTGTGATACCGGACTGGCACCCTAAGTGATGCAGCCTAAGTGATGGAAATAACTGACCAAATAACAGAAGTGTGAACTGCGCCTTACAGGTCAATTTTAGCATCAGGTGCAATTTATCAGCGTGGACTTAACCATGCAGTGGCCCCATGAAAGTGGGGAGAATGTCAGCAGTAAGGCTGTGTTCACATCACTGTTTATTTTTCCGTTCTTCTGATCCATCAGAAGAACAGCCCAAAAAAAGCGAACCCTGTAATTTTAGCATCCGCCTTCAGTATTTGGCCAGCATTTGATGAGCATTGGTAAGGCAAAAACAGGAGTGGGTCCAAAACGGAGATAACATGTGATGGAAATATTTGCATGCCTTCTGTGTTTTAGACCCACTACTGGTTTTGTCTTCCAAATCATGATCAAATCCTGATGCAAAATACTGACCGGGTGATAGAGGCCTTCTGGACGCCCAAACAACAGGACCCTTTTTTTGTTATTTTTCTGTTCTTCTGATGGATCAGAAGAATGGAAAAATAAACAGTTATGTCAACATGGCCAAACAGGGCACTAGTGGCCCCATAACAGACTGATGAGGGTGGCAACAGCATGAAGAGTCACAATAGTGGCCCCTCAACAAACTGGTGAGGATGGAAACAGCATGAAGAGTGCTGCTCCTACTCCCCCCCCCCCCCCCCAGCAGTCATGGCAGTGGAGCGTCAGGTCAGAGGGTCCCCCCAGTAGGTTTGTTTGTGGGGATGGGCAATGGGGCGCTTGGGCAGAGACCAACTGACTGCAAAGTTTCTCGATAGTGGATGCCTCAATAGTGGCCTCTCAACAAACTGGTGAGGATGGCAACAGCATGAAGAGTGCTGCTCCTGCCCCCCCCAGCAGTCATGGCAGGGGAGAGTCAGGTCAGAGGGTCCCCCTGGTAGGTTTGTTTGTGGGGATGGGCAATGGGGCGCTTAGGCAGAGACCAACTGACTACAAAGGATGTCTCAATAGTAGTTGAGTGTTCATCCCTCTCAGAAGGTGTAAAAAAAAGGCCCCCATTTTGGACAGGTAGCGAGGGTCTAACATTGTGGAGAGCCAGTGGTCATCCCTCTGCCGAATAGTGATAATGCGGCTGTCACTACACAGGTGACTCACATGCATTTGGCCATTTGCACAAGGGACTTTGAGAGACTCCCTGCCTCCATCTCCACTGCATACTGCCACTGTCTGTTGGGGTTATCTGCATCGTCTTCGTCCTCTAGCTCTTCCTGCTCCTCTCCTATCGCTTGGGCAGATAAACCACCTATTTCTGTATACAATTCCTGGACGTTTAGGTCGTCCTCCTTGTCCTCCTTCTGTGCCAGTTTTGCCTCCACAGGGCTCACGTGGCCGTGAGATGTAGGTACCACGTCTCCCTAACCAGTCAAATTTATCAGCATATATTCCAGGACGTGAAGGAGTAGAATGACATAATTCATCCCATAGTGCTGGCGACTGACAAATAAAGTGGCCTTCTCAAAGGGCCTGAGCAAGCAGCAGGTCTCTTCCTGGGCCATGGTAACTAAGCCTGGTGTCAGAGGAACCCACTGATTCCTGGCTGTGTGCATATGTTGTCACCTGAGATAATGTTGAAGAGCAAGTCAACCGCTTCAGTTCAGCTGGATTGTTGGTCCAAACACGACCACTGGATGACAGTGGCTGCTCTGGACTGTTGCTGCGGCTGCTGCTACCACCACCCCTTCCTCTGCTGCTACTTATGCTGGCTGCAGCAACATTTTTGCCATGCCCCCTTCCTTTTGAGGGCCTGTTGGCCATAGTGTACAGTAACTGAATCAGTAATGTAACAGATTAAATAGACTCGAAAACAGGCCTATATTAGACTGCCTGTTGACAATGAATCTGATGTACCATACGTCTATGTATAGCTGAACAGATAAATTATTAATGGTGCAGCAGATGAGCTAGGTACACGCGCCTATATACAGTATTTGTACCAGCTGTTGAGACCAAGTCTGATGCCCAGTAAGTCTATGTATAACAGAACAGATTAAGTATAAATTGAGCAGCAGATGAGTTATATAAGCATGCCTATATATTACACTGCCTGTTGACAATGAGTCTGATACACAGTATGTCTATGTATAACTGAACAGATTAATTATTAATGGTGCAGCAGATGAACTAGGTACAAGCGCCTAAGGTAAATTTCAGATTGGCTGTTGAGACTAAGTCTGATGCACAGTCAGTCTATGTATAACAGAACAGATTTACCACTTCCAGACCGGGCCATTTGCCCCCTTCCTGACCAGGCCTAATTTTGCAAATCCGACATGTGTCACTTTATGTGGTAATAACTTTGGAACACTTTTATTTATCCAAACCGTTCTGAGATTGTTTTCTTGTGACACATTGTACTTCATGATAGTCATAAATTTGAGTCAATATACTTCACCTTCATTTATGAAAAAAATCCCAAATTTCCCAAAAATGTAGAAAGATTAGCAATTTTCAAAATTTCTATTTATCTGCTTTTAACACAGAAAGTGATACCTCATAAAATATTTATTACTTAACATTCCCCATATGTCTACTTTATGTTGGCATCATTTTGTAAATGTTATTTCATTTTTTTAGGACGTTAGAAGGCTTAGAGGTTTAGAAGCAATTCTTAAAGAAAACTTCCAAAACCCACTTTTTAAGGACCAGTTCAGGTCTAAAGTCACTTTGTGGGGCTTACACAGTGGAAACCCCCATAAATGACCCCATTGTAGAAACTACACCCCTCAAGTTACTCAAAACTGATTTTACGAACTTTGTTTACCCTTTAGGCCTTTCACAAGAATTAAAGGAAACTGGAGATGAAATTTCACTATTTTGACAGATTTTCCATTTTAATCCATTTTTTTTTAAAACATTGAGGGTTAACAGCCAAACAAAGCTCAATATTTATTACCTTGATTCTGCGGTTTACAGAAACACCACATATATGGTCGTAAAGTGTTGGAAGGGCGGACGGCGGGGCGCAGAAGAAAAGTAACGGCATAGGGTTTTTGGAGAGCAGATTTTGCTGGACTGGTTTTTAGATGCCTTGTCCCATTTGAGGCCCCCCTGATGCACTCTGACAGTAGAAACTTCCAAAAATTGACCCCATTTTGGAAACTGGGGGATAAGGTGCCAGTTTTATTGGTACTATTTTGGGGGTACAAGGGATTTTTAATTGCTCTATATTATGTTTTTTGTGAGGCAGGGTAACAAAAAAATGGCACTGTTTTTATTTTTTATTTTTTAAAACATTCATCTGACAGGGTAGATCATGTATTATTTTTATAGAGCAGGTTGTTACGGATGAAATAATATAAAAAATGTCTACTTTCTTTTTTTGTTTTTGTTTTTGTGTCTCCATTTTCTGAATGCCATATTTTTTACATTTTTCTGCTGATCGTCTTGTACAGGGGCTCGTGTTTTGCGGAAAGAGTTGATGTTTTTATTGGTACCATTTTTGGGTACATATGATTTTTTGATCATTCAATATTATACTTTATGGGGCAAGGTGACCAAAAAATTGGTTGTTTTAGCACATTTTTGATTTATTTATTTTTACAGCGTTCATGTGATAGGTTAAGTCATGTTATATTTTTCTAGAGCAGGTTGTTACGGATGCGGCAATACTTAATATGTATACTTTTTCTTATTTATTTAAGTTTTACACAATAATGGCATTTTTTAAACCAAAAAATTGATGTTTTAGTGTCTCCATAGTCTGGTAGCCATAGCTTTTTTTCTTTATGACCGATTGTATTAGTTAGGATCTTATTTTTTGCAGGATGAGGTGGCGGTTTGATTGGTACTATTTTGGGGGGAATATGTCATTTTGATCGCTTGGTGTTGCACTTTATGTGATGTTAGTTTACAGAAAATGGCTTTTTTGGAACAGTTTTTATCTTATTTTTATTACGATGTTCATGTGAGGGGTTAAGTCATGAGATATTTTTATATAGCAGGTTATTACGGACACGGCAATACATAATATGTATACTTTTTCTTATTTATTTTACTTTAACACAATAATAGCATTTTTTAAACAAAAATGATGTTTTAATGTCTCCATGTTCTGAGAGCTATAGTTTTTTTTATTTTTTGAGCGATTTTCTTATGTAAGGGCTAATTTTTTGTGGAATGAGGTGACGGTTTTATTGGTTTAATTTTGTGGGACATATGCATTTTTGATCACTAGTTGTTGTACTTTTTGTGATATAAGATGACAAAAATGTCTTTTTTTGACGCAGTTTATATTAATTTATTTTTTATGGTGTTTATGGTGTTTATATGGGTGGATCATGTGATATATTTATAGAGCCAGGCCGTCATGGATGAGGCAATACCAAATGTGTCCGTCCAATTTATTTATTTATTTTCTATTTTTAACATTTTTTTTTTAAATTAATTAATTGGGGATTTTTTTTTTACATGTAAAACCATTTTTTTATTAACTTTTTTTAAAACACTTTATTTTTTTTATTTTTACTTTGAGTCCCTCAAAAGGTCATACAAGACCTGTGGGGGACATTAAACTGCTTTTATTTATTTTTTTTCACTATTGATTTCTCTTGTAACTGGGGCTGACATAGTAGCCCCAGTTCCAGGGTAAATACACCCCCCAGAGAGTCTGTACAGCAGAATACAGCGCTGTATAGCCTCAGTGCAGGGCTGATCGTGGTCTGTGAAAGACCCGACAGCTCCTGCAATTACCCAGGCCCGGCGGTCACATGACCACCGGGCCGGGTCAAGAAGCGCATAGCGCTTCCTGCTTTTCAGACACATCGCTCACCAAGCGCTGTGTCTGCAGCGATTTAGAAGGCAGAGACACTTGGGCACTGTCCCTGCCTTCTCTCTGGGTTGCCCTGCTGTCACTGACAGCAGGCAACCCGCTCGGCAGCTCCACGATTAGTGTGCAGCTGCCATCTCTGAATGGACGTTCAGAAACGTCCATTCAGAGATAGACAACCGCCCATAGGACGTTTATATCCTATGGGCGGTCGTCAAGTGGTTAAGAATGAATGGCACAGCAGTGGAGCAAGAAAAAAAATCTGAGGAAATTCAGATACGTGGCAATTTAAAGTTTTCCTGAAATTTGGATTGAATTCAATTAGTTTCACTTTGATTCGCTCAACACTAGTTATCATATTATGCTTTTAACAAGTAATCGTGTTTTTTTCTTGTACCTTTATCTTTTGCTTAGAAAAACTGGAAAAAAAATGCAAATAATGATTTACAAAGTATTAATAGCGATGAGCGAGCACCAAAGTATTCGGGTGTTCGGCCCGAACACATTGGTATATTTGTGTGCTCGGCCGAGCACCCGAGTATAATGGAAGTCAATAGGAGACGACCAGGCACCTCCTGCTCTGAAGAGGGGAGGGTGACTGGTCCATTGGAAAAGGTCAGAAAGTGACGAAACGAAATGGATCGGGAACAGCATGGGAAGGATGTCTGGATGCATCTTGGACTCCCAGGTAGCTCCTGGGAACCATGTTGTCCGAGTTGTACACAACTTTTACAGACTGACAAAAATACACACAAACCCCCCCAAAAAAAAATCTATTTCACAGGAAAAATTGTTAGGAAACATTCTTTCCTGTATATTCAATTGTATATAAAGTGCTGCCAAAAATTACAAGCAAGAGGCACTCCGATCCAACCTGTATATCACATAAAGGAGGGCCTCGTTCACATTGCGGTACAATTGTTCATGTAGTGGGACTCCTACACTCATAAAGCCTATGCACTAAGTAAATGGGCTGCCAAAAATTACAAGGAACTGGCACTTCAATACACCCTTTATTACACATAAAGGAAGTCAACATACACACCCTTGTGTACCCTCTAAAACATTAGGGGCGAGGGACTGCTGGTGAGCTGACGCTCTAAAAGATTATATGCGAGTGCCTGCAGGTTAGCTGATGCTCTAAAACATTATATGCAAGTGTCTGCAGGTTAGCTGATGCTCTAAAACATTATATGCGAGTGCATGCTGTTCAGCTGACGCTCTAAAACGTTATATGCGAGTGCCTGCAGGTGAGCTGAGGCTCTAAAACATTATATGCAAGTGCATGCTTGTTCAGCTGACGCTCTAAAACATTATATGCGAGTGCATGCTGTTCAGCTGACTGGAAGCATTATCTTCAGCAATCCAACCGACCACCTGTTCGCACTGGTCCGACTTGGACAGTGTTGTCCTGCGCCGCCCAGCTAAGTTGGACATGAAGCTGGGTACGATGGATGATTTTTTTTTCTAGTGCACTGGCAGCAGGCACAGTTTCATTGCGCCCAGAGCCACGGCTTCTGCATGCACCATCAGCATCACTCCTACTTCCCCGTCCCCTCAATACCATTCTAGACGGCCCCCAACCATCTGGTAACAGACATGTATGTCTATGTCTTGTGGCTGCTCACATGAATGTTTCATGTATTGTCCCATTAGATTGGAGTACTAGAAGTGTAACTAGACATTTATAATATCTACTATATGTTCAATATGCCATAAATATAGCATTTTACTTGGTAATACCACTTTAAAGTTTATTTTTGGCCCATGGAATTGGTTCAGGTTGACAATGTGGCCCCCAACCAGGAAAGGTTGTGCACCCCTGTTCTACAGTATTGGTTACAGAACACCACAGATTATATACACTATATTAGTCCCAGATTATTGGAATTTGTAATACAGACACTATTTTCAGAGTTTGTACAGTATTGGTTACAGAACACCACAGATTATGGACACTAGATATGCCCAGATTATTAAAGACACAGTCTGTGGATGATGTACAGTATATGTCACTAATAGGTATAAAGTAAAAATATCTTGCTGCTGTCAAACACACACAGTAGTCCTTAAAAGGACTTTGGGGTCTTTAAAAAGCTTTTGGTAGTAAAAACACTATCTGTCCCTTCCTAAGCACTGTCCCTGAGACTGCAGGCGGTAAATAGATTGCTGCTCTAAAACACACGTACACACAGTAGTCTATAAAAGGACTTTTGGGTCTTGTAAAAGCTTTCTCTAAATAAAAAATGTGAAAATCGCTCCCTACTCTGTCTTTCCTTTCCTACGCTCTGCTCTCCCTGTCTACGTCCGAGCCGATCATGCGTCATTGGGTGCTACAGCCAATCACTGTAATGCCAGTAGCTAACATGGCTACTGGCATTACAGTGAGGGCAGTACTTACCTGCATCTTTATTGGCTGCATAAAACCCACGAAACGTGGGGGGCAGAGACTCGTGCATTGCGCTCAAGCACATGCAGTACAAATATTCGGCCGAGCATGCTCGCTCATCACTAACTATTAACATAGTTTACAAATTAACGTTTTTTGCCTGAGGAAGATTAAACGTCCCTCTGCCACGTGAGAAGATGGGATTATAAATGGCACATGTTGGGTGTGGATTTATTTTTTCCAAGAATCGCATTTTTAGTTTGTATCCCTTTCAGGTGTTTGTCACTAATCCTGATGGGTCTGCGGCTCATAGTGTCCCTGTTATAGCAGAACCAGGAAATGTCAGAGGAACAACTTTGGAAGATGGAACCGCTCGGCTGACCCTGAACACTCGCTCAGACATAAACCTGCTGCAGATAACAGTAATATTTCTATTTTTGTACATGTCTGCATTTGGAATAGACTAATAGTGATGTAGATAGTAACAGGTAGATGTATAATGAACTTAGAGGAGGTGTTAAATTACAGGATTTAAGTATTGATGGCCTATCCTCTGATTGGCGGCAGTCTTAGACCCTGCACCCCTGACTATCAGCTCTAATGTTCCCGAGTAGCTCAGGCTCTGGAGGTTGGCACCAGAACTACACAGCTCAAACAACCAGTGGACGGAACTTCAGTTCTAGCTCCAGCTCTGTACATTGTCTCGGAAACCCAGGGTGGAGCTGTGTAGTTGCAGCCATGATTTTTGGCGCTCAGGAGCTGCTAACTGACATGGGTGCAGGGTGTTGGACCCCAACTGCTCAGATATTAATGGTCTATTCTGAGGATTTACTATTAAAGGGTTTTTCTCATCTGAGACAATGGGGGCATATCGCTGGTATCTATCTCCTAAACGGAGCCCCAAAAGTGGTGAAGCACAGCCGCCCTCCATCAATTTCTATGGGTCTGCCGAAAATAGCCGAGCACTGGCTTGGCTATTTCCATCCAGCCCATAGAAGTAAATGGGAGCTGTACTCCCATTCACATTTATGGGGAGAGTGCTTGGTGGTGGCAAGACTGAAGTTCTCCAGCCACCACTTTGGCCCGCTCCGTTCTCAATATAGGTAAGGGTTCCAGCGGTGGCACCTGCACCTATCAGACAATGGGGGCATATCCTAGCTATATGCCCCCATTGTCTCACATGAGACAACCCCTTTAATATTAAATTCCTGTAATACCTGGAAAGCCTAATGGCTTTACAGTGTTTCCATAGTTTTGATGGCTGCCTCAGCAGAACACCAACTAAACACCAATAGACACCACTATAGCCAGTGGGATCCATCAGCCCATTGGATAAGCCATAAGACCGATTTAGCACAATGCTATGGATATTGAAATAGAGCCATACATAAACAAATGCCTTATATTGTTATTGACTATGAATATTGTATATTAGACTGTTAGCACTCAATTACTTCTCCATCGTAGATGTCTATTTCCTCTCTCTTCTTCTAGTTGTCCACAGCAGATGAAAAAATACCCAAGGAAAAACAAGCTTCTGCCACCATGGAAGCCTCTGCCTATAGATCCATTGGTGGCAACTACTTACATCTTGGTGTCACTGGAGGAGAACTGAAACCAGGAAAGAATGCAGTGATCAACTTTATTATTCGGAACAATGACAATGGCGTTCGAAACCAGATCACCCATTTCAACTATGTGGTAATTTTCTGTGTCTTTTGTTACGCTTAAACTATGGCAATTGTTGGGCCCCACTAAAGAGGTTCTGAGTTTTGGACAATGGCTTTTGTTGGAAAAAAATAAGAGGATCATAGAGTATCTTGCTTCTGGAACCTACATTAATTAGTTGCAATCTGTGGTGAAAGTTGGCAGCTAGTGCAACGCCACCCCAGGGGAAAATAATTATTGCATGGTAGTCAATAAAATCAATGGGCTGTCCATGCAATGTTATCCTATGGAGAGAGAGATGATCTATTTTGCTACCCTCCACTTTGGATAATTGATAAAGATCCCTTTATTAACTCAAAATGTCCTGTTTTTATATTAACTCAAAATTGGTCTTCTTTAGACAAATTATTTTCAAAACCATTCAAATGCTTCTGTATGATATTGTACATAGTATAGGTCCAGATTTTTATGACTGACATATTTTGGGTCTTTACTAGTGATGAGCGAGCATGCTCGGCCGAATATCGGTTCGGCTTGAGCATCGCTATGCTCGGCACATGGTGGTACTCGGCCGAATACCAGATGTGCTTGAGTGCAGTGCTCGAGTCTCCTCCCCGCACATTTGGCGCCTTCTAAACAGCCAATAAACGCGCAGGTAAGCAATGGCCTTTACTGTAATTGCCGTAGCCAAGTTAGCTACTGGCATTACAGTGATTGGCTGGCCAGAACGCGTCATCGGGTGCTATATAGCACCCGATGACACGTGCTCGGATCAGTCATAGTCAGAAAGAGCAGAGCGTAGGAAGGGAAAGACAGTGTAGGGAGCGAAATTCACAGTTCGTATTCTAAGAAAGCTTTTCAAAGACCCAAAAGTCCTTTTAAGGACTACTGTGTGTGTGTGTGTTTGAGAGCAGCAATATATTTTTACCAGCGCTAAATTGATCAGTCTCAGCAAGATATCCGTACTGAGGAAGGGACAGAAAAGGAGATAAATTTACTGTTTTTTACTACCAAAAGCTTTTCAAAGACCCTAAAGTCCATTTAAGTACTACTGTGTGTCAGTTTGACAGCAGCAAGATATTTTTCTTTAATACCTATTAGTGACATATACTGTACATCATCCGCAGACTGTGTCTTTTTGCGTAAATTCAAATAATCAGCGCCACATTTATTGTCTATAGTGTGATCGTTTAATACACATCCGTGACATATACAGTACTCCATCCAAAAACTGTTTCTTTAGCGTAAATTTAAATAATCAGGGGCCAGCCCTCATCATCTACTGTCTCTGTAGTGTGTGCGTGTAATACACATCTGTGACATATACAGTACTGCATCCGAAAACTATTTCCTTAGTGTAAATTTAAATAACCTGGACCTAATCTAGTGTCCATGGTGTGTGGCTTTCTGTGACACATACAGTACTCCATCCGAAAACTGTTTCTTTAGCTCAAATTTTAATTATCTGGGCCTAATCTAGTGTCCATAGGGTGTGGCTTTCTGTGACATATACAGTACTCCATCTGGAAACTATTTATTTAGCACAAATTTAAATTATCTGTGCCTAATCTAGTGGCCATAGTGTGTGGCTTTCTGTGACCAATACTGTACTCCCTCTGAAAACAGTGTCTGTAGCGCAAATTTAAAAAATCTGGGCCTAATCTAATGTCCATAGGGTGTGGCTTTCTGTGACATATACAGTATGCCATCCGAAAACTGTTTCTTTAGCGCAAATTTAAATAATCTGGGCCTAGTCTAGTCGCCATAGTGTGTGGCTTTCTGTGACATATACAGTACTCCATCCAGAAACTGTTTCTTTAGCGCAAATATAAATAATCTTGACCTAATCTAGTCTCCATAGTGTGTAGCCTTCTGTGACATATACAGTACTCCATCCGAAAACTGTTTCTTTAGCGCAAATTTAAATTATCTGGGCCTAATCTAGTGTCCATAGCGTGTGGCTTTCTGTGACCAATACTCTACACCATCCGACAACAGTGTCTGTAGCGCAAATTTAAATAACCTGGGCTAATCTAGGGACAAAACCAATAATATGAAGAAGGCGAGCACTAAGGGACGGGAAAGTGGGCGTTATGCTGATGGAGCACGCAGAGGCCGTGGCTCTAGGTGCAATTAAACTGTGCCTGCTGCCAGTGCACCAGAAAAGAAAAAAAACATCCACTGTACCCAGATTTATGTCCAACTTAGCTGGGCGGTGTAGGACAACACTGTCCATGTCGGACCAGTGCGAACAGTTGGTCGGTTTGATTGCTGAAGATAATGCTTCCAGTCGGTTAAGCACCACCCTCTCTTCCACCAGGTCCAGTCTCTGTAGCAAGGAGTCTGGTCAACTGAATCCTCACTCTGATCATCCTTCCTCCCACCATGGAGAGGCTTGCCAAACGAGTGTTCCCACACTCGGATATTCCGAGGAGCTCTTTCCAGCTCCACTATTAGATTTGGCCCTCTCGCCCAGCATGCTTGAAGAGGGACCTGAGATATTGTGCCCTGATTCCCAACCTCTTGAGCCTTCACAGTCTCAAGAAGATGACGGTGGTGAACGGCAATCATTCGTTCACGAGGTGGATGATGATGAGACACAGGTGCCAATCAATGAGGTTGTGGTTAGGTCAAGTCAGGAGGATGAGCAGAGTGAGGAAGTGAAAGAGGAGATGGTGGACGATGAGGTCACTGACCCAACATGGGAAGGTGAAAAGCCGAGCGAGGACAGCAGTACAGAGGGGGAGGGATCCGCAGCACCGCAACAGTCTGGAAGAGGCAGTGGGGTTGCAAAAGGGAGAAGTCGGCCCACACCAAACAGGCCTGCAACCGTTACACGAAGCACCCCCATGCGTAAATCTACCTTGCCAAAGGGTAGGTGTTCCGAAGTATCGTGCTTTTTTGAGGAAAGTGCAGACGACAAAAGAGTGGTAGTTTGCAACCTGTGCCATACCAAAATGAGCCTGGGCGTGAACACAAGCAACCTCATCACCACCAGCATGATCCGCCACATGGCATCCAAGAACCCAAATAAGTGGGCTGAACGCCTGGGTCCACAATCTGGGTCTGCGGGTCACACCACTGCCTCCTCTTCCCCTGTGTTACGCACTGCTGGACAATGCCCCTCGTCCTGCACATGGACCTTCACATGAACCGTTAGCAACAACATCCAGTTCTCTGTCCCAGCACAGTGTCCAAATGTCGATAACACAGGCATTTGAGCGCAAGTGCAAATACCCACCCTCACACCCACAGGCAGTAGCACTAAATGTGCAACTTTCAAAATTACTGGCCCTTAAACTGTTGCCATTTAGGCTTGTGGACACTGAGGCCTTCTGCAGCCTGATGTCGGCGGCCGTCCCTTGGTACGCAGTCCTCAGCTGCCATTATTCTTCACGGTGTGCCGTGCCCGCCTTACACCAGCATGTGTCCCAGAACATCACCCATGCCCTGACCAACGCACTTACTGGGATGGTCTACTTCACCACGGACACAAGGACAAGTGCTGGTGGCCAGGGACACTACATTTCCCTGACCGCACACTGGGTGAATTTTGTGGAAGCTGGCAGTGAGTCGTACCCTGGGCGTGGGTGGCACAGGTGCTACCCATGCCCAGGATTGCGGGCCCTACGTCCATCAGGGTCTCCGCCAGCAGTTATGTTATTGGATCCAACCCCCACTTCTCCTCCTCTGCCGCCTCCTCCTCCATTTCCACCTCCCTGCAACAGTCAGCAATCAGTCGCTAGCTGGAAGCAGTGTAGCACTGCTGTGGGTAAGCATCAACAGGCCGTGCTGAAGCTGATCTGCTTAGGGGACAAACCGTACACCGCTGCAGAGCTGTGGCAGGGTATAAGGGACCAGACCAAGCTTTGGCTCTCGCCACTCAACCTACAACCAGGCATGGTTGTGTCTGACAATGGCCGTAACTTGGTGGCGGTTTGGAGCTCGGCAACCTGACACACATCCCATGCCTAGCCCACGTCTTAAACTTAGTGATTCAGCAGTTTATCAAACCTATGCCAATTTGCAAGAGCTACTAGTGAAGGCGCGCCGCGTGTGTGCCCATTTCCGCAAGTCGTCCACAGCTTCAGCCGGTCTGTCAACGCTGGAGCAGCGCTTGAGGCTTCCAGCTCACTGACTGTTGTGCGACTTGACCACGCGCTGAAACTCTATGTTCTACATGTTGGCCAAGCTTTGTGAGCAGCAGAGGGCAGTTGTGGATGACCAGCTGCAACATAGTCGTCGCCTTTGGTACAAAGAGGCCTAGTTGTACGTGGAGGGAAAAGTTTTGGAAGATGGTGAAGGAATACATAGCAGACTGTGTCAGCATCCTAAATGATCCCTCAGTGCCTTACAACTACTGGGTGTCCAAGCTGGACACGTGGCACGAATTTGCTCTCTATGCCTTGGAGGTGATTTTTTTTTTTTTGGGGGGGTTTGTGAGTATTTTTGTCAGTCTGTAAATGTGGCGTACAACTCGGACAACATGGTTCTCAGCAGTGACCTGGGAGTCCAAGATGCATCCAGACATCGTCCCCTTGATGTTCTCGATCCATTTCATTTCGTCACTTTCTGACCTTTTCCAATGGACCAGGCTCCCTCCCCTCTTCAGAGCAAGGGGTGCCCGGTTGTCTCCCATGGACTTCCATTATACTCGGGTGCTCGGCCGAGCACATGAATATAGCAATGTGTTCGGGCCAAACACCCGAATACTTTGGTGCTCGATCATCACTAGTCTTTACAACAACACGGATCCATAATATGGTCCAGGACATGATTCCCAATCTGTATACATCAAGTATCACTAATGAGCACTTGTAGGATGGAGGCTGAGTTGCGTTGCTATCTCCCATTAGTTTACTCTGATGAGGAAGTCAAGAAATTTTACACACTCGAGTCTCTGTTCTCTGACATTGATGTCTTTTCTTTATAGATAATGAACAAAGGAAGGATAATGAAGGTGGGGACACAGGCGAGGGAGAAGGGCCAGGTTCTTGTGACTATGTTACTGTCAATAACAGAAGAATTTATCCCTTCATTTCGCATTTTGGCCTACTATACCGTGACCACTGGAGCAGGTCGGGAAATTGTGGCTGACTCTGTTTGGATTGATGTGGCTGATACCTGTATGGGGACGGTAAGAAAATTCACCATTAGAGATGATAGCACCAGTATTATATTATTTTAGAACAGGGGAAAATTGGATGAACATGTTGGATCTGTGCTTTTTTTTAGCACACATTGGGGCACATTTATTAAAACTGGCGTTTTAGATGTCAGTCTTTATAAACCCCTGCGCTGGTGGTGGATCTGCCGGAGTTATGAACAGGTGCCGATTCTAAATGTAAGCCAGCTTCCTTGTTGTCTTACATTTAGACTATTTTCTATGCCTAAACCAGGCTTAGAAAATGGTAAATAAGATGGGTATGACAGTCTGTCCACTTCCCTGCCCACATCACACCCCTTTTTTTAGACCTGCAGGGAATAAGTCGCAGACTTGGCAAAAGTGGCGTATATCTTTTCGTAAATTACCCCATAGTTTGGTATCTACAGATCTAGCAGCTTTAAAATTATAGGGTCCAGTGGTGTAAAGTTGACTGGGCCCCATAGCAAATTTTTGGAAGGCCCCCCGCTAGCAACTTCTTTGCCATGCTCTCTTCCCGTGCAACCCCCACTACTGTCGCTAGTCATAATCATTCTCTCAGACAAGGCCCGGCAGTTACTCCGTCCTATTCCTACAGTGTCACTGTATTTAATGTAATTGTATAATATTGTTGAGGGGGCCTTGAGAATAAAATCTTTTAGTCTTTATCCTGGCTTGGCCCCTTCAGAGTTCGGGCCCCAAAGCACCTCTTCCTCTGCTTCCCCTATAGCTACGCCCCTGATAGGGTCAAACTCATTTTATGCATCCAGTAGTCTAAAAATCTAACACCATGATTGACAAACCATTTGCCATCGACTGAGTTCTCAGCTTCCAGAACATGTCTACTCTTTACCTGACCTTCTGTCCCTTTTTCTTTATTTTTTTCCTTCCCGTCTCCTTTTGGCCACCCTCCATATCCCTGATTTTACCAACTGCTCTGAAGCCATATCTTGCCCACAGATATTATCTTAAAACCTAAGTTCAGTGACATCATGTCTATATCACTTCCTGTCCAGTTACCTTGAGTCTCGTCTCATAACTGTTGGGATCACAGACAGTTGATTTAGATAATAGGTAAGGAGATTTCACACATGACATCAGAAACAGTGATGACAGGTGGCTCGCAGCCTTGGGCTAAGGGCCCTTTGACAAAGGGCTGAAGGCTAGGCCGCGATCAGGAATGAGAAACATTACAGCGGCGATCGTTACGATCGTTCAACCTCATATGGTTTCATTGTTTGTCTGTCAGCAGCATATCCCTGTTTACACAGAGGGATGTGCAGACAACTATCAAAGATTGGTGCCACATGACAGAGGCCGGAGCGTAGCCATAGTGGAAGCAGGGAAGCAGCTGCTACGGGGCCCAGACTCAGAAGAGGATCAGCCGGGAGGAGGACTGAAAAATGTTCTTGTCAGAGCTTCAACAGTATTATAGAGTAACAGCATATACAGTGACGTGTCCTACACTATATACATGCAAAAAATGGACCCAGCAGCTGTCAAGCATGGTTTGAGAGGCTCAGAAGTGGGAATTGCACAGGGGGAGGGGTTTGCTGGGGAAGCCCATTCAAAAATTTGCTGTGATGCTCAGTAAGTTCTAGTTACACCATTGAAAGAGGCGATCTCCCAGCAAATAAGCAAGTTTGTCTGGTGTTTGGTAGCATATTTACATGGGGCAATTATCCAGAAAGATCATTTGTATGAGCTATCATATCTGATAGTTGGCCCGATCTTCAGTTCTAAGTTTGGGATATCCATGATCATTTAGGAGATGGTGAATAATATTTTAATGATTGAGTGTTTCTGTACAGCTTGTGATAACAGGAGATAAGTACAAAGACAATGCTGTTCAGCAACCTGGAGCCTCTATGAAGCTAAAACTACAAGCAGACCATAAAGCGGCCGTTGGACTGGTGGCTGTGGATAAAGGGGTCTATGAGATCAACAATAAACTAAAGATCTCCCAGCGAAAGGTGAAAAATAATTAAGCAAAAAGCATGATAAACGTTATTTCGTAAGCAAAGAGCAGTGTTCACTGAAAGTCGTTCATTTTTCTGTTAAGATCTGGGACTTGGTGGAAAAATATGACATTGGTTGCACACCAGGAAGTGGTGCCAGCGCACCAGGAGTGTTTTATGATGCTGGCCTTGCCCTGGAAACAAGCTTCAACATGGCAACTCCTCACAGATCAGGTGATCATTTGTCATAGACTTAAATTGTCTTTCAGATTTCAAATGTCCTCAAGAAATGGGACCACCACTGACCACTTAACCCCTTAAGGACATAGCCATATTTCACCTTAAGGGCCAGGCCATTTTTTGCAAATCTGACCAGTGTCACTTTATGTGGTGATAACTATAAAACGCTTTTACTTATCCAGGCCATTCTGAGATAGTTTTTTCGACACATATTGTACTTCAAGACACTGGTAAAATGGAGTAAAAAAAATTCATTTTTATTTATAAAAAAAATACCAAATTTACCAGAAATTAGAAAAAATTTACAAATTTCCAAGTTTCAATTTCTCTACTTCTATAATACATAGTAATACCAGCAAAAAAAGTTATTAATTTACATTCCCCATATGTCTACTTCATGTATGGATCATTTTGGGAATGCCATTTTATTTTTTGGGGACGTTACAAGGCTTAGAAGTTTAGAAGCAAATCTTGAAAATTTTCAGAAATTTTCAAAAACCCACTTTTCAGGGACCAGTTCAGGTTTGAAGGCACTTTGTGAGGATTACATAATAGAAACCACCCAAAAATGTTTTTGACACTATGTCCCATTTGAAGCCCCCCTGATGCACCCCTAGAGTAGAAACTCCAAAAAAGTGACTCCATCTAAGAAACTACACTCCTCAAGGAATTCAAAACTGATTTTACAAACTTTGTTAACCCTTTAGGTGTTCCACAACAGTTATTGGCAAATGGAGATGAAATTTCAGAATTTCTATTTTTTGTTGACTTGCCTCAAAAAAAGTGTAATATAGAGCAACCAAAAATCATATTTACCCTAAAATAGTACCAACAAAACTGCCACCTTATCCCATAGTTTCCAAAATTGGGTCACTTTTTTGAAGTTTCTACTCTAGGGGTGCATCAGGGGGGCTTCAAATGGGACATGGTGTCTAAAAGCCAGTCCAGTAAAATCTGCCTTCCAAAAAACATATGGCTTTCCTTTCCTTCTGAGCCCTGCCGTTTGGCCATACAGCAGTTTATGACCACATATGGGGTGTTTCTGCAAACTACAGAATCAGGGCAATAAATATTAAGTTTTGTTTGGCTGTTAAACCTTGCTTTGTTACTTAAAAAATTGATCAAAATGAAAAATTTGAAAAAAAATAGCTTTTTTGGGATCGTTTTTATTTTTTGTTATTTAAATTGTTGTTCTGACAGGTTATATCGTGTGCTATTTCTATAGAGCAGGTTGTTATGGACACGACAATACCAAATATGACTACTTTTTGGGAATTTTTGTTTCAGTTTTTCATAATAAAGCATTTTTGAAAAAAATTATTTTTAGTGTCTCCACATTCTGAAAGCCATATTTATTTTTTATTTTTTGGGCGACAGTCTTATGTAGGAGCCCATTTTTGCGGGATGAGATGGCGGTTTGAATGGCACTATATTGCGGTGCATATGACATTTTGTTTGCTTGCTATTACACTTTTTGTGATGTAAGGTGACAAAAATAGCTTTTGACACCGTATTTATATTATTTTTTTTGCTGTGTTCACCTGAGGGGTTAGTTCGCATGTTATTTTTATAGAGCAGGTTGTTACGGATGCTGCGATACATAATATGTATACTATTTATTTTATTTTTTTATTTAAGTTTTACACAATAATATAATTTTTGAAACAAAAAAAAATCATGTTTTAATGTCTCCATAGTCTGACAGCCATATTTTTTTTATTTTTTGGGGCTATTGTCCTATATAGGGTTTTATTTTTTGTGGGATGAGATGACAGTTTGATTGGCACTATTTTGGGGTGCATATAAATTTTTGATCGCTTGCTTTTACACTTTTTGTGATGTGAGGTGACAAAAATGTTTTTTTTTAACATTGTTTATTTTTTTTTTTTACGGTATTTACCTGAGGGGTTACATTATGGGATATTTTTATAGAGCAGGTTTTTACGGACGGGGCAATACCTAATATGTATACTTTTTATTTATTTATTTTACTTTAACACAATAACAGCATTTAAAAAAAAAATCATGTTTTAATGTCTCCATAGTTTGAGAGTCATATTTTTTTATTTTTTGGGGCAATTGTGCTAAGTAGGGGCTCATATTTTGCGGGATGAGATGGCGGTTTGATTGGTACTATTTTGGAAGGTATACGCCTTTTTGATCGCTTGGTATTACACTTTTTGTGATGTAAGGTGACAACAAATGACTTTTATTACACCATTTTTTTTTCTGGTGTTCACCTGAGGGGTTAGGTCATATGATATTTTTATAAAGCAGGTTTTTATGGACGCGGCGATACATAATATGTGTAGTGTATTTTATTTTTTAATTTTTTATTCCGTGATATGTGTTTTTTTATTTTTCCTTTTTTTCCCACTTTTTAAAAAATTTTTGACCCAGACATGATTGGTTCTTGAAGATCCAGTGGGTCTGATGTCTATATAATACAGTACAGTACACCATATAGTGTACTGTATTTTTTACTTTAGACTTAGTCTGATCAGACTTCTGTCCTGTGTCCTTAAGCGGTTAAAGGAAATCTGTCACCAGGATAATCGCTATTGAAGTAAAGCCATGGCCTAATAGCACTTAGTATCTTATTTCCAGATGTGCCTTTGTTTCAGCAATAGATGTTTTCTATCCTTTGAAAATCCAGTTTATTTGATATGCAAATGAGCCCGTAAGGTGCCCAGAGGGGCGTCATTCTTGCAGGGAGGAGCCCAGGCAAACCTCTGGCTAGTGCCCAAGCTCGCCTTCTGCCACAATGTGTCCACCGACCCCTCCTACATCACATTCAAGCCATAACGCCGTCCACTTTTCCCCTCTGTATTACCTTTAAATCTTGTGCATGGCAGTGCCGAGCACAACCTGAGCCTGTACAGTGCCTGTCCCGCTGAGGGCATCAGCCTCTACTTTACAACTGGGCATGCGCCGAGCCCAGTGACATATTAAACCTGTGCTGGAAAGGAAAGAGGAGGAGTGCGTCACTTGCATCATTGGGCTTGGTGCATGCCCAGTTGTAGAATAGAGGCTGATGCCCTCAGCGGGACAGGCAGTGCTCAGGCGCAGGTTGTGTTCGGCACTGCCATGAACAAGATTTAAGCGCAATACAGCAGGGAAAAGGGTGTGGAGTTATGGCTTGAATGTGATGTAGGAGGGAGTGGGTGGACACATTGTGGCAGAAGGTGGGCTTGGGCACTAGAAGAAGGTTTGCCTGGGCTCCTTAGTGCAAGAATAATGCCCTTCTGGCACCTTACGGGCTCATTTGCATACCAAATAAACTGGATTCTCAGAAGACAGAAAATGTCTATTGCTGAAACAAAGGCACATCTGGAAACAAGGTACTATGTGCTATTAGGCTATGGCTTAACTTCAATAGCCATTATGCTGGTGACAGATTTCCTTTAAGTAAGGTTATCCTGGTGCTCTCCTGAGAGCCGCTCGTCTTTGGCTTTTGACTAATTTAAAAAAAGAACAATATGACCTAAAAGGACTACAATGCACGTGTAGTTTTCATGACACATGTGTTACGGTATTTAATGTTCTGTAAGACAAACCTAAGTTTTAGGAGAAAAGAAAAAAAATAGATATTTCATCAGACCCCCAAATCAGACCCCTAATAGGGATGAGCAATCCTGTGGAAGTTCGCGTTCGGGTATCTTCATTCAGCAGGACCATGCTGAGCGCGGTGACATCATCGCAGGTCCTTTTACAGGTTCTGCTAAAAGAAGATACAAGACACTGCGGCGGCGTGATTAAGTGGATGAGGTGAGTTTTTCTGGGTTTTTTACTCCTAAATTGCAATACTCTTTTGCATTCTGCCTCTAGAATGCTATTATTTTCCGCTATAACCATGTTATAAGGACAGGTGCCCTTTTAAGGAAGTAGTGACGGAAGCTGATTTTCTGTAGCAAAAACATTAGGGTACAATAGATAGAACTCTTGCTCATAAATGAGGTGGGCGGGGGGGATTGCAATGCTTAAAGTTGTTTATTATGAAAGTTATTCAATGTCAAATTCTTCTATAGAGCCTTTATGTCAACCAAATCTGAAGCGTAGGAGACGTTCCTCAGGTCTGGTGATTCAAGAACAGAACAAAAGAGGTAAAACTGGGACAATAATTAATCTCTTCTCCATATCGCATGCTCACATGCATGCTTCCATATTTTTGTTTTTCAAAGCCTACAATGATCTGCATTATCTTTCAAGCATCATAATACATGGGGCTGGAGAAGAAATGTTGTGATGATGATGTCTGACTAGCACAAAACAGCGCGTGGAATTGGCGGTAAAAACAGGAGAGAGGATGAAGATTAAGCATCACAGGACACTTGGAAGGCAGGGAAAAGGGATTGGCTCAGAGGATGACAGATAGCCTGACATCCAATCAGGGGCAGGATTGTTTCAAGTTTTGTTTGTTTCAAGATTGTTTCACTTTTGTTCAGAACCCTATACACGCCATTATGTGACATCTGAAAGCTTGTCTATTGGCTGTGTCTGCCAATGTGTCTGCATTAATATAGCAGTTTCATTGAATGCAATATATTATCACTGTAAACTATCAATACCAGTGTGCAGTGTGTTTGTAGAAAGGGAGGGGGGTGTTTCATGGGGGCCTCTGTTTGTATATTACAGAAAAAATGGAGCATTGGCAACATTAATACTGAGGATAAATAGGATGAGATTATGAACTGGATGGCTCAGTACTGTGCTCAATCACAGCAGGATGTTTTAGAGCTGACTTCTGAGTCTTACATTTTGCCTTGGATCTAGATGTCACAGCATTCCTCCTGCTTCTCCTCCTTGCAGCCTCACAGAAGCCTGTTAGTGGCATCCTCTGACTCCATTCACTGCGTCATCCTAGTTGAATGCCTTCTTTTTTTCCTAAGAAGGGGCAACAAAACCCCATGGACTATGGAAGATACTAACGAGAGTCTCACTGTTGATGACTTGTGTGAGAACAGAGAACAGAGGAAGTTCAGGGGAGCTCCAATATATTCACGATTGCAAAATCGGCATTAATGATGCCAATATTTTGGCGGAATACGTGCAACATCACATTTTAACAGGTCTGACTACATATTAGTGATTGGTGCACTAAGTATTGTTGTGAACTTGTGACATCACAGCACTATGTCTGTATATATGTATGTAGCATACATACATACAGCACTATGTATGGAGCATGTATGTATAGACAGCAGAACCAGCTACCAGCTGCACTATATCACTATCTAACCTACACTGACTATCTCCCACTATCTATATTATATATAAGCTAACTAACTACAGTAACTACCTATCTAATGTCATGACACAGGAAAGCAGAGAGCACAGCAATAACACTGCTGTCTCTCTCAGATCTGCAAAATACTGCATACAGTGGCTGCTGGGGAGTTACTTACATAGTAAAGGGGTAGGCAACTTTCCTATTGGTTGCTAGGGGTGTTGCTAAGCTCAGACAAAGACATTGCAGCCTTCTCATTGGCCCACAAGCAAAGAATATTCTAGAATATTCGAAATTATGAATATATATAACTATATTCGAAATATTCAAGAATTTCCGATATTCGCGATTAATATTCACAAATTGAATATTCGCGCCCAACACTAATGCGCATGATGGAATAGGGAATTTTGACAATGACAAATACCAGTGGATGGGTGGACTCTAGATGATAACTAGTATGCCCTTCTCTAAATATATACAACTCCACCGGCAGTGATGAATATTTAAGTCACTGTGTCATATCTGTATCGCCCCCGCGACCGACGTGTCATGCAATGCAAATTAGACCTTTTCATCCACTGAATGCAAAACATGATTGTGATGAGGCGGAATCATCACCAATGGAGTCTGACTAGGAAGTAATGTATCATATGTATGAGGGGGAGAAAAGGAGAGGAAGAGAAATGAACACAGTGTCCCAGGAATTATGACCTGTATTAGGCAGTTGAATCTACTGGAGGCTATTTCCCTGATATTTGTCTTAGAGAAGATGCTCATGCTGATGCAAAAAAGTATGGTGGAAGAAGAATAGCTTCCACATCATGCTGGCTGAAGCTGATGGGGACCAACACAGACAAAATCACACGGAAACAATACTGGAAGAGGAGGCTAAGGATAGGGAGTTACCACTGGAGGAGGAGTCAGACGTAGAGGACCAGGAGGATCATAATGATGATGACACTAGAAATGACCAATCAACACAGTGGGGAGTGGAGCTGGGTACTCGGCACACTGGTGAGCATAGCAAGCCGTACTGACAGGCTTATTTTTGGCATTAAAGGTGTTATCAAACATACACTGAACAAAAATATAAACGCACTTTCGGTTTTGGTCCCATTTTGCATAAGCTCAAAGATCTGACATTTTCTACATACACAAAAGACCCATTACTCTAAAATATTGTTCACAAATCTGTCTAAATCTGTGTTAGAGAGTACTTCTCTTTTTTTCCGAGATAATCCATCCCACCTCACAGGTGTGGCATATCAAGGTGCTGATTAGACAGCGTGAATATTGCACAAGTGTGCCTTAGATTGCCCACAATAAAAGGCCACTCCGAAATGTGCAGTTTGATCACACAGCACAATACCACAGATGCCGCAATGTTTTCGGGAGCGTGGAATTGGCATGCTGACTGCAGGAATGTCTACCAGAGCTGTTGCCCGTTCAATGAATATTCATTTCTCTACCATAAGCCGTCTCCAAAGGCGTTTCAGAGAATTTGGCATTACATACAACCGGTCTCACAACTGCAGACCACGTGTAACCACACCAGTCAGCATGTTCACCTTCATGATTGTCTGAGACCAGCCACCCGGACAGCTGCAGTAACAATTGGTTTGCATAACCAAAGAATTTCAGCACAAACTGTCAGAAATCGTCTCAGGGAAGCCCATCTGCATGCTCGTCGTCCTTATCGGGGTCTGGCCCTGACTGCAGTTCGTCGTCGTAACCGACTTGAGTGGGCAAATGCTCACATTCGACAGCATCTGGCACGTTGGAGAGGTGTTCTGTTCACGAATGAGTCCCGGTTTTCACTCTTCAGGGTAGATGGCAGACAGCGTGAGCAGTTTGCTGACTTCAAAGTTGTGGATCGAGTGGCCCATGGTGGCGGTGGGGTTATGGTATGGACAGACGTATGTTATGGACAACAAACACAGGTGCATTTTAGTGATGGCATTTCATCCTGAGGCCCATTGTTGTGCCATTCATCCACGACCTTCACCTCATGTTGCAGCATGATAATGCACGGCCCCATATTGCAAGGATCTGTACACAAATTGCATGGCCAGAATACTCACCGGACATGTCACCCATTGGGCATGTTTGGGAAGCTCTGGTTCCCTGTATACGACAGCGTGTTCCAGTTCCTGCCAATATTCTGCAACTTCGCACAGCTATTGAAGAGGAGTGGACCAACATTCCACAGGCCACAATCAACAACCTGATCAACTCTATCCGATGGAGATGTGTTGCACTGCGTGAGGCAAATGGTGGGATGGATTATCTCGGCAAAAGAGAAGTACTCAATAACACAGATTTAGACAGATTTGTGAACAATATTTGAGAGTAATGGGTCTTTTGTGTAGGTAGAATATGTTTCTGATCTTTGAGTTCAGCCCATGCAAAATGGGAGGAAAACCGAAAGTGTTTTGAGTTTATATTTTTGTGTAGTGTATATTATGCCCCCCCTATTTTGCTTTTTGTTTAAAGGGTTTATCCAAGATTCATAATGATCCCCCCCCCCCCCCCATATGCCCGGGCCCTTCACAGAGGTTGTACTTAGCTTGCTCCCCGGCACTCTCGTCGCTTCTACTACCGGCATCCGTGAAATGAGGAGATACAGTGGCTGCCGTAACAGTATAAGAAGCAATGCAGGTTCCAGGAGCGAGGTAATTACAACCTATGTGAGGGGCCCGGGCATATGGGGGGGGGGGATCATTATGAATCTTGGATAAACCCTTTAAACAATGCTTTTAGACCCTCTCTATCAAAGCAAAATAGGGGAATGTTTTCCTATTGCCATAATGGAGGCCAAACTGCTTTTTCAGCAGAAGATACTGTGTATGCAGCCTGATGCCAATGACAGGCAAATGCAAATCAGCAAATGGAGACATTTGCTCCGGAACTCTGGTCTCTCCCTTGTGCATACATTGTTCCCTGACTCTATTGACTTCTGGGCAGATAGATTGGAACTGTTGCCGAAACTAGACCAGTTTACACTTTCTGTACTGTCATGTCAATCTTGAACTTTATTAGAAATTACAGAATTGCTCAAAGTTCAGTTTGGGTTCTATTCAGTCTACTGATTTGATTCAGGTCGATTCTACACAATTAGGTGTCCCAATTGGCCTAAAAAAAAAATTCTGTCTTGTTTCTCGCTATGTTTATTTTTTTTCTCTCAAACTCTCCAAAATTCGCTGGAATCAAATGACCAAAAATTTGGATCCACCTAAAATGTTTTCAAAATCGGTTAAAATCTAATTTGTTTAGATCATCTCTAAACGATAATCATTTGCATACTGTCTTACCAGGTTTATCTTTTTTATCAAGGTGATGAAAATAAGGAATTTATTGATGATTCTAAGAAATTGTCTCGGACGCAGTTCCCAGAAAGCTGGCTCTGGTTCACAGAGGTAATAAATGAAGAGCCAAATGCCAAAGGGTGAGTTTAAGTCTATGGACAACTTATTAAATAGAGGGGTAAAAGTTATTGTGGTCTTACATTTAGAACTGGCGCTGGATGCTCCAAAGTTATGGAGAGGCCCGTGCCTCTTTATAACTTCGGCGGAACCACCTCCAGCTTAGGGCTTTATTATAATGATCACCCTGCCCATTATTGTCAGATATGTTGAGGGTTATACTATGAATCTCTAATACTTTTTTTTTAACAGCATCTCCACCAAGTTTCTTCCTATTTTCTTAAACCATTCGATCACCTCATGGGAGGTTTTGGCTGTAAGTCTATCTGACAGTAAAGGTAAGATGTATACCCTATGTATTAGACCTTTTGAATTTGGACAGACAACATAGATAAATCATAGATGAGCCATTTTTACTGCTTCAGTGCATGTTAAATAAAAAAAGTGAACAATCTTCTTAACAATATGCCACTGTAGAAATGAGCGAAGTTTACAAAACCTCAATTCGTCTGCCTCTCCCAATTTTACAAAGAAATTTGCTTCGTAACGAAGCACATTCCTTAGTGAGTAGTGGGCAGAATAAATGGGAATGGTGATTGCGCTGCCCCCATCATTCAATCCCTCAGATGCCGAGTTCATTGCTGATTGCGGCATCTGAGATAAAAAATTAGGGCTTTCAGGGATTAATCAGTTGATCAGTGAATCAGTGGTCATCTTGATCGAAGATTCTGTGCAAAATCACGTGCGGTGCGTGTTGACATCATATGTGATGATGATGTCATACGTCACCGTGCATGAGACTTTATGTGGGATCTTCAATAAAGATGGCCACGTCGGCCTCTTTGGATGAGGCGAGTATGATTTCTTTTTTACTGCCACTTCAGGGAAAATTGATTTGTTACCACAAAGCACGAGGAAATTCAGCTTTGCGGTGAATCCAATTTTTCCTCAAATTCAAATTAAAGTCCACTTCGAATACTTGGCTTCGCTCAGCACTATTCCACTGCTTTGTGTTGCCATGGCTAAAGACTATAGCAAACCCTATATGTAGTCTGATGCTGCAGTCATGTGTTGCTCAACAAACTACTGCACCACTTCTTAACATCAAACACAACATAAGAAAGAAGACAGATGAAAGGGAATAACAACTGCAAAATCAGACTAGAGTTGAGTTTGTTTGCAGTCTGTAACCATGGAATCACTTGGGTGCTCTTAGAAGCATGGGAGATTTTTAAGCAAGGCTGCAAAAATTATTATGTTTTGGATATACTGTACATACAATATGTCATGAAAATACAGATGTGTCCTTCCTTACCTTTCCTTTTGGCTCTACCCATGTGCAGTGCCAGATGACCAACTATAAAAAAAATATGATTTGGTGATACTGCGTCACGAGATATCTATCCTACATGTGTCTATATGTGGCCATCCAGTGGTTGTGATGTGATCTTCAGCCTGTCAAGGCTTTTGCTAGAGTGCCACAATATTGTATTGAATTTGTGTTGTGAGAAATTGGAGGTTTTCACCAAATTCCAGAAGAGGTAAATGTAGACACATCTGTAGTGCCAAATAGGCAATTCCTGTTTATTCTGTGGCTCCAGTGCCTTGTTCTGATTGTCTCTGGATTTGTTGGGAGATACTGTACAGTAATATAAAAAATATCCTCATGTATTATCAGAGCTCAGCTATTCTGCTACGGTAGTCTGTCTACAATCTGGCGGAGAGTTTGTAACAATTAGCAACATTTTATTGCAATTCATACTCTAACCGTGGCTATAATTAGTGTCAGTGTAGGTTAATATTGTATGTACACAGTGACTTCACCAGCAGAATAGTGAGTGCAGCCCTGGAGGATAATACATGATATAACTCAGCATCAGTACAGGATAAGTAATGTAATATATGTCTGCAGTGGCCTGGTTTGGGGCTGGCCTAATGTTACGCTGGGCCGCTGGACACCGCCAAAGTGTCACCACGTGTTGTTGCTCTCCGGAAGGGATAGTAAGGCATGGTGCACCCCAATAGGTAATAAGTCCAGAGAGTCAGGGTCTGCAGTGTGCTTCTTTACTGGAGGATTCAGGTGAAAAACAAGTCAGGCGAGGAATGGGGCTGGCTTCTCCAGTCTCCTCCCTGGCAAGAAGAAGGGTTTATTGCTGAGGAAAGGCCTGAGCTAGTTGTCCCTCTGTCTCTCAGAAGGCTGGTACCCTGGCCAAAAGCTGGAGGCCCACAGTCTGTAGCTCAGTAGTCCGGGTGGCTCCTTGGTCACAGGGCTGGTGACCCATGGTCTGTGGCTCAGCGTCCCCATCTCAGCATCTTCTTCTGGTCAATCGTGAAGACTGGCATGAGTCTCCCCCTCCATGAACTGATCCCTAACTGCAGAGCACTATGGGCTCTGACTGCTCCGCTTATATACACTTTCTATCTGAACTAGAACTTTTTAGTGGGAGGGGTGGAGTGGAGAAACTCAGCAAAAACAGATACATTGTTTCCATCACTCATTGACTTACATTAGAGCTTCAATGCTACTCAATGGTAATGACGCAGAAGTTTTTCCAGACACAAACAAATGGGTTTTCAGGCATAACATAGCTAAACCAGACATTGCAAAAGTCCGTCTGTCTGGTTTTAGTGGTAAACAACTCTGGCTTTTTCCCTCTAAAACATGCTCTTCTTTAAACCCTATGGTAGCTGTAGAAAATTACCAGCTTCTCATTCAAAATCCCAAACTTCACTTAGTATTCATTAACCCTTTCCACAGAGCCACGCAAACACAGTGCAAATGAACAGGATATATATATATATATATCACAACATACATATAAAATGCAATTACACAGTATTAAACAGTACAAGTCATTACAAGTTAACCCTTTAAAGTGAAATAAAGTAAAGAGTTTATAACTTTGCTTGCATAGGGGAAATAGGAAAATGTCCACAAATGTCCAGACTTCAAAGTACCTCTACTCCAGGGCACTACATGTACACAGTGACTCCACCAGCAGAATAGTGAGTGCAGCTCTGGAGTATAAAGAGGTTGTAACTAAGGATCTGTACAGGGTAAGTAATGCATGTAAACAGTGACTCCACTTCCAGAATAGTGAGTGCAGCTCTGGAGTATAATACAGGATGTAAGTCAAGATCAGTACAGAATAAGTAATGTAATGTATGTACACAGTGAGTCCACCAACAGTGGCTACAGCTCTGGAGTATAATACAGGATGTAACTCAGGATCCCAGCAAGATAAATAAAGTAATATATATACATTTTAAGTAGATTATATTTGTAATTATTCATTAATTAAACATTCTTGCCTACGTTTTCTTGACAGGTATCTGTGTGTCTAAACCTCACACTATTGAGGTGAGGAAGGACTTCTTCATTGATTTGAAGCTTCCATATTCTGTGGTCAGACATGAACAAGTAGAAATACGGGCCATTCTCTACAACTACCACAACATTTACTTAAAGGCAAGTCAACCAGATTAAAGTAATAGAAATTGGAAAGATTATTCAATTAACCTGAAAATTTTAAATCCTCCTTCATTTTTAATAAATCATGTTGGCTTTGGTTTAGGTACGTGTACACTGGACCTACAATCAACATGTTTGCAGTCTCTCTACTGACAAGAAGTTTCGTCAAGAAGTGTCGATTCCACCTTCCTCCTCGGTGGCTGTTCCATTTATCATTGTGCCACTTAACCTGGGATATCATGACATTCAAGTGAAGGCAGCTGGACAGCATGTGTCCGATGTTGTAAAGAAAACGCTAAATGTTGTGGTAAGTAACAAAAAAAGATACAATCTTGATAACATTCCTCTATGTAAGTATAATAAGATAGTAAATTCGACAGATTACAAACACGATCAACAACAATACACCGTGTAGATGGTCATTCTATGGCTCCACGCAACCTCTGAGTTGTTGGAAGCCATACTAGATTATGCATAGACTTCAATTGTACCTCTATATACCTCCATATTCAGATTTGTTTCAGACGAATCCAGTAAAATGGCAGGTAGCACCATTTTACTGCACATTATCAGTGGGATAAAGCACTAGAGAAGAAGAAGGGTTATCATATGACCCTGAGAGGAGGTGGGGGAGGCTTGCTCTAATTGGCTCCCCGGCTGACAGCAAACGGAAGGTGCCCTTGCAAAACGAGCAGAACATCATTCTGTGTTGGGCTGTGAATGAGATTGGATTGGTCTTAAAAAAAAAAACATCTTTAGGACAGTCAAAATTAAGCATCAATTCTACTGCCAGGGACATTGAAGGGAAAGGCAAAAATTAGAGAGAATAATAGTTGTATAAAATAGGGACAGGCAGGGAAAGCTGTCAGCCAGGGAGTGAGAAGTGAGGAGCTGAGGCTGGCTTTGCCTTCTAGCACAACTGCTGCAAACCTCTAAAGCAGCTAACTGCCCCATTCGAACTGAAGTACATTTGGGAAGGGGTTGGTTGAGGAATAAGAGCAAAACTGTGCAACACATATTTTACCATCCAGATGATAAATGTAGCATTTGAAATCTCATTGTTGGTTCAAGTTTTAAAAGCCAGCATTAGCGTGTCTTACAATACACGGGGTAGCGGGCAAAATTATCTGTGAGTGATAAAGTGACACATTAGGACTTAATCCATGTTTTTCTATCTCCACACAGTTCTAATTTAATTTATTTTTGGTTGAATGTTTCAAAACCAGTATATACGTTTCTTACAATACACAGGGTAGCAGACAAAATTATCTGTGAGTGATAAAGTGAGGCATCAATCCATGTTTTCTATATCTACATAGTTCCAATAGAATTTATTTTTGGTTAAAATTATTAATACCAGCATACACATGTCTTATAATAAGCAAGGTAGCAGACAAAATTATCTGTGAGCTTTAACGTAACATAATAGGCCTAAGGGTCCATTCACACGTCCGCAATTCTGTTCCGCATTGTGCGGATTGGAATTGCGGACCCATTAATTTCAATGGGGACAGACGATGTCCCGGCCAGGTCCGCAATTGCGAATCCGCACTTCCGGGTCCGCAATCGCGTTCCCGAAAAAAATAGAACATGTCCCATTCTTGTCCGCAATTGCGGACAAGAAAAGGCATTTTCTATGAGAGTGCCGGCGATGTGCGGTCCGCAAATTGCGGAACGCACATCGCCGATGTCCGTGTTTTGCGGATCCGTGGATCCGCAAAACACACACGGACGTGTGAATGGACCCTAAATCCGTGTTTTTTCAATCTCCACACAGTCCCAATTTAATTTATTTTGGGTTGAATTTTAGAAAATCAGCATATATGTGTGTTACAATTTGCTGTGTCACGGTTCCTCTGGCTGGCTCAGCATCTGGTTGCCAGGGGAAATTAACTTGTAATGAGGTCCTCTCAGCTTGGGGCCAATGAAAGAGCACGTCAGAGCATTAGGGGGTCAGTACGTTCAGCGGACAACTGCTCCCGACTTGTAGGAAAGCCAGCTGGAGATTGTTTCCAGCTCTCTATATAAGGCCAGCTCCTGTGGGTGCAGGTGCCATTGAATTTCTTGTCTTGTGGCTCCCCCTGCTGGTCCCTTTAATATATTAAAGACTCTTTTGGCTTTGATTTCTGGATTTAGTAATGTGACTACGTTTTTGGCTATTGGCAATTTGGTATGGTATTGATCTCCTTGTTGGCCTTTGGCGTTACTTTGACTTCATTGTTCGATGGCATTTAACCCCTTTTCCGTATGGCTACTATTTTAGTGTTTGTTTTATTCCTGTTTATGTGTCGTATAGGGACTATCGTACAGTTGTGGGGTCACTGCCTAGGTTGATTGTGCAAGTAGGTAGGGGTTTTGAGTGATGGTAGTCGTTATCTTGACAGCAGGGTAGCAGACAAAAATATATCTGAGTGATAACATGACATATTAGGCCTAAATCTGTGTTTTTCCATCTCCACAAAGTTCCAATTTAATTTATTTTGTGTTACGATTGTAGGTGGGGACAGACACGGACAGTGAGCCGTAAGGCTAGAACCCAGCCCGCTTTCCCTACCTACTTGCAGTAAAAGCCCTAGATAGCTAGACTGCAACTGGTCAACGGTCCCTATGCTATTTAAGTGCAGAGAAGGACTAACAAACAAGGACAGATAAATACAATCCAAAAAAGTTGTGCAAAAATGGGTCATTACCCCCTCTCACAAGGGGCCACCAGACCCTCAATATAGGGAGCAGGCTGCAATGCGAACTCAAGATGAGCCTTCCTAATTAGACGAGGAGTATGAACATTCAGAGCCACAACCCATATTCTCTCCTCAGCACCATATCCCTTCCAATTGATATGGTACTGCAGAGAGCCCTGAACTCTGGGAATCAAGAATTTTCTCTACCTTATTCTCCAATTCGCCTTGAATAACAATGGTATCAGGAGGTTTAATTAGGGGAATCACCGAAGGAATGCATTTCTTAAGTAGTAATTCATGGAATACATTATGTATCCTAAATGAGGATGGCAACTGAAGAGCAAAAGATACCCGATATATTATAGAAGTGATCTTGTATGGGTCAATAAATTTTGGAGCAAGTTTAACAGACTGGACCCTAAAAGGGAAATTCTTAGCAGAAAGCCATAAAAATTCCCCTGAACAAAATTCGGACCCAAGGAACGTTTCCTATTGGCTTGTTCACACAGGATGCTTATGAGCCTGGGCCCAAACTGTGCACGGGTCACTCATGGTGGCATACATAGCAGTACTCATAGAACAAAACTCAGACACTGAAGAAAAACCTCAGATTAAACCCATAATTGCAATAGAATGGTGAGAAGCCACTAGAGGAGCTGATGTGGT
Source organism: Bufotes viridis (assembly GCA_033119425.1). Taxonomy (NCBI): domain Eukaryota; kingdom Metazoa; phylum Chordata; class Amphibia; order Anura; family Bufonidae; genus Bufotes; species Bufotes viridis. Next base: position 39,942,773 of record CM065590.1, read on the forward strand.
TGTTTATGACAAACTCCGCTAGTGACAAAAAAAAATTCCATTTAATTTTACAATCAGATACAAAGCATCTCAATAACTGTTCAGAACCTAGTTGACCCTTTCAGTTTGTCTATTTGTCTCAGGATGGAATGCTGAAGAGAAGGACAGTTTGATTCTCAACCTTGCTAAATTCTTCAGAATCTGTACTCCTCTATTAGAGACAATGGACTCCTGTGTAATTTGAGAACATTACAGATGTAGCAGTGCTAGCGATCACTGTTTTCGCATAGCGTTACTAACGAATCACGACTTCTCCTCTTTAACTCCGAACGAAACAACTGTAACAGCAATACACAACAAGGCCAGTAGATGGCAATATTTACCTAAAGAATGTACAGTAAGGAAGCTTAACAATCCCTGTACAAGTTAACAGACTTACAAACACAATTACTGTGAATAGTCTGTATGAAAAAGATTAAAGATGGTTGTCAAAAGCTTTATTTTGGATATTTTTGGCTGAGCGGTATATTATATTTTCTTGCAGCGCCGTGGTCCTGGACGGGAAAATATGTGCAACAGGCAGCATTGTCAACAGTGAAATAGCAGCTTTTGGGAACATGAAATATTATGACCCCAAATCGAACACATGGACATTATTACCCAACATGCCTTGCCCACTCTTTCCCCATGGACATGTAGAGATATTGATATTTGACATTTTTTTGTTTATTTATTTAGTTCGGCGGTATGCACACATAATGGATGTCTAGCGCGATCTTCTGTCTTACTCATTCAGCGGGAGATATTGCGATCTGCTATGCGTGGGAATTAAATGCTAAATTACTAAATTATTTTATTTAATGTTTGTCTCAAAAAACTTTACTGTGTAAGGAGCCATCAAAATGAATGGCTGTTCATGTTCCCTCATAGCAGCGCTCAGTTTTCTTCACCTGCATGGACGAGCGGCTTTCTAGTGGAGCCGAAGGTATGGCATATTAACTCTGTGTGGGGAGGAGGCTCTGTTAGTGTGGAGAGGAGGCTCTGTTAGGAGAAAGAGGGGTAAGTTATCCCTTGTCGCGTGTATGTTCGGCTTATTCATAAGGACTGCGCTGCAGGGGGTGTGTGTGGGGTGTGTGTGGTCTCCTGGTATAGCGATACTGGCATTTAGGCAAAAGAGGACATAGATAGAAAGTCAGGTATATAGCTACAGTTTCAAGAAAAAGTATGTGAACCCTTTGGAATGATATGGATTTCTGCACAAATTGGTCATAAAATGTGATCTGATCTTCATCTAAGTCACAACAATAGACAATCACAGTCTGCTTAAACTAATAACACACAAAGAATTACCGTATTTTTTGCCCCATAAGACGCACTTTTTTCCCCCCAAAAATGGGGGGAAAGTGCCCCTGCGTCTTATGGGGCGAATGCTGACATTTTTACATAGCCAGCTGCGATGTATGCGCGAGCGTGGAGGGACTGCGAGGAGGAGCTGGGGGCCGGCAATTGCGGAGGGGCCGGTGCAGTGACTGTAACCCCCGCTCCAGTGCTGCACTAATAAAATATAAGGTATCTAAATCAATTAAAAGTTCTGGTCCATGCCCCCCACCCCTAATATTACCGACACACGGCTTGTTCAGTTGAAAGCATGCATTCCGGGCGGCCAGCTTGTCACTCACTGACGTCACGCGCCTGCGCCGCCTACTTTAAGAATGAAGCATGCGGCGCAGGCTTGGACGTCAGTGAGTGACGCGCCAGCCGCCCGGAATGCCTGCTATCAACTGAACAAGCCGCGTGTCGGTAATATTAGGGGTGGGGGACATGGACCAAAACTTTTAGTCCCTCCCCGCTTGCTCAGTTTTATGGGGGGAGGGGGTCTGTGGATGGCACTGTTATGGGATGGGGGATCTGTGGATGGCACTGTTATGGGGTGGGGAGGGTCTGTGGATGACGCATATATAACAGTGCCATCCACAGATCCCTCATAACAGTGCCATCCACAGATCCCTCATAACAGTGCCATCCACAGATCCCCCATAACAGTGCCATCCACAGATCCCCCATAACAGTATCCTTCACAGATCGCCCCCCATAACAGTGTCAGTCACAGATCCCCCCCATAACAGTGTCATCCCCAGACCCCTCCATAAGTGTGTCATCCCCAGATCCCCCATAACAGTACGTCATCCCCAGATCCCCCATAACAGTGCCATCCCCAGATCCCCCATAACAGTGTCCTTCACAGATCCCCCATAACAGTGCCATCCACAGATCCCCCATAATAGTGCCATCCACAGACCACCATTAGTTCCAAAAGCACACCTTTTGGTTAAAAATATTTTTTTTCTTATTTTCCTCCCCAAAAACCCCAGGTGCATCTTATGTTTTTATTTTTATTGAACACACCATGTAAACATTCACAGTGTAGGTGGAAAAAGTATGTGAACCCCTAGACTAATGACATCTCCAACAGCTAATTGGAGTGAGGTGTCAGCCAACTGGAATCTAATCAATGAGATGAGATTGGAGGTGTTGGTTACAGCTGCCTTGCCCAATAAAAAACACACACCAGTTCTGAGTTTGCTTTTCCCAAGAAGCATTGCCTGATGTGAATGATGCCTCGCACAAAAGAGCTCTCAGAAGACCTACGATTAAGAATTGTTGACTTGCATAAAGCTGGAAAGGGTTATAAAAGAATCTCCAAAAGCCTTGCTGTTCATCAGTCCACGTTAAGAATAAGGCCTTTTTCACACGGGCGAGTTTTCCGCGCGGGTGCAATGCGTGAGGTGGACGCATTGCACCCGCACTGAATAATTTCTATGGGGCTGTGCACATGAGCGGTGATTTTAACGCATCACTTCTGCGTTGCGTGAAAATCGCAGCATGCTCCAGTTTCTGCATTTTTCACGCAACGCAGGCCCCATAGAAGTGAATGGGGCTGCGGGAAAATCGTAAGCATCACGGACCATGTGATCGGACCATGTGATGTGACGTAATCACAGGTCGTTTAGAATACAGCTGAAGCTTGAAATGAGAAGAGAGATCGCTAACTACGCGATCAAGTGGCTTAGGTAAGTTAACTTTTTTATATTTAACCCCTTCATCCTCATTTTACAAAGCATTCTTTATTAAGAATGCTATTATTTCCCCTTACAACCATGTTATAAGGGAAAATAATAATTTCACCAGAATACTCAACCCGAAACCGGACTTCAGTGATGAAGTCCGGCTTCGGGTCTGGGTACCAAACATGGCGATTTTTCCAACGCGCGTGCAAAACGCATTACAAACGTTTGCACACACGCGCATATTCCCGTCAAACATGACGCCCGTGTGAAAGAGGCCTAATTCTCTTCAGCACTGCTGCTACTCTCCCTAGGAGTGGCCATCCTGTAAAGATGACTGCATGAGCACAGCGCAGACTGCTTAATGAGGTGAAGAAGAACTAGAGTGTCAGCTAAAGACTTACAAAAGTCTTTGGCATATGCTAACATATCCCTGTTAGCGAATCTACGAATAGATATGTAAAACACTAAACAAGAATGGATTTCATGGGAGGATACCACAGAGGAAGCCACTGCTGTCCAAAAAAAACATTGCTGCACGTTTACAGTTTGCACAAGAGCACCTGGATGTTCCACAGCAGTACTGGCAAAATATTCTGTGGACAAATGAGTTGTTTGGAAGAAATACACAACACTATGTGTGGAGAAAAAGAGGCACAGCACACCAACATCAAAACCTCATCCCAACTGTGAAGTATCGTGGTGAGGGCATCATGGTTTGGGGCTGCTTTGCTGCGTCAGGGCCTGGACGGATTGCTAACATCGAAGGAAAAATGAAGACATTTTGCAGGAGAACTTCTGTCCATCAGATGAAGCTCAACAGAAGATGGATGTTTCAACAGGACAATGACCCAAAGCATAGAAAATTCAGGAAGAGATGATGGAGGCAGCATGTCCGGTTGAAAAATCCCTTTATTTGGGAACTGCTCACATGAAATACGTGAATATAAAAAGTTGCTACGTTTCGGCTATCACATAGCCTTTGTCAAGCACAATGGGAATTATACATACAAGTGTTTATAAAGTGAAGACTCCACCTCCACATGGAGATGTGTCCAATCATTGTTTCTCATTGTTAATCATTCACATACAGGGTTAACATTACACATCCAATCCGTGTCCCGCTCAGCAGCTGCTTTATATAAAACTTAAGGTCAATCATACATAGTGTTCTCACCTGATCAAATATAAATGTAGAGGGAAAATACGGTGTCATGATGCACAGATGCCGTCCAGAGCCACCTCGACGACATTTAATCCAAAAGCATGTTCAATAGATGCCTTCCTTTGATGAGAAGACATGGTACCCACTTACACATTGCCTCATCTAAGGATCCTGGGGACGGATGACTAATTAACAGGTTTAGTGTGTCTGAGAGGCCCTGTCTGAACTGTGATCTAAGGGCCTGGTTGTTCCAATTAGACACAGTACACTGCCTGCGAAACTCGGAGCAATAGTCCTCGACAGACCGCTTGCCTTGACGCAAAGAAAGGAGCTGACTTTCAGCATAGGCTGCCCTGTCTGGCTCATCATACCGAAGATCGAGGGCATAAAAAAAACTGCCTACAGAATAAAGCTCATGGGAATTAGGCGGAAGTGCAAATGCCCACTCCTGGGGGTCACCTTGCAATAGAGACATGATCGTTTTAAAAAGATCCGGTCGCCATGTCGTAGCACATGGACGACACCCAAGTGTGTTCAAGAGATAGGGCAAATCAATACTTACATCTTACCTAGAATGAAGACTTCAATGGAGTGACAACTAATATATTTGTGTAACAGAGTAGAGATGACCCGAACTATTCGCCGGCGAACAGTTCCCGGCGAACATAGCTTGTTCGCTTTCGCCGCAGCAGGCGAACATATGCGATGTTCGGTCCGCCCCCTATACATCATCATTGAGCAAACTTTGACCCTGTACCTCACAGTCAGCAGACACATTCCAGCCAATCAGCAGCATACCCTCCCTCCCAGACCCTCCCACCTCCTGCACAGCATCCATTTTAGATTCATTCTGAAGCTGCAGTCTTAGTGAGAGGAGGGAGAGTGTAGTTGCTGCTGATTTAATAGGGAAATCGATAGCTAGGCTAGTGAATTCAGTGTCCACTCCAGTCCTGAAAGACTCATCTGATCTCTGCTGTAGGGACAGCGTCCTGATAGCACCCCAAAAAGCCCTTTTTAGGGCTGCAACATTAGTCTGCTTTTTTTCTTCTTCTCCATATATATATTGCAGTTGCCTGGCCTGCCCGTGTGTGAGGAGCTGCAGGCCCACAGACTGTAGTGTGCCCACTGCCAGTGCCCACCACTCATACCCGGTGGCACAGGACTTTGCATCAAAAAAAGGCATTTCATTTTTACCCTTTAATCTAAGGTTAGTTTCCTGCCAGTGTGTGTCAGGCTAACTTCCACTGACTGTAGTGTGCCCACTGCCAGTGCCCACCACCACTCATACCGGGTGGCACAGGCATTTAATTTTTACACTTTAGTCTAATTTCAGTTGCTTGCCTGCTGCCAGTGTGTGTCAGGCCGACTTCTACAGACTGTAGTGTGCCCACTGCCAGTGGCCACCACCACTCATACCGGGTGGCACAGTAGCTTGCCGATAAATAAGGCATTTAATTTTTACACTTTAGTCCGGATAGGGTACGTAACAGGGATTAAACTGATAGGAATAGTACTAGTTAAGACACCACGCATATAGGGTGTCACAGCACATTGCTCTGTGCACGCGCAGTGCCCCAATTTGGGAGTAAGAGGACCGACCAAGCTGCTTTTTCCATCTCCCGGTTCCTAAAATCAATTCAGTTTAGTGTATGAGAGTTTGGTCTGTCACTGTGAAGGCAGTCGAAGGTACCCGGCCTACATTTTTTTCACAAAAGGCAATCCCTGATATGGGACGTAACAGGGATTAAACTGATAGGAATAGTACTAGTTAAGACACCACTCATATCGGGTGTGACAGTAAATTGCACGGTGCAGACGCAGTCACCGTGGATTAAAACAAAAGGGAGGGAGCCAGCGTTTTTTTAACCATCTCCCCGTTTGAAAAATCAATTCAATAGATGGACCCCAGATTGGGGACGTAATAGGGATTAAACTGATGAGAATAGTACTACAGAAAATACCACTCATATCGGGTGTGACAGTAAATTGCACGGCGCAGACGCAGTGACCGTGGATTAAAACAAAGGGGAGGGAGCCAGCGTTTTTTTAACCATCTCCCCGTTCGAAAAATCAATTCAATTCACCTTTCGGGGACCCTTGGTGTTGTACGTGGCTGGGTGGAGGAAGAAACCTTCAATGACATCACCGGGACGTGGCTAGCTTGGTATCCAACCTTGTGCAAATGAGGAGTTTGCGGTTGTTTGCGGTGCATTAAAAGGGGAGTTTGGTCTGTCAATGTCTGTGAAGCGGGCGTAACCCTTACACTACCTGATCGATACAACATCATACCTGATCGTATACACACACTGGATGTTTTAAAGCATGTTATTCCAAACAATTTAGGAATGTTACGTGATTTATGCACTTTATGGATTAAAACCCGACTCTGCGTCCACTACGTAATTTTCCATGGGAGTTATGCCATGGATCCTCCTCCGGCATGCCATAGTCTAGGTGTTAGTCCCCTTGAAACAACTTTTCCATCACTATTGTGGCCAGAAAGAGTCCCTTTGGTTTTTAAAATTCGCCTGTCTATTGAAGTCTATTGCGGTTCGCCCGGGTTCGCCTCTTCGCGAACATTTGTGGAAGTTCGCCGTTCGCGAACTGAAAATTTTATGTTCGCGACATCACTATAACAGAGATGATACCTTTTAGCCTCTCCTGCAGTGCGCAACATGCATGTCTCTGAGATAACCACTTCTCAAGAATGTGGCCTCAGCACAATGGGGGATGGGTATGATCTAACTATTCCTAACCCACTACATTACAGGGAAGAATTACACAGAATATTAGAACATTAAAGATAATATAAAAAAGACTGAATTAAAGGGGTCAAAACCAATCAGTACTTCAAAATACCCTTACAACACACATGATGATACCGACTCTCTGTGTTTTAAGGTGAGATCTCACTCCTCAGATACAGAAGCACAGTTTTGTAACTTTGCCCAAAAGTTGCAAAACCCTTACGGTCACCAGATAAGCTCTCAGGGAGCTTAATCTTAGGCTCCATCGGTGATGGGGTTGTGTAAGCAGGTGGACTGGTCTGACGGCACTCCTGCTCTTGAACCCTTTCAGTTACATCCTGCAACAACTGAGCAATGGCCTCCATCTGAGAGGCTAAAGCTGCTATGGCATCCAAAGTAGTTCAGGTACCAAGTTTTTTTAGGCCAGTGATAATGTTATGACTGTAGGTAGGGACAGGCAAGGATAGTGAGTCCACTTTTCCTACCTACTTGTAGTACATGCCCTAGATAGCTAGACTTCAACTAATCAACAATTTCTATTCAAGTACAGAGATGGACTAACAAAGACAAACAATACCATATGAAAATGGGTCAGAACCAGATGGGCTATGCAGTACCAAATGAGAGACAGAGAGTGGTCAGAAGACAAGCTGAGTTCAGAACCAGATGGACTACACAGTACAAAACGAGGGACAGCGAGTGGTCAGAAGACAAGTCCGAGTCAGAAGCACAAGAAATCCAAATAGGCACAGGAGCAGGAACCAGGAACACAGCTAGTGAGTCAAAGGCTATCACTACCAATGGGGTATGGCCAGGAAGGTATTTGAGTAGACAACCAATTTCTGGGATCAGAACCTAATAGGTCCATCGATTTGGTGCTCCATTAGTCAGACACATTAGACACAATAATAGAGCAGCTGAGATAATCAGCCCACTGGTAATCTCCCCTAGCACACACCAATTGCAGGGAGAAACAGAGCATTGCATCCTGTTACTGAGAATGCTGTTGCGTCACAAGGCGGACGTGACTCAGCTGCACGTATCTCCCGGGGTGGCCGTGCCTACACTGAGGACCGTACCACTGGAGCCTGGACAGCCAAGTTCGTAGTTAGATTTTGGGTTGAATTTTTTAAAACCAGCATATCCGTGTCTTACAATATGCAGAGTAGCAGAAAGTAGCTGTGAGTGATAACGTGAGGCCTAAATCTGTGTTTTTCGATCGCCAAACAGTTGCATTTTAATTTATCTGGGTTGAATTTTTGAAAATCAGCATATACTTCTCTTGTAATACGCAGGGGACATCTATTAAAATCGGACCAAATGTGCATGGTGACTGCAGGCGCACATCCAGAACAATATACAATGATAAAACAAGAATAGCACACTGCTTCCGAAAATCCCTGTCTCCCTTGAGGAAGCTAAAGCTAGAGATGAGCGAATATCTCTAAAATTAGATTTGGGCAGTTCGACAAATTTTCTGAAAAAAAATCGCTTCAATCCGAATTAATTCACGACGAATCTCAGTAAAAAACGTCTATTTCCTGGCTGTAGAGAGCCTTTATATTGGTGTAGAACACTGTGCTTTGCAGTAACATGCATAGGGAGTTTGCTGGGGTGGTGAAATAATACTGTTAGTCAGTATGACATGCAGATGACAGGCGTCGCTATTAGAATCACTGTACACTTCACTTATTTGGGCAGTCACAGGGCCAAAACTGACCAAATAACTCAAGTATGAACTCAGCCTTACAGGTCCATGTGAAGCACACTCCTTTTACACCCTCTTCAGCTGATTCCACATAGATGTCTACAGAACCTGTTCTATTAAACACTTATAAAAGTATTTCCCCCCCGACACAGTGGAGAGGGTGTCAGCAGTAAGTTTGTGTGTTGACGTCACTGATTATTTTGCCTTTCCTCTGATCCATCAGAACAATAACCCACAAAAAACGGATCCTGTCTGTGGAGCATCCGCCTTTACTCGGTCAGCATTTGCTCAGTAATCCATCAGTATTAGCCCAGTCATGAAGTGTGGAGATTGGAAACAGCATGAGAAGTCCACAGAGTGGCCCTATGACATAGTGGTGAAGTGGAAGCAGCATGAGGAGACCACAGAGTGGCACAATGACAGCATATGGAGTTGGCAGCAGTATAAGGAGGCCAGCGAGTGGCACAATGACAGTGTATGGAGTTGGCAGCAGTATGAGGAGGCCAGCTAGAGGTGGCATATATTGAAAAAACTCCAACAAAATAGCATTGATATTTGCGTTTATTGTGATGCAGCAAACAGACACTTTTGTGTGATGTTTCGTCTAAAGAGCCTTTTTCAAACCTCGGCCGCTGTGGATGTCTGTAACAGTGTTGATGCGATGTAGTAAGTAATGGCGGGTATATACCCGCAAGGTAATGGAGCACTCTGTCATTGTGCCACTCGCTGGCCTCCTCATACTGCTGCCAACTCCATACACTGTCATTGTGCCACTCGCTGGCCTCCTTATACTGCTGCCAACTCCATACACTGTCATTGTGCTGCATACGCTGTCACTGTTTGCCGCATCACAATAAACGCAAATATCAACGCTATTTTGTTGGAGTTTTTTCAATATATGACGACGGGGTGGGATCCCGACTCCACACAGCACTATTGAGTGTGCCATACGGGTCTAACCTTCTATCTAGAGTCTAGAGGTGGCAGCAGCAGCATCAGGTGGAGACCACAGAGTCGCACAATGACAGAGTCTGGAGGCGGCATCAGCATCAGGAGGAGGCCACAGAGTGACGCAATGACCAAGCTTGGAGGTGGCATCAATATGAGGAGGCCACAAAGCCGCACAATGACAGGGTCTGGAGGTGGCAGCAGAATCAGGCGGAGGCCACAGAGTGACACAATGACAGAGTCCAGAGGTGGCAGCGGCAGCAGCAGCATCAATCAGACACTACAGAGTCGCACAAGGACAGCGTATGGAGTTGGCAGCAGCATTAGGAGGCCACAGAGTGGCACAATGACAGAGTGTGGAGGTGCTATATGCAGCAACATCAGATAGAGACCACAGAGTGGCACACTGACAAAGTATTGAGTTGGTAGCAGTATTAGGAGGCCAGAGAGAGGCACAATGACAGATTCTAGAGGTGGCGGATGCAGCAGCATCAGGCAGAGACCACAGAGTGGCACAATGACAGAGTCTGGAGGTGGCATCAGCATCAGGAGGAGGCCATAGAGTGACACAATGACCGAGCTTTGAAATGGCATCATTATGAGGAGGCCACAGAGTGGCACAATGACAGTCTGGAGGTGTCATCAGCATCAGGAGGAGGCCACAGTGACAGAGCTTGGAGGTGGCATCAATATGAGTAAGGAGGCCACAGAGTGGCACAATGACAGAGTCTAGAGGTGGCAGCAGTATGAGGAGGCCAGTGAGTGGCACAACAACAGAGTCTGGTGGTGGCGGATGCAGCAGCATCAGGCAGAGACCACAGAGTGGCACAATGACAACGTATTGAGTTGGCAGCAGTATGAGGAGGCCAGCGAGTAGCACAATGACAGATTCTAGAGGTGGCGGCAGCAGCAGCATCAGGCGGAGACCACAGAGTGGCATAATGACAGCGTATGGAGTTGGCAGCAGTTTGAGGAGGCCAGCGAGTGGCACAATGACAGAGTCTAGAGGTGGTGGTGGCAGCAGCAGCATCAGGCAAAGACCACAGAGTGGCACAATGACCGAACTTGGAGGTGGCATCAATATGAGGAGGCCACAGAGTGGCACAATGACTGAGCTTGGAAGTGGCATCAATATGAGGAGTCCACAAGGTGGCACAATGACAGAGTCTGGAGGTGGCAGCAGCATCAGGCGGAGGCCACAGAGTGACATAATGGCACAGACTAGAGGTGGCAGCAGCAGCATTAGTCAGAGACCACAGAGTGGCACACTGACAAAGTATTGAGTTGGCATCAATATGAGAAGGCCAGTGAGTGGCACAATGACAGAGTATGGAGGTGGCATCAATATGAGGAGGCCACAGAGTGGCATCATGACAGAGTCTAGAGGTGGTGGCGGCAGCAGCAGCATCAGGCAGAGACCACAGAGTGGCACAATGACATAGGCTGGAGGTGGCATCAGCATCAGGAGGAGGCCACAGAGTGGCACAATGACAAAGCTTGGAGGTGGCATCAATATGAGGAGGCCACAGAGTGGCACAATGACACCGTATGGAGTTGGCAGCAGTATGAGGAGGCCAGCGAGTGGCACAATGACAGATTCTAGAAGTGGCAGCAGCAGCAGCATCAGGCGGACACCACAGAGTGGCACACTGACAAAGTATTGAGTTGGCATCAATATGAGAAGGCCAGTGAGTGGCACAATGACAGTGTATGGAGGTGGCATCAATATGAGGAGGCCACAGAGTGGCACAATAACAGCGTATGGAGTTGGCAGAAGTATGAGGAGGCCAGCGAGTGGCACAATGACAGATTCTAGAAGTGGCGGCAGCAGCATCAGGCGGAGACCACAGAGTGGCACAATGAAAGAGTCTGGAGGTGGCATCAGCATCAGGAGGAGGCCACAGAGTGTTACAATGACCGAGCTTGGAGGAGGCATCAATATGAGGAGGCCACAGAGTTGCACAATGACTTAGCTTGGAGGTTGCATCAATATGAAGAGGCCACAAAGTGGCACAATGACATGGTCTGGAGGTGGCAGCAGCATCAGGCGGATGCCACAGAGTGGCACAATGACACAGTCTAGAGGTGGCAGCAGCAGCATCAGATAGAGATCACAGAGTGGCACAATGACAGAGTCTGGAGGTGCATCAGCATCAGGAGGAGGCCACACGGTGTTACAATGACCGAGCTTGGAGGTGGCATCAATATGAGGAGGCCACAGAGTGAAACAATGACAGAGTCTAGAGGTGTTGGTGGTGGCAGCAGCAGCAGCATCAGGCAGAGACCACAGAGTGGCACAATGACCGAGCTTGGAGGTGGCATCAATATGAGGAGGCCAGAGAGTGGCACAATGACAGCGTATGGAGTTGGCAGAAGTATGAGGAGGCCAGAGAGTGGCACAATGGCAGATTATAGAAGTGGCGGCAGCAGCAGCATCAGGAGGATGCCACAGAGTGGCACAATGACACAGTCTAGAGGTGGCAGCAGCAGCATCAGATAGAGATCACAGAGTGGCACAATGACAGAGTCTGGAGGTGACATCAGCATCAGGAGGAGGCCACACAGTGTTACAATGACCGAGCTTGGAGGTGGAATCAATATGAGGAGGCCACATAGTGGAACAATGACAGAGTCTAGAGGGGGCAGCCGTATGAGGAGGCCAGCGAGTGGCACAATGACAGAGTCTGGAGGTGGCGGATGCAGCAGCATCAGGCAGAGACCACAGAGTGGCACAATGACAGCGTATGGAGTTGGCAGCAGTATGAGGAGGCCAGCGAGTGGCACAATGACAGATTCTATAGGTGGCGGCAGCAGCATCAGGAGGAGACCACAGAGTGGCACAACAGCAGCATCAGGAAGAGACCACAGAGTGGCACAATGACTGAGCTTGTAGGTGGCATCAATATGAGGAGGCCACAAAGTGTCACAATGACAGAGTCTGGAGGTAGCAGAAGCATCAGACGGAGGCCACAGAGTAGCACAATGACACAGTCTAGAGGTGGCAGCGGCAGCAGAAGCATCAGACAGAGACCACAGAGTGGCACAATGACAGAGTATGGAGGTGACGGATGCAGCAGCATTAGACAGAGACCACAGAGTGGCACAATGACAGCGTATGGAGTTGGTAGCAGTATGAGGAGGCCAGCGAGTGGCACAATGACAGATTCTAGAGGTGGCGGCAGCAGCAGCATCAGATGGAGACCACAGAGTGGCACAATGACAGAGTCTGGAGGTGGCATCAGCATCAGGAGGAGGCCACAGAGTGGAACAATGACTGAGCTTGTAGGTGGCATCAATATGAGGAGGCCACAAAGTGGCACAATGACAGAGTCTGGAGGTTGTAGAAGCATCAGGCAGAGGCCACAGAGTGGCACAATAACACAATGTTGAGGTGGCAGCAGCAGCAGCAGCATCAGACAGAGACAACAGAGTGGCACAATGAAAGAGTGTGGAGGTGGCGGATGCAGCAGCATCAGACAGAGACCACAGAGTGGCACACTGACAAAGTATTGAGTTGGCATCAATATGAGGAGGCCAGTGAGTGGCACAATGACAGAGTCTGGAGGTGGCATCAGCATCAGGAGGAGGCCACAGAGTGGCACAATGACCAAGCTTGGAAGTGGCAGCAGTATGAGGAGCCCAGCAAGTGGCACTATGACAGAGTCTGTAGGTGGCAGATGCAGCAGCATCAGGCAGAGACCACAGAGTGGCACAATGACAGCATATGGAGTTGGCACCAGTATTAGGAGGCCACAGAGTGGCACAATGACAGTGTGTAGTTCGCAGTTGTCCATGAATTTCCCTCGAAGATTGGGGTAATATATTAGCAAATTTAAGTTTACTTTCTTATAAAAAGTTTTTTTTCAAATTAATATTCATTATTTAATAAATTTAATATAAAAAATTAAGTGTTGCCTAAGACAGGAGAGAATCCGCCAGTCTTCAGTTTATTCGACGACATGGTTGCGATGGAGAAAGCATTCCCCAAAAAATTTCTCTCCACCTGGATTCACCTTGTCAAAATTAATGCAAGTGCTGTCGGGTTTATAATAATTCAATTATGAATTATTAATTATGATCATAAAAATAATTAATCATGAATTTTTCATAACTTCTCGAAATTATGACCTAGTGAATTGTAAATAACCCAATCGATACAATTCACATCTGAGGCCGACTATTTCCTCAGATAATAAGTTCTTTTCATGTGAGATTACATAAATGCTAAAGATGTAGTTTTGACATTATATAATAATACGCAGGTATTATAAAAATATGCAGATTTATTGGTTACAAGGTTCTAAACATAAATAAGTGAATAAACACAATTATATATGCCAATGAATATATACGAAGTTGATATAAAGCATTACAAGCTTAAAATAAGTAAACACAAATATATAATCGATATAAAGCAATATAAGCTTAGCAATACATGTGGGTAGAAACAACTTGTCACATTATAACAAAGCTATTATTTGGTTAGGATATCAAAACAAGAAGTTAAGTTATATACATCACTTCTGTTCAGAGGAAACCTCATGATATCAGGACGGGCCTGTCTAATCCTAGACACCAATATCGAATGCTAACTACATTCTGCCCCCCTCTAACCAACTACACCTCACATGACTTCAGGAATGGGCAAATCCATCCAAGGATATAACTTAGAAGAGATAACTGTATCCTTCCGCCCCATCCTGGACTATTCTCACATGTATGAGACTTGGTAAGACTATTAAGACATACAACAGAAATGGGAAGAACTTGGAACAAGTCTTTCCAGTGGGAATTTATAACCTAGCTTGGCGAAGAATGCTACTATCAATATATTTATATATATATATATATATATACAATCATTTAATACTTTGCTAGATTATGAGCCTTGATTCTTCTGCAGGTAGCATGAAGCCTCACAATTATTCTATATCTAAGACTACATCTCATATAAAGAGATGATAAATAAATTAATATGTTCGCCAACATAGATGCTATGATTTTACCCACATTATCTAAATAGTCTTAATAAAATGAAACATCATTCTTTGTGTTTCTTACCAAGTCCTAGCAGGAATCTCACTTCTGCTCCTAGGAAAGCTGGATGGTCCATCACCATGCTTTTCATATTGGTAGACCCCTCAATCTTGGGTGTAGGCTGGAATGTAGGAATGCTATGCTTCCTCCTTTGTTTCTTAGCTTCTCCTTCTTGCCTCTCTCCTGATGCTCATCTATCTAGGGTAATTATCTCCCTTGTAATTTAACATTACCACCCCCTGGATTAGTATTCTCCAATCAATTGAGGGGGTGTAAACATATGTAATAAGATCCTATGAGATCATGTTTACCCATAATGCAACTAATGGAGGATGGTGTAACGATATCCATCTGTCTATGGATGGCACTGTTGTGCAAGCTATTAACACCATACTATAAAGAGTTAACTAGGGTATTTTTGCATCATATAACTTTGACCTTTGTCGTCGTAAATTCGGCGATAAGGATTAATGTAGACATTTTGTGTCAACTAAAGATAGACAACTTGGAGTCTCTCTGACACTATTGATCTATGGGCCATAATGGTATGAATGGGCCTTGTTCTCTAAGACATGTCTGGAGAATCCAGTGTACTCCCAACAGATAAGCACACATCTGTGGCAATAACTTTTAAAACAATATTCTCTGTATTCAGTATAAACTTTTTACACAGACTGAACTCTGTGTGACTTCAAATCTTGGCCTGTTCCAGCCGTGTATGAAAACTTTGGTTCAACTTCAGCCTGTCTCTTAAAGACAATGAGCATGCATTTTGAATATAATATGACCAGGTATCAATATATATACCTATGAAAATGCCCGACAGTGCGTTATCCGCTGCTCATCGATACGGATACTTCTGAGTGAACCTGCCTGGCATGAACAGGCCTCTAGTAGCTACAGAGAATGAGAAGACACACCTTGCAGGATAGCTTTGAGCCCAGAAGAGTCGCCAAGTTCATCAAGATACGTCAATGAAGATTTCACCGCATATAACTGCAGGGCTGAAAGCAGAATAAAATTTAATTAGGCCACCGAAATAGGTCCAAAAACATTTCACCACATAAAATCGCATGCCCTCTTTTATGTGTAATAAAGAGTGTATTGAAGTGCCGATTCCTTATAATTTTTGGCAGCCCTTTCACATAGTGCATAGGCTTTATGAGTGTAGGACTCCGACTACCAGAACCATTGTACCACAATGTGAATGAGGCCCTCCTTTATGTGATATACAGGTTATATCGGAGTGCCTCTTGCTTGTAATTTTTGGCAGCACTTGCACTGTATATTCAAGTAAATATACAGGAAAGAATTTTTTCTAACAATTTTTCCTCTAAAATTGATTTTATCTTTGGTTTTGTGCGAATTATTGTCAGTCTGTAAAAGTGGCATACTACTTGGACAACATCTTTCCCAGCAACGACCTGGAAGTACAAGATTCATCCAGATATCCTGCCCATGCTGTTCCCGAACCATATCAGTGGTGTTTTCAACAATTTCTAAACTTAGAGCACCTGAGCATCCCGATGTGTTCAGCCCGAGCACCCGAGCACTTTGGTACTCGATAAACACTAGTGGGAAGTAGCTGCTGACTGTCCTCTAGTAGCTCGTCCTCGCTGTATAGTGGAGCTGAACCCACAGCATATAATACTTCTCTGGCTGAGGGAACAGAAAAGGACAGAGGCAGGTTGAGGACAGGTGAGGGCAAAGGGCCTGCTCACGGGCCACGCCAAGTAAGGGTTGTGTCTGACAAACCCACCGACTGTTGGCTGGGGGTGTCTGATGTCACTTGGGATGAACTTGATGATGGAGTTAATCAATCAAGAACTGCTGGGTTGCTGGTCAAGACTCGTCGCTAGATGACACTGGGAGCTAAGGCCTCTCGCCGCGACTCTTGCTGCCACGCCCCCCTACTCTGCTGTGACCTGTGCCTGCGCCAGAAACATTTAGGCCTCTGACACTCCTCTGTGCAGGGCCGGGCACTTCTCGGTCTGACATACTTTTAGCTGAACTAAATAAATTAAAAGGAATCTAAAACACCCTAAAGCCCCAAATATATTTCTCCTATTGTACTGAAATACGCCACTAAATGATTTTAGCGTAAATAACAACAAAAGTGACCTGCCTATCTATTTCTCGTATAGGACTGAAATACGCCACTGAATTATTTCTGCGCAAATACAAGCAAACGTATATATGTCTCGCATATATATGTCTCGTATAGTGCAAAAAGGTTCAAAGAATCCAGCTCCGCTTCGGTAAAGGAATATTTATTTTGCTTGCGGTAAAATCACATCCAGTTACGGTTACAAAAGTCTTGTCTACGCGTTTCGGGCTACAAGAAACAATTCAAGCCCTTACTCATGACACAGAAAGACATAAAATAATAATAGTTAGATAATAAAGTAAAGGAGAAAGTTTCATACGTTTGGAAACTGTGAGGACTCTGGCAGTGTGGATTATTGTTGCAGAATCAAATCTAGGCGCCTGTTCAGACCATCTGGTTGACGCGTATTTAATGCAAAAATCCAGAAGGATTCTCTGTTTAATAATTTTCTTCTATGGTCTCCTCCTCGCTTGGGCAGTAAAACCCTCTCTAAGCCCTGCACCACCAGATCCGATGTGTCCCCATCATGGCAGACAGCAAAGTGCAGACTAGCTGCAGATACATTGCCACTGCCATGGTGGGGCACATCAGAAATGTGTTTGCGTATTCCAGCTTTAATGGCATTAGTAGTACAACGCACATATTGCAGTTTGCATTTTTTACATCTAATTAAATAAACTGCATAAGTTGTATTACAATTAAGGTAGGATTTCATGTGGAAAACCCTGCCATTTGAAGCTGAGACAAAAGTATTGGAAATGGACATATGAGTGCAGCAGATACCTCTATGGTGTCCGCACCTGTAGCTCCCTTTAGTCGTGAGCCAGACGGGCTGCGATTTTTTTTTTTTTGGTATAGACTAGGACTAACATAGTTTGCAATAGTGGGTGCTTTTCTAGCTGCACATTTAACCCCATCCGCAACTATGTCAGTCCAGTCCTTGTCATATGCCAGAATAGGGAAATATTTCTTTATGATGCAACAAATTTGTGCGAACTCCGTACTGTATTGTGTAATAAACAAGTTTCTATTTTTGCTACTATTATTTTTGTTTTTATTTGTAGCTGTGTTTCGGAGCCCCCCCTTGGACCTATTTTCCTGCTTAGGCCTCTTTCACACTTGAGTTGTGAAGATCCGGCGTGTACTTCCGTTGCCGGATCCGGCACAACGCAAGTGAACTGAAAGCATTTGAAGACTGATCAGTCTTCAAAATGCTTTCAGTGTTACTATGGCAGCCAGGACGCTACTAGTGTCCTGGTTGCCATAGTAGGAGCGGGCAGCGGGGGAGCGGCATACTTACATTTCGTGCGGCTCCCGGGGCGCTCCTGAATGACGTCAGAGCGCCCCGCGCGCATGGATCACGTGATCCACGCGATCACATGATCTATGCACTGGGGCGCCCTGACGTCATCCTGAGCGTCCCGGAGCCGCACGGAATGTAGTATGCCGCTCTCTACTTACTATGGCAACCAGGACTTTAGCGTCCTGGCTGCCATAGTAACCATTGACAAAAAGCTAAACGTCGGCGAAACGACGTTTAGCTTAAGGCCGGATCCGGATTAATGCACTTCAATGGGCATTAATTCCGGATCCGGCGTTACGGCATGTCTTCCGGATTTTTGGACGGAGACAAATCAGCAGCATGCTGCGCTTTTGTCAACGTCCAAAAAACGTTCACATACTGAACGGAAGACATCCTGATGCATCCTGAATGGATTTCTCTCCATTCAGGATGCATGGGGATGATCCTGATCAGTAGCTTTCCGTCCTAGAGCCCCGAGGACGGATCTCTAGGACGGAAGGCTAAAACGCAAGTGTGAAAGAGGCCTTAGGATTAATTAAGGAACCTTTTTCCATATTAGTCACCTGTCGTATTGCAGCCTCAACTTGTTTTGTGGCATAAGCTCTTTTATATAATCTGTGAGCGATATTTTCAGCCTCAGTCATGAAGCTTTTTTCATCCGTGCAGTTCCTTCTTGCACGGATTGTCTCACCCCTTGGTATATTTGCTATAACATATCTAGGATGGCAGGATGTAGCATGTAAAATAGTGTTCCCTGCCAGGGGTTTTCTGTAAGTGCATGTATGAACTTTGCTGGTGGAAGGATCCCCCCCTCAGACGCAAATCCAAAAATGAAATCTCCTGTATATCTTGGTGGACACTAAAGGAGATAGTGTCCACACAGGAATTTATGTAACAACCAAAGGCTGGTATGGCCGCCACATCGCTCATCCAGATGAGGATCAGGTCATCTATCTAACGGCCATACCACCTAATGCCAGGAAGGGTGGGTGTCGATGAGGAGAAAGCTCCTCTCCCACCATACCATGAATATATTAGCTATGGAGGGAGAGAACTTAGCCCCCATCGACACCCCCAATATCTGCAAGTAAAATTTGTTGTTGAACATGAAAAAGTTGCGCCTGAGGAGAAAATCCACCACCACCAAAAGCAAATATTCCTGCAGACCTGCAGTAATGTTTCCATACGTTTTTAAAAACCAGGCTAAGGATTTAATGGCCAGTTCATGCGGAATATTGGTGTATAAGGACACAACGTCCGCTGTGATCCATGTGAAATTTGAGGACCATTCAATTTTCTCAATTGTTTGTAAAATGGACACTGTGTCTTTAAGAAAACCTGGTATGAGAGGTATTAGTGGTTGAAGTATAGAATCAACCCACTGGGAGATTCTTTCAGAGAATGATCCTATGCCTGCTACAATAGGCCTGAGGGGAGGTGGAAATTTTTTTTTATGTGTTTTTGTGAGTGCATGAAATACTGGGATAACGGGAGAAATGACATATATGTATTCAGATTCCCTATCATAGTTTTGGTGCACTGATCGCAGGGGGGGGGAGTTCGGGAGGCAGAAACGGCCGTGTTTAGTATAATGAGACTCAGCGCTGTTTTCTTATCAGCGGGATTTTCAGATAGAAACACAGTGTTACTACTGTGGTGGCAATTTCTCTATATATATGCAAATCATCACTAAAGATGTTACACATTATTTCAAGTATCTCTCCTTCTGCTCATGCGCTGTACTAAGCGCTCTCTCTACTGGATCTGCGGCGTTCTTTACACCTAATGTGCCGTACTCAGCGCGGGTTCGTCCTCTATCTGCCGCGTTGTGGGATCTATTCTCCCTCAATATCACTGTCAGCTGCTGTGCGCTGACGATTCTCGTATCGGAGGAGGAGAACATCAGTGGGGGATAATACTAGCGGTAATATGTGTATATAACGACACTACTTCATAAAATGTATAAAGGAATTACTTTGTTTCTTATGTGAAATATATGAAATATATAGGTCGTGATGCCCCAAATGGTTACAAAGTGGGCCACCTCATATACATTACTGCTATGAGTCCTTTTAACTTGGGATAACTAACCAGTGGAGAAGGGGCGTCCTACATAAACATAAAGTATTAGAGCCATTTCATTTCGACAATAGGATAAAATGAAAAAATGTATATAGAAAAGGTGTATAGTAATAATAAATGCATAAATTTATGAGAGGATTGTGTGCTCATTTACATATACGCTTATTGCTGCACATACAGTAGTTTTTTTGAGCATTAGGCACATACATAGAGTAGATTAAAAACAAAAGGTATTATAAAAATAGTAGTTAATATAAAAACTAGATATGGACATAATTATGCAGAAAAGAGGGGGTACAAGATATATATATATATACAAACGAATAAGAGAAAAAAGAGAAGAAAATGTTTATATATATTTATATATAGATAGAGAGAGAGAGATGTATAAAATATATATATCTATAATAATAGTCAAAAGAATATTGATAATAGTGGATAATAAATCCTGAAAAGACAGTAATAAAAAATAAAGAATAGTAATAGTAATAGCATATAGGACATACATACAGTATATGGCAGTGATAGTTACTATATTATTATTATATTATCCCCAGTTTTACTTATGTCTTTTTAACAGTATTTATGTTTTTGTTATCAAGTCTTGCTAATTTCATTGAGTCCACGTGGACTGAGAGTATCCAATTGATATATCCAGAACATTTCTCGTTTTTGTAATTTCTCAAAGCGGTTAAATGGATTAAATCAATGGGGATAATTTTTAAAGCAGGTTTTTCTTTCTCATGGGTAGATCCGCAATGTCGCGAGACGCTATGTTTGATGTATTGTCTTTGGATATTGTACCTGTGTTGATTGAACCAGCAATGGAGAGCTTGTGTGGTGTGGCCTACATATTGTAGGCCGCATCCACATTCGATTAGGTATATGATAGTGTTGGTCGAGCACCAAAGTGCTCGGGTGCTCGAGTAGAACACCTTGGGATGCGCTGGTGCTCTACAGAGCACCCGAGTATAATGGAAGTCAATGGGAGAACCAGAGCATTAAACCAGGCACCGCCTGCTCTGAAGAGGGAAGGGTGTCTGGTTCACAGGAAAATGTCAGAAATTTATGGAAACACCACTGAAATGGTTCGGGAACAGCACGGTAACTATGTCTAGATGCATCTTGGACTCTCTGGTCGCTGCTCGGAATGATGTTGCCCGAGTAGTAATCCACTTTTACAGACTGACAATAATACGCACAAAAAAGATAAAATCGATTTTAGAGGAAAAAATTGTTAGGAAACATTCTTTCCTGTATATTTACTTGTATATAAAGTGCAAGTGCTGCCAAAGATTACAAGCAAGAGGCGCTCCGATACAACCTGTATATCACATAAAGGAGGGCCTCATTCACATTGTGGTACATTTGTTCAGGTAGTGGGAATCCTACACTCATAAAGCCTATGCACTAAGTGAAAGGGCTGCCAAAAATTACAAGGAACCGGCACTCCAATACATCCTTTATTACACATAAAGGAGGGCATCATACACACCCTTGAAATATTATGATTGATGGCCTGCTGGTGACCCTCTAAAACATTAAGAAGCAGGGCCTGCTGGTGGCCCTTCAAAACATTATGGGTGAGGGCCTGCTGGTGACCCTCAAAAACATTATGAGCGAGGGCCCACTGCTGAGCTGACCCTCTAAAACATTAGGAGCGAGGGCAGCCTAATAAGCATGTTGATATGATGGAGGAGGAGGACGAGAAAAGGGAGATTGAACCATATACCCTTTTTAGTGGAAGGGGAACATGGGAATACAGTGTATTTAATACACCATAAAAGCCACACTTAGAGTGCCTTTATGTTCAGCTGCTTTCCTCTGGTGGAGTAGAGAAGTCAGGAGCAATCCAGGCCTTGTTTATTTTTATAAGAGTCAACCGGTCAGCATTTTCAGTTGAGAGGCGGTTGCACTTATCAGTTATTATGCCCCCAGCAGCACTAAATACACGCTCTGACAAAACGCTGGCGGTGGGGCAGGCCAGCACCTCCAAGGCAGAGAGCGCTAGTTCGTGCCAGCTTGGACACCCAATAGTTGTAAGGCACAGAGGGATCACTGAGGACGCTGACACAGTCTGCTAGGTACTCCCTCACCATCTTCCAAAAATTTTCCCTTCTTGTGACAAGTTGAGGGTGGTCACGGGGTGTCATAAAACTGTCCCTGGCCTTGGAGAGTGTTGCCCTGCCTCTGTTGGAACTGCTATGTGTTCCTCTCATCTCCCCTCCTTGGTTGGCCAAGGAACTACATACTCTGCAGCTAGCGTTGTCAGCTGAAAATTTTTGGAGCAATTTTTCCACAAGACCTTCTGGTATTGCACCATTTTGCTCATCCTCTCCACCACAGGAATGAGAGATGAGAAGTTCTCTTTGTAGCAGGGTGTCGAGAAGGGTGAACAACCAGTAATCGGTGTTGGCCAAAATGCGTACAACGCGAGGGTCACGGGAAAGGCAGCCTATGTGTGCCAGAGTCCCGACAGACAAGACTTTTCTGTCCTCATCAGGAGGATGACTCTCAATCTTCTCATACTCTTCCTCCTCTTCTACCCATCCATGCTGAACAGATGGAATAAAACTTCCATTGGTACTACCCTCTGTAGCAGAGGCAACCGTATCCTGCTCCTCCTCTGGGGAGGAGGGGACAGAATAACAAGGGACGGCCGCCTCCATCAGGCTGCGGAAAGCCTCAGTGTCCATAAGCCTAAATGGCAACATTTCCCAGGCCAGCAATTTGGAAAGGTGTGCATTTAGTGCTATGGCCTGTGGGTGGGTGTCTAGGTATTTGCGCTTTCGTTCAAAGGCCTGGGGTATAGACATCTGTACGCTGTGCTGGGACATAGAAGTGGATGTGCTAGCTGATGGTGCTAACGAAGGTCCAGTTGCATGGCGGGAGGCATCCTGGCCTGCGTCTTGGACAGGGGATTGGCCAGCACGTAACAGGGAAGAGAAGGCAGTGGTGTGACCCGCAGACTGTGATTGTGGACCCAGGTGTTCGGCCCACCAATTAGGGTGCTTTGATGCCAGGTAGCAGATCATGCTGGTGGTGGTGAGGTTGCTAGTGTTCACGCCTCTGCTCATTTTGGTACAGCACAGGTTGCAAATGACAATTCTTTTATCATCCGCACTTTCCTCAAAAAAGCACCAGACTGTGGAACACCTTCCCAAGGGAGATTGCCACAAGGGGAACAGTTGCGGCCCTATTTGGTGTGGCTTGCTTCTCCTTTTTGCCACCTCCACTGCCTCTTCCAGCCTGTTACGGTGCTGCGGATCCCTCCCCCTCTGTACTGCTGTCCTCACTCGGCTTGCCACCTTCTCAGGTTGGGTCAGTGACTTCATTATCCACCACCTCCTCTTCAACTTCCTCACTCTGGTCATCCTCCTGACTTGTTGACCTAATAACCTCAGTTATTGACAACTGTGTCTCATCCTCATCATCATTCACCTTGTGAAACACTAATTGCCGTTCGCCCACCGTCATCTTCTTCTGATTGTGGGACTTGGGAATCAGTGCACAAGATCTCCTCATGTCCCTCTTCAAGCGGGCTTGGCGAGAGGCCTAAATTAAGGAATAGCGATGCAAAGAGCTCCTCGGAATATCCAAGTGTGGGATCACTTGTTTGCCAAGACTCTCCATGGTGGGAGGAAGGAGTATCAGGGTGAGGATTCTGTTGACTAGACTCTTGGCTACTGAGACTGGACTTTGTGGAAGACAGGGTGGTGCTTAACCGACTGGTAGCATTATCTGCTGCAATCCAACCGACCACCTGGTCGCATTGGTCTGACTTTGAAAGTGGTGTCCTGTGCCGCCCTGCAAACGGGGACATGAAGCTAGGCATCGTGGAGGAGTGTTTTCTTCTGCTCAGGCAGCAGGCACAGTTTCACCGCGCCCAGGGCCTCGGCTTCTGCGTGCACCCCATCCCTTACTGCTCGCCTTCATCATATTAAATGGTATATATGCTTGCAAGTATGTACAGTAGCACAGGTTTTGTAAGTGTATGTGCAAATAAAGTACACAGAATGTCACAGATATTTTTAGGATGCGCACACGTTAAACAGGAGATGTAGCACAGATAATGTTGCTGTCCGCAGAGTCTATGAAAAAAGTACACTGAATGTCATAGATAATTTTAGGATGCGCAAAGGTATACAGTAGGTATAGCGCAAGTAATGTGGCTGTCACCACCGGCTAATAAAAATTACACTGAATGAATGTCACTGATATTTAGGATGCACAAACGTTATACAGGAGATGTAGCGCTGGTAATGTTGCTGTCACCAGCGGCCAAACAATTGCGCTGAATGTCACAGATATTTAGGCTGCTCAAATATAAAATAAAAGATGTAGCAGAGGTTGTGTCATTATCAGAAGCGGCATTAACAATTGCATGCAATTTAGCGCAGGTTGTATTAATAATATATATTGCAGCCAGATACAACTATAGTCCTTAAAAGGACTTTTGGGTCTCTAACAAGTTTTTTCCCTAAAATATTACTATTTCACTCCCTACTAGAGTTGAGCAAACACCTGGAAGTTCGGGTTCGCCGGGTTCGGCCGAACTTCGCCGCAAAGTTCGAGTTTGGAAACCGAACTTGACCCCGAACCCTATTGAAGTCAATGGGGACCCGAAAATGCCTAATGCCGAAAATGCCTCTAAAAAAGTCTTGTAAAGGGCTAGAGGGCTAAAAATTTAAGCAAAATGGGGGTAAGAGTAGAACAAGTGCCCTGCAAACAAATTTGGATAGGGAAATAACTTTAAATAACATAAAATACATAAAAATTTAAAATAAACGTTCTAAACCTGAGCACAAGTGAGTGATAGTGGCACCTGCCACCCCGCAAACAGAGAATGTGGCAGCAACACCACCACATCTTTCACCATCACCAAGCATCTCCACACTATACCATGGAAGCGTTCAGCTGTCCATCTCCCAAACACTGGAGAGAAAGAGAAATAGAAAGAGGAAGTACCTCCCTACCCACCCGTGATCCCTGGCTCTGAATGCCAGGATTTCAAAATTCCTGGTCCTTTGAAATGCTGTCATTCTGTCTGGTGGAGATGGATGGAGACTTTTAAAAAACATATGACGGTGGCTGCAGGGCTGGGACAAGGTCCACCACCAACAGAGGCTGAGCTGCCCAAGTGCGCCCCCCCCCCCTCAACTTGTGGAGTCTTTACTAAATACTGTTGTAATCACACATAAATATGCACAGTTTAATGTATCAATTAATGACACACTGTTATGGAGGATCTGTGGATGACATTGTTATGGGGGGGATCTATGGTTGACACTGTTATGGGGCGGATCTATGGATGAAACTGTTATGGGGGGGATCTATGGATGACACTGTTATGGGGTAATCTGTGGATGGCACTGTTATGGGGGATCTGTGGATGACACTGTTATGGGGGATCTGTGGATGACACTGTTATGGGGGATCTGTGGATGACACTGTTATGGGGGATCTGTGGATGACACTGTTATGGGGGATCTGTGGATGACACTGTTATGGGGGATCTGTGGATGACACTGTTATGGGGGATCTGTGGATGACACTGTTATGGGGGATCTGTGGATGTCACTGTTATGGGGGATCTTTGGATGACACTGTTATGAAGGATCTGTGGATGACAATGCTATGGGGATCTGTGGATGACACTGTTATGGGAGATCTATGGATGACAGTGTTATGGGGATCTATGGATGACAGTGTTATGGGGATCTATGGATGACAGTGTTATGGAGGATCTATGGATGACACTGTTTTGGAGGATCTGTGGATAGCACAATGTTATGGAGGGTCTGTGGATTGCACTGTTATGGGGGGATCTGTGGATTGCACAATGTTATGGGGGATCTGTGGCTGACACTGTTATGGGGGATCTGTGGATGACAATGTTATGGGAGATCTGTGGATGACACTGATATGGGGGATCTGTGGAAGACAGTGCTATGGGGGATCTCTGGATGACACACTGTTATGGGAGATCTGTGGCTGACACTGTTATGGGGGATCTGTGGCTGACACTGTTATGGGGAATCTGTGGATGACACTGTTATGGGGATCTGTGGATGACACTGTTATGGGGAATCTGTGGATGACACTGTTATGGGGATCTGTGGATGACAGTGCTATGGGGGATCTCTGGATGACACACTGTTATGGGGGATCTCTGGATGACACACTGTTATGGGGGATCTCTGGATGACACTGTTATGGGAGATCTGTGGATGACCCACTGTTATGGGGGATCTGTGGATGACACTGTTATGGGAGATCTGTGGATGACCCACTGTTATGGGGGATCTGTGGATGACACTGTTATGGGATATCTGTGGATGACGCATTGTTATGGGGGGATCTGTGGATGACACACTGTTATGGGGGACCTGTGGATAGCACTGTTATGGGGGATCTGTGGATGACGCATTGTTATGGGGGGATCTGTGGATGGCACTGTTATGGGGGATCTGTGGATGGCACTGTTATGGGGGATCTGTGGATGGCACTGTTATGGATTGTGACTCACAATGGATATTGGGGCCAGCAAATTACAAGGAAGGCGGGGTGGGGATGATTGATAACATACATATCTAAATGGCTGGGGGGTGAGGGCTTGACTTGAGCCATTTACTGATCAGAGCATTAGAATAGCAGGAATAAATAACATCTAAATGTCTGGTGGGGTAGATGGGGGTAGGACAAGGGCTGATGGGGGAAGGGGGACTGGGTTAGATAATCAATACTGACATACATTTGACACACATACATACTGACATACATATGACACACACATACATACTGACATACATATGACACACACATATATACTGACATACAAATGACACACATATATACATATGACGCACACATATATACAGACATACATATGACACACACATATATACAGACATACATATGACACACACATACTGACATACATATGACACACACATACTGACATACATATGACACACACATACTGACATACATATGACACACACATATATACTGGCATACATATGACACACACATACTGACATACATATGACACACACATATATACTGACATACATATGACACACACATACATACTGACATACATATGACACACACACATATATACTGACATACATATGACACACACATACATACTGACATACATATGACACACACATACATACTGACATACATATGACACACACATACATACTGACATACATATGACACACACATATATACAGACATACATATGACACACCCATATATACTGACATACATATGACACAGACACATATATACTGACATACATATGACACACACATATATACTGACATACATATGACACACACATATATACTGACATACATATGACACACACACACACATACTGACATACATATGACACACATACATACATATATACAGACATACATATGACACACATACATAAACACACACAATATGCACATTCCATTCCCTTTAACCCCTTATATTTTCTGCACATACAGTCTCTGGTGACTTGGAGGGAGAGGCAGGATGCAGAGTATTCCTCCTCCTCCTCCTCCTTCTCTGTCCCGACGCTGCTCTTCTCTCTGTGCTGGGGGAGGGGGTTGTGAATCTCTGGTGCACACACAGGCAGGAAGTCAGGGGCTGGGGAAGGTACGGAGCTGCAGCACACTGCACTAGACTGAGGGAGGGAGGAAGAACACCACTAGGGGGCGCAGGACCGGCTGTTACAGCAGCAGAGCGCAGAAATGGATGCTCTGCTACTAATACAGCTACACGGCAGCAGCAGGGACTTGGTGAGAGTGGCCTGTGTCTGCGCCCTGAGGCTTGAGCGCCCTGAGGCTGGAGCCTCCTCAGCCTCTGTGTCGGCCCGGCCCTGGGTGGCTGTCCCACAGTACATGGTTCCCAGCCGTCACTACTTTTCCAGACGAGCCATCCCTTCCCTGCACAACCAAGTGGCGGACAAAATCAGGTTTGCACTGCGGAACACCATCTGTGCAAGGTCCACAAAACCACCAATACATGGACGGTAAGCACGGGCAGGGAAGTTCTATCTCCTTAACAGCACACTGGGTAAATGTAGTGGCAGTTGGGCCAGAGGCGGATAGCAGTTTGGCACATGTCCTTCCGCCCCCGAGGATTGCAGGGCATTTCTATTTGCCTCCTGTTGCCTCCTCCTCCTACTCCGCTTCCTCCTCCTCTACCACCTAACAAAGTTCCAGCTAATATCAAAGTCAATTATCAGGGTATAGACAATAACAAAATATCCAGCAAAATTAAACCCCTATTTAAAACATCACTTTATTCAATCAATTAAAAAGGAAAAATAGAGTAAACTGTATGTTAGCCTCTATCTCCCCAGATACCAATTCCCACTCCACTTCTAATAGATATCGCACACTGGACACCCGGAGTCATCTACATTGATCATGGGCACCATAGTGAGGGTAGTATATAGGTTAGGCCCCTTTCACATCAGCGTTTTTCCTTTCCGTCCTAGAGTTCCGTCCTCGGGCTCTAGGACAGAAAGATACTGATCAGGATTATCCTAATGCATTCTGAATGGAGAGAAATCCGTTCAGGATGCATCAGGATGTCTTCCGTTCAGTATGTGCATGTTTTTTGGACGTTGACAAAAGCGCAGCATGCTGCGGATTTGTCTCCGTCCAAAAATCCGGAAGACATCCCTTAACGCCGGATCCGGAATGAATGCCCATTGAAGTGCATTAATCCGGATCCGGCCTTAAGCTAAACGTCGTTTCGGGCGCATCGCCGGATCCGACGCTTAGCTTTTTCTCACGGTTACCATGGCAGCCAGGACGCTAAAGTCCTGGTTGCCATGGTAGTGTAGTGGGAGCGGGGAGCGTATACTTAACATCCGTGTGGCCCCGGGCGCTCCAGAGTGAAGTCAGGGCGCCCCACACGCATGGATCACGTGATCGCATGGATCACGTGATCCATGGGCATGGGGCGCTCTGACGTCATTCAGGAGCGCCCCGGGAGCCGCACGGACTGTAAGTATACTGCTCCCCCACTCCCCACTACTACTATGGCAACCAGGACTTTAATAGCGTCCTGGCTGCCATAGTAACCTGAAAGCATTAAAAGACTGATCAGGATCCTGATCAGTCTTCTAATGCTTTCAGGCGACTTGCGTTCTGACGGATCTGGCTGGACGGAAGTGCCCGCCGGATCCTCAGAACACAAGTGTGAAAGAGGCCTTAACGTATATGACGTAAATGATTTCCTTGTCCCTGTCTCTCACCCTTACCAGTACCTGTGCCCAGGGACGGCCCCTGATGGTGGGGACTCCCTGTCCTCGTACCTAAGGCCTAACTCACCCTCCTACCTTGCCCTAAGGGTAGCATATTAATTAGTAGATATATCCGGGTATCAAATGCGCGATCAATACAGCATATTCACTCTTAATCAGATATACTTCTGACCGTTCTCCTCGTGATACACAGAGACAGCCTTCAACATCTGTGTCTCTTTTTACTTCAATTACTCTATCACCTGGACGCGTTTCCCCCCACATTAGTGGGGTTCATCAGGAGGCTTTTGGTATATATCAACCATGTATTTAATCGATACTTTTCAGTCCAATACTGATGCCGAGATAAATCATACGACTCTGATATAACCACAAGTGTCAAAAACCTGATATACCATTAACGTCCAGAGGAGGACAATTGACTCATGCAGACGGAACCCGGATTATGGTCCAAATCTGCAGCCCTTAGACTTATGGCGTATTGCCTTCCGATATATGGGAGCACAAACTTCCGCTTGTACTGTCCCAATTGTATGCAATCGCACCGGGCATACTGCATCCAGATATATACAGATAAAGGCCATCATTTAAATGTGGATGCAAAGAGACCTCCGCCCCTAGATAATGCTGCCACATGCGGATGTCAGATGTGGCGTTCCCTCTTCTGGCGCTACCTCTCCTACCACCTCCTCATCACAGCTCAGCATAACACCTTCACCACCAACATCAGCACAGCCAGGGGGAAACGACAGCAGGCTGTTCTGAAACTCATCTGTTTGGGGGGAAAACCCCACACCGCGCAGGAGCTGTGGACAGGCATGGAACAGACCGATGAGTGGTTGCTGTTACTGAGCCTCAAGCCCGGCCCGGTGGTGTGCGATAATGGGGGAAATCTTATAGCAGCTCTGGGCCTAGCCAGTTTGAGAGACATCCCTTTCCTGGCGCATGTGCTGAATTTGGTGGTGCAGAAATTCCTGAACACCTGACAGTGAAAATCAATTCAGTTAATCCAGCTCTTAGATTCTGGTGGGACAAATTCACTTTTATTGGTGCTCAAGGACCCCTGCGGCCTTAGCTGCAGATGTGACAGTCAAATAACTTTTTTAAATTTGTCTGTGAGATTGTTGGGTAACATTTCCACGGTTATCAGGACTTTTTATTATAAATCGTAACAAAAACTATACAAGGAACATTTCAAGAAGAGAAAATTAACCCAACCAGACTCCCACCCTACACTCAAACCATTAATTTATGCCCACTCACAAACTATTTACAAATTTACCTATAAACATATTTAAATAACTATAAGTCAGATAAACTAAATAAACAAACAAAACTATATACATGTCTTACCCCTAACTTATAAGGCCAGTCATATACAAGTGGCTCGGAGGGTGAGTTCCTGCACCAACATAGACCAGGTACACAATTGTCCAGTCAGGGCACAGTTCTGGAGGAGGAGGAGAAGAAACCGTGTTCACAGCAGGGTGCCACCCAAAGCAGCTCATGACCATCACTTGAGCATGGCTGGGGGGATACAGAGGACACAGATGATACCCCTCCCACAGAGGACAGCTTGTCGTTGCCTCTGGGCAGCCTGGCAAACATGAGCGACTACATGCTGCAGTGCCTGCGCACCGACTGCTGAGTTGCCCACCTTCTAACTTGTGCAGATTACTGGGTGGCCACCCTGCTGGATACCCGTTACAAGGACAATGTGCCGCACTTACTTTTGATTTCTTTTTTATATTTTGGGGTTTATGTCAGGCTTTATGTCAGGCAACAATGTAACCACCAATTGTAGTGAATTAAGTTCCCTGTCTGTTATGCACTGCAGGGGTACTTTGAAAGAAAGAAGGGATACAGATCACCTAACAATCTGAAGGCCATCTAATTTACTGAATATAATTCCCAGTCTGGTATGCAGGGCAGGGGTAGTTTATGGCCCAAGAATGTAACAGACGATTTATACAAATTTACCTCCCTGTCACCTATGCAGAGCAGGGGTTTGTATACGGAAAAAATGGTAAAATATCACCCACCAATGGAACAGACAATTTTTACAAATTTACGTCCCTGTCGCCTATCTAGCACAAAGTGTTTTTTTTTTATAGCACCAATGTAAATGCAGTATGTTACGGTTGTATTGGACTGTCCGAAATGCAGCATAGCACTCAAATTTGCTATCTAGCACAAAAAAAATGTGCTTTTTTTATAGCAGCAATATAACTGCAGTTTGTAACGTTTTAATTGGACTGTCAGAAATGCAGCATAGCCTGTAAATTTACTATCTTGCACAAAAAGTGGGCTTTTCTATATCAGCAAGGTAACTGCAGTATTTAGCTGTTTTATTGGACTGTCAGATATGCAGTGCCTGTTGCAGACAGATTAAAAATCGCTTTAGCTCACCAAAAAATATATGACAGACTAATATAATTGAATAATTTTCACTGCCAGGTATGCACTGCAGGCCGCAGGGGTACTTGAACGGCCAAAAGGGAATTTGTCCTCCACTGTGCTATCTGAACAGAATTAAAGTAATGTCCCTGGCACACATGCAGTTCTCATGCAGTTGCAAGGGCACTGCACTTACAAAAATGGCCGCCAACGCCCACCGAACTAGCAGATGGATTAAAACTGATTTTTCAGTGTCATTGGGCTCGGGGGTGGGTACAAAAATGTAGTATAGCACCCTCAATAATCTCTGTAGTTTGAAGATTGAACACCACCAAGTTCAACAGAATTCTTCCCTAATCTCTCCCTCACAGCAGCAGCAGCAGGATCCTATCCCTACACTGAGAAGAGCAGTGTGACGTGCGACGCTACATGACTCCAGCCTATATAGAGGCTGGGTCACATGCTGCTCTTGGCCAATCACATCCATGCCATTAGTAGGCATGGCTATGATGGCTTCTAAGGGCAAAGTAGTGAAATGCTTGTTGACTGGTTGCCCTGCAGCCTTTCAAAAAGCGCCAAGAAATCGCCACGGAACTCGAACTTTTACGGGTTCGCTCAACCCTACTCCCTACACTATCTGCCCCTTCTTCAGCACAGCTCTCCCTGACTAAGACTGAGCCAAACACGTGTCATCAGGTGCTACAGTATATAGCACCCAATGATGCGTTCCGGCCAGCCAATCACTTTAATGCCAGTAACCAACATGGCTACGGCATAACAGTGAGTGGCATGACTTCCCCGCATGTTTATTGGCTGCGTAGTAGCCAACAAACCTATGGGGAGGACACTCGAGCACATGCGGTGTTCGGCCTAACACCGTGATGTGCTAAGCATCGCAATGCTCGAGTAAAATTAGTGTTAGGCCGAGCATGCTCTCCCAACACTAGTATATGATATAAGTGGAATGGCATGTGAGACGGTATTTTATTGGGAATGATGTACTATTGTAATTGGAGAAAAAGAATGTTTGATGATTATGTGTAATCATTTTACAGCATAAGCAGCGGGTTGCTCCGCATCTATAGCTCCCTGTTTTTACCAGATGGTTGCATATACCGGTTTGCTTGGTGCTAGAATGTTTTTAATAGTATGAGCACATCTGTAAGTGATTTTTGGAAAATTGGGGAGATGTTTAGATAGGGGTCTTTGTAACAAACTGTGCCAATGTTTCCCCAAGCTTTTTTGTATCTGTCTATTGGAAGTGTTGCATTGAGTGATAAAATGCACTTATTCTTCTTCGTCATTTGCGCACGACGGGCCGGCCGCCACCATTTTGCTTGAAATCCTGTGCGGCGTGAGATTATGTCATCACGCCGGCTGGCGTGGTGACGTATGATGTCATCACACCAGCTGGTGTGATGATGTAATCTCGCTCCGCACAGGATTTTGGCCGAGATTGTCAAGTAAGATGGAGGCTGGCAGCCCATAGCCAGCAAATGGAGGCGGTGAGTTAGAATTTTTTTGTTTTTTATATTATTTCAGGTTAAATCGATTCGCTGACACGAAGCACAAGGAAATTCGGCTTCTAGGCGAATCGAATTTATCCTGAAATTCAGATCGAATTCCACTTCATGGGATTCGATTCGCTCATCTCTAGCTGTGACCTTGCCGACTTCAACTGGGCAAGGTGGTCAGAGACAATGGGCGCAACATTGTGGCTGCTCTGAACCTGGAAGAAAAAACACATGCACCCTGTATGACTTTTTTTTTTTTTTTAAACTGCACTGGCTTGTGCATGGTGCTGGCAATGTCCAGGATACTGTCCCTTATTTCAGCCATTCTCATGTGGTGAGGAACGCGCTCCTGGACTTGCTGTGTCAGAATGGTCTAAAGCTACACTGCTTAATCAGCAACAGGGGAGTAGCTATACGGGAAGCAGCTGCTTCGCGGCCCAAACTCAGAAGGGGCCCAACCAGGATGAGAACTAAAA
This sequence comes from Bufotes viridis, assembly GCA_033119425.1. NCBI lineage: Eukaryota > Metazoa > Chordata > Amphibia > Anura > Bufonidae > Bufotes > Bufotes viridis. Next base: position 39,976,584 of record CM065590.1, read on the forward strand.
GATTTTATTGTCAGGCCTCCCTCAACAGTATTATACAGTGATGATATATACAGTGAAACTGTAGGAAACGGACAGGGCAGCCACGTTGCCTGGTCTGAGAGAGAGATCTTTACTAGCCGCAGGAGTAGGGGTTGCATGGTTGGAGTGCGTTGCAGGAGTCGGCGTCCCTCCACGTGTCCTGCAGTATCCGACGGCCTTCTCAGCGCTTATGCTGACCCAGCTAAAGAACTCCACAACGGCTACCCATTTTTGCCATCTAATTTCCAGGCTTCAGTGAAGGACCACAACATCAATTTAAGACTTGATAAAGTGGTTATTTTACCCCGAAACACGTCGTCTACCGAATAAAGCTAACCATTAATTCATCCACTGATTGTCCGAGTGCGCCCCTGGCTGTCCTGCGTCCGATTGGATTGATCTGACGTCCTCTTCTCCCTCTTTTGAGCTGACCGGCGGATTGGCAAACGCCCAAGGCCCTAGACAAGCTCCGGCTGCACCGGCGATCCCCTCCTCTTATCTTCTCTTTATGCCTTCATTGTGGTTGTGCTCAAATTTTGGTACAACCGAAATAGGTGAGCAAGCTTTTGCCTTCGATTTCGCGCCATCTATTGTCTGTGACGTTATTACCCTATGAGCGCCTTTTTCTCTTTTTGATCGCCATTATTTGCCATACCTATCTATGTCAGAGTCACCCAGACATCATTACTATTGAGGTCATTGCATTCCAAAGCTATGGAGCCACAGGGGACTTCTTATGTTGCAGTAGAGCAGGCATCCTCAAACTGCGGCCCTCCAGATGTTGTAAAACTACAACTCCCAGAATGCACTACTGTAGGCTGATACCTGTAGGCCGTTCGGGGCATGCTGGGAGTTGTAGTTTTGCAACAGCTGGAGGGCCGCAGTTTGAGGATGCCTGCAGTAGAGCCTCTTGCTCACATCTATGCAGTGTGGGAGGATTTAGGGAACGTTAAAATGGCTAAAGAGTAAAAATTTAGATAAAGGCAAGTATTGCTATAAAAAAGAAACCTTATTCATTTGTTTGACCCCATTATAGGGCTAGCACTCTGCGGCTCCCCACCAGTCATCATTTGAAGCAGTGATGTGTCTAACTACCCATCATGATCGCTGAGCACTGGAGCAAAATTGCTGGAGCGTTGAGAGGCAACTTTAAGGCCTCATTCACATTTCTATGTCTGTTGGACGTGCATGAAAAAAAAATGTCCAAGAAGAATCCGCGTTTGGTCTGTGTGGCGTTTTTTTGTTATCCGTATTCCACGGACACTGCTAGGCTGGAAATTACCAGAGCATCTCCTATCAGTGGTCAGTGAAAAACAAACTAAACACGGATTTCATCACTGTTATGTCAGACTACAAAGGGCATGTTTGGTCCACATCACAGACCAAAGTACTGCACTTTTTCCTAATTTTTTTCAAAACTACTGTGTATAATACTGTTGAGGGAGCCCTGACATACACATTAAAATCAATGGCTATGTGGATGACACTCTAGGGTCTCCTAGGACTGTGCACAAATCATGTCAAGCTGGTATTATTTATATTAATATGACAGCAACTTTTAGGCTACGTTCACACGACGACATTTGTCGCGCGACAAAAAGTCGCACTATTGTCGCGCGACAATTTTTATAATGGGAGTCTATGGTGTCGCATTGCGACTTGCGACATGCTGCGACTGCGACACGACAGTTGGAAAAAATCCATCCCGGATGGGTTTTTCTGCAACTGTCGTGTCGCAGTCGCAGCATGTCACAATGCGACACCATAGACTCCCATTATAAAAATTGTCGCGCGACATTGTGTGCGACAAAATGTCTCGCGACAAATGTTGCAGTGAAGTTGTGCCCTATTTGTCGCGCGACTTTTTGTCGCGCGACAATTGTCGTCGTCTGAACCTAGCCTTATGGTTATGGATAAATGCATGGTTCTGTAAAAATAAGCTGCTGTGTAGGATTTTTATGTTAACAAAAACAGGTCTGAAAGATTTTAGCTTTCTGGTGGTAAATGCCTGCCGGTGCGTATAAACAGTCAGGCACCTCGCCTAAGGTCATGTGATTCTCCTTCACCTTTCCTGTCTTCTGATGTGAAAAATGCTGTTATTTTGAGTAATATACGAAACGAATAGCCAAAAATTTAGATTTGGAATTCCAAAAAGTAGGGTCTGATTTGATTTGTTTAGAATCGATTCACTCATCTTTAGTGGCATCTATAATGATTTTATGTTTTTCAAGTGTGATAGAGAAGCCATTGGAAAAGAGGCAGAAAAAATACTGTACCTAAAGAATTTTGTGTTAAAAAAAATGCCACTGACCCCCAAACACCACCAAAACAGCACAAACTAAAGCAGAATGTTTGTAGTGTGTTGTTCTATTTGGTTGCAGACAAAAACACTAAAGAAAACAGCAGATAAAAACTACATTAAAAACATGGAGAGATGTATCAATTTTTGGTGCCCTTTGGGGAAAAATCATGACTATTCCATTTTTTAGATGCAATAAATGATGAGTTTAGTCAAATTTGCTGGTCCGTGTGCCATGCTTATCATTGAAGGAAAGCATATCGTTTAGTGGACTTTAGTGATCTAAGGGGCATGATGTACGATTTTTTGCTAAATTTTTGCTCAAATGTTTGCCACCTAGGGGTATAGCATACTAACAGCATACCAATCCTTGGGTTTTCCCAATTTGTTATGGACATGAGAGTTTTTGATAAACCAGTCACATCCACGAGCAAAGGCTTTACCGCACTCACACCAACTAAGGCCTCTTTCCCACGACCGTATGCCCTTCGAGATATACGGTCTGTGAGCGAGCCGTATGTCTCAGAGCGGCATTGATCATGCGCACGAGAGCGCACAGCATCATAGATTACAATGATGCTGTGCACGTCGGGCTGCCCGCAGGGCTATTGTCCAGCACTCATATGATCATATCAATAGATGCAGTTCACATTTGGTGTTATTTGCGATGAAAGCATTTATTGTCATATTTTACTACAATACGAGAATAATAGACACAGTTCACATTTGGTGTTATTTGCGCTAAAAGCGTTTATTGCCATATTTCACTACAATACGAGAATAATAGACACAGTTCACATTTGGTGTTATTTGCGCTAAAAGCGTTTATTGCCATATTTCTAGAGAAAATAGAAAAATAGACACAGTTCACATTTGGTGTTATTTCCGCTGAAAGCGTTTATTGCCATATTTCACTAAAATACGAGAATAATAGACACAGTTCACATTTGGTGTTATTTGCGCTAAAAGCGTTTATTGCCATATTTCACTACAATACGAGAATAATAGACACAGTTCACATTTGGTGTTATTTGCGCTAAAAGCGTTTATTGCCATATTTCTAGAGAAAATAGAAAAATAGATGCAGTTCACATTTGGTGTTATTTGTGCTGAAAGCATTTATTCTCATATTTCTAGAGAAAAATAGAAAAATATTTGCAGTTCACTTTTTCTGTTATTTACTTAGAAATCGTTCAGTGGCCTATTTTAGTCTAATACGAGAAATATATACGCAGTTCACTTTTGCTGTTATTTACCCTGAGATCGTTTCGTTGCTAATTTCAAATCGTTTAGTTGCCCATCTCATTAAAAAAATATATTTGGCACTTTTAGGGGTGTTTTAATTTGCTTTTAATTTAATTAGTTCAGCTAAAAGTATGTCAGACAGAGAAGTGCCAGGCCCTGCACAGAGGAGTTGGCAAAAGAGCTCGTCTGGACTTAGGTAGTCTGGTGAGCAGATGGACACAAGGTGCATAACACAACCAGAGCTTTAGGTATAGTAGGTTTTATTGAGAGACAACGCGTTTCGGGGTTCGCAAGACCCCTTTATAAAGTCAGCACTGGAACCCTGGTGACTTTCTTTCTTCCCAAAATTTAAGGAAACACAGACAACCTTCCCTAGTAACTCATCTTCGGCTTTTTCCTTTTCCTGGGAACAGGTTATATGCTTAGAGCCTGAGAGAGCACTCCAAGAGTCCGGAGGACGAGTCATCTACATCATCGAGCGATGAAGATGAGGAAGAGGACAAAGGTGGAGATGAGTTACTAGGGAATGTTGTCTGTTTCCTTAAATTTTGGGGACAAAAAGAAAGTCACCTGGGTTCCAGTGCTGACTTGATAAAGTGATTTCGCGAACCCCGAAACACGTTGTCTCTCAATAAAACCTACTATACCTAAAGTTTGGGTTGTGTTATGCACCTGGTGTACATCTGCTCACCAGACAACCTAAGTACAGGCGAGCTCTTTTGCCAATTCCACAATCTTACCTAAGTGGCGGCCTGGCCCCCGCCCAAGGTCAATTTGGACACCCTCGGCAGCACCAACCAGACAAGTCCAGTTTTCACAGCCTTCCTTTATTGGAGTTGCACCTAATTTAGTACAACCCGATCAGGTGAGTAACATTAACTCATCCTAATCTGAAGGACTCTGCATTCTCTCTTGCACAATCACCTATGAGCGCCTTCTCTCCTCGTGTGGCCACTTGTCTGCTGCATAGGGGAGTGGCAGAGGCGTAAATGATTTTGGCACAGGCACAGGTCGCAGCAGGGTAAGGGAGCGTGGCAGCAGGCGTTTCTTCCCGAGGCCTAAGGTCCACATGTCAGCTAGCGGTCGTGTCTTGACCAGCAACCCAGCGGTTCTTGATTGGTTGACTCGATCTTCGACCTCGCCGCAAGTGACTGCAGCACTCGCAGCCTCAGTCTAGAGTCGCTGATGAGCAGCTTCCTTCACCCGCATTGTGAAGAAACTACTCACCAGCAGTAGCATGCAGACCTGGAGCAGGATCTGAACCAGCAGGCGGTGGCAACTTTGACAGTACCCTGCCAGCCGTCATAGAAAATCCGCTGGACTACTGGGCAGCCAAACTGGATTTGTGGCCGCAACTGGCAGAGTTTGCTGTGGAAAAGCTTTCCAGCCCGGCCAGTAGTGTGGCATCAGAGCGGGTGTTTAATGCGGCGGGGACCATAGTTACCCCAAGAAGAACTTGCCTGTCCACCCAAAATGTGGAGAGACTAACCTTTGTCAAGATGAATCAGGCGTGGATCAGCCAGGATTTCCACCCACCAATGCCTGATTCATCAGATTAGATCATCCATCTCCACACTATGTCATCTTGAGATTTTGTGGCCTCCTGATGCTGCAATGTCCATTCTATGTCACCTTGCCACTCTGTGGTATCATGCTGCTGCTGTTGCTGCCATCTCCACACTATGTCACCTTGCCACTTTGTGGCCTCCTGATGCAGCCATGTCCAAACTATGTCACCATGCCAATCTGTGGTATCATGCTGCTGCTGCCATCTCCACACTATGTCACCTTGCCACTCTGTGGCCTCCTGATGCTGCCATCTCCACACGGTCACCTTGCCACACTGTGGCCTAATCATACTGCTGCTGTCATCCCCACACTTAGGTTTTCCCCGTCATATCCTTAACCCTTTAAGGACTCAGCCCTATTTCACGTTAAGGACATTTTTTGCAAATCTGACCAGTGTCACTTTATGTGGTGATAACTTTTAGACGCTTTTACTTATGACAGTGGTAAAATGGAGTTGAAAAATTTAATTTTTATTTATAAAAAAATACCAAATTTACCAAAAATTTTGATAAATTAGCAATTTTCCAAGTTTCAATTTCTCTACTTGTATAATATATAGTAATACCACCAAAAAAGTTATTGATTTAGATTCCCCATATGTCTACTTCATGTATCGATCATTTTGGGAATGCCATTTCAATCTTTGGGGTCGTTACAAGGCTTAGAAGTTTAGAAGCAAATCTTGGAAATTATCACTTTGTGAGGCTTACATAATAGAAACCACCCAAAAACGACCCCATTTTAGAAACTACACCCTTCAAGGTATTCAAAACAAATTTTTACAAATGTTGTTAAACCTTTAGGTGCTCCACAAGAGTTATTGGCAAATGGAGATAAAATTTCAGAATTTCAATTTTTTCCACTAATAAAGCAAGGGTTAACAGCCAAACAAGACTGTATCTTTATTGCCCTGACTCTGCCGTTTACAGAAACACCTCATTAGTGGTCGTACACTACTGTGCGGCCACACGGCGGGGTGTAGAGGGAATGGAGCGCCATGTGGTTGTTGGAAGGCAGATTTTATGGACCGGTTTATTTACACCGTGTTCTATTTCAATCCCCCCTGATGCACCCCTGGAGTAGAAACTCCCTAAAAGTGACCCCATCTAAGAAACTACACCCCCCAAGGTATTCAAAACTGATCTTACAAGCTATGTTAACCCTTTAGGTGCTCCACAAGAGTTATTGGCAAATGGAGATGACATTTCAGAATCTAATTTTTTAGCCAAATTTTCCATTTTAACCCATTTTGTCCACTAACAAAGCAAGGGTTAACAGCCAAACAAGACTGTATCTTTATTGCCCTGACTCTGCCGTTTACAGAAACACTGCATATGTGGTCGTACACTACTATACGGCCACACGGCAGGGCGTAGAGGGAAAGGAGCGCCGTGTGGTTTTTGGAAGGCAGATTTTGTGGACCGGTTTATTTACACCAGGTCCTATTTCAAGCCCCCCTGATGCACCCCTACAGTAGAAACTCCCTAATAGTGACCCCATCTAAGAAACTACACCCCTCAAGGTATTCAAAACTGATCTTACAAGCTATGTTAACCCTTTAGGTGCGCCACAAGAGTTATTGGCAAATGGAGATGAAATTTCAGAATTTCATATTTTTGCCAAATTTTCCATTTTTTCAACTGACAAAGCAAGGGTTAACAGCCAAACAAGACTGTATCTTTATTGCCCTGACTCTGCCATTTACAGAAACACCCCATATGTGGTCGTACACTGCTGTACGGCCATACAGCGGGACGTAGAGGAAAAAGAGCGCCGTGTGGTATTTGGAAGGCTGATTTTTATGGACCAGTTTATTTACACCGTGTCCTATTTCAAGCCCCCCTGCTGCACCCCTGGAGTAGAAACTCCCTAAAAGTGACCCCATCTAAGAAACTACACCCCTCAAGGTATTCAAAACTGATCTTACAAGCTATGTTAACCCTTTAGGTGCTCCACAAAAGTTATTGGCAAATGGAGATTAAATTTCAGAATTTCATATTTTTGCCAAATTTTCCATTTTAACCCATTTTTTCAACTAATAAAGCAAGGGTTAACAGCCAAACAAGGCTGTATCTTTATTGCCCTGACTCTGCCGTTTATAGAAACACCATATATGTGGTTGTACACTACTGTACGGCCACACGGCGGGGCGTAGAGGGAAAAGAACCCGTGTGGTTTTTGGAAGGCTGATTTTTATGGACCGGTTTATTTACACCGTGTCCTATTTCAAGCCCCCCTGATTCCCCCCTGGAAACTACGGGATGAGGTGGCAGTTTTGTTGGGACTATTTTTAGGGTACAAATGATTTTTGATTGCTCTATATTACATTTTTGTGAGGTAAGGTTACCAAAAATTGAAATTCTGAAATGTCATCTCCATTTGCCATTAATTGTTGAGGAACACCTAAAGGGTTAATAAAGTTTTTAAAATCAGTTTTGAATTCCTTGAGGGGTGTAGGTTCTTAGATGGGGTCACATTTAGGGAGTTTCTACTCTAGGGGTGCATCAGGGGGGCTTCAAAAGGGACATGATGTCATAAACAAAGGCCATCAAAATCGGACTTCCAGAAACCATGTCAGTCCTTACCTTTTGCGCCCTGCCTTTTAGTGATACAGCAGTTTACGACCACAAATGTGGAATTTCTGTAAACTGCAGTACCAGGGTAATAAATATTAACCCCTTAAGGACGAAGGGCGTACATGTACGCCCTTGCGTCCTGGTACTTAAGGACCAGGACGTACACATACGCCTGTGTTTAAACTGCTACTGCACCCGATGTGGGCGCAGTAGCAACATGGTTCCTGCTGATGTAGATCAGCAGGAACCATGTTCCTAATCTCGAGGGTCATGTGACCCCCGTATCGGCGATCGCTGCAAACCGCAGGTCAATTCAGACCTGCGGTTTGCAGCGATTTCAGCGATCTCTGATCCCCGCGGTCTGTGACCGCGGGGATCAAAGATAGTGCCCCAAAGTTAAAAATTTTAACCCCCTGCAGCCCCCAATCTTGTTATGGCGGCGGGGGTGCAGAGGAGTGGTTGCGGCGGCGGGAGGCGGTGCGGGAGGCGGGCGGTGCGGGAGGCGGGATCGCAATGCGATCCCCGCCCGCCTCCACTGTAATAATTCCCTGGTGTCTAGTGGTTCTATCAGAGTGCCAGCACATTGCTGGCACTCTGATAAAGCGGCTGGCATCTGTGCTGCAGATGCCAGCCGTTTAACCCCTTCCTTACCGCGGTCCGGACGGACCGCGGTATGAAAGAGTGTTAACAGGAGGAGCTCCCTCCCTCTCCCATCGGGGGCTGCTGTGCCTATGCAGCCCCCAGGATGGGATCGCAGAGGGAGGGACCTCCCCTCCCTCCCCATCCATCACCCACTGCTCTCTAATGGCAGTGGGTGATGGTACCATGGCAGCAGGACGCTTTCAGAGCGTCCTGCTTGCCATGGCTATAGTAACTCTGGTCAGACTTCTGCTAAAGGCAGAAGTCTGACCAGGCTGTGAAAAGTAAAAAATACAGTGCAGTACACTATATAGTGTACTGTACTGTATTATATAGACACCAGATCCACTGGATCTACAAGAACCAAGTGGGTCTGGGTCCAAAAAATGTAAAAAGTGAAAAAAGTAAAAATAAAAAAAAACACAAATCACTGAATAAAAAGTAAAAAAAAAAAATACACTACACATATTAGGTATCGCCGCGTCCGTAAAAACAGCTCTATAAAAATATCACATGACTGAACCCCTCACGTGAACGCCATAAAAAATAAAATAAAAAAATGGTGTAAATAAGCCATTTTTGGCACCTTACATCACTAAAAGTGTAATACAAAGCGATCAAAAAGGCGTATGCCTCCCAAAATAGTACCAATCTAACCGCCATCTCATCCCATAAAAATGAGCCCCTTCATAAAACAATTGCCCAAAAATAAAAAAACTATGCCTCTCAGACTAAAACATGATTTTTTGTTTCAAAAATGCTTTTCAGTGTTAAATGTAAAAAAATTAAAAAAAAGTAGACATATTAGGTATCTCCACGTCCGTAAGAATCTGCTCTATAAAAATATCACATGACCTAACCCCTCAAGTAAACACTGTAAAAAAATAAAATAAAAACTTTGTCAAAAAGCCATTTTTTGTCACCTTACATCACAAAAGTGTAATAGCAAGCGATCAAAACGTCATATGACCCCCAAATAGTGCCAATCTAACCGCCACCTCATCCCATAAAAATTATACCCAACCTGAGACAATCGCCTAAAAACTGAAAAAATATGGCTCTCAGACTATGGAGACACTAAAACATATTTTTTTTGTTTCAAAAGGATATTATTGTGTAAAACCAAAATAAATAAAAAAAAGTATACATATTGGGTATCGTCGCGTTCAGTAACGACCTGCTCTATAAATATATAACATAACCTAACCCCTCAGGTGAACGCCGTAAACATAAAAAATAAAAACGTTGTAAAAAAGTCATTTTTTGTCACCTTACATCACAAAAGTGTAATAGCAAGTGATCAAAAGTCATATGCACCCCAAGATAGTACCATTCAAACCGCCATCTCATCCCGCAAAAAATGAGCCCCTACATAGGACAATTGCCAAAAAAAAAAAAAAAACTATGGCTTTCAGAATGTGGAGACACTAAAAAATCATTTTTTTCAAAAATGCTTTATTATGTAAAACTGAAACAAAAAACCCAAAAAGTAGACATATTTGGTATTGTCGCGTCCGTAACAACCTGCTCTATAGAAATAGCACACAATCTAACCTGTCAGTTCAACGATGTAAATAACAAAAATACAAAACTGTCCCAAAACAGCTATTTTTTGCAAATTATCCATTTTAATCCATTTTTCCAGTAACAAAGCAAGGGTTAACAGCCAAACAAAACTCAATATTTATTGCCCTGATTCTGTAGTTTGCAGAAACACCCCATATGTGGTCAGTAAACTGCTGTATGGCCAAACGGCAGGGCGTAGAAGGAAGGGAACGCCATATGGTTTTTGGAAGGCGGATTTTGCTGGACTGGTTATTTGACACCATGTCCCATTTGAAGCCCCCTGATGCACCCCTACAGTGGAAACTCCAAAAAGCGACCCCATTTTGGAAACTACGGGATAAGGTAGCAGTTTTGTTTGTATTATTTTAGGGTAAATATGATTTTTGGTTGCTCTATATTACACTTTTTTGAGACAAGGTAACAAAAATAGAAATTCGAAATTTCATCTCCATTTGCCAATAACTCTTGTGGAACACCTAAAGGGTTAACAAAGTTTGTAAAATCAGTTTTGAATACCTTGAGGGTGTAGTTTCTTAGATTGAGTCACTTTTTGGAGTTTCTACTCTAGGGGTGCATCGGGGGCTTCAAATGGGACATGGTGTCAAAAATCCAGACCAGCAAAATCCGCCTTCCAAAAACCATATGGCGTTCCCTTACTTCTGCGCTCCACCGTTTGGCCATACAGCAGTTTACGCCCAAATATGGGGTGTTTCTGAAAACTACAGAATCGGGGCAATAAATATTGAGTTTTGTTTGGCTGTTAACCCTTGCTTTGTTACTGGAAAAAATGGATTCAAACGGAAAATTTTCCAAAAATCGAAATTCTGAAATTTTATCTCCATTTGCCATTAACTCTTGTGGAAAACCTAAAGGGTTAATGACGTTTGTAAAATCAGTTTTGAATACCTTGAGGGTGTAGTTTCTAGAATGGGGTCATTTTTGGATGGTTTCTATTATGTAAGCCTCACAAAGTGACTTCAGACCTGAACTGGTCCCTAAAAAGTGGGTTTTGAAAATTTCTGAAAAATTTCAAGATTTGCTTCTAAACTTCTAAGCCTTGTAACATCCCCAAAAAATAAAATGGCGTTCCCAAAATGATCGATACATGAAGTAGACATATGGGGAATGTAAATCAATAACTTTTTGGGCGGTATTACTATGTATTATAGAAGTAGAGAAATTGAAACTTGGAAAATTGCTAATTTTCAAAATTTTTAGTAAATTTGATATTTTTATAAATAAAAATGAAATTTTTCGACTTAATTTTACCAGTGTCATGAAGTACAATATGTGACGAAAAAACAATCTCAGAATGGCCTGGATAAGAAAAAGCGTTTTAAAGTTATCACCACATAAAGTGACACTGGTCAGATTTGCAAAAAATGGCCTGGTCCTAAGGTGAAAATGAGCCCGGTCCTTAAGGGGTTAAGCTTTGTTTGGCTGTTAACCTTTTGCTTTTTTACCGGTAAAGACAGATTGAAATGGAAAAGTGCCAAAAATGACTGTTTTGGCACGGTTTTTGATTTTTTTTGGACCGTGTTAATCTGGGGGGTTAGGTCATGGGGTATTTTTATACGGCAGATTATTACAGATGCGGCGATACCTAATTTGTCTACTTTTTTTAAGAAAAAATTGTTTAACACTATATTATCCTTTTTGAAACAAACTAAAAAAATGTAACTATCTACACAGTCTAAGGCTATATGCACATGACAGTGTTTTTTTGCGGTCGGCAAAACTGGCTACCGTGTTCCGTTTTTTTTCTCATCCGCATCTGTGCCGTGTGTCCGCATTTCTTTCCGTGTGGTTTCCATGTGGCTTCCGTGTTCCGTGAAAAAAACGGAAGGATGGCCAAAGTAAAATTTACATATCCCCACCCTGGATCCATCTATATATCCTGCTGCTCTGATTGTTTGGTGGCTTCAGCCTTCGGACCACTTTTTCCCACGCAGCATCTTTCTTGACCATATCATAATACTGATTCGTCCGAGTGTCCCACAACTCAGGGTGGTCCTGGACCAAAGTTATCAGCTTTTCAGTATCCCAGCGGGGCATTTTTCCAGACACACTTCACCTCACAGCTTGGCACACACTCCTGTCTGGTCCAAACTAGTTTTTACACTTCCTGGCCAAGTTCACTGGTTACCAAGCAACCATCCGCAAAAAAAACGGATGCGGATGGAAAACTGAAGGCTTCAGTGTGGCTTCCGTTTTTTTTGCAGACCCATTGACTTCTATGGGTCCGCAAACCGTTTTTTGCGGACAAGAATAGGACATGCCATATTTTTTTTGCGGACGTGAAATGCGGAATGCGGACAGGAAGCGGAAGAGGCATCAGTTTTTGCGGATCCATAGAAATGAATGGGATCATAAAAATGAAGCAAAGGAAAAAACACTGTCGTGTGCATATAGCCTAACAGCCATTTTTTTAAAAAGTTTTAACCCGATTGTCTTTGGTAGGGGCTCATTTTTTGCGGGATGAGGGGACGGTTTTAATGGCACTATTTTTGGGGGCATGTGACTTTTTCATCGCTTGCTATTGCGCATTTTATTATGTAAGGTGACAAAAAAAATCCTTTTTTTGCATTTTTTTTCCCCGTGTTAATCTAAGGGGTTAGGTCATGGGGTATTTTTATAGGCCAGATTATTACGGATGCGGCGATACATAATTTATCAACTTTTTTAATTATTATTTTAATTATTTTGGATTTATAAACTATCATTTTTGCAAAAATAAGATTTTTTAGGTGTCTCAAGTCTGAGAACCATAGTTTTTATCCGATTGTCAGTGGCTACATGGAAAAGGGGATAATAAATTTAGTACTCCATGGAAGTGTGGTACTCTTGAAGCAACCAATAACACAGAGGCCCGGATGATCGGGACACGTGTCACACTGAGTGGTGATGTCCTTTCATATTCCCCTTCTGTGTCACACTCTGCATCTTTTTTGCGTTCGTCCCTTCTTTCCAGTATGGGGGACCACACCTGGAAAGTGTTGGCCAGGGACGATCTGGGCGCCTCCAGTTCCTGAGGTACTCCTGCCTGCTCTTTCCCGGTCAGAAAAGATCAGGTCCTTGAGGACTGCCTCATAGAATTGAAGGAATTTCCCTGTGTTGCCAGCGCTCCGGAACAGTACAAAAGAGTTGTACATGGCAACCTGTACCAAGTAGGCCGCAACTTTTTTGTACCATGTCCGGGTTTTGCGCATGGCATTATATGGCTTGAGGACTTGATCAGATAGATCAACTCCACCCATATACCGATTGTAGTCGACCATACAATCGTGCTTGAGGACCGTTGCCCTGGTACCTCGCACAGGGACAGGGGAGATGCCGTTACCGTGAATTATGGTCAGTACAAGGACATCCCTCTTGTCCTTATATCTGACCAGCAACAGGTTTTCACTGGTAAGGGTACGGCTCTTACCCATGAGGATAGGTACCTGGAGGGGGACGGTAAGGAGGCCGCACTGACTTTCCCGCATGGTCCCACAAGTGGACGTGGATCTGGCGGTGAGGGACTTGAACAAGGGAATGCTAGTATAAAAGTCATCCACGTACACATGATAACCCTTATCTAGCAGTGGGTACATTAGGTCCCACACAAGTTTCCCTCTAACACCCAGAGTGGGGGGACATTCTGGGGGTTCAATACGGGAATTTTGTCCCTCGTATACACCAAACTTCTAAGTGTACCATGAGGTACTCTCACAAAGTTTGTACAGCTTCACGCCATACCTAGCCCGCTTTGAGGGAACATACTGGCGGAAAATGAGTCTCCCCTTGAAAGCAATAAGAGACTCATGAACCGCGACCTCCCTTCTAGGTACATAGGCCTCAAAAAATTTGGCCCCAAAGTGATCGATGACCGGCCGTATCTTATACAGACGGTCATATGCAGATCACCTTGGGGGGGGGACATGCTGCATTATCTGCATAATGCAGGCATTTCCGGATGGCCTCAAATCTGGGACGTCTCATGGCCGTACTGTAAAGTGGGGTCTGGTAGAGGACGTCCCCACTCCAGTACAGCCTGGCACTAGGTTTCTTGACTAGGCCCATGTGCAGCACGAGGCCCCAAAACATCCTCATCTCGGCTGCACTGACCGGCGTCCAGCCACCTGGCATAGCCAAAAAAAGAGCCCGGGTGTTGAGCAACAAACTGTTGTGCGTACATATTCGTTTGCTCCAGATTAGATTTATCAGTTGGTCACTGAAAAGAAGACTAAGGGTGGGTTCACATTAGCGTTATGCATTCCGTTATGGCTTTCCGTTATAACATGGTTATAACAGAAAATAATGGAATGCCCAGACAGAATGCAAAACGGAAGCCTTTAAAAGGCATTCCGTTTGCTTTCTGTCATAATACAAGTCTATGAGAAAGCATAACGGATCCGTCTGGGTCCCGTTATGCAAGACGGAAAACAAAGTCCTGTCTTGCATAACGGAAACCAGATGGATCCGTTATGCTTTCCCATAGACTTGTATTATGAGAGAAAGCAAACGGAATGCCTTTTAAAACTTCCGTTTACGTCCATCATAATAGCAGTCTATGGGCAAAAGAACGGATCCGTCCTTCTGCCTTATGGATTCCGTTATGTTCTGTTATAACCACGTTATAACGGAAGGCCATAACGGAACCCATAAACGCTAGTGTGAACCCACCCTAAAAAAGTCGTATTCAGTGAAGCCCACTGTGTAAATCTGGATTCCTGAATCACCAACAAAATCAAGAATCGCGGGCTCAAAGTTCTCTGGGGTACACAAGCCCAGTTCACCTGCAGGGGGCTCAGGTGAACTGACCCGGTGGGCAGGGAAACTAGTACGAGCCCCAGAGCTGCTCGTACTAGGGTGGGCCACAGGGTCCCTGACATGGCGGTCCCCTTGCTCCACCTGGCGGCATCTACGCCGCCTTGGGGGCTCATCATCGCTAGATGATGAGGAGGACGCGGATGACAAAGGAACGTGGGGTCATCCTCGTCCTCACTGGGACTCTCAGATTCGGAGGCAAGTTGGGCATATGCCTCCTCAGCCGAGAACGTCCGCCGGGCCATAGGGGAGTGTGTGGGTGCGTGTGTATGTGCGTGCGTGAAAAACTTTATTTAGTGTGCGTGTGTGTGGGGGCACGACTTTTCCCTAACGCTAACAGGGGAAAAAAAGAACTAACTAAAAAAAAAAAGAGCCAAAAAATGTGTAAAGGGTTAAAAAAAAAAATCAAACTCGCTGATCAGCCGTCCGGTGCTGATCAGCGGTGGGGTGGGAGAAACGCTTGTGCCCCAAAAACAGGTGGGGAGGGGGGGGGGGCAAGGGGCCAAGCTGCAGTACCCCTGGGGGGGGTCTAGGGTCTCACACCCTAAGAGGGTGATGCAACACACACAAAAAAAAAGTTAACCCTGAACTCTCCCTAACTCTCCCTGCCTGAACTAATGCTTGCCCTGGCTTTCTCTAACCTACCTGCAAGAGCCAAAAGGCACTCTGGATGGGCACAGGAGGGTGCTGGCACTCTGTTCCGATCACCTCGCACTGCGCGGCGGTGATCGGAAATACTCATGACGTTCCGGTACATCATGAGTCCTTAAGAGGTTAAAGCCTGTAAAAAAGTGGGATCTTGACATAGGGGCCACTTAATATGGTGGATTTGGTGATCTCTGTAATGGGGACACCCCTTTTCCTTCCTTTGAGGGATATCTGGCTTTCATTGTGTTGTAGACCCATAACTGGGGCTCCACATTTATTTTGCATATTCCTGTTTCTCAGGGAGCTTTGCACTTTGGATTGCTGTGTTGAGACCCTAAAGGGGTTATCCGAGATATATTAAGTTAATCCAAACTTCTTTATCGATATATATAAAACATTTTTATAATTGACTTACTTTAAAAAATAATGCACCGTTTACATTCTGCAGAATGTTGTCATTTGTCCACTGACGTCACCCTGCTTGAGGATTTTGTGCCCGCCCCTTCTGACTCTCCGTCTTCATTCAGCACGGCTCTGGTAAGGATCGCGCATCGCGATCCTTACCTAAAGCCGTGATGTGATTCCACAGCGTTCAGGCTTTGGAAGCCCGCCCCTTCTTGGTCTATGCTCTATTAGCGCGACTCCTGGTAAGGATCGCGCATGCGCGATCCTTACCAGAGCCGTGCTGAATGAAGAACGGAGAGTCAGAAGGGGCGGGCACAAAATCCTCAAGCAGGGTGACGTCAGTGGACAAATGACAACATTCTGCAGACTGTAAGCGGTGCATTATTTTTAAAAGTAAGTCAATTACAAAAATGTTTTATATATATCGATAAAGAAGTTTGGATTAACTTAATATATCTCGGATAACCCCTTTAAATGAGGCTCCGCAGTGTTTTTGTGGCTGGTCTCCCTGAGATCAGCTATTGTTGTGTTTGAGTAGTCTCCAAGGCATTGCTCCTGGTTAGCCAGAATCCTACTCCACACTGATGAGGGGCAACACCCTGAAACAGCTGTCTGTGGATGGATAACCTCTCCATTCACCGCTGTGGAACTGCTGGAAATAGCAGAGCCAGCACTCAACAACTCACTTTGGAGGGCCTATTTGGGAGATATAATTGGGTCCTAGAGGTGAGAGCCACACCCATCTATTGCAAAATGGCATAAATGCTGAGTTGGGAATACCCTTTTAAATGCACTACCTACAAGGTGTTTTGGTTTACGACCTTTTAGTGGCTTTTTTCTTTTGGTTAGTGTTTTTGTTTTTTTTTCACCAAAATGCAGCATGATCTAGGTTGTGTTTTTTATGGCATTTCCCACAGGAATTTCTATACAACACCTGGAAAAATGCATGCACAAAATTACACTAACATAGTCTATAAGGCTGACAAAAGACATTTGTCCATCCAGTTCGGCCTGTTATCCTGCAAGTTGATCCAGAGAAAGGCAAAAAATCCCTGTGAGGTAGAAGCCAAGTTTCCTTATTTTAGGGGAAAAAATTCCTTCCTGACTCCAATCAGAATAACTCCCTGGATCAACGACCCCTCTCTAGTAGCTATAACCTGTAATATTATTACACTCCAGAAATACATCCAGGCCCCTCTTGAATTCCTTTATTGCACTCACCATCACCACCTCCTCAGGCAGAGAGTTCCATAGTCTCACTGCTCTTACCGTAAAGAATCCTCTTCTATGTTTGTGTAGAAACCTTCTTTCCTCCAGAGGATGTCCCCTCGTCACAGTCACAGTCCTGGGCATAAATAGATGATAGGAGAGATCTCTGTACTGACCCCTGATATA
Organism: Bufotes viridis; assembly: GCA_033119425.1. Taxonomy (NCBI): domain Eukaryota; kingdom Metazoa; phylum Chordata; class Amphibia; order Anura; family Bufonidae; genus Bufotes; species Bufotes viridis. Next base: position 39,993,753 of record CM065590.1, read on the forward strand.
TTTATACATAGTTATTAGATCTCCCCTAAGTTGTCTTTTTTCTAAAGTGAATAACCCTAATTTTCATAATCTTTCTGGGACCTTTAGTCCACCCATTACAATTATTACTTCAGTTGCCCTCCTCTGGACCCCCTCCAGCACTGCTATGTCTGCCTTGTTCACAGGAGCCCAGAACTGTACACAGTCCTCCATGTGTGGTCTGACCAGTGATTTGTAAAGTGGTAGGACTATGTTCTCATCACGGGCGTCTATGCTCCTTTTGATGAAACCCATTATCTTATTTGCCTCTAAATAAAAACTCCACCAAAAATACTATTAAAACCACCCTAAAAAGTACATTTGAATAGGTTTTGTGGTAGTTCTTTATGTAGTTTTTAAAACCAAAACCAGATGTGGATAGATGAGAAGAGGAGCATCAGTGTATTCTTCATAATTTTCATTTTTGTGGATTCAGTCTCAGAATTGGTTTAGAAAACTACATTGGAAACATCTGCCTATACTGTATTTCCACATCATTCTTCATGTTCAATTTCTGCCTTAGGGGCTATTCACACATTCAACTTCAGGACATATTAGATATCTATATTACTTGTGTGTGTCATGGCCCAGACGTAAATTTAGGGATCTATGATGTTGTGAGTTCAGATCCGTTAAACCCACAGACCGATCCGGAAACACACGAGTAATGCAGAATTTCAGATGTATAATAAGGAAGAATCTAGGGGGTTGATAGTTCCTTCACAATTAGTTGCAAAGATGTCCTATTTTGTTTATCATCATGCCAGAGAGACTCAACCACAAATCAATTTTCTAACAATATCCCTTTTCATCTCCAGCCGGAAGGAAGACGTCTGACACAGACTGTGACATCAGTTGTTTTGGAACCAGAACTAAAAGGTTCGTAAATTGTTATAGGCTGTGGTGTTACCATATACTCGTGGATTTGAAAAACATTTTTTTTTTGGGGGGGGGAGGGATAAAAAAATTGAGATTATTTAGCCGTTCTTGTTATGTCCAAACTCCAAATAACTTTACATTTCTTCTTATTGCTGATTCTTATACAGGAGGAGTCCATGAAGAGCTGATCTCAGCAGTAAATACCAAAAATATTGTTCCCAATACACAACTTTCCACCATCGTAACCATCCAAGGTGAGCGGTGATTAGCTAAACCTGCTGTTACAGTATATAGGATACATCTTCTTTGTGAAATACGCACTCTTATTTGCCTGACGTCATGATTTATATCATCACATTACCCAGGAATCCCAATGCATAATAAATCAACTGATGGTGGCAATCTGACCCACCTGATCAATGCTCCAAGTGGATCTGGCGAGGGAAACCTGATCACTATGACGGCTCCACTGATAGCCACACATTACTTGGATGTCAGTAACCAATGGGAAAAAATAGGACTTCAGCGCAGGGATCAGGCCATTCAGTACATCAAAAATGGTAAGATATTCTCTAGTTATGTTTTTATTCCAAGAGTATCATATGGAGACAATCCCAAAAAATTTATGGAAAAGGTCAACCTCAGAGATATCTTATTGATCTTCCAGGAGGTGGAATTGGTTGACTTGATGATACTACATGACCTCTTGGGAAGCCATGCCCCAGTCTTTAAAGGGGTTGTCTCACTTCAGCAAATTGCATTTATCATGTAGAGAAAGTTATTACTAAGGCACTTAATAATGTATTCTGATTGTCCATATCGCCTCATTCATTTTTCCATCACATTATACACTGCTTGTATTCAGGGGTTATGACCACCCTGCAATCAAGCATATATATAGCAAAAAGTACAAGCCCACGCGCATTCATTTTTCCGGTAGTGTGAACACCAAGCTTCAGTTTTTCCTCTGGTTCTCCCTCTGTCCCATATGTAAACCTTAGTATTTTTGTACAGACTATTTCAACAACATTTTATTCTAATTTCCTCCAGTATAAAGACTTGAGTATACACCTGTATTACTCCTCTGTGTCGTACAGTGTCCATGGCCCATGGTGGGCTCATACAGTATCTACGAAGGTCAACGGAAAATTCGTGGCCTGCTTCATTGCCATATAGAGACATTCTACTCTAGTTACAATGATACTCAGTGTTCGAAGTGGACTTCAACCCGAATTTCAGAAAAAATTTGATTGGTCATGGAGCCCAATTTCCTTGCGATTCGAATTAATTTTTCCTGAAATGGCGGTAAAAAAAAAATACTTACCTTATCCATTTGCTGCCGGAGAAGCTGTTGCGGCCATCTTGATTGAAGAAAATGGACAAAATTTTATGCGTGCTGAATCTGTGACGTCACCACGTTATCAGGCGGGCCGGGTGACGTCAGCACGCAAGGGAGTTGGCAAGTTTTCTTCAATCAAGATGGCCGCGAAGCAGGGGCGTTGCTAGGTTAAAACACCCCTGTTGTTTTGTCCCGGGCCCCGAATGTCCTGCCTGCCTGCTAGATACAACTGTAAGTCCTCAGGACGGCAATACAATTGAATCTAATGCAGTGGAAGATCAGAAGGACCTGTGGTGACATCACAGGTCATGTGACCAGTAAAACAGGCAGTGGTTGAGAAGGACCTGTGATAATGTCACCATCATGTGACTAGTGCACGAGAGGACGGCATTGAAGAGGAGAAGTCATGGGGGAAGAAGCTGTGGTGATGTCTGCTACATGAGGAGAGGTAAGTGAAGGAAGAGGCAGAGGAATGCTGGGAGTTGTGGTTACTTAAATGGGACTGTATGTTAGGGCTAAAGGAAGGGATGTTATTTACATGGGACTGTGTGTTGATTGTGGCTGTAGGAGGGACTGATGTTATTTACATGGGACTGTATATTGGATGGGGTTTTCGGAGGGAGTCATGTTATTTACATGAAACTGAATGTTGGAGGGGGTTGTGGCCGGCTGATGTTATTAACATGGGACTGTGTGTTGAAGGCGGCTGTGGGAGGGGATTATGGTATTTACATGGGACTGTATGTTGGAGGTGGCTCTGGAAGGGAGTGATGTTATTTAAATGGGACTGCATGTTGATGGCAGCTGTGGGAGGGACTGATGTTATTTACATGGGACTGTATGTTAAAGGTGGCTGGTGGGGGGGGGAATGATGTTATTACATGCGACTGAATGTTGAGGGGTGATGTTTACATGGGATTGCATGTTGGAGGCGGCAGGGGAGGGGCTGATACTATTTACTGGGGACTGTATGTTGAAGGCAGCTGTAGAGGAGGTGTGATGTTATTTACACGGAACCGTATATTGGAGGGGGCTGGAGAGATGGTGTGATGTTATTTACATGGGACTCTATGGCAGAGGGAGGGAAATAGTTTTATTTACATGGGACTGTATATTGGAGGGGAGTGATGTTATTTACATAGGACTTTTTTGGGGGGAGGGCAGTATAGATGGTGTGATGTTATTTACATCGGACTATATGGTGGAGGGAGGAATATAATTACAGGTAGCACTGCAGGGGGCATTATAAATACTGGGGGCACTTCAGGGTGAGCATTATAACAGTAGAGGGCAGTATAAATACTTGGGGCATTGTAGGGGACACTATAGGCATTCATTTTATTATGGCGGGCTCTGTTGGAGGTGTCTTGTAGATCCACCTTATTTCTACTAAGAGCACTATGGGGGGCCTTATTACTACTGAGGGGTCTGTATAGAGCTTTTTTTTACCACTGGGGGAACAATAGGGGGCCTTATTTCTATTGGTGGCTCTGTGAGGGTATTATTAATACTGGAGGGCTCCTCTGCTAATGGGGGCAATCGGGGAGCGTTATCACGGTTGGGGGCACTGTAGGGGGCAGTATTACTAATGAGAGCATTCTAAAAGGGAATTACTAGAATAACACTGTGGGGACACCAGGTTGGGGGATGATGATAAAAATGTGAGGAAGATAAGATGTCTGTGTGTGACACTCTGCAGAGACGAGGCGTGGCTGACAGAAGTTGTACGGACCAAATGGAGAAGATGAGAAGATCCACATCGGAGGAGACGTCACCCGTCATTGCGCCTGCTACATATCATGGTATGCGATATCTGACTAAGTACTTGGTAACACATTGAATTTTTTGTCAATGTTCAGCAAAGCTCCCGAATCGAATTTTTGAGAACCTTTCTCATCTCTAATACTCATGAAGGTACCATACAGTTACAAACAGAGGAGCATATTTTTTAAGACTGGCGTTTTAGACGGCGGTTTTAATAAATCCCAAAGCTGGTGGTGGTTCCGCCTAAGTTATAAAGAGGCGCCGGCCTTTTCATAACTTCGGCGCATCCTCCGCCAGTTTTAAATATAAGACAGCTTCCAAACTATTTTTCATTTAGACCTTTTTTTACACCTGACACCGTCACCTTCCCTGCTCACCCACTTTTTTTTTACACCTTATGTGAGCGGGGAGAAGTCACAGATTTCTGCGCAACTAGCTGCCCTTAAAATACGCCGAATAATAAATAAATAGCTTAATAAATGACCCCTAGAGTGCCTATGGTTCTGTAATAAAACAAATTATAGGGACTGGTCTGGGTATGTGGCAATCCTACAGTCATGGATCGTAAGGGCTCATGCACACGACCGTATGTATTGCGCGGTCCGCAAAAATGGATCCACAAAAAATATGGATGATGTCAGTGTGCATTCCGTACTGAACAGAACAGCTGGCCACTATCCTCCTATTCTTTTGCGGAACAGACATACGAAAATGGAATGCACACGGAGGGGCTCATGCACACAAACGTATTTTCTTTCAGTCTCTGTTCCGTTTTTTCTGCGGACCATATGAGGAACCTTTCATTTCAATGGGTCTGAGAAAAAAAACGGAAGTTACTCCATGCGCATTCCGTTCCCGTATGTGTGTTCCGCAAAGGGATAGAACATGTCCTACTATTATCTGCATTACAGACAAGGATAGCACTGTAATTAGGGACCAGCTGTTCTGCAAAATACGGAATGCGCGCGGACATCATCTGTTTTTTTTTGAGGACCGCAAAATACATATGGTCGTGTGCATGAAACCTAAGGGTGTTAAATTTGTTCATGTATGTCCAGTCCCCTCAGAGCATCTGGAAACAGCAGAGCTCCTGGTATGAAATGTACGTTGACATATTGTATGTTCTTTATTGACAGGTGTAGCTCAACAATTGGCATACGCGAAAGCAGATGGTTCATATGGTGCCTTCATTTATACACATTCTAGCACATGGTATTGTAAAGATTTACCATTAGTAATATAAAGTTAGTTTTACTGTACACACTGGTATTGAACTAAATACAGAAGCTACATTCACTTAGACGTGTCACAAGATGTTATCATTAGTTGTCCCATTGCAGTAAATGAAGAAAATGACGTCTCAGTCAGACGACAAGGAGGGTTCCTTCGTTGTGTCAATTCATAGGGAGGTCTATGAATTGACACAACGAAGGAACCCTCCTTGTCTTCTGACTGAGACGTCATTTTCTTCATTTACTGCAATGGGAATTTAGGCTAGGTTCACACAACGACAATAAGTCGCGCAACAAATAGGGCACAACTTCACTGCAACATTTGTCGCGTGACAAAAAGTCGCACTATTGTTGCGCGACAATTTTTATAATGGGAGTCTATGGTGTCGCATTGCGACATGCGACTTGCTGCGACTGCGACGCGACAGTCGCAGAAAAACCCATCTTGAATGGATTTTTTGCAACTGTCGCGTCGCAGTCGCGGCATGTCGCACGTCGCAATGCGACACCATAGACTCCCATTATAAAAATTGTCACGTGACAATAGTGCGACTTTTTGTCGCGCGACAAATGTCGTCGTGTGAACCTAGCCTTAATATTCTTGAGCATAACTCGTCCATTGTAGTAAATGGGATATGATAACCACTGACTTGGAAACTTAAAGGCCTCCAATTGAGAAGATGAAGGGAACAGCACTCTACAGCTGTGTACAACGACCGTTCCTTTTAAAGTTGAGTATTTGGCACACCCTGACCAAAGATATGTCAGAGAAGTCAAGGCGGTAAAAATAGTGTTGAGTGAATCGAATTTCATGGAAAATTCGATTCACCACGAAGCCGAATTTCCTCGTTCTTCGTGGTAGCGAATCGATTTTCCCAGAATGTCGGTAAAAAAATATATATACTTACCTTATCCGTTTGAGTGTGAAGAGGTGGCTGCCACCATCTTTAGTGAAGACCTTGCACGAAATCCCGTGCGCGGTGACGTATGATGTCACCACACCAGCTGGCGTGATGACATCATTCCAAGCTGTGCAAGATTTTTCGCTAGATCTTCAATCAAGATGGTGGTGGACAGGCTCTTTGCGATCAACTGGATGAGGTAAGTATGATTATATAAATTTTTTTAAATTAATTTACACTGTATTATTGCTGTCAGATGCTGCGATCAGCATCTGAGGGGTATAATGACGGGGGGCAGGAGCTCCTTGTCATTGCACCTACCACTTTCAATAAAGTGCGGTTCGTGACAAAGTTATTCTTCACAAAGCAAAGGTTTTTGGCTAAAAATTATTTTTTCAATTGGCCTTTATTATAAATATTGAGCCATTCTGTCACAAAGGGTTAACTTTTTTTCTTGCTGTGTGACTGGAACTTTCACATTGTGCCTGTCATCTAACAAACCATATCTCTAAACTACCATGAGGTCATAAACACTTATTTAAGCCACATTCTTATCAGTAAGATAAGAACTGAGCCATAATGCGTGTTTTGGAGGTCAGAGAGCAGAGATAAAATCCAAAGGGTACTACTAGAGCATCTCAGCTCCGTACAGGAAAAAGGACTCCATATTTTTAATAAAGACTAATTAAAAAAATATTTTTTGCTCATTATGAATACAATGCAATAATAATAATAATAGTAATAATAAAGTGCCCCCAAAGGTGTACATAGCCTTTAAGGGGAGTCTTCCCTTTCAAGCCTTTGCCATCCACAAAGCCAGAAGCAGTGATGTAGGTTTGAGCCCAGTCCTGGTAGAAATTCAGAGGATCATTCATTTAACAAGTGGTCACTAAAGGGTGGAAAACCTTTCTAGCTTACTTACAATGTGTTACCTTGAAACTTCACCTCACACTGTGGCTCCTCTACTTGTTGAAACTCCTCCCACTGCATCTTAAGCGCCACCTCTGCTTAGTAGAATTCATATTTTGCTCGATTATTTTGTTCTTACCAATTACCATAATTATTAATTTTCAGGCTCACTGCTTATGTAGTCAAAGTATTTTCATTGGCTTCAAGTATGGTCGATGTTCAGAAAAATGTGATATGTGATCCAGTGAAGTGGCTCATTCTAGAAAAACAATATCCAGATGGAGAATTCAAAGAGAATTTTCCTGTCTATCACCAAGAGATGATGGTATGTACAGAAACCTCACAAAACCAAAAGGAATATTTTACTTAGAGCACATGAAAACATAATTTGCTTAGTTCTCAAACCTGATGACCCAGTGACATAGTTAATTAGCATGGGTAGCAACTTGGGAACAACAAAAACAATGTGGAGTGTACAATATAGTTACTATGGCCTGTCATGTACGGGGACCACCCTGTCATGTGACCTGGGTGCGACTGCCTAGGGTCGATCTATTATAGGCACTCAATCTTGCATGCCCCTACACAGACTGAACATAATCACACCCGGACACAGCCTTTCATGCACCTCAACATGCTGGCGCCATCTATTATATCTAAACTTAAAAGGGTTTTCCGAGATTTTAATACTGATGATCTATCCTCAAGATAGGTCATCAGTATTGTAGCATCCCCAAGTCAGGGGAGTATGAGAGACTGACCTGGGGAATGCCAGTGATGGAGAGGCTGGCACGTGTATCCTCTGGTGCACTCTCTGGGTTCTTGAGGGACACAGCCAGGTGTAGTGTGAGGTGCCCTTGGTGTTGCAGCTTAACGTGCCTATGGCTAAGTGTCCCTGATGTCCGTCACGCCAGTGCCGGTAACGGTATCACAGTAACAGGGAAGTACATAGCATCACATTACATTGCATTTTATGAAGAGGACTTATACCAATCTCCCCACAGGTGAGGGGAACGAACTCACCCATGTGACCCTTCTGTAGTGCCCGGCATTACAACTCCGGGACACTACATACCCCGCTGCTTTAAGCTTAGTACGACCTCGTACTCCCATGGGGTCCACCCAACTGGATCCTGAAAGACAAAATAAGATTGCAGGCACACATAAACATATTTGCATATGAATAACATCCGCATATTAAAGACGGTATATATAAGGTCCAGCTGGCAAAGGTGAAGTGCGGTGACAAGGGGCACCGTTCTCTTCTTACAAGATAGTGATTGGAACGGGGCTCTGACCTGGCACAGCGGATGTAAGGGATTACCAGGACAGTCCATAGAAATTGTATTAAGTCTATAGTAAAGTATTTTAAAATTTGGCTCACACTCGGGGAGTCCATGGTAATAAATATCACAGAGGCTCGCACCCGGGGAGTCCATCTCTGGGCACCTTGACTTAAATTAAATAGCAATAAATATAGTCAGCAAGACACATTACTTTTTCTTTACATCACAGGACTCTCACAATACCAGGGCCAAGTTATCCTAGCAAGTCCTGCGTACCCCTAAAGTGCTGACATATAGATTCCCCCTCAACCTGAAATCAGGGGTTAAAAGGAATCAACTGGTGCAAAAACAGGCACAACTGGGATGATAAACTTTTTAAAGCAGGCAGGGTGTCCCTTAAACAAATAGGGCAGGCTGGGAGCAGTGGTTCCACAGTGGCAACTTTCCTGCACAATAATGCCACCGGCCGTGGGGAACTGGCAGCAAGCTCCACCAGCCTGACAACATAGGGGACAGCTCCTGCTAACAGTAGAGACACCCCTGTGAGGTGCAGCATGGCCTAGCAGGCCTGCTCACAGGTAAGTGTCGTACTCCTCTGGTTCATCCTCAGAGGACTCAGGCGGCTCCTGTAAAAGCTGGTCGGCCGTGGCAGGCCATAGCATGGTACTATCAGAGTGGACGATACGCACAGGTACCGGCCTCTCTTGCGCGGCGTCCAGCTCTTCTTCCTTCACTGGACACGGGACCCGCCGGACACTCCTGACATAACACAGCTTCTCCGGTCTGTAGACTTTAGGTGACTCCACAACGGGTGCTTCCGCGCCAGCAGGCAGTAGTGCCGCTAGGTAGGCCTTGGGCCTTTCTTGTAAGAAACGCTGGCGGTAGTTCCATGCTCCATTCCGCGGCCGGTGAATACTGCAAGGTCCGGCCCATGGCCATGGGCAATACTGGGCCTCATCTCTTGGGGTATAAGCAGGAGGTGCACGACACTCACGGGTTGCTCTTGGGGTCGCCTCCATCGCTGCTCCTGAAGTTCCGGATCCCTCTGACTCAGGCAGGGAGTCCCGGAGCAGGGTGAGCCACTGTTGCTGCAGGCTCCACCCCGCCGCTTCTTGCACACCCTCTAGGTATTCCAGTATAGGGTAGGCGGTATCCATATTATACTCCATTTGAATAGGGTGGTGACGCATAAGAATCCTCTCCTCCCTCTCTCAGGGATTGGGCGCCAAATTTTCCCGCCAGTAAAGTATAGCGATGGCGCAGCAACAATTCCCCAAACTCAGGCGGCCATCTTGGGTACCACGATGCGGCTATTCACTGACAAAAATACACTCTGATGCAGCAATTTTCCTCTTCTTGATAGCGCAACACTGTACAGCGCTTTTGGGGAAGTTTTATCACGTTTTTCAGTCCAATAAGTCCATTAAAGCAAACAGGCAATTTGTCACTTGGCAGTATGGTTAAGGCACAAAGTTCACGTTTCACTATTACTGCAGAAACGTGCGTATCCTGTTCGTGACACCAAAATGTAGCATCCCCAAGTCAGGGGAGTATGAGAGACTGACCTGGGGAATGCCAGTGATGGAGAGGCTGGCACGTGGATCCTCTGGGGCACTCTCTGGGTTCTTGAGGGACACAGCCAGGTGTAGTGTCAGGTGCCCTTGGTGTTGCAGCTTAACGTGCCTATGGCTAAGTGTCCCTGATGTCCGTGACGCCAGTGCCAGTAACGGTGGCACACCGATTGATAGGAGGAATAATTGAGGTGCAGATTCGTATGATGCAAACAGAACTTTTCTTTACTAAACAGTAGAAACAGCATACACTCTCTTGACGGTTCCTCAGAAGACAATTGGTTTCAGCAGATTGGAAATTACAGCACATATATGGCAGGCACTTATACAGCAAGGTGATTCACAGAGGGTTAACACAGGACGGCTGCAGTACAGGCGGCTTGCACTCTCTTCCTGACTGATCCTGGACAGGGAAAATATTCTCCAAGGCCCCAATGCCCTATCTCTGGCGTATATCCTTGGGATTACGATTACTGAGTACTCTGCCTTTCCTCAGCTTATTCAGGCTAGCTATAGTGATGATCCTGCTTTACTTTTCCCTTTTCTGGGTTCTGACTCAGGAGGGGAACCTTTTCCTTGGATCTGGAACCCGGTTACAGGGCCTGCAATGCCCTCTCCTAGTCTGCAGGCACCAGGCCTGCCCTGCCTTCAACAGGCTCAGGGCCTGAACTCTCCTGCCTGTCTCCCTGACTGGGCCTTTATAAAATAGGGCTCCCTAGCTCCCTCTAGTGGCTAAAGCTGGGATGACACCCCCTAGCCGGCCTGCACAATGGCAAATATCACAGTAACAGGGAAGTACATAGCATCACATTACATTGCACTTTATGAAGATGACTTATACCAATCTCCCCACGGGTGAGGGTACCGAACGCACCCATGTGACCCTTCTATAGTGCCCGGCATTACAACTCCGGGACACTACAGTATCTGATCAGTTAGGGTCTGACACCGGGGACCCCTAACGATCAGCTGTTTGAAAAGACCTTAGCAGTCGAGGATGGGTCATCAGTATGAAAATGTCGGAAAAACCTTTTAAGTTTATTATACGTCTACTGCTGTGATTGCAAATGGTTTCGGTAGCAAAATTTTGTGAATGTATTCTTTTGCTTTACATAGGGTGGTATAAAAAGAGCTGCTATTGAGTCGGATTATACTGTTACAGCCTTCGTCCTCATCGCCATAGTAACAAGTCAACAAACCTGTAAAGACCAAGTTGGCGTAAGTTCTTCCATTCCAGAGTCAGCCTTTCTACACTTTATTACAATCCTACCTTCTGTAACCAACAGTTGAGAAGATATAACATTAGTGACATATTTAGCTGTAACATAGTTTTTTTTTTTTTGGGGGGGGGGGGAATTTAGACTAGTGAACGGGCACGGCGGGCTGATCTGGCGGGTGCAGGAGCTGCGCAGGCCCGATCAGCGGCAGGGGTCCGGCAATCACTGATAGCCGGACCACTGCTGTATGCGCCAACATCATTGAAAACACAGATGCCTGGCACATTAACCCTTGCACTGACTGCGGCATGTGCGCTGTCGTGCAGGGTGGCCATCAGGTCTCCACGCTGCTGTGACAGGGACCCGATGGCAGGGAAGGCAGCCCGATGTCTTCCTTAGACATTGTGACTACCTTCCGTGAGAGCCTGTGAGATCCAGCCCCCTGTGTCTCACAGGCAGGAAACTGTAAGTGTATTACAGTATGTAATACACTTACAGCCAATGCATTACAATACAGAAGTATTGTCATGCATTGTAAAGGGGATCAGAGCCCCAAAAGTTGAAGTCCCAGGGTGGGACAAAAAATAAAATAAAGAAAGAAGTTAAGAAAATAGTTTTACAAAAAAATTAAGTTTCAAGTTAAAAAAAAAAGTGTCCTTTTCCTAAAATAAAGTAATTTTTTTTTTAAAATAGGGAAAAAAAGAAAAGTAGACATATTAGGTATCACCGTGTCCGTATCAACCAGCTCTATGAAAATATTACATGATCTAAAAGTGCAACACCAAGCGATCAAAAAGGCGTATGCCCCCCAAAATAGTACCAATCTAACCATCACCTCATCCTGCAAAAAATGAGCCCCTACTTAAGACAATCGCCCAGAAACTAAAAAAACTGTGGCTCTCAGACTATGGAGACACTAAACCATGTTTTTTTTTGTTTAAAAAATTCTTTTGTGTTAAATGTAAAAAAAATAAAAAAAGTAGGCATATTAGGTATCGCCGCGTCTGTAAGAACCTGCTTTATAAAAATACCACATGACCTAACCCCTCAGGTTAACACTGTAAAAAAGTAAAATAAAAACAGTGTAAAAAAAGCCATTTTTTGTCACCTTACATCACAAAAAGTGTAATAGCAAGCGATCAAAAAGTCATACGCACCCCAAAATTGTACCAATAAAACCGTCATCTCATACCGAAACAAATGAGCCCCTACATAAGACAGTTGCCCAAAAAAAACTAAAGAAAAAGACTATGGCTTTCAGTATATGGAGACACTAAAAAATCATTTTTTCAAAAATGGTATTGTCATGTCCGTAGCAACCTGCTCTGTAAAAATAGAACATGATCTAACCTGAACATTGTAAAAAACAAAAAATAAAACTGGTGCAAAAACAGCCCTTTTTTTTCACCTTGCCTCACAAAAAGTGTAATATAGAGCAACCAAAAATCATATGTACCCTAAAATAGTACCAACTAAACTACCACCTTAGGCCTCATGCACACGACCGTAGGTGTTTTGCGGTCTGCAATCCGCGGATCCGCAAACACGGAAGCTGCTCCGCATTCCATTCCGCAATTTGCGGGACGGAATGCGGCCCATTCTAGAAATGACTATTCTTGTCCACAAAACGGACAAGAATAAGACTAGTTCCGCGTCCTTTGCGGAACAGAGCAAAGGACGCGGACAGCACACGGAGTGCAGTCCGCATCTTTTGCGGCCCCATTGAAGTGAATGGGTCCGCGCCCGAGCCGCAAAATATGCGGCTTGGACGCAGACCCAAAATATGTTCTTGTGCATGAGGCCTTATCCTGTAGTTTCCAAAATGGGATAATTTTTTTGGAGTTTCTACTCTAGGGGTCTTCCAATGTTACATGGCAACTTAAAATTATCCCAGTGAAATCTGCCTTCCAAAAACCATATGCTGTTACTTTCCTTATGCGCCCTGCCGTGTGCCCGTACAGAATTTTGCAACCACATATTGGGTGTTTCTGTAAAGTACAGAATCAGAAAAATTTCATCTACATTTTCCTTTAATTCTTGTGGAACACCTAAAGGGTTAACACAGTTTGTAAAATTAGTTTTGAAATCCTTGAGGGGTGTAGTTTCTAAAATGGGGCCATTTATGGGTGGTTTCTATTATGTAAGCCCCACAAAGTGACTTCAGACCTGAACTGGTCCTTAAAAAGTGGGTTTTGGAAATTTTCTGAAAAATTTCAAGATTTGCTTCTAAACTTCTAAGACGTCTAATGTCCCCAAAAAATAAAATGGCATTCCCAAAATGATCCAAACATAAAGTAGACAAATGGGAAATGTAAAGTAATAACTATTATATGAGGTATCACTATCTGTTTTAAAAGCAGATAAATTGAAATTTTTCATTTCCTTAAAAAATTAAAAATTTGCTTCTAAAATCTAAGCCTTCTAATGTCTTAAAAAAATAAAATGACATTTACAAAATGCTGCAAACATAGTAGACACATGGTGAATGTTAATTAATAACTACTTTGAGGTATCACTGTCCATCTTAAAAGAAGAGAGATTTAAATTTAGACAATAGTGAATTTTATATAAAAACGCCAAGCTATAGCGTCCCTTGTTGAGGTGAAGTTACAGCACCAGCATAGCATAATAACAAACCCTGCTGTCTAGGCTCTAACTAGTACAGCAGATTATTCCTCTCTCACCCGAGCTTCACTCAGCCTCACAGTCTCCACGCTCTGACCACAAAGTTCAGCTCTCCAGGCTTAATTCCCCATTCCTATTAATGATCCCATCACCCCAGGATCATGGGCCCTGGTGCAAGAGTTCAGTTTGCCCCCCCCCCCTTCTCTCAGTGCTTTTAGGGCAGGTGCAGGGAAGCACATAGCCTTCGTGCTGCCAGAGGCAAAAATTGAACCTCCCCATGCCAAATTCTGGACCCTAACCCCTTCCCTCCAGCCATAGGTGTAACTTGACCAGCATGCGGTTTCTAAAAAATCTGTGTCTTCTTATGCAACACATGGGTCTTTGGGCCCCCTTAGGCTCCTGGGCCTGGTAGCGACTGCTACTTCTGCACCCCCTATAGCTACGCCCCTGCATCACCCTACAGCTGGGATCCCTCAGGCTACAGGGAATACCTGCAGTGGAATAGTGTGGACTGGGAGGTCCCTCTACCAATCCTACCTCTCAGACCAAATAAAATCAAACCCATGAAATCTAAACAAAACAGCTCCAGCAACTATGTTCTGCTGAAATAAGTGCAGCTTTCTGAATTTAATCTCATCTAGCTGAGGAATCTGGGTGAAATATACACGCCTTCCACCACTTTGCTGTACACATTACCACATCACATAAAGTCCTATTTATTTTTGTGTTCTTAGGTTTATAAAAAGTCAGACAAACCTCTAACTATAGGTTTAGTGTGCCTCAATGTGTTTTCTAACTCTCCGAAACTTTTTCACTTATTGTAGCTTATTTATCTTGACAACCTTTCAAGCCAGTATAGCCGTTGCTATGTTTTACGTGCAGTACCACGCCTAATCTCACGGTGTGCTGTTCAGTAAGAACACACCTATAAACAACATGGAACTCAAAACACAAATAATAGAACATATGGAACAAATATTTTTTCATGTAAAAAAAAACAATTTATGGATCCTATATGTATATATTTAGCAATTTATTACCATGGTTATTTCTTATATAGACTCTACCTAGAGGCATTGAAAAGGCTGTACAATATATAAACTATGGTTACCACTCCCTGAAGAAACCCTACTCCATCGCCATCACTTCCTACGCACTGGCTAAGGCTGGCAAACTCAAGGACTCCAGGATACTAATGGCTGCATCTACAGGTAGAGGACCAGCAATTATCCATTTTCTTTCTCGTGTTAGATCAATGATTTCCAATAAAAGTTCTGTCATTTCTGTCATTTCATTGGTGTTTTAGATAATGTGAGTCATAGGTTGTTGTGTTTAAAGGGGTTATCCAATCCTAAAAAATGTCCCCCATATGCTGGGCCCCCTACACTGAATATAATTACCTGGGTTCCCCGCGCCACTCCTGGTCCCCGCACCGCTGCTGCTTCTTCTCCCTGTGCCAGGATGAAAACATCCAGTGTTAGGGGGAGCAGCCAACGGCAGGCGGGGACAGGGAAGAGCCTCCTTAGCATCACATGCGATGCTAGGGAGGCTCGTCCCTGTCCCCGCTTGCAATTGGCTGCCCCCCTTCCCCGACACCGGATGTTTTCATCCGGGCACATAGAGAAGAAGCAGCAGCGGTGCGGGGAGCAGAAGCGGGAAAGTATATTCAGCGTGGGAAACCTGGCATATGGGGGGGAATTTTTTAGGATTGGATAACCCCTTTAAGGATTTTTTGTGCCCACCTTTTTATCCAGATAACACTCACTGGAATGAACCAGGCTCCAATCTGTCAACCCTTGAGGCTACCTCCTACGCACTTCTTACTCTTTTGAAGTTGAAGGAGTTTGAGAAGGCTGAACCGCTGGTTAAATGGATAACTGAACAGAGATACTATGGGGAAATCTGGGGATCCACACAAGTAAGTCATTGAACTGAACATAAAATTTCATAACATAAAATGTTTTTCTGTCATGGGAGATGATGACAAAAAAAGACAACTTCCCTTGGCTCTATACTGTGGCTCTAATAAGACTTGTCCTATTATTTCTACAAGTCAAGCCAGATATTTTCATGAACTGAATAATGACTTTTATGTCCTCAATAGTAAGTTATATTTGGACTAGGGCTGCAACAACTACTCTATTAAATTGAGTAGCCCGACACAAAAAAATCATCGATGCACATTTTCATGTGACCATGGAGTGAATCACTTGCTATTACTCAAGCTCCGTGGTCATCCACCAACCTGCACCACGCTGCACTGTATCATGACACATTGTCAGGACATAGTGCATGTAGGCGCGCACTATGACCTGACGCTGTTTAACGCCAGGACGACAGTGCAGCGTGCAAAGAAGAAGATGCTTAATAGCTGTGGAGTGTCGGCGGTGCCCCTACAGGAGAGGTAAGTATTTAACTGGCGCTGAGGACTGATGGCTAGGAGGGGAGGACTGGTGGCATGGGAAGAGGCTGATGGCACAAAGTACTGATGGCATAGGGGGCTGATGGCACAAAGTACTGATGGCATGGGGTTGATGGCACAGATGGCAAAGGGGTATATAAGCTCCTTTGTTACACTGTTGTATTGCTTGACAAAGGTCTCATTGAGAAGACCGATACGTTGCCTGGGCAATATGCTGGAGTGCTACCTCGTCTTTGGACTGTATATGTATATATATATATATATATAGTAAGGGATCGCTCTCTCTCAGGGGGTCTCAATCACAGATTTCTTTCCAGACAACGGATTTAATGTCCATACGATGCATTTATTTGGCACTCTTTGCAAACACAAATCAAGCAAAACAACACCTGCCCGTCTAGGCACTACCTAATACATAACACATTTCCCTGACTCACCTATAAAGGACTGTATCAGGTTCCTCCGCCAATCATCTAGCAGCCTCCAGGCTGTGACAAAATGAGCACCTTTGGGAGATTTTGGCTCAGAAGTCCTCCTGACTCTGGCCATGAGACCCTCTCTCAGCAGGCGTCGCTGGGTTCCCTAAACTTTAGGCTTTCCAAGCCTTGTGCCCCTCAGCCCTCCTTGGCTGAGACCACACAGAGCCTCACAGGCTCCCCTCTCACTCTCAGGCCTCCTCAGCCTTTCTCTCCCCCAGACTGATACACCAAGGGTTGGTTTTATGCCTCCCTGATTACAGCAGGGATCACCTGCGCTCAGCTCAAGTAGACAGGAAAACATGCCCTGGATCTAACTTACCTCATCCAGTTGATACCTGGATGAGATACACCCCTTCAGGGACTTTCTTACACATTTCACTCTTCACATCATCACAATATATAATAGGATCACAGCACTTAGAACAACGGGGGCCAGTGTATATGACCGTGAAGAAGGAACCATCAGCATATGAAGAAACTCCACAAAATCCAGTAAAAAAAGTGCGTCTTTATTCACCCATGTCAATGCGAGTTTTGAATTCTCTCTCGGGACCTTTCTTAAGCACAGTTATTCTGAGAGTAGCGCTATTTAAATAGCTATACACCAATAGTGACCTCACTAGCCAAGTGCAGTGTATGCATATGTCACTCAATTGATACATGATATACATTCCATCTAATTACATAATACATTAAACATGATTGCCCACAAAAATAGTCTTATCTAAACCAGTGCAGTGAATAGAAATGTTCCAAATTCATAATTGGTAATTATTTAAAATACCTGGGGCATTCAAATCCTTGGCGTTCATGAGAAGCCATTGCTTCTGTCAAGCAGCGAACTCTGCGTATCAGTACAGGGCCTTGCAGAGCTTCACCCAAATCCTGGCACATGCATCTATCATATACATGGTAGCACTGACCAGAGGGTGGGGAACTAAGGGCCCGACTTGCTTATGGGACCACCGGGAGATTCACCTGTACCCCTGTGGGCCAGTCCGAGTGTATCATAGGCCTAGGGCTGTTTGCCCACTTGGGCCCCCTCCCTCTATTTTCCCCTGACTATCTCCCTTTCTGCCTTATATTTGTTTTTTTTTATCTTAAACATCCACGCCACAACGTTAATTCATGAGTTCATGTCACAGGAGCAGCGTTCAGTCTGGGAAATACTGCTGTAACAGGGAGTGCATTTCATGGACTGAATAAGCTTGCATGAACTATATATTCGTTTTGACACTGACACAAATTTTGTTTTTATTACCTGTTCACTAAGTTATAGTTATATAATGGACAAGGAAATAAAGTCCAGACTTTTAGCTTTCATTTGAGAGTATCCACATTAAAATTGGATGAAGGGTTTAGGGGTTTCAGCTCCTTTACATGTGAGACCCTGTTTTTAAAAGGACCTAAAGTAATTAGATAGTTGACTCAAAGGCTGTTTCATGGGCAGCTGTGGGCAACTCCTTCATTATTTTTTATCAATTAAGCATATAAAAGGCCTGGAGTAGAGAAGAGCGAACACCTGGATGTTCGGGTTCGAGAGGTTCGGCCGAACTTCCGGAAAATGTCCGGGTTCGTGATCCGAACTCAACCCGAACTTCATCCCGAACCCGAACCCCATAGAAGTCAATGGGGGCCCGAACTTTTGGGCACTAAAAAGGCTGTAAAAGACACCCAGAGGGATAATATACCGCAATAAACGCATTGCGATTACAACTTTGAGCTAACGATCACCATGGGAACGCCTCCTCCAATAGAATGTACTGTCGGATCTGAGAATTAAGTTGAAATCGCAATGCGATTCTTATATATTTGCTTAATCGCATTGCGATTTCAACTTAGCATTGCTAAATAATTCCATCCATATCGCTAACTTACTGAGTCAGTAAGTTAACGAATATGGATGGAATTATTTAGCAATGCTAAGTTGAAACGGCAATGCGATTAAGCAGATATATAATAATCGCATTGCGATTTCAACTTAATTCTCACATCCGACAGTACATTCTACTGGAGGAGGCGTTCCCATGGTGATCGGTAGCTCAAAGTTGTAATCGCAATGCGATTACGTAATACATAAGAATCGCATTGCGATTCCAACTTTTAGTACTCAACTTTTAAAATCGTACACCACTTTAAGTTCCAAAGTTGCAATCGCGTCGAATAGAACTTAAAGCTGTCTCTTAGTCAGTTTTAGTATTGGTGTGTTGTAATAGAAGTTACATTCGCACGCGAATATAACTTAGAGCAATACAGTCAACTTTACACTGTTAGTTTTATTATCGCGATAATACAACTATTCAAGAATCGTGTACGTGCGTCTGTACGTGTGTGCGTACTCGGACACTATTCTATTTTGCCAGCCACAGCTGAAACCACTGATTTATGGTATTGCTATTTTGGCAATTGAATTTAACCCCAGAAAATAATCTATCCTTTGCCAGACAGCAGACAGTATTATACTTGTCTAACCAAAGCTGGAACACCAGATTTAGGGGATTGGTATTTGGGCAATTGTATTTAACCCCTTAATAAAATATAGAAATTTCTTTCCTGAGTTTCTAGGGTGACAATTAGCACAGCCAAGCCCCTGATGTAGGATATAGCAAAATAAAAAACTAGTATTGATGGATTGATGGACTTGGTGGCAGCTTCTTCTGGCGCACCACAAGTCACAAAATGGCCGCCGATCAACCCAGAAAATAAGTGACAGAAAAACGCTCTGTGCAGCCTAAAAACCAGCGAGCAAGTAACTAGCAGAAGTTCAATGATTCTCAGCTGTAAATTGATCCGTTCATTAGGTGCTGTTGCTGACTTTAACCTGCCTAATCTCGCCCTGATAGAAGCTGCGCCCTCTCCCTACACTAATCAGAGCAGTGTGACGTGCGGCGCCACGTGACTCCAGCTTAAATAGAGGCTGGGTCACATGTTGCACTTGGCCAATCACAGCCATGCCATTAGTAGGCATGGCTGTGATGGGCTCTTAGGGCAAGAAGTAAAACGCTAGCTAATTGGCTGCTGTGCAGCCCTTCAGAAAGCGGGAAGAAATCGACGAACACCGGACCCGAACCCGAACTTTTTTGAAAATGTCCGGGTTCGGGTCCGTGTCACGGACACCCCAAAGTTCGGTACGAACCCGAACTATTCTCGAACTGTTCGCTCAACACTAGCCTGGAGTAGATTTGAGGTGTGGTGCTTGCATTTTGAAGATTTTGCTGAGAAGTAAACATGAGGTCAAAGGAGCTTTCCATGCAGGTGAAACAAGACATCCTTCATCTGCGAAAACAGAAAAAACCCATCCGAGAAATTGTTACACTATAAGCAGTTTGGTATATCCTGGGAAAGAAAGAAAGCACTGGTGACCTCAACAATGCAAAAAGACCTGGACCTGGAAGACAACAGTGGTGGATGATCGCAGAATAATGGCCATGGTGAAGAGAAACCGCTTCACAACAGCCAACCAAGTGACCAACACTTTCCAGGATATAGGCGTATCAATATCCAAATCTACCATAAAGAGGAGACTGCATGAAAGTAACTACAGAGGGTTCACTGCACGGTGCAAGCCACTCATAACCCTCAAGAATAAGAAATTGGACATCTTAAAAAACCAGCACACTTCTTGAAGAACATTCTTTGGACAGATGAAACCAAGATCAACCTCTACGATGGAATGATGGAAAGAAGAAAGTATGGCGAACGCATGGTACAGCTCATGATCCAAAGCTACCACATCGTCTGTAAGACACGGCGGAGGCAGTGTGATGGCATGGGCATGCATGGCTGCCAGTGGCACTGGGTCCCTAGTGTTATTGATGATGTGCCACAGGACAGAAGCTGCCGGATGAATTCAGGGGTTTTCAGAGACATACTGTGCGCTCAAATCCAGCCAAATGCAGCCAAACTGATTGGTCGGCGTTTCATAATACAGATGGACAATGACCCAAAACATAAAGCCAAAGCAACCCCGGAGTTTATTAACCACTTCAGGACCGCCCATAGGATATAAACGTCTTATGGGTGGTTGTTTATTTCTAAACGGACGTTTCGGAATGTCCATTTAGAGATGGCAGCTACTATGTCAGCCCTAGTTACAGTAGAAATCAATAGTGAAAAAAAAAAGTGACGTTAAATGTCCCCCAGAGGTCTTGTATGACCTTATGGGGGACGCAAAGTGTAAAATAAAAAATAAAAAAACAAAAAATAAAGTGTTAAATAAAAAAAAGGTTTCACATGTAAAAAAGAAAAAGTTCCCAATTAAGTAATTTAAAAAAAATGCTAAAAATAGAAGAAAATTAATAAAATAGACATATTTAGTATTGCCACGTCCGTGACGGATGGCTCTATAAATATATCACATCCCCGTCCGATAAACACCATAAAAAAAGAAAAAAACAGTGCCGAAAAAGCAATTTTTTGTCATCTAACATCACATAAAGTGCAACTTCAAGCGATGATAAAGGTGTATGCCCCCCAAAATAATACAAATCAAACCGTCACCTTATCCCGCCAAATATGAGACCATAACTAAGATAATTGGACAAAAAATAAAAAAGCTATGGGTCTCTGACTTTGGAGACATTTTTTTTGTTTCAAAAATGCTATTATTGTGTAAAACTTAAATAAATAAGAAAAAGTATACATATTATGTATTGCCACGTCCGTAACAACCTGCTCTATGAAAATAGCACATGATCTAACAACTCAGGTGAACGCTAAAAAATAAATAAATAAAAACTGTGTTAAAACTTAAAGTTTTTGGTCACCTTGTCCCATAAAGTGCAATGATGCATGATCAAAACATCATATGTACCCAAAAATGGTACCAATAAAAACGTCAACTCTTCCTGCAAAAAAAGAGCCCCTGCACAAGACGATCGGCAGAAAAATTACAAACAATATGGCGTTCAGAAAATGGAGACACAAAACATATATATTTTTTGTAATGCTTTATTATGTAAAACTGAAACAAACAAACAAACAAAGAAAGTAGACATATTTGATATCATTGAGTCCATAACAACCTGCTCTGTAAAAATGTCACATGATCTACCCTGTCAAATGAATGAAAAATAAAAAATAAAAACTGTGCGTCACAAAAAACGTAATATAGAGCAATTAAAAATTATATGTACCCCAAAATAGTACCAATAAAACTGGCACGTTATCCCCTAGTTTCCAAAATGGAGTCATTTTTGGGAGTTTCTACTGTAAGGGTGCATCAGGGGGCTTCAAATGGGACATGGCATCTAAAAACCAGTCCAGCAAAATCTGCCTTCCAAAAACCATATGGTTCTTCTTTTCTTCTGCGCCCTGGCATGCACCCATTTAGTAGTTTACCATCACATGTGGGGTGCTTCTGTAAACCACAGAATCAGAGTAATAAATATTTCGTTTTGTTTGGCTATTAACCCTCGATGTGTTAAAGAAAAATATTTATTAAAATGGAAAATCTGCCAAAAAAGTGAAATTTAGAAATGTAATCTCCATTTTCCTTTAATTCTTGTGGAACACCTAAAGAGTTAACAAAGTTTGTAAAATCAGTTTTGAATACCTTGAGCGGTGTAGTTTCTACAATGGGGTCATTTATGGGTGGTTTCTATTATGTAAACCCCACAATATGACTTCAGACCTGAACTGGTCCTTCAAAAGTGGGTTTTGGAAATTTTCTTAAAAACTTTAAGATTTGCTTCTAAACTTCTAAGCCTTCTAATGTCCCACAAAAAAAATGTAATTTACGAAATGATCCAAACATGAAGTAGACATATGGGAAATGTAAAGTAATAACTGTTTTAGGAGATATCACTATCTTTTTTAAAAGCAAGAAATTAAAATTATGAAAATTTAGAATTTTTCCAAATTTGTTGTAAATTTGGTATTTTTTTAATAAATAAAAATGAAATATTTTGACTCAAATTTACCACTGTTATGAAGTACAATAAGTGATGAGAAAACAGTCTTAGAATGTCTTGGATAAGTAAAAGCGTTCCAAAGTTATTACCATCTAAAGTGACACGTCAGATTAGTCCTGGTCAGGAAGAGGACAAATGGCCCGGTATGGAAGAGGTTAAAGCAAAGCAGTGGAATATTCTTGAATGGCCGAGTCAGTCACCGGATCTGAACCCAATAGAGAATTTCACTTGTTAAAGACTAAACTTCAGACAGAAAGACCACAAACAAACAGCAACTGAAAACCGCTGCAGTAAAGACTTGAGCCGAGCATTAAAGAGGAGGAAACACAGCGTCTGGTGATGACCATGAGGTCAAGACTTCAGGAAGTCACAGCTAACAAAGGGTTTTTAACCAAGTATTAGAAATTAACACTTTATTAGCAATTTTTTGAATTTGTCCAATTGCTCTTGAGCCCCTGAATTCAAGGGATTGAGTTTAGAAAATGCTTTAGTTCCTCACATTTTTATGCAACCATTTTGTTCAACTGCATAGAGATGGCCCGAACTATCCGCCGGCGAACAGTTCCCAGGGAACATAGCTTGTTCGCGTTCGCCGCAGCGGGCGAACACATGCGATGTTCGGTCCGCCCCCTATACATCATCATTGAGCAAACTTTGACCCTATACCTCACAGTCAGCAGACACATTCCAGCCAATCAGCAGCATACCCTCCCTCCCAGACCCTCCCACCTCCTGCACAGCATCCATTTTAGATTCATTCGGAATTTTCAGTCTTAGTGAGAGGAGGGAGAGTGTAGTTGCTGATGATTTAATAGGGAAATCGATAGCTAGGCAAGTGAATTCAGTGTCCACTCCAGTCCTGAAAGACTCATCTGATCTCTGCTGTAAGGACAGCGTCCTGACAGCACCCCAAAAAGCCCTTTTTAGGGCTGCAACATTAGTCTGCTTTTTTTTTTCTCCATATACATATTGCAGTTGCCTGGCCTGCCTGTGTGTGAGGAGCTGCAGGCCCACAGACTGTAGTGTGGCCACTGCCAGTGCCCACCCCTATCATCCCGTGTGGCACAGGACTTTGCATCAAAAAAAGGCATTTAATTTTTACACTTTAATCTAAGGTTAGTTGCCTGCCAGTGTGTGTCAGGCTGACTTCCACTGACTGTAGTGTGCCCACTGCCAGTGCCCACCACTCATACCGGCTGGCACAGGACTTTGCATAAAAAAAAGGCATTTAATTTTTACACTTTAGTGTAATTTCAGTTGCTTGCCTGCTGCTAGTGTGTGTCAGGCCGACTTCCACTGACTGTAGTGTGCCCACTGCCAGTGCCCACTCCTGTCATCCCGGGTGGCACAGGACTTTGCATCAAAAAAGGCATTTAATTTTTACACTTTAGTGTAATTTCAGTTGCTTGCCTGCTGCCAGTGTGTGTCAGGCCGACTTCCACTGACTGTAGTGTGCCCACTGCCAGTGCCAACCACTGATACCGGGTGGCACAGTAGCTTGCCGATAAATAAGGCATTTCATTTTTAGACAGTAGTCTAAATTCAGTTGCTTGCCTGCTGCCAGTGTGTGTCAGGCCCACTTCCACTGACTGTAGTGTGCCCACTGCCAGTACCCACCACTGATACCGGGTGGCACAGAACTTAGCACGCGTAGTACCACTTATCTAAAAAAAAATGACAGGCAGAGGCAGGCCACCCCGCAGGGGCCGTCGTGGTCATGGTGCTGTGATTTCCACTGTCCCTGGAATAATGCCTAGTGTTCAGAGGCCACGTACCCTGAACCCGAAAAATTCTGAGGACATAGTTGACTGGCTTAGACAGGACACCCAATCTTCAACAGCTTCCGCTAAGAACCTTGACGCACCATCTTCCTCCAGCTCAGCTTTGGTCACCTGCTCTCAAGTTACCACGCACCCGCCCGCCACTGATAGCAATAGTACTAGTTAAGACACCACTCATATAGGGTGTCACAGCACATTGCTCTGTGCACACGCAGTGCTCCAATTTGGGAGTATGAGGACCGACCAAACTGCTTTTTCCATCTCCCGGTTCCTGAAATCCATTCAGTTTGGTGTATGAGAGTTTGGTCTGTCACTGTAAAGGCAGTTGAAGGTACCCGGCCTAAAAATTTTTTCACAAAAGGCAATCCCTGATATGGGATGTAACAGGGATTAAACTGATGAGAATAGTACTACAGAAAATACCACTCATATCGGGTGTGACAGTAAATTGCACGGCGCAGACGCAGTGACCGTGGATAAAAACAAAAGGGAGGAAGCCAGCGTTTTTTTAACCATCTCCCCGTTCGAAAAATCTATTCAATAAATGGCCCCCAGATTGGGGACGTTAGAGGGATTAAACTGATGAGAATAGTACTACAGAAAATACCACTCATATCGGGTGTGAGAGTAAATTGCACGGCGCAGACGCAGTGACCGTGGATAAAAACAAAGGGGAGGGAGCCAGCGTTTTTTCAACCATCTCCCCGTTCGAAAAATCAATTCAATTCACCCTTCGGGGACCCTTGGTGTTGTACGTGGCTGGGTGGAGAAAGAAACCTTCAATGACATCACCGGGACGTGGCTAGCTTGGTATCCAACCTTGTGCAAATGGGGAGTTTGCGGTTGTGCAAATGGACTGTTTGCGGTTGTTTGCGGTGCATTAATAGGGGAGTTTGGTCTGTCAATGTCTGTAAAGCGGGCGTGACCCTTACACTACCTGATCGATACAACATCATACCTGATCGTATACACACACTGGATGTTTTAAAGCATGTGATTCCAAACAATTTAGGAATGTTAGTTGATTTATGCCCTTTATGGATTAAAACCCGACTCTGCGTCCACTACGTAATTTTCCATGGGAGTTTTGCCATGGATCCCCCTCCGGCATGCCACAGTCCAGGTGTTAGACCCCTTGAAACAACTTTCCCATCACTATTGTGGCCAGAAAGAGTCCCTGTGGGTTTTAAAATTCGCCTGTCAATTGAAGTCTATGGCGGTTCGCCCGGTTCGCCTGTTCGCAAACATTTGCGGAAGTTCGCATTTGCTGTTCGCGAACGGAAATTTTATGTTCGCGACATCACTACATCTGAATTGTTTTGTTCAAAATCCATTGTGGTAATGGACACTGGACAGAACAAAAATTAGAAACATGTTGTCTCTGTCGAAATATCTATGGACCTAACTGTATATATATACTGCTATTTTTACACATGTTCCTTCTGTATCCCAGTAGAACTGACCAACTAGCCAACCATCAATGCAGTCAGCGCTCGCTATTGTCAGTAAGTATAGAGGCAGAGAGAAGCTGTTCTACAAAATATAGGACAATGCAAAAAGAAGGAAGAGCAAAATGGAGACAGCACGTCCTATTTGAAGCTGGTGTTTATTCCAGATGCAACGTTCAGATGAAGAGTCTTTGTCAAGCATTATCTATACTGAACTACAATATATCGGAGCAGTTACTATTTCTATACCATATTAACTGGAGGTTACACTTAAATGGATATTAACCAGTCACTACAGCAGAAAGTGTAGAGTGATGTCCAAGGGCAACTAGGTGTGAACAGGAAGGAGTGGTGATAACTGTGACCAGGTCAGGATGGACAATGGTTATGTGACATAGTTCTCCCTGAAGGAACTATACAAAAGACGTCTAAACCTGGAAATGTTAGAAGCAAGTGTAATGGATCTTGGTAGTGTTGAGCGAATCAAAGCCAAATAAATTGACTTTGATAAGAATTTCCGGAAAAAATGGATTCAATGCGAAGCCGAATTTCCATGCTCTTCGTGGTAATGAATCAATTTTTCCTGAAATGGGGTAAAAAAAACATACTCACCTCGATTGCAGAAACCCCGCAAAATCTCACGTGGGATGACTTGTGATGTCATACTTGTGACGTAATCAGTGATGACATCACCAGATAAAACCCAGCGTGATGACATCATCATGTCACCATGGCCGCAATGGCCTCCCTGCCAGCAAATGGAGTTGAGTATTTTTTTTTTACCTTGATTAACCCCTGAAAATCCTCAACTGTAGCATCAGATGCCATGATCAGCGATGAACACGGCCTCTGAGGGGTTCAATGATGGGGGGACAGCGCAATCACCATCCCCCGTTATTGCGCCCCACCACATACAAAGGAATGTGCTTTTTCATAACTTCACTCATCTCTATTTCTTGACAGTGGGTTTTGCAGAAAGTGCAGCAGAAGAGAAGTCCTAATGAAAGAAATGATCAGAGTGAGAAGGACACCTTGGTAGATGTAGGCAAGAGAGAACAGTAGAGCATTGTGGAGAGTCTCAATGAAATTTTCATGCACTGGAAACTTTTCCGTTATCGTTGTACAAAAATGAATTTTTAGATTATCTAGTTTTTTTAATATCTTGTTTTTGTGTATGAACAGAAGCATGTTTCTGATTAATTTAGCATTATTCTGTTTGCTGGGTTTATGGATGGTGCATTGTCCATACTGTATCATCATTCTCATCTAACTTCTGGGTTCTACTGTAGGCCACTATGATGCAGTTTGAAGCTCTTGCTCAGTACCACATAGACATACCAGATGTAAAGATAACAGATGTCAAAGTCTTGGAAATGGATATATCCTTCCAACTCCCTGGAAGATCCAACAGTATAACTCATCGTCTCAATCTTGAAAACGCCTTGCTTCACACAGTTAGAACAGGTACAGTAAGACCCTGGGGATGTCATGGGGTCAGTAGTAAATGAGGAGTCACTGGTGTTGCATACAAATAAAATTTCTCAGGACTGTTTTGACTTGCTCTATTTCTTTGTAGACAAATGTACTTGGAGACTTTATAGTCAGTGCCAAAGGGAAAGGTCAAGCCACTTTGACGGTAAGGCAAGAATAGATGTTGCCAGTGCTTGAAATGGTTGACTTTTAGAGACAATCCCTTTCCATATAACTTATAGAGATGACCGAGAGCTGCTGTGTACCGTATCGAGGAGGAACATCCTGAGCATTTGACCAGACAAGAGGTTGATTTCAATCTATCACAGACTCCCTAGTCACAGATTGATAATTAGAATAATAATGATGGAAATTGGAATTATTGGTTTCTTTTTTATATTGCTTATAAAGGACATTAACAGCTGTAATTCCATTTATCCACCAGGTATTGTCTATCTATTATGCTTTTGAGACAGAGGAGGAGAGAAAATGCAACAACTTTGATCTGTCAGTGACAATTCAGGAGGAACCTGAATGTAAGATATTTGCATCTTGTGATTATTTTGTGATCTTACTTTCATAAGCCATGATGTGGGGATAGAGAGAATATGACAGGCCAGTATTACGGGTAGAGATGACTGAAGTTTTCAAAAATTCGGTTTGGATGCTTCACAGAATTTTTCCCCAAAAATTGATTTGATCCGAATAAATTTGTCATAAGTGTGTTATCAATCAGCTATTTTCCGGCGTACATCTCAGTGTACATCACTGTGCAGTGCAGAAACATGCATAGCAAGGTTGTGGTAGTGAAACTGTTCCTGTGTTTCAGTATGAAAGCCAGGTGACAGGCATCACTCTTAGACTTAGTTCACACTTCACTTATTTGGTCAGGTACAGGTCAAAAGCTGACCAAATAACTGAAGTGTGAACTCAGCCTTACAGGTCAATGTAGCATCAGGTATAATGTACTTAAGTATCTAGTTCACGAGTATCTTCTCTTTATTAATAGTGTTGGTGATACAGCGGCAATAAAATATATCTTCTCACATCCTTAAGCAGTCAACGCGTTTCGAAAAAGTTCTTATTCATGACTGGTACACTGACCAGGCCACTGAGTCCTCTTATAAAGCTCTCCACCAGACCTCCCCCATCATCAAAAGGTGATTAGGTACAGGTGTGGCTGAGTAGAGGAGTAGCCATGGGCAGTGTGACCGCCCATATTTTGTTTCATATAGACAAACAGAGCAAAAAGAGATGAAAATGTATTCAAAAGGAAAAACTTGCATTAAAACATGGGTTGACTCTTGTCACAAATTAGTTCAAGCCAACACTTTAATATCTTAATTCATCTCCCGTGTATAGTCCTGAAGCACTGGATATGATGTACATAAAAACCGCAGTGTCTGAATAGGAGCTAAAACACAATCACTCTAGTGATAACATAAAAAATATAGCAGTGCTAAAATTCTATAACCTGGCTCTTGCTAGATTTCAATATATATACATTAGTTCTCTTCTTAAATTCAAGCCCGCCGGATATCTGGTTTTCAATCTTAGAATCCAAAAGGCTTCTCGCTGTGATATGAGTTTTTGTGATTACCTCCTCTTGGTGGAAGTATAACCCGTTCAATTGCATAAGCAGAAAAATGCTGCAGACTTCTATCATGCACATTAATAAAATGTCTGGCAGCATTGGAGACATTTAAATATGTGCTATTTGTGACATAATTCAGATGCTCCAATAATCGAGACTTGAATTTCCGTGTTGTGCATCCAACATATAGAAGTCTACATTCTACACATTCGATAATATAAACCACACCTGTGGTATTGCAATTGATATAGGTTTTTATTGAGAATTGGTTGGTATTCTCTGAATCCCAAAAAGTTTTACGCTGAGTCACAAAACCGCAGGCTCTGCAGGGATGACTGCCGCAACGTGTAAATCCGGTATATCTTAACCATGTTGGTTCAGATTTTGTTATTTGTTCTGGGGTGAAAAGAGAAGGGGACAGTGAGGCCGCAAGAGACAAAGGTCGTCTTGAGACCACCCTGTGCCCCTCTCTCAGCAGCCCATACATAGTCTGATCCTCAAACAGCAGAGAGATGCACTTGGAAATGACTTGCCGTATCTGGTAAAACTGATTACTATAAGTCAGAACCACTGTTGGTAACTGTTTGTTGTCTGGATTCTTATGATTATTTCTTTTCCCAAACAACAAATCACTTCTGTTTTTCTTTCGTGCGATATTTTGTGCACGCTGGATCATCCACATGGGATAATGTCTTGCAGTAAGACGTGTTGTAATGGTCTGTACTTCCTCACAAAATGACTTATCATCGCTGCAATTCCGTCTGGCACGTATGAATTCTCCTACAGGTATGGCCTTAATTGTGTGTATGGGATGATGACTATCCGCTCTAAGTATAGAATTACCCGTTACTTGTTTGCGGTATGTTTTAGTTTGTATGTTTTGACCTACCTTCCCCATTAGGGTTAGGTCCAAAAGTCAATACTATCAGCATTATGTGAACACAAAAAGCTTAAATTATAGGGATTGTCATTAAGATAAGCTTCAAATGAAGGCAAGGCAGGCACATCGCTGGCCCAGATGATGAGCATATCATCGATGTACCTGCCGTACCACTCAATAGCTTCCAAGAAGGGATTGTCTGTACTATATATGAAGCGCTCTTCCCAATAAGACATGGTAATGTTTGCTAGGGATGGGGAGAATTTGGCTCCCATTGAAACTCCTCGAATTTGTAGGAAGTACAGACCATTAAAACAGAAATAATTATGTACCAACAAAAACTCTGTCACCTTTAATATATAATCAATAAAATCCTGATTGTGGTGACTGTATTTGTGTAAATGAAATTCCAATGCAAGGAGTGCAACATTATGTGGGATTGAAGGATAGAGGCTGACAACATCAGCCACCATCCACGAGTAGTTTGAACACCACCTTTTTGAAAAAAGCTTCGTAATACATCACCAGTATCCTTTATGTATCCCGGGGTTCGCTTGACCAAAGGCTGCAAGATGGAATCTAGCCACTGACTCAGCCTTTCAGTCAAAGAACCAATACCAGATACTATAGGGCGGAGCGGGGGCGGGTCGACAGATTTGTGGATCTTGGGCAAAGCATGTATTATAGGAGTGATGGGCGTCTCCACATTCAAATAAGAATACTCTTTGTGTGAAAAATATCCTAGATCCCTACCCTCACACAGAATACCAAGATATTCTCTCTTGTACATCTCTATAGGATTCGAGTCTAACCTAGTATATGTGGAGGAGTCCATCACAATATCCATCATGCAACCCTCATAGACACTTTTGTCAAGAACTACCACCGCTCCGCCCTTATCTGCCATCTTAATAACAATATTATGCATATCCTTTAGCTCACTAAGTGCTATTCGTTGTTTTTAGATAAATTATTTTTATTATGATTTTTTGTGCATTGATTAAGGACAATTCTTTCTCAATCACCTCTTGAAAAATATCCATACCGCTCGTGCGGGATTTGATAGGATAAAACTGTGGATTCGTGACACGGAATTCCTGTGTCTGCAAATCCACAGCCTCACCACTCTGATCCGACTGTAATTCTGTGAGGATCATAAGAGAGGTTTGTTCTTTGAAGGATAAACCAGAGAACACATTGTCAACATGAGAAGCAGGTAAGGGATCCGGTTCTGAGACGTTTTCCACTCCCATGAAATGTTTCTTTACCGTGAGATTTCTCATAAATTTATTAATGTCCAGGAGAGTGGAAAACATGTCAAAATCGGTAGAGGGGACAAAATTCAAACCCAATGACAAAACTTCATATTGATGTTTGGTTAACATAACCGCAGATAAATTAATAACATCAAAAGTATTATTATACTCAGATTTGTGTGTTATTTTCTTTGATGGCGAGTTGCCATAGTGTGAGCTTTTTTCTTTGTTGGAATGCTTCCTACCCCCCCGTCTAGATCGTTTTTTGTCATCCCATCACTGGCAGGGTGATTTTTCTGCTTTTTATAGTAGGACGACTGAACGTTCGTAGTGATTTCTCTGGATTCAATCCCAGATTGATTCAGTGTCTGAGTCTCTGGATTAGTATCCGAATATTCTGCATCTGTGGACTCAAAACTGACTGTAGACATTTTCCTGTTATTCTTATTTTTATTTCGTTTACCCTGGTGTTTTTTCAGAATGGGTTTAGGTGTCTGGAAGGGGTTCTCCCTTCTTCCCCATTCATATACCTGGTTGTGTTCGTAGTCATACATGTCTCGCTGAAATTTTTTGTGCTTGATTTCCATGATGTTTTGTTCCAGTGATTGTATAGAACTAACATTGTTTTCAGACAGTTCCTTGTATTTGGGAAGAGATTCATACTGTGTTAATTGATTTTTACATTGTTCAATCTCAGATTGTAACGTGACTAGTTTTTCAGCCTCATAGTCAACAATTAATGACATAAGTTTTATCGAGCAGTCACTGAGAAGTCCATTCCATGAATCAACAAACTTGTCAGAAAAAACAGTGGTCGGGATTTTTTTGATTCTCAATCCCCGTGGGATCATTTGTTTTTCTAAATATTTCATCAGAGTAGTGTGGTCCCACCAAAGTCTCATCTCTTGTGTCATCATTTTATGCAATTGCATCATATTGCTCTCCATTGAGGAACCGGTTGGTGATGGTAAATCACATATCGAGAAAACTTGGTCCGCTTTTACTTTGCGGTCAGGCATGAGTGCATGAGCCATGGATAAAACAGGATGTGTGTCGAAGACAAACTTTGCCAGCAGTTCGTTAACACTTATTGTAAGAACTCCGGGGATGTGGAGAGGCGGGGAGACACGGAAAATTGTCTTTGTATATTATAGCGAAAAAAGTGGAATCCAGCTCACCCATTCATTTGCTCCAACTAGAATCCCCTGATGCACGGAGGTGTAGGCAAGACCCGGATACGGCAGTAAGGAAAATGAAGAAAACTCCAGCATCTAGTTCACGAGTATCTTCTCTTTATTAATAGTGTTGGTGATACAGCGGCAATAAAATATATCTTCTCACATCCTTAGGCAGTCAACACGTTTCGAAAAAGTTCTTATTCATGACTGGTACACTGACCAGGCCACTGAGTCCTCTTATAAAGCTCTCCACCAGACCTCCCCATCATCAAAAGGTGATTAGGTACAGGTGTGGCTGAGTAGAGGAGTAGCCATGGGCAGTGTGACCGCCCATATTTTGTTTCATATAGACAAACAGAGCAAAAAGAGATGAAAATGTATTCAAAAGGAAAAACTTGCATTAAAACATGGGTTGACTCTTGTCACAAATTAGTTCAAGCCAACACTTTAATATCTTAATTCATCTCCCGTGTATAGTCCTGAAGCACTGGATATGATGTACATAAAAACCGCAGTGTCTGAATAGGAGCTAAAACACAATCACTCTAGTGATAACATAAAAAATATAGCAGTGCTAAAATTCTATAACCTGGCTCTTGCTAGATTTCAATATATATACATTAGTTCTCTTCTTAAATTCAAGCCCGCCGGATATCTGGTTTTTATTTTATTGCCGCTGTATCACCAACACTATTAATAAAGAGAAGATACTCGTGAACTAGATGCTGGAGTTTTCTTCATTTTCCTTACTGCCGTATCCGGGTCTTGCCTACACCTCCGTGCATCAGGGGATTCTAGTTGGAGCAAATGAATGGGTGAGCTGGATTCCACTTTTTTCGCTATAATGTACTTAACCCTGCAGTGACCCAAGATTATGCAATAGAGTGAGAGCGCTCTCCTTTTACACCATCAGCTAATTCCACATAGATTTCTACAGAACCTGTTCTGTTACACGCTGATACAAGTAGCTGGCCCATGACAGAGGGGAGAGGATGACAGCAGTAAGTGTGTGACAACACTTTTTATTTTTTCCTTCTTCTCATCCGTCACAAGAGCAACCCCGAAAAAAGAATCCTGTCTTTTGTGCAATTACCTTCACATGGTCGGTATTTAATCAGTAATTGATCAGTATTGGTAAGGCCAAAAAAACAGGATGTGGTCCAAAACCGAGATGGCATGTGATGGTAATATTTTCATATCTTCTGTGCTTTGGACCCACTCCTGCTTTTGGTTTCCAAATCATGATCAAATCCTGATGCAAAATACTGACCATGTGATAGAGGCCTCATGAATTTGCATGGGTTTTGGCCATTTATCTCTGAAATTGTTTTTATTCAGATGGAAAAGAAGTCCTGCATGCAGGACTTTATTGGCCTATATCACACGGACAGCATTTGTTCAGTTTTTACCATCAGTATTTGTGCAGTATTGGTAAGGCAAAAACAGTAGTGGGTCCAAAACAGGGATAGCATGTGATGGAAATATTTACATGTCTTCTGTGTTTTGGACCCACTCCTGCTTTTGACTTACACATCATGATCAAATCCTGATGTAAAATACTGACTGTGTGATAGAGGCTCCAAAGAGGCTCCAAAGACAGGATCCATTGGGTTTTTCATTTTTAGGTTCTTTTGACAAATCAGAAAAAGCGTAAAATAAATGATGTCAACAAGGTCTAAAAGGGACATTAGTGGCTCCATCACAGAATGGTGAGGGTGGCAACAGCATAATAAGTCAACATAGTGTCCCAGTCACTGAGTAATGAGGGTGGCAACAGCATGAGTAGTCGACATAGTTGCGTAGTTGCAGAGTAGGGAGGTGGCAACAGCATGAGGAATCAACATAGTGGGTCAGTCCTAGAGTGGGGAGAGTGGTAACATCATGAGGGGTCAATATAGTGGCCTAGTCATAGAGTGGGGAGGGTAGCAACAGCATGAGGAGTCAACCGAGTTGCCTATTCACAGAGTGGGGAGGGTGGAAACAGCATGAGGAGTCAACATAGTGCCCTAATTACAAAGTGGGGAGGTGAGGGGTGACAGCAGTGGCAGTCACAGTACAAGATGGAGGGTGGCAGTAGGAGGCGGCCGGTGTGGAATCAGGCAGGTGGAAGCATCAGAATAGTGTCTGAAGCACGTGCCCAGAAGTAACAGACCATTTTTCACAATGTTCTGGTGTGGCAGCACACTGCAGTCAGAACATTACTGCCAGAATGATCTAGTCTGATGCATCAGGCACTGGTGTGTGGAAATCCTAGCTGATCCACCACTGATTCATCTTTAGAAAGGGTAATCTCTCAACATTTTCTGTTGACTGGTGAGTTCTCTTTGGGGCAAATATGCCCCCCCCCCAGCGAAACTAAACACTCTCTCTATGATGCCACACTACTAGCTGGGCAGGAAAGCTTATCCAGGGCAAACTAGGCTAGGTGCCACAAGTTTGGCTGCCCATTAGTCCAGGGGATCTTAGCTCTGGGGTGGCAAGATGCAGTCCAAGTATGCCACCACCTGCTGTTTCAGGTTCTGCTCCATATCCTGTTGCTTATGCCGGGTGGTTTCTTCAGTAGGCGGGTGAAGAAAAGTGCTCATTAGAGACTCCAGACTTAAGTTGCTGCTGATGGAGCTTGTGCTGCTCCTGCGTCCCCCTCCAGCAGTCATGGCAGTGAAGTGTGAGCGCAGAGGACCTCCCCAGTCAGACTTTCATTAGGATGGGCGATGGCGCACATAGGCAACTACCAACCGACTACATAGGATGTCTCGATAGTATCACCATACAACAAAAGTATCAAAAATTGGTGTGGTTTAACCAAGAACACCTACCAAGTACAACTACTCCACACCATGCTCATTATAAAAATAAATTTTTATTATGCATATACATATAAACGATACAATATAAAATCACAATGATAATGAAGGGCAACAAGAAGACAACACAAAAAAAGCCAGCATGAGCCCGGACATGATAACCCACTGATGATAAAATGCAATCCACCAGCCCTGCTTAACAGTTGTTGAATCCATCCATAGTGTACACTACTGAGGTTCAAGTGTCACAGGACCTGATACAACACAACGCAAGGGCATTGAAAGAATATAATGCTTACATCAAGTAAATGGGGGTCCGGGGTCACAGCAGGCAGCACACCCAACAGCCGTTTCGCACCCTCGCTTCCTCCTGGGGCGTGATCTTAACCGGACATCCCCTCCTTTAAATACCCGCTCAGCACCGCCCATAGTTGTCCAACCACTCACGTACATCATCATAGCTGAGGACACCCTGTCACTCACCCACACTTCCTCTTGCGTCATATTCACGTGTCACGCATCCTGCGCCAGCTCAACTACTTCTCCCGCCTATATCCTCAACCCGGAAGTTCCGGTCACATGGTACACACAATACCGCCCCTAGGAGTCACATGATCGGAACATACCGGAAGAAACACATTCACTCACACAAGGTTAAAAACCCATATATCAATTTACTTTTAGCGATCCCCTGCATAATATTGTTATGTGCGCTTGAAACATACAGTTTGTTAATAACCTGATTCTAGTGATGTTGTTAATTAATATACCATAAATACAGTTCATACACCTCATTAATACAGATAATAAAAAACCATGATTACAATTCATACAGCTCATTGGTGTGGATAATAAAAATTATTATTACAATCTCATTATATATAAAACCCATTACAGTGAAGCAATCATGTATCCCAAAAAGAAAAAGTGAAAGAGAAGAAAGTGCAAGTGCTCGTGCAAAGTGTGCATAAGTGTGATAACAGAGAAAGAGTGTTCATAAATTACTATAATCATATTACCCTGAATAGCACACATGTGCAAATAATAACAATTCATTATACTGGGTCAATGTGAACAATGTAAACATTATACAGGTTAGCAATCAAGTATCACATATTAGTCCTATATCATTCGCTACAGAACAGAAGAAGACACAAATAAGGGTGAAAACTAATAACAGATATAAATGAAAAATATAAATATAAAGTTAAAATTATATATCTCCGATGACTATCATTGGTTCTCCATTGTTCTGTGCTTTCACCACTAGCGCAAGAGGAAGGAAGACCATGATTAGGACAACAGTTGATGTACTATTATAGGGCAGTGCATCTGCAGAAAAAAGGGAACACTTATATTAAAATAATATTTTTAAATTTTAAATTTTTAAATTTTTATACAAACAATACTCTGTTAAAACCAACTACCCACAAGGGGTGTGTACACACAGAGAGCCAGGTCACCATGATGCCAATGAACGTACATCAACATCATATCATTCCTCAGAGGAATGGAGCAAACGTATTATAATCATTAAGCCCACAAGGGGCAACTGTCTTCAGCACATGTATCCATCTGGTCTCCCGCTGGGCCAAGACCTTCTTCCAATTACCACCTCTATTTGGAATTTTTACATGGTCAATCCCGCGGAATCTCAATTTGTCCGTCTCACAGTTATGCATCAATTTGAAATGTTTAGGGATGGTAGTTAGTGTATTGATGTCTTGTGTTTCACGCGCTGCCTCAATGCCTAGTATGTGTTCCCGAATGCGTTTTTTAAAGGGACGTGAGGTCATACCAATGTAGATTAGCTTACATGGGCAGCACGCCCAGTAAACCACTCCAGTTGTATTGCAATCAATTGCATGGGTAATCTTGAGTTCCCTCCTGTAGGATGAGTCCCAGAACTCATCGCATCTATCCATGTTGGTACATGCCACACAATGGCTGCATGGTTTATTCCCCCACCGGGGACCTCTAGATGAGAATAGTTGAGGGATCCGTTTCATGTATTCACTCTGTGTCAACATATCCCTGAGGTTTTTTGACCTCCGGAAGGTAATACTAGGCTGTTTCTTGAGAGTTCTGTCCAGAAAGGGGTCCACCGTAAGAACACCCCAATATCTGGACAGAATCTTCCTTACCTCCTCACTATGTTCACAGAATGTTGTGATAAACCTAATCTCCTCATTTTCCTCATCTTTTTGTTTACTTCTTAGCAGTTCAGGTCGCCGTGCCATTCTGGCACGTCTATAGGCCCTACTGACGGATCGTTCACTATAACCCCTGTCACGAAATCTCCGGTGCATATCAGCTGCCTGTCTTTCAAAATCCCTATCATTCGAACATATGCGTCTAGCTCGCAGGAATTGACCCACCGGTATATTATCTATCAGTTGTCTAGGGTGTGATGAGTCTGCTGAAAGCACACTATTTACAGATGTTTCCTTCCTGTATAAATCTGTACAAGTCCTACCATCTGAATTCACCCGAAGTTTGACATCAAGAAAGGTCACTTCCCGTCTGCTGATCACATATGTCAGTCGAACATTTCTGGTGTTCTGGTTTAGATATTTCATGAAGGTGTGTATCTCATCCAATGGGCCCTGCCATACAATTAAGACATCATCGATGTATCGCCCCCAGTATTGTACCCTGTCCGCCAATTCGATGGCTTCCGTCTGGAGCACCTCTCTCTCCCACAGCCCCAGGAACAGATTGGCATACGAGGGCGCACAAGACGCCCCCATCGCCGTACCCTGGAGCTGTAGGAGAAAGAGGCCCCCAAACAGGAAGAAATTGTGCGTGAGCACAAACTCCAATAGTAAGAGTAGGAAGCGGCACTTACTGGGGGCGATACTCGAGTGCTGCAAGAAAAAACTAGCAGCCGACAGCCCATCCTCATGTCTAATACATGTATAAAGCGATTCAACATCGCATGTTATCAAAAACATATTGGGTTCCAACTGTAAGTCCTCCACCTTCCTTAAAACGTCATTTGTGTCCTTAATGTACGATGGTAATTCCTCAACTAGCGGGTGCAGATGGTATTCAATATACTTACAGATTTTGTCATTTAGGCTGTTCATTCCCGAGACGATCGGTCTTCCCGGAGGTTGGCTGGCATTCTTGTGCACTTTAGGTAGGAAGTATATTGTCGGTGTCACTGGATGTTCACTCAGGAGGTACTTCTTTTCTTTTTCCGTGATGATCCCTTCAGTGACGCCCTGGTTCAGGATAAGATCCAATTCATGTGCAAATTTACTAGTTGGATTAAATGTAAGTCTTTTGTAACATTTTTGATCACTAAGTTGTCTCCAAGCCTCTTGCTCATACATTGTTCGGGGCCAGATCACAATGTTTCCACCTTTGTCAGCCCCTTTAATTATCACATCATCCCACGATTTAATCTCCTTAAGGGCTCTCCTTTCTCCCATAGTGCAGTTGTCAACATCGACAGCACTATTTAACTTATCCAGATCCCTACATACAAGCTGTACAAACAACTCAACGTTAGGCGATAATGACAAAGGGGGAAACTTTGTGGATTTAGGTTTAAGATGTTTAGGGAACTCACCCCTTGTATCCTCCTGTTCCTCCAATAGTTCTGTAAGGATGGCAATGGTCTCCTGCTCTTTCCTCGATGACAACCTCGGATCTTGTTTCTGCTGGTGGATCTTCTTTAAAATCAATTTTCTCGCAAACAATTGTACATCCTTTACTGTAGAAAAGGTGTCCAATTTACTAGAAGGAACAAATGACAACCCTTTTTGTAAAATACTTAATTGATCCATTGTCAACACATGTGTTGATAAGTTAATTACCTGGGGAGTATTCGTCACCATTTCTGGTCGTCTCTTATTAGTTTGCTCCTGGGTTTCGCCATTTTTACGCTTCACATAGCGTCGCGGGTATTTCTTCCCTCCTTGATGTCCAGTATTTTCATCCTCACTCCTAGAGGTCACTGATGACAATGACATTGATCTCTGTCTTGTTTGGGTTATCATGTCCGGGCTCATGCTGGCTTTTTTTGTGTTGTCTTCTTGTTGCCCTTCATTATCATTGTGATTTTATATTGTATCGTTTATATGTATATGCATAATAAAAATTTATTTTTATAATGAGCATGGTGTGGAGTAGTTGTACTTGGTAGGTGTTCATGTCTCGATAGTAGTTGACTTTTTCATCAGAAGGTGTAAAAAAGCAAGGGTCTAACATCGTGGAGAGCCTGTAGTCATCCCTCTGCTGAAGGATGATAATGCGGCCATTACTACGCAAGCAACTCAGCTTGCATCTGGCCATTTGCACAAGGGAATCTGATGGACTCCTGCCTCCATCTCCACGGCATCCTGCGACGGTCTATTGGGATCATGTGTCTGGTCTTCCTCATCACCCTCCAGCTCCTCATGCTTCTCCAGTTCCTCTCCTGCCGCTTGGGGAGATAAACCACGTATTTCCAGTGCTCCATGATGGCGACCTAAGCTCTGCAGTTCAATAATGGGGCGGGCGGGGCACAGGAGATGATAATACTCTGCCCCACCCTTGATCACCCTCATAGGCTTCAGGCAGGTGTGCGTGATGACATGATCACGGCTGGCGCATACATGATGACATAATCACGCCTGCCTGTGTCGGGATACAGTGAAGTGATGTGGAGGTAGACCAGAAGAGGTTATGGCCTGCATCGTGATCACGGCGAATATGGGATACAGGTGAGTATTAGTTTTTTTTTTTTCAATGCCAACTTAGGGGCCTTTACTAACAGGAAGGATAGCACTTTGGGGAATTGGGGACATAATACTGAAGGGGCACTTTGGGGCATTACTCAATGGAAGCACTATGAGGGACACTACTGAAGGGGCACCGTGGGACATTTCTACAGGAGGAGCACTGTGGGGGACATTTCTACAGGAGAGGCATTGTGAGGGACATTACCACAGGAGGGGCACTGTGAGGGACATTACTACAGGAGGGACACTGTGGTGGACATTACTACTGGAGGGACACTGTAAGGGACGTTACTACTGGAGGAGCAGTGTGAGGGAAGTTACTACTGGAGGGTCTCTGTGAGGGACGTTACTACTGGAGGAGCACTGTGAGGGACGTTACTACTGGTGGAGCACTGTGAGGGAAGTTACTACTGGAGGGTCTCTGTGAGGGACGTTACTACTGGAGGAGCACTGTGAGGGACGTTACTACTGGTGGAGCACTGTGAGGGACATTACTACTGGAAGAGGGCTGTGGGGGATGTTACTAATGGAGGGGTGCTGTGGGGTACATTACTACTGGAGGGGCACTTTGGGGGACATTACTACTGGAGGGGCACTATGGGGGATATATCTACTAGAAGCAAACTGTGGGGGGCTTTACTGTTGAAAGGGCACTGTGGGGGATATTACTAGTGGAGGGAACTGTGGGAGACATAACTGGCAGCATAATTGGGGCACTCTAGAGGGATTTTTAATACAGGGGACAGTATAAGGGCCATTACTAGTGTCACTGGGGACTTTTAACACTGAGGCTCTATAGGGGGCATTACCAGGGCATTTTTAAATGAGGGCACTATATGGGGCATTACTGGATGCACTAGGGGGCATTTTACTCCTGGGGCACAATAGCGGGATTTTTTTGTACATGGGCATTACTACTAGGGGCACTATAGGGGACATTTAGGGGGCACTATAGAGGCATTTTTACCTGGGGTAAAATAGGAGATATTAATGCTGGAGGCACTGTAGGGGCATTTCTATTACAGGGACATAATAGGGGACATTATTTTTGGGGACACTATACAGGCATTACTACTAGGAGGACAATATAGGGTTTTATTATTATTACTGGGGGCATTTTACTGGACATTATTATTACTGGGAGAGGGCATTCTAGGGGGCATTATAATTGCTGGAGGCACCATAGGGACACTATGTCTACTGGGGCGACTATTCTTTCAGCAGCGGCATTGGGGAGCACAGTGGGCACAGGGTTGGGAGGGACAGCAGGATGACATTGTTGGGAAACCAGGGTGGGGAGGTTGTGTTGAAAATGTGGGGAGGCTTATAGAAAAATGAAAAGATCTAACATGTTTTTAACAAACTCTACAGAGCCTAGATGCAGCTGAAATAATCGGTCATGGCGGTCTGGGTCAAACAAAGGAGGAGAGGAAAGAGAACGTCTACATGACAGAAGATGTCAATGGATGGAAGAGGTATGTGTTGCTGTAGTCTCTTTTATGTTTCCTAGTTCTGGCAGGAAGTATGCTGTATGTAGAGCTGGCTCACTACTGTCTTGTCTTCTCCGCCAAGTCTTTTTTAATTATAATTATACGTTTTTAAACTTGGCGACTAAAAATGTAATTTGGCGACTAAATTTTTCAGTTCAGTAGCCAATGGCTCCTAGGTATTTTTTTTTATTCTGGAGTAGAGATGAGTGAACTTTAAAAAAAAGTCCGGTGTTCGGCGTTCGGGTTGTGGTAAGTCGCGCATCCCGTCATGGATTCCACTATAGCGGCATATGGAATCCATAAGGGGCGGCTGCCACCAACCCGAACTGTTGAACAGCCGAAGGACCTGGGGTGACGTCACTGTCATGTGATCAGTGCAGGGGGCGTGGCTCAGCACTGGATTTGCTCATCTCTAGTCTGGAGCACTGATTTCTGTATGATTTCTGGCTTTATTTTTCCTCTTCCTCCTCGGCCAGTTCAGCCTCCATAGGGCTCTGGAGGCCTTGAAATGTAATCTTCATCTCCTGTCCCCTGGCCAGCAAGATTTATTCATATCTACTCCAGGACATGAAGGAGTGGAATAACATCATTCATCCCGTAGTCCTGGATACTGACAAATAAAGTAGCTTCCTCCAAGGGCCTGAGCAAATGGCAGGTGTCACGCAGGAGCTGCCACTGGCTAATGTCGAAGTTACACAGGGGAGTACCCCCTGCATTGCCTGCATTGTCAAGAAATTGTTCACGGCCTTAGGCCTCTTTCACACTTGCGTTGTGTGGATCCGGCGTGCACTTCCGTTGCCGGAAATGCCCGCCGGATCCGTAACAACGCAAGTGAACTGAAAGCATTTGAAGACTGATCAATCTTCAAAATGCTTTCAGTGTTACTATGGCAGCCAGGACGCTATTAAAGTCCTGGTTGCCATAGTAGTAGTGGGGAGCGGGGGAGCAGTATAGTTACCCCCGTGCGGCTCCCGGGGCGCACCAGAATGACGTCAGGGCGCCCCATGCGCATGGATCACGTGATCCATGCACGTGGGGCGCCCTGACGTCACTCTGGAGCGCCCCGGGAGCCGCACGGGCAGTAAGTATACTGCTCCCCACTACACTTTACCATGGCAACCAGGACTTTAGCGTCCTGGCTGCCATGGTAACCATTCAGAAAAAGCTAAACGTTGGATCCGGCGATGTGCCGAAACGACGTTTAGCTTAAGGCCGGATTAATGCCTTTCAATGGGCATTAATTCCGGATCCGGCCTTGCGACAAGTGTTCAGGATTTTTGGCCGGAGCAAAAAGCTCAGTATGCTGCGGTATTTTCTCCGGCCAAAAAACGTTCCAGTCCTGAACTGAAGACATCCTGATGCATCCTGAACGGATTTCTCTCCATTCAGAATGCATTGAGATAATCCTGATCAGGATTTTTCCGGCATAGAGCCCCGACGACAGAACTCTATGCCGGAAAAGAAATACGCAAGTGTGAAAGAGCCCTTAGTCAGATCATATATTCAGTCCAACATGTGGAGGGTGGAGTTCCAACGTGTGGAAACATCACATATGAGGTGATGTTGGGGAACACCATTCTGCCTTTGCAGCTCAAGGAGGGTGTGTTTTGCAGGGTAAAAGTGGCTGAAGTCCATGCACACTTTTCTAGTCATTTTTGAAGACGTCTTTCCATTGGAAATTTCTGGAACCGTTTTACAACCAGATTAAAGGCATGCGTCATGCAGGGCGCATGTTTCAGCCCTCGTTGACGCAATGCTGACACAATGTTATTCCCGTTATTGGTGACCGTGGTTCTGATCTTCAGTTGGTGAGGAGACAGCCAGGATTTAATTTCTTGTTTGATGTCGCAGAGCAGTTCCTTACTGGTGTGACTCTGTTCGTCCAGGCTGGCCAGCTGCAGAAGAGCATGACACAGCCGTGCTCTGCATAGGTGGTATGCTGGAGGACCATTTTGAACTCTGCCTACAGTGGAGGCTAAGCACAAGGTGTTAGATGAGAAGGCGAAGAAGAACATTGGCGCCGCAATCACAGCATGAGAACGCAGAGACAGCATTGCCATCACCTGGCCAATTTGCTGGTGTGACTGGGCCGGAACAACATTTACCGAGTGGGTCATAATGGACATATATTGTCCTTGACCACAGTTACAGCTCCACATGCTGGCGCTGCCGTGAACTGTACCAGACACCGACAAGCTCAAGGACTGGCCACCTTCTGCTGTATGTATGTATGCATAGCTGGTACAGCATTTTTTTTTTAGAGAAGTAGCGATGGCTTGGGACTCTTCACCTTGGCTCGACGCAAGTCATCAGTTCTCTGAAATAGGCAGAGTCAACCACATGGAAAAGGAAGGACTGTAGTACCAGCAATTTGGCCAGGACCACGTTCAGCTTCTGCACTGTTGGATAAGTGTACGAATACTGTTGTCTCCTTGCAAACTCCTTGGTGATCGATTAATGGCGAAACACATGACAAGTGGTGGAGCATCAGAACCAGTAGACGATGGGAAGGAAACACAGCTCTCTTCTGCTGAGGTGGTAAAGCCCTGACTGCTGGAGAAGGGGTGGGGGCCTCTGGGAGATGCGTCAGGCTGTACCACTATATTAGCACCACGGTTTTCCCAGGCCACTTTATGGTGACGCTGCATGTGTTGAGGCAGGGCCGTGTTGTCAACATTGGCACCCTGGCCGCGCTTCACTTTCTACCAACAGATCTTACATACGGCCACGCTGGCATGCTCATAAGACTTGATGAAAAATTCCCACACTTGTGAGTATGGCATTTTACCCCCACGACTCTGTGCTTACAGCCTGCCACAGCCTTTATGAAGCCGTGCACCGCTAGTTGTTTCTGGACAAGTAGGCTCCTGAGTAGCAGACGGTCTACCCCGGGCATGTTTAGCTCCAGATCTCGCACTGCTTCCACCTGTCTGTCTCTTCGACATGCTCCCACCTTGCTGCTCTCTCATGGGCCTGCTGCCACCTTCACCCTC
Source organism: Bufotes viridis (assembly GCA_033119425.1). Taxonomy (NCBI): domain Eukaryota; kingdom Metazoa; phylum Chordata; class Amphibia; order Anura; family Bufonidae; genus Bufotes; species Bufotes viridis. Next base: position 40,037,932 of record CM065590.1, read on the forward strand.
TGATGATGATGATAATGCCCCATCTTCACCCGGCTCCCATGTGAGATTGGCTATGCTACATCATCATCCACTACTGTCTGCTTGTCACTTATGTCAACCTCAGTTGCATGGGCGTGTACCTGACCACTCTCAACACCTGCTCCCACGTGACTCTCATCATTGCTACTTGCACACCTACAGGAGGAAGCAGTGGACCTCTCCTCAAAATCTGCACTGGACAGTAGCTGCTGACTGTCCTCAGTAATATCTTCCTCACTGAAAAGCGAAGCAGAGCCGGCGGCATCACTTGCCTGGCCTAAGGAGCAACAAAGGAAAGAGCCACGTTACGGAAAGGTGAGAGCACAGAGCTTGTTTCTGAGCCATGCCAACTAAGTGTGCTATCAGAGGAACCCACCACCTCCTCGCTGTAGGTGTCTGATGTCAGTTCAGATGATGGTGAAGACTGAGTCAACCATTTAAGGACAACTAGGTTGCTAGTCAAAACATGACCATTGGATAACACTGATGCCGCTGTGAGATGCGGGCCACTGGCCTGTTGTTGCGACTGCTGCTACCCCGCCCCATCTTCTGCTGCTAACTTCTGAAGGCTCCAGAAATATTTTTGCCACTGCTCGCTTCCTTAGAAAGCCCTGGCACCTGTCTGTTGGACATACTGTACTGTAACAGTAACTGTAAGTGTAAAATAGCAGTAGTATCAGGCAGCAATTTCACCCCAGAATCAAGGATGAATGAATTTAATTATGTAAAAAAGAATGTGACAGTGGGATGGGTCGTCAAAACGCTGGATGACACTTGCAGCTCTGGCCCGCTGCTGCGGCTGCTGCTGCTACCTCCACCCCTTCTTCTGCTGCTACTTCTGCCAGCTTCAGCAACATTTTTGCTCATACCTTTGGATAGCCCTGGCACCTTTTTGTTGGACATTCTGTGCAGTAACAGTAACTGTATATGTAAATACTTTATTCACTATCAACGTTGACACCCTACTAACAGTTATATTACAAAGGTTATTCAGCCAAAATTTAGAATCAAGGCCTAATGGAATTGCTTATCTATGAAATCAGGTGGACAGTACTCTGTTATATTACACTGTTATTCACCCCAATATGAGAATCAAGGCCTAATGGAATTGCTTATCTATGAAAACAGGTGGACACCACACTAATGGTTACATTACACAGGTTATTCACCCCAATTTTAGAATCAAAGTGTAGTAGAATTGCTTATCTATTAAACAAGATGGGCACCCAAATAACGGTTAGATTACACAGTTTATTTACCCCAATTTGAGAATATAGGCGTTTGGATTTGTGATGAATCAAATTTTTCCTGAAATTCGGATCAAATTCCACTTTGTAAACTTCGATTCGCTCAACACTAATTACATGGCATTATGCAATGATGTGCATGCCTCTGTATTATTATAGTCAGTCCACTGAAAGATAGAGTGAAACCTCTTGGAGATTACCACCAAATGTGGTTGCCCAGCGTTTTCCAAGTGATGGCCTATCATCAGAATAGTCCTTCACTATCTGATCGGCAGGGGTCCAACACCCACACCCCTGTTGATCAGCTGCCTTGGGCCTCTTTCACACGAGCGTGACGGATTAGGTCCAGGTGTATTCAGGGTGCGTTCAGTGAAACTCGCACCATTTTGCAAGCAAGTTCAGTCAGTTTTGTCTGCAATTGCGTACAGTTGTTCAGATTTTTCTGCGCGGGTGCGATGCATTTTGATGCATTTTTCATGCGCGTGATAAAAAAACCTGAAGGTTTACAAACAACATGTCTTAGCAACCATCAGTGAAAAACGCATCGCATCACGCACTTGCTTGCAGATGCAATGTGTTTTTCACTGAAGTCCCATTCACTTCTATGGGGCCATGGCTGCGTGAAAAACGCAGAATATAGAACATCCTGCATTTTTCACGCAACGCAGAACTGATGCGTGAAAAAAAATGCTCATGTACACAGACCCATTGAAATAAATGGGTCAGGATTCAGTGTGGGTGCTATGCGTTCACGTCACGCATTGCATCCAAGCGGAAAACTCGCTCGTGTGAAAGGGGCCTAAGTGTAGGTCTGAATAATGATGACCTATCCTGTAGACAGACCATCACTTGTAAATAATATTGAATGGTGGAGGAGAAGCATCAGAATAAAAGTGGAGGGGAATCAGTAAGGTGGGTTTGACTTTGGAGCCTTTTTTGAAAAAAAATACATTTTAATCGACCAGACAGCTCCTTTAAGTGAAATCGTATGAAATTTAACGTATCTTTCTAATTTCCCACACAGATAACAGACCTAAAGAGGCCCATTCTACTGTTTCCGTTACCATCTGTACCAGGTAAGTTCCATAATTTGCTAAGAATGTTCTTCTGCTCGCCACCTCTGTCCGCTCCATAATCACCAGGAATATATCTTTAGGCCTTAGCCAGTATCTTCCTCCCTCTTTGGTAGATGATCCAGTGATGGTGATCAATAAGAATATATGATGCTAGGACTATTTTTCAGATTTCTTTACTATAGTGGGAACCAAACGTTGTTAACTATAGCCCTTTGTAGCAAATTATTTTCATGTTCTAAAACTCCTCTTTAAGGGGTATTCCAGTTACCATAAATATACTGAGTAGAGGGGGCATTACTGGACTGTATATCAGGCAGCCAATCAATAAACATCAACGACTCATGTACAAGCACAAACTTACAGCAGAAAGCTAGGGGTTGTGTTTATTGTAGTCTTTGAAGTTTTGTGAGGGAAGATCAGGCACCATGTCACTCTAAGTGTGTTTCAGGCTCACATGCGAACTAGACAAATGGATTGCAAGATAAATTGGAACTCTGGTTATATGTATAGGTATGGTTCTGGTTGAGTCACAGCTTGCAGCCTTAATGCAGTTTTTTTGAAAAATTAAGTTACCTTACCAGAATACCCCTTTACTGAATAATTATAACAGTAAGTTATAGATTTGGGATATAACTAGGGATAAGCAAAGTTTGCAAAAATTCGATTTAGTCCCGTCGCCAAATTTTTCCCATAAATTTGCTTCTTTACAAATTATTTGTCTCGAAGTGTGTTAAGCCAGGTTTATCCCTGCCTGCAATTAAACTTTAGGATGAATGTTTCTCGGTATAAATCACTGTGTATTGCAGCAACATGCAAAGCTAGTCCTTTCTGGTAGCTAAACAGTTACTGTCCGTCAGAATGACAGGCAGCTCACATACATGGACATGCACATCATTATGCAGGCCATCCACATTCCTAGCGGACCCCTAGCTAAACAAAAAAAAAAAAAACATATAGCATTCTTCAGTAAACCAAAAAAAAAAATATTAAATGTGGTGCCCCAATGGCTCTCTAGTGTCTCTTTAGCAAAATAAGGACATGGACGCAGCGACAATACAGTAGTGGAGAAAAAAAAGATTCTTTTAATCCATGTTATTGCAGTGCAAACACATGCATTTGAATCCCTTCTATTAGCTGTAGAATGACTACTAGGCTTAGCTCACACTTCACTTATTTGGTCAGTTTTTGTCAGCCCAAAGCAGGTGTGGGTCAAAACAACAGAACGTGTGCAGATCTATTCATAATACCTAGTCTGAGAGTGGGCTTGGCTCCTAAATTTGGCTCACAAAAACTGATGGGAATAACTGATGGTCAATGTTTGCATCAACCGTGCAGTGGCCCAAGATTCAAGAAGTGGCTCCATGACAGTGACAATAAGGCTGTGTTCACAACACTGTTTAATTTTCCATTCTTCCATCAGAAGAACAGCCAAAAAAAAGCGGATCCTGCAGTTTAAGAATCCACCTTCAAACCGTCAGTATTTGGCAGCATTTGATCAGTATTGGTAAGGCAAAAACAGGAGTGGGTACAAAACAAAGATAACATGTCATGGAAATATTTGCATGTATTCTGTGTTTTGGACCCACTTCTGCTTTTGGCTTCTAAATCATTATCAAATCCTGATGCAAAATTCTGACCGTGTAATAGAGGCTTCATGCTCAGTTTGCATAAGTTTTGACCATTTCCTCTGAAATCAGTTTTATTCAAATGGGAAAGAAGTCCTACATGCAGACCCTTAGAGGGGTTGTCCGGGTTCAAAGCTGAACCTGGACATACCCATAATTTCACCCAGGCAGCCCCCCTGATGTTAGCATCGGAGCATTTCATACTCTGATGCTCTCCCTTGTCCTGCGCTTTACAATAACACACTGCCGGGTGGAGGCTTCCGCCGAGCAGTGTGTTCGGTGACGCCACCGGCTCTGATGGGTGGGCTTTAGGGCTGCCCTAGCTGTTTTACAGGCTAGGGCAGTGCTAACGCCCGCCCATCAGTGCCTGTTATGTCACCAGGCTCACTGCTGGGTGGAAGCCTCCACCTGGCAGCCCTATGGAGAGCCTGGTTCGTCACCAGAACTCCCGAAAATTCCTTTGCCCTGCGCGATTTAGTGCAGGGCAAAGGAGATCATCAGAGCATGAACTGCTCCGATGCTCAAGTCAGGGGGGCTGCCTGGGTAAAAATGGAGATATGTACAGGATCAGCTCTGAACCCGGACAACCCCTTTAAGGGTCTCAATAACACGGTCAGTATTTGTTCATTTTTTTGCATCAGTATTTGAGCAGTTTTGGTAAGGCAAAAGCAGGAGTGGGTCCAAAACAGATATAACATGTGATGGAAATATTTGCATGTATTCTGTATTTTGTACCTACTCCTTCTTTTGGCTTTCAAATCAAGATCAAATCCTGATGCAAAATACTGACTATGTGATAGAGGCCTTATGGACACTCAAACGACAGAACCGTTTTATTTGTTTTGTTTTTTTCTGTTCTTTTGAAGGAAAAATAAACGGTGATGTCAACACGGCCAAACAGGTACACTAGTGGCCCTGTAACAGACTAGTGAGGGAGACAACCGCATGAAGAGTCACAACAGTGGTCCCAGAACAGAGTGGGGAGGGGGGAAACAGCAGTGGCATTAATAGCACAAGATGGTGGCAGATCACAGTAGGGGCAAATGGCAGTAGAGGCAGCAGGCGTGTGGCATCAGGCTGGTGACAGCATCAGAATAGTGACAGCAGCACATGGACAGACGTAATGGGCCATTTGTCACAATGTTCTGGTGTTGCAGCACAAAACTGTCAGATCACTACTGCCAGAATGAACTAGTCTTTTGTATTAGGCACCAGTGTCTGAAAATCCTGGTAGATCCAGGCCTGATTCATCTTTATAAAGGTTAGTCTCTCAACATTTTGTGTTGAAAAGTGAGTTCTATTTGGGGTAACTATGGCACCCACCACACTAAACACTCGCTCTGATGCCACACTACTGGCTGGGCAGGAAAGATTGCCCAGGGTAATTTCGTCCAGTTGCAGCCACAATTCAAGTTTGGCTGCCCAGTAGTCCAGCAGATCTTGGATTTGGGTTGACAGGCTGCAGTCCAAGTACGCCACCACCTGCTGGTTCAAGTTCTGCTCCATGTGCTGCTGCTGGGTGTTTTTTTCATAGGTGGGTGAAGAAAAGTGATCATCAGAAACTGAAGACTTAAAGGGGTTCTTCGGAAATTAAGATAAATGAAAATACTTAAATATTACTTTATAATAAATATATTCCCAAATACCTTTCATTATTTATGATGGCTCATTTTGTCTAGGGAGCAATCATCAGGGGAAACAAAATGGCCCCATCCTATTAGTACACACAGAACAGAACCTGTCCTAATCACACAGCAGGAGAAGTTACTTCACAACACTGAGCTAAAGAGCTGCCTCATCCTCCTCTCTGCGCTACTGGTCAGAGATTATGTGTCACGCTCGTATGTGGGAGGAAAACACCACACCGAGCATAGGAGGGAAAGGGGATACCAGAATAAGGCCTGGAAACTAGGGAAGAAAGATGGACACCTCATAGAGAAAACCCTAACTCCAGTCCTGACAGACTACCAGTATGAACAGGCCCCAAAGGTAGGCAAGTTCATACACTGTATACCTAGAATCCTATCTCATCCTATAGGACCCTGGAACTAATGTCAGGACTGAGTCTACCTGTTCCTCCAAAGGGAAGGACGAACAAGAGTCTCCCTCAGGCCTAATGACAAACAACAGGAAAAGGCAACGCACATATCAAAACAAAGTACAAAAGGGAAGCTTTGGTAGCACCAGGAACTCAGCCGAGAACCAAACATATGCTAACCACAACTCCAACAGAAGTTATAAACCGCATAGCATGGTGGGAGAAACAACAATAAATAGAGAAGGTTAAATGACTATAATAGCAACACCTGGGGATAGAAGGTGCGGCAAGCACCAGTAACAACAGACATCATTTGATCCAAAAGGAAAACATGTCAGATCAAACCACGTTTTGCTAGTCTTACAGATCTCCTGCCACCTGTCGCGGGAACGTCCATGACGTTATGATCCTGAATACAGCTGCTAACAACTTTAGCCAAATTTCTGGGGAATTTAGTACAGAGAGGATTGACAGGGCAGACTGTGGCTGTGGCAATAGAGACTGCATACAAATGCTGCTGTTCATTAGCCACACCCCACAATCCTTTCATGTCTCCTTATTATCTCCATTCCCCCAGAGATTCACCTGTATTAAGGATCATAATCTCTGACAAGTAGAGCAGAGAGGAGGATGAGGCAGCTCTTTACCTCAGTGCTGTGAAGTAACTTTTCTTCCTGTGTGATTAGGACAGATTATTTGTGTACTAATAGGACGGCAGCCATTTTATTTATCCTAATGATTGCTTCCTAGACAAAAGGAGCCATAATAACTAATGATTATATTGATGGATTTTATATATATATATATATATATATATATATATATATATATAATAATGACAGCTATTTGGGAATATATTTATCATCAAATAATATTTAAATACAAACCGGATTCCCAAAAAGTTGGGACACTATACAAATCGTGAATAAAAACTGAATGCAATGATGTGGAGGTGCCAACTTCTAATATTTTATTCAGAATAGAAGATAAATCACGGAACAAAAGTTTAAACTGAGAAAACGTACCATTTTAAGGGAAAAATATGTTGATTCAGAATTTTATGGTGTCAACAAATCCCAAAAAAGTTGGGACAAGGCCATTTTCACCACTGTGTGGCATCTCCCCTTATTCTTACAACACTCAACAGACGTCTGGGGACCGAGGAGACCAGTTTCTCAAGTTTAGAAATAGTAATGCTCTCCCATTCTTGTCTAATACAGGCCTCTAACTGTTCAATCGTCTTGGGCCTTCTTTGTTGCACCTTCCTCTTTATGATGCGCCAAATGTTCACTATAGGTAAAAGATCTGGACTGCAGACTGGCCATTTCAGTACCCGGATCCTTCTCCTACGCAGCCATGATGTTGTGATTGATGCAGAATGTGGTCTGGCATTAGCTTGTTAAAAAATGCAGGGTCTTCCCTGAAAGAGATGACGTCTGGATGGGAGCATATGTTGTTCTAGAACCTGAATATATTTTTCTGCATTGATGGTGCCTTTCCAGACATGCAAGCTGCCCATGCCACACGCACTCATGCAACCCCATACCATCAGAGATGCAGGCTTCTGAACTGAGCGTTGATAACAACTTGGGTTGTCCTTGTCCTCTTTGGTCCGGATGACATGGCGTCCCAGATTTCCAAAAAGAACTTTGAATCGTGACTCGTCTGACCACAGAACAGTCTTCCATTTTGCCACACTCCATTTTAAATGATCCCTGGCCCAGTGAAAATACCTGAGCTTGTGGATCTTGCTTAGAAATGGCTTCTTCTTTGCACTGTAGAGTTTCAGCTGGCAACGGCGGATGGCACGGTGGATTGTGTTCACTGGCAATGGTTTCTGGAAGTATTCCTGAGCCCATTCTGTGATTTCCTTTACAGTAGCATTTCTGTTTGTGGTGTAGTGTCGTTTAAGGGCCCGGAGATCACGGGCATCCAGTATGGTTTTACGGCCTTGACCCTTACGCACAGAGATTGTTCCAGATTCTCTGAATCTTCGGATGATGTTATGCACAGTTGATGATGATAGATGCAAAGTCTTTGCAATTTTTCGCTGGGTAACACCTTTCTGATATCGTTCCACTATCTTTCTGCGCAACATTGTGGGAATTGATGATCCTCTACCCATCTTGGCTTCTGAGAGACACTGCCACTCTGAGAAGCTCTTTTTATACCCAATCATGTTGCCAATTGACCTAATTAGTGTTAATTGGTCTTCCAGCTCTTCGTTATGCTCAAATTTACTTTTTCCAGCCTCTTATTGCTACTTGTCCCAACTTTTTGGGGATTTGTTGACACCGTGAAATTTTGAATCAACATATTTTTCCTTTAAAATGATACATTTACTCGGATTAAACGTTTGATGTGTGATCTACGTTCTATTACAAATAAAATATTGACATTTGCCATTTCCACATCATTGCATTCAGTTTTTATTCACAATTTGTTTAGTGTCCCAACTTTTTTGGAATCCGGTTTGTAAATTAATTTTCTTAATTCCCGAAAAAACCCTTTTAAGTTGCTACTGATGGAGCTGGTGCTGCTCCTACCCCTCACTTACCCCTCACCCCCTCCAGTGGTCATGGCCGTGGAGCATGAGCTCAGAGAGGATCTCCCCAGTAAGACCTTCATTAGTATGGATGACCAAATGACTACAAAGGATGTCTCAATATTAGTTGAGTTTTTCAACCCTCTCAGAAGGTGTAAAAAATAAGGCCCACATTTTGGTCCATTAGCAAAGGTCTGGAGAGCCAGTAGTCATCCCTCTGCTGAAAGGTGACTGATACTGCGGCTGTCACTATGCAAGAAACTCAGCATGCATCTGGCCATTTGTGCAAGGGATCTGGAGGGACTCCCTGCCTCCATCTCCACTGCATACTGCCATGGTCTGTCAGGGTCATCAGCTCCTCACGCTCTTTCTACTTCTCTCCTGTCGCTTGGGCAAATAAACTACCTACTTCTGTATAGAATTCCTGATCGTTTTTGTCCTCCTCCTCGAGATCCTCCTCCTGTGCCAGTTCAGCCTCCACAAGGCTAAGGTGGCCGTGAGATGTAGGCACCACATCTTCCATTCCCTCACTAGTCAGATTCATCACTCTAGGATATGGAGTGGAATGACACCATTCATCCCCATAGTCATGGCAACTAACAAATAAAGCAGCCTCCTCAAAGGAACTAGCAAACAACAGGTGTCGAACATGAGCTGTCTAACGTCAAAGTTACACAGGGGAATAGCCCTGTCCATCTGCATCATCAATCAGTCACGGGTTTCCTTTGCTCATGTGGAATTCCAATGTGTGGAAATGTTCCATATCAGGTCGGGAACACCATTCTGCCTTTGTAGCTCAGGGAGAGTATGTTTTGCATGGTAAAAGTGGCTTAAGTGCATGCACAGTTTCCTTGACATTTTCAAGATGCTTTGCAGTTGTGTGGAAGACTTGAGGAACCAGAGGGTGAGAACCAGAAGATGTGCACCATGCAGGGCACATGGTTCAACCCCACGACACAACACAGACAGAATGCTCCTCTTGTTATCAGTGACCATGGTTCCTATCTCCAGTTGGCAGGGAGACAGCCAGGATTCGATTTCTTGGTTGATGACGTGTAGTGATGAGCGGCAGGGGCAATATTCGAATTTGCGATATTTTGCGAATATTTGGGCGAATATATGGCATTTTACCACCACCACTCTGTGCTGACTACCTGTCGCTGCCTTTATGAACCCATGCACCGCTAGTTGTTTCCTGACAGGTAGGCTCCTGAGTAGCAGACTGTGTAACCAGGGTGTGTTTGGCTCCAGATCTCCCGCTGCTTCCATCCTGCTGGCTCATCAGCATGCTGCCACCCTGCTGCTGTCTCACAGACCTTCTGCCACTACACCCTCTGATGATGATAATGACCCCTCTTCACCCAGTTCCCACATAAAATCAGCTACATCATCATCCAATAATGTCCGTTCGTCACTTATGTCACCCTCATCAGTCTCCTGGCCACGTCCCTGTCTGCTCACAACATGTGCTCCCATCCGACTGTTATCATCGCTAGTTCCATGCCTAAGGGAGGACACAGCAGACCTCTCTTTAAAGTCTTTGGCCTGTAGCTGCTGACCGTGGTCACTAAGGTCATCCTCACTGAGAAGAAGAGCTGAGCTGGCAGTATACAGCACTTGAGCTCAGGTAGGCTAATGTTAGGTCCCGTGCCACTTTGAGATACCTTGACGGGGTGCGCGAGCTCCGGTATGTTCTTTATATAAGAATATATTGGCGAAAGTCTCATTTTAATATCAGTGTGAGGGTTTAGCCATATATTGCCAATTGCATTTACCAGTGTAGTGCACCACTTTTTGAAAAATTCCTAGACCATGGCAACTAAGTGTGGTGTCAGAGGAACCCACCGATTCCGGGCTGTGTGCATATGTTGTCACCTGAGATAATGTTGAACAGCGAGTCAGCCATTCCAGTACAGCTGGATTGTTGGTCAAAACACGACCTCTGGATGACAGTGGCAGCTCGGCCTGTTGCTGTGGCTGCTTCTACCACCACCACTTCTTCTTCTGCTACTTGTGCTGGCTTATGGATAATATCTTAAAGGCTATGTACACCTTTGGGGGCATTTGTTTTTAAAATATTGCATCATATTTAATTTGAGCTAAAAATCATTTTTTCATTTGGTCTTTATTAACAATATAGAATCTTTTTTTGTGTACAGAGCTGACATGCTCTAGTAGCAGCCAGTGGATTTTTTTTTTGTCTTTTCCATCATCTGGGAATCAGAGGACTGCTTATTTGCTCTCTGACCATATAAACACTCTATAACGCTCAATCCTTATCTTACTGATAAGAATGTGGCTTAAATAAGTGTTTATGACTTCTTAGTAGTTTAGAGATAAGGGTTATTAGCTGACCAGCACAAAGTGAAAGTGAAAGTACCAGTCACACAGTTAGAAAAACAGTTTTGTGACAGAATGGCTCAATATTTTTAATAAAGGCCAATTGAAAATATGATTTTAGTCAAAAATTAGTAAAATGCCTTTAAGTATATTTTTATGTGAAGGCATAAAAATATCCAAGAAATGGACTGTCAAGAAATGCAGTAATATAATGTATGTACAGTTCTCATCTCAAGAGACTATATTTAGAATCTGTTTTTTTTGCAGGTTCCTTAAGGACCAAGATGCCACTATGTCCATCATTGATATGTCTATGATGACTGGTTATGCCCCAGATATAAATGATCTCAATAAGGCGAGTTCTAAACAGGTTCCAGAGTCGAAGATCTGCTTTAATACAATCTAAAAAATGATCTGATCAAATTTTTAGAGTAGATCACGTAATGAAAGGACCAAAGGTCTCTGCTTATTATGCAATAAAATACACAAAGACATGAAACATCAGACATGAAAATTAGAAATTTTACAATAGACATAACTTCCTAGTACAAGATTTCACTTACCATTGTTGCACTTGTATTCAAGCCCCCAAAAAATTCAGGCCAAAAAAGAACCTACAACCCAAACTGCTATGAAGGTATTATTAGTTTTCCTAGTAAAAAAAACTAGGAGAATTTCAAATTTGGACTTTCACTTGAGCGCCTTCTTCTTTATTCTTATTGGTAATCAGGGATTCTGAGAGAGCACCTTTGCTTTTTCGATGCTTTCAGTTGTAAAGGAGTCTACACAGCAAAAAGGACCCCTAGCGTCTGTCCAATTGGCGATTAAGACACCCAGAGAAGATCAAATAACATCATGTAGATCAGTGTTTCCTAACTAGTGTGCCTCCAGCTGTTGCAAAACTACAACTCCCAGCATGCCCGCACAGCAAAAGGCTGTCTGGTTGGGAAACACTGATGTAGATAACCTTTAAGTCCTTCAAAAAAGAACTGTCTGCGGTAGAGAGAGGCTCTATAAGGATTGCACCCTAAGTTGACTATAAAAGTTGTCATTTTTACATTGTACAGTAGATCGGTATTTCTCTTTTTTTCTTGCTGTCAAGAAAATAATATAAAGCCAATACCATGAATATAACCCAGTAGCAAAAAATTAATACATACGAACAATTTGTAAAGAGAAATCCTTCATGTACACCACTCTGTATACAAGAAACAACCATCATAAGCTATTTGGAATAAGATGCCCTGGTCACTCTTGAAGGCTTGGGTATGAGTAGTGTAGGAAACAAGATTTTCTATGGGAAGACCAATTGAATAAAGGTTACAGTAAGACTGAAGATGCTTAGATCTCATCTGGGTCAATATTATAGCAAATGGGATCCTGGACACTAAGTAACGTAGGTGTCATATTTTGGAAAACATACATACCCAGTGCAAAATAATACTACCATATAATGCCTAATACTGTACTTCTGTACAGCATCCAAATTATGCTGTCATATAGTGCCTATATAACACAGCAATATAGTATAACCCACACAGTACTGCTATGCAGTGCAACATAATGCTACCATACAATACATTACTAATACCTCTGTATGGTATCCAAATAATATTGTCATAAAGTGCCTGTATAACACTGCAATATATCCCACATAGTACTGCTAGTCAGTGCAAAATAATACCATACAATGCATAATTCTGCCATACAGTATCCAGATAATACTGCCATATAATGCCTGTATGACTCTGCAATATATATGCCCCCATACAATACCCAGAACGTTCAAGGTAAACTTCCTTGTAGTTCAGGGCAGTGGAGGGTTACCTGCTCCACTCTTTGTTGGCTCCTGGTGGTCCAGTCCTTGGGAGAACATTCCATCTAGAGGACATACTGTAATTGCCGGCTGTCAATATGTTTTTGTGGGTACTGTACACACAGTAGATTTGGCTTGATGGTTGATGCACTTGACCCTTTGTTTGATGGTCGACCAAGTTTAGCAACGTACTATAAACCAGATATTACACACTAAAGAAGCTGATCACGTCAAATTATTGTTATTTTTTTCACTTGGTGCCCATTTTATTTGAAACTCACACGTGTGTTAGGATCTATGTGTCTGTTATCTTCTTGGATAATTCTGGTGATGTTGATAAGATTGAATGATTCCTTTATTTACAGCTTAAAGAAGGAGTGGACAAATACATCTCCAGCTTTGAGATCAACAAAGGCACACTTGATAAAGGCACATTGATTCTGTACCTTGACCGGGTAAGAAATACCTTTTTTTTTTTTTTTTTTGCATGAACAGTCCAGGCCTGCCTGAGTGGGAACCCCTTTTAGCTCATAGAGGGATCATGGGAGGATGACCCACATCTATGAATTCCAAATGTCTCAACATGCACTTGCATTGGAGTCTATAATGATTTCACTAGATTCCTATGGAGCCCTATTACAGGCAAGGGCTCCATAGGAAATACTATGCAGCAGCCTCCTGTCATTCACAAAGACAGGGGCTGCTGCATACACGCTCCAGCTCCTCCAATCGCCACACGGGGGAGCCGGAGCACAACGAGGTTTTCAGCGCGCTCAGATGCCGTGGCCAGGATTGGCCACGGCAACTGAGGGGTTAAATGTCCACGATCGGCATTACTACCGGTTGCGGACATTAGCCCGTGGGTGTCTGCTATAGGAAGCAGGCGGCCACCCGCTGCGGGCAGGAGTGGGTGCCATCTTTAAACACACGACGGATGACGTACATGTACGTCTTCAGGTGTGGAAAGGGAAACATGTCTTGATAGTCAGAATACTCTAGTGTAAACACAAACCACAAAATATTATACAAAGCCAAATAAAAGCGAAAATAAAAAAGGTAACAATTAATATACTACAGAAAATGGCAAAATATTGTATAACACGAGAAAAGGAATAAATACTGCACCAAGGATGACAAATTGAATTACAAAAACAAAACGAAAAGAAATAAAATAGTCCTGACACATACAGTATAAGGTTAGCTGTACTGTATCTAACTCTACAAGGATACCCATATAGTGAGATTATAGGGCAAAAATCCACAGGCTGTCAGAATAGTTATATAATATACACAGTTGAGTCACATTATTATGACCACTTTCTACTTTTTTATTATTTTACAAATATGATAGGAGGACGTGGAGGAGGCGCCTGGTGTGGGAATCGGACCAACACAAATGTGGAGGTGTCAGCAGGACCCGACCTTGTTGTTGTCTTACTGCCTCGCTGCTGCCACAAAAAACAGTGACCTAGTGGGCCTTGAAAGACATATACTGTCCCTGCCCGTCACAGCTGCTCCACGTGTCTATGGTGGTGTGTACTGTACCTTAACGCACAGTGAGAATTGCAATTTTATACAATTCTTTTTTTTTTTAATGGACAGCTGGGCAGAAGTATGATTATCATAAAGAAGAATTACATTTTGCTGAAGGAAGGTTCAGAACTGCGCCACCATTACCACAGCTAAGTGGTACAGTAACAACTGTACTGCCAGCAAACTGGCCAGGTGGGGGGGTTCACCTTGCACACAAGGTAATTTCTGATCAAGAATAGTTTTCTTGTGGCCACAAATTCCGTTATGAATGTCTCATGATGGAGTGGAGGACGAGGAGGTGTCTGAGCAAGAGCTGATGATAATGACAAAGACACTGTACTGCTTTGGCATGCTGCTACAATGAAGACTAGGAGAAGGACAGACTTGTTAGAATTCAGAATGCCGGCCAGTCCTATTTTTCCACAGGATCCAGTTTGTGTTTTAATGACAATAGATTTTTTAATCCTGTAGATGCACACGATTGTGGTTTTGTGGGCTGGCCTTGTGGAGAAACAAATGCCATACAGGAGTTGCTCGGACAGAGCTATTGCTTGGCCTAGGTCATGGTATATTTGAGCCTGCAAACACAGTATCCGTGGCATCATCAGTTCTCGAGCTGATCACAATACAAGCAGATCTGGCCCTGCCAGTTTTTTGGAGGTCTTGACTGCACGTTACCTCTGCTCTTTATCGCCACTGCAGCCGCCACTAGGGTTGAGCGAACCCGCACTGTAAAGTTTGGGTTCATACCGAACATTAGGGTTTCTGGTACCCGGACCCAAACCCGGATATTTTTGTAAAAGTTCGGGTTCGAGTTCGGTGTTTGGCGATTTCTTGGAGCTTTTTGAATGGCTGCAGTGCAGCCAATCAACAAGCGTTTCACTAGTCTGCCCTTAGAAGCCATCACAGCCATGCCTACTAATGACATGGATGTGATTGGCCAATAGTAGCATGTGACCCAGCCTCTATATAGGCTGGAGTCACGTAGCGCCGCACGTCACTCTGCTCTTCTCAGTGTAGGGATAGGATGCTGCTGCTGCTGCTGTGAGGGAGAGATTAGGGAAGAATTCTGTTGAACTTGGTGGTGTTCAATCTTCAAACTACAGAGATTATTGAGGGTGCTATACTACATTTTTGTACCCAGCCCTGAGCCCAGTGACACTGAAAAATAAGTTTTAATCCATCTGCTAGTTCGATGGGCGTCGGCGGCCATTTTTGCAAGTGCAGTGCCCTTGCAACTGCATGTGAACTGCATGTGTGCCAGGGACATTACTTTCATTCTGTTCTGATAGCACAGTGGAGGACAAATTCCCTTTTTTGGGCAGTCAAGTACCCCTGCGGCCTGCAGTGCATACTTGGCAGTGAATTATTCAATTACATTAGTCTGTCATACTTTTTTGTGACCTAAAGCTATTTTATTGTCTGTCTGCAACAGGCACTGCATATCTGACAGTCCAATAAAACCGCCAAATACTGCAGTTACCTTGCTGATATAGAAAAGCCCACTTTTTTTGCAAGATGGTAAATTTACGGGCTATGCTTTATTTCTGACAGTCCAATTAAAACATTACATACTGCAGTTACATTGCTGCTATAAAAAGGCAAATTTTTTTGTGCTAGATAGCAAATTTGTGTGCTATGCTGCATTTCTGACAGTCCAATACAACCGTAACATACTGCATTTACATTGGTGCTATAAAAAAAACTGAATTTTTGTGCTAGATAGGTGACAGGGACGTAAATTTGTAAAAATTGTCTGTTCCATTGGTGGGTGACATTTTACCTGTTTTGCCTTATACAAACCCCTGCTCTGCATAGGTGACAGGGAGGTCAATTTCTAAAAATCATCTGTTACATTATTGGGTGACATTAACCCAGTTTTGCCGTATACAAACCCCTGCTCTGCATAAGTTACAGGGAGGTAAATTTCTAAAAATCATCTGTTACATTGGTGACATTTTGCCAGTTTTGCCGTATACAAACCCCTGCTCTGCATAAGCGTCAAGGAGGTAAATTTCTAAAAACTGTTTGTTACATTCTTGGACCATAAAGTACCCCTGCCCTGCATACCTGACTGGGAAATATGTTCAGTATATTAGGTGGCCTTCAGATTGTTGGCTGATCTGTACCCCTTCTTTCTTTCAAAGTACCCCTGCAATGCATAACAGA